>OX453090.1:67184379-67784379 GCA_949708635.1 Hirtodrosophila cameraria | reverse complement strand
TGACAAAATACGATAAAATGGCATGACCCTACTTTTAGAGTAATTTAGTTGTAGCAAATTAATTTAACACCAAGAAAAAAAGAAGAGTCAAGATCACCCTGCAAAAGGCAATGAGAGGTTAAGTTATTATATGTTATACATAGTTTCACATCATCAGCGTACATGAATATAATACAGTGAGATAAGATAGAAGATTAGAAGATAAAAAGATTTAAAAAACAGAGGGCGAAGGCCCTGGGAAACACCCGCGGTGACATAGATAGGAGAATATCGTGAAAAAGTATTTTTTGAGTTCTGTTTATGAGATACTCAGAAATCCAAGCAAGAAGGTTAGAAGGAAATGCCAGAAGGTTTAGTTTATCTTTAGAGCATTGAGAACTATGTGTAATGAAATTTGATCTAGCGACCATGTATAGAGAGAAATCAGAAGGATTTTCCGATTACTTAAACGTCGTTTTATGCCTTGATTTCCCATTTTTTTTAACCTCGTTATTTCCCGAGAAAACCAAAGAGGCTTGCCATGCCTCACAGGAGACGCAAGAGGAACGCAAGCATCCAAAAGCGAATTCAGGATATCAGAAAAGCGTAAAATGGCCATATCCGCAAGAGTACAAGTTAAGTTTAACAAACAAAATCTGCTTTACGAAAACATCTTTCTTTCGCCGCTAGTTGAGCAGCAGTAACGTCAACGGTAGGCAGTTCTATAATTAAATCTAAAGTGGGATGATAGGCATGTTCAGGCAATACAAGAAGATTTGTATTAGTTATTACACTACATGAAGGATCAGATATGAAAACTAATTCAAGTGTAGGGTCATTACAGTTTCTCACAGGATTTATCTGAGATAGAGAAAGTTGTGTAGTCCATCGAAAAATTCATGGGAACAAGAATGCACCAAACCTTTAAGTTCAGCAGGCCAAACAACTTCAGGCAAATTGAAGTTTCAAAAAATAATAAGACAATCACTATCAGAAAGCAAAAAGGATACAGAATGAATAGACATTTTCAGTCTGTCTTTTCGTTTGGCTTTTCGGTTTTTGCTTTGATCGGCAGACATCGTCTAGTACTCGGTCTCTTTCATAACTCTTCTGTCTCGCTCTTAAACTTGCCAAAAAACTTCATCCAAACATTTTATTATTTCCGAATACTGTTTCTAGGAATCATGTAACCACAACATATTGAAATAAACCAAGATACAAGTTTAATTTTTGTGACGTATACAATTTATGTTTTCATTGGATCGGCGTAAGTAATCAACATATTATTAAACATTAAATAATATTTTCCATAATTAAATAACAGAAAATTTACTGATGCGTTAAAAGTAAAGGTAGCCAAATATCGATGTCAACATCGATTGTATCGAAAGTTTTGAATTCTTTTCACTCTCGATATTTTGTTCGATGTTTCGATAGTGGCATTTGCTTCATTATACTCTTTTTTTTAATTTTTTTGAAAAAAAAAGAGTATATTGGGTTTGTGAAATGTCCGTCTGTTTTCAAATTTTGCACAATGGCTACTTGTCACTTCCTTGATTGATCTGACCAACAAAAAATTGTCAACACCCACCCCCGCCCCCACAAATGAGCAAAGTCTGTATCTCCCACACCCCTTAAGCTAGAATCACCAAATTTTGCAGGTTGCATTCTGTTGCCCTATTAAATAGATTGGATACAAATAATTTGGCCACGCCCACGCCCGCCCTTGCAATCAAACAAAGTTTGTTTCTCCCAAACCTGTTGAACGGGCCCAACCAAATTTAAATTGATGCAAAACTTGAAAGACTTGAGCAAAAATAAAATGAAAAAAAGAGTATATCGCAGTCGGGTGCATCCGGCTACAACGTTCTTACTTAGAAGTGCTGCCTGCTTGCAAGCCACAACATCCGCCATTTCTTCTTCATTGTAAATAACTGCGTTCTCTTCTGTCCCCAAAACAGAATTCTCCATTGAGAAGCTTCTGCTTGATGTTAAAATTTAGAGAAGCGGCTGATGCCATGTTTTGATACGTTTAAATAAAAAGTTACCATTTTACTATTTATTTAAGTGTAAAATATTCCCTTTGACACCGAAAACAAGCACAGACTCGGAAAAAATACAAAACAACAATTTTGTTAAACTAGACAAACACTTTTAACAGACAAATATTAAACAAAAACACATACAAAATTACTTACATTCTCGTCGAACCTCATTATTACTTAGCAACTGCATGGGGCTGTTCATAGCGGAGTACTAAGTAGAATTTCACAATTCCGCTTAGAAAATTCGAATGTATTCACTCATTCATTCATTTCATTTCGTGGTCGATCATTTAGGCAGACAAAGTGACAAGATCTGTAGAACTGACGCAACCAAATTTAAATTGATTGCAAAACTTGAAAGATTGCCATTCACATTTTTGACTCCGCAAAAACGCCTGAAAAAAGATTATATCGCAGCAGGGTCCATCCGACTGCAAGGTTTTTTTTTTTAATTTTCCTCGAGTTTTCAATTTGAATTACAACTTAATTTTTGCAAAAAAAAAATATTTCTGTGCTTTTGGACTCAACATCTCCATGAAATGCTATGAAATACATCTGTTTAAAATGTAAGGGACTTATTTGTAAGCCTATATAATGACTTTCATTTAATGTATTGTTTGTTGAAATCGGTAATTCTTACCGCAAGTCATGGTCACATATTTTAAGTCACTTCAAAAAAATTCTAATTAGCGTTGAAAATGTAAACAAAAAACTGCCATAGAAAAAAAGTTATTTTTAACCCAACTGCACTTTGAGTGTTGGATAATGTTATCAAATATGCAAATTTGAAATCCAAGTTTTTCGTAGGTAGTTCGTAATACACATTACTATTTTTTTTTATTTATATTTGTAATATGCCATGAATTACGCATAACTTTTGTTTTTCGATAGTACATTCGAATGAATCGATGTATTCGGCATCACTATCGAAAACTATCGATGGCACGTGCATCGATGTTGAAAGTGTATTTGATACGACGCATTGACTTCCGTGCAAATTTGTTTCAGACACAACGTTTGGCGAAACGAACTGTGGACGATCCTCCCTCAAACACTTAAATCATACATTTATGTTCATGCAGCAGAACAAATACATACACACAAAATTGCCCAGCTCGCGGAACAATTCGCCTAATAAAATACACTTCCAACACATACAGTATATTTATGCCATTAAAGTATGACAAACATAGTTTAATATTATAAGAATCATATTTCCACAACTAATAAAAACGTGCATTGCATATGTCACATTACATTTTATTTAGTAAATAAATATGTTGCGGCAAAACATTTACTTAAAACGAAAGTACATCATTTGGAAAAGAAAAAATGTGCAATTGAAGTCAAAATTTAGAAAAATTGATTTGGTTGTGCTTGCCAGAAAATTGATTGCGTCTCGGCATTTGAGCGTCATAGTGTCAATTTTTTCACCGTTGCCCAAAAAACTTGCTGGCATGCCACACATTATTGTTCGCCGTTCGGCTTCTTATACTTCTATTCTTTTTGGTCTGAATTTACTGCTACAAGATCACCACCACATCTTCGTGATAAGCGATCACATCTATAAGAGGCAAATTTAACAGGAAAAATTGAGCAATTTGAAATTTCAGACTTTAGCCAGGTTTCAGTAAAGCCAAAATATTAATCAAAGATACAGTTTAGTATTAAGCCCTCTTACGCTAAGTTTGTAGAATAGAAGACATTAGCTTTTTACCAGACCATTGGAGGAGGAGGATGCTTGTATACAAGAGGAAACTTGAAGAGAGACGGGCAAATTCGGAACACGTTTTCTAGGCTGAAATTCATGAACAATCAGATGAGGCGGATAAAATGCATCTTGGACTTTACACAGGTTGATTTCCTCATCAAGCTTGTTTTTAAAAATGTATGGTATGCAAAGCAATTGCAGCATATCCCTACATTTAAAATGTTTTTTATGTTTATGTCTGCACTGCATGAACCGCTTATTTTATATCTTCGGTAATTTTATCTATAGTCGTACTCAAATCTGCTCTTCGCCGGCACAAACAATTATTCATGATATTTCTGTATGTTTCTGCACACGACTTGTTCCATTTTAGTTTTCGCAACAGTTGCTCTTTGTTGAATTAAGCTAGGTCACACTTTGCAGCTGTTCTCCCACAGAGAGGCATATCGTCAGAAAATATCTCTTCTCTGATGCAAACATCTTTAACTATTTCACGCCATCTAATTGCGAATTGTCTATGGTAGAACACGCTTGACCCTGCATAAAAGTGAAGTTCCCTTTTCGATCACCCTTCTGCTATTTAGTATCATCATGTTATTAGTTTCACACAGATCTACCAGTTTTAGGCAATTTGCGTCCGTTGTTTTGTCACATGCTCTCCGAGTGTTGCTAAATGTTGCGACCATTGAGTAAATCATTTCTGTATCTGTTTGATGTTCACCTATCCTCGCATTAAGGTCTCCGATTAGCATAACGTTGTCGGCATCCTTCTCAAGCAGCCAGTTGTATATATCCTCGTAATCGTTCTCCCAGTTGTTAGAGTTTAGGTACATGAAGAGTATAGTCAGTCTAATTTGGCCCAATTGCATAGAAATTGTGGTATTGTTTGACTGGGTATGAAGGTGACAATTCAATCCTGGGCTTATGTTCTTACTAATCCCAAGTACCTGTCTGCCACTTGCACGTCCTCTAGTGAAGTTTCTTCGTGCCAGTATCCAGTAGGTATGCGCAGGAAAATATGTGTCAAATTGCGAGGAATTATTCTCAACGAATGTCTCAGTCAGGAAAAATATATCAAAGTTGTTTACAAACGAAAATCTTCTAAATAGTTGTTTATTGGCGAGCCCTGCTATATTATATGCTAGTACCTCAAGATTGCATATATTTTGTATAATATTCATATTAGAATGTTTTTTTTTAGTTGTTTGACTCCCTAGCCTTAGAAAGTAGTGTTGCGTAAGACAATTAACTGAGATAAAAAGCGTTGCCATTTATATTTTGAATTTCTGTGTCTGTATTCTGTGCAATTATTCTGTTTGCATCAAAATGCATCCACTTTCCTTGAATATTAATCTCGTCGCCTTTGACCAGAATTTTCATAGCGCTATTGACGGCTTCAAGCTCTTTTTCAGTTGCAAAAGAACAATTTATGCTTCAATGTACATTTTAGTTCAAACCAGTTTTCTATCATTTTTAAGGCATCATTAACCATTATTGACAATCAAAATGTCTTCCGTAACGTATTTGAGCGTTTCGCACCGAACCTTGCTTAATTTGTAATTTCTCCTGTAGCAGCTCCCTTATTCCTTCCTTTGCCGCCTTTTCTTTGCTCAGGCCTTTGACGACCAGATTTTTGCTTCGGCTCTGGTCAACTATTCTTCTCAGCTCCTTTCTGTCTAGGCTCCTTTGAGTATTAAGCTTTTCCACTTCTTTGTAACGCCTCCTAGTTGCTCTTTAAGCTCCCCAATATCGGCTGTTGTGGCTAAATTTTCGCTCAAAATTGTAAGCTTCGCATCGAAATTTCTTCCCATTTGCTTAGTTGCCAGGCTGAATTGTCTTCGCTAAAAGCTCGACTTGCGCTTTAAAGCTCAAATTGAGTGATGTGGCAGCCCTGCGTTGCAGTTTTAGTGTTCATTCACACTTGTTGGAGAATGTGGGACAAGATCAGCTGTAGTTGCAGTTTGCTATTTCAGCAAAATATATTAAATTTTGCCGATTTCTGTTCATGACTTGGTGTTGTATGTGTTTTACTTTAACAAGTAAGAATGGTCTAGTACGAGACTCCCTGCTCCCAACACTTAACGTGTGCAGTGCATCCAAATAGATTTTCAAAAATGTTACTACGATTTTAAGAGTAAAATACATACAAATCTTCAAGTTGAAAACCGCGGGGTCTATTCTGATTTTAGACAAATAATTCTTTTGCCGCTTTTCTTAGAATTGTCGATAGATTCCGATTTTCAATGACGCTTGGTCGCGAAAACAATTGACCCACCTTCCTGTACATGTTTATTGAATGAAACTGCTAATGAATCTATAAAACAGTTATGTAACTCGTGCTAAATTTTTTCGAAAGACTATTCTCTATATACGTTTCAATATTGTATGGTAAAATAATACGTTTTGTCCGATCGGCTTCACACTATTTTTCTAAATTCTTTACTAATTCGTCATTTTTCAATACTTCATTAGCCGATTTTGGAAAACTGTTACTCGTACCGCGTTTATGTACTAACTCCTCGTACATCGTTAGTAACACCAGCTAGCATATGTCATACATACGTTTATACCTTATGCCACTATATTGTGTTTTTAATACAGGTTAATATCGCAAGTTTTACGTCTTACAAAGAACTGTTTGAGCTTCGACTTTATTGGCAGTTCTACAGATGAGTCTGCCGATGATATGAACAATGTTCAGGTACGTTGCTGAAAAATACATATCCAAGTCAATCATAATAAATTTACTATTACAGATTCCTACAGCTTGGCGTCCAGCTTTTCTCGATTCAAACACCTTGACATTGTTTTTTGATTTGTATCAAATACTACCGAATGGTCTAGCCAGTTACTCATTATCGTGCCTAGTACAGATGACATCTGTACGTCGATCGCTGTTCAGTAACTCAGAGCGAACAAAATTTCTAACCCATTTAGTTGAAGGTGTCAAAAATATACTGACCAACTTGCAAGTAAGTGCATACATTTTAATTTATACCAAAATTTGTCAATATACATTGCATTTGGTCTTAGGGTCTAAGTGATGCGGATAATTACCATGAGTTCTGTCGTTTGCTAGCGCGCCTTAAGTCCAATTACCAACTGGGTGAACTCATAGCCGTTCCTTGTTACCCAGAAGCCATAGAATTGATTGCAAAGTTTACGGTACAATCATTACATGTAAGTTATTATGGGGCTTTGCATAAAACATAAAAAAAAACCAGTAAGGAACAGATACTTCCAACTGCGATAGTCTATTTTATTTTTGCTATTATGAAGCGTGTTATTAATGTATGCGTATAATTTAATGTGTAGCTTTATAATTAAGTAGTGGGTTTGCCATTATGTTTTAAAAATGATTTCGGGCAAGTGGCCGCCGCGGCTGGCTCGGATAAACTCCAGCCAAGTGGTCCAACCACTTTTTGCCGTATGGGCCGTATGTCCGCAATAACGCGTCGAATATTATCTTCCAAAGGCGTCAATCGTTTCGGGCTTATCTGCGTAGACAAGCGACTTTAGATGACCCCACAAAAAAATCGTCCAGCGGTGTTTAATCGCACGATCTTGGAGGCCAAGCCACAGGCCCACGACGCGAGATAATGCGCTCACCAAAAGTTTCCTTCAATAAATTGATTGTTTCGTTGGCTGTGTGGCATGTAGCGCCGTCTTGTTGGAACCAAAGGTCGTCCACATCAACATCCTCCAATGCAAGCACCAAAAGCCATTAATCATGGCTCTATAGCGTTCCCCATTGACTGTAACATTATGGCCGGCTACATTTTTGAAGAAATATGGAGCAATGATTCCCCATGTCCATAGAGCACACCAAAAAGGTGTGACTTTTTGAGGATGTAACGGCGTCTCAACAATGGCTTGTGGATTATCATCACTCCAAATGCGACATTTTGCATATTAACGTACCCAAATTTTCTTGTGAAAATCGGGATAGGTGGCCATTTCGATTTGGGCCCATTCACCGAACGTGCGACGCTCTTCAATTCTTGCACGAGTTGGTAAGCCCGAAAACCAAGATCCTTCCGCAAAATCTTCCATAAAATGGATAGGCACAGCTCGCTATGGCGGATGGACTCATTCGGGTCTTCTTTGATAGTCTGCTCCACAGCAACAATAGCGCATTCGGTGCGCACTGTGCGCCGTCTCTGAGGATGCGCATTATCCACTTAAAAAATGCATGGTGCGAAACCGATCCATGGTTGCTCGATTTACGGACTCTGCTTGGCGATTATGTCGACCGAATATTGAACGCAGCGCGCGATTCGTCGCGCGAACCGAACCATTATTTTGGTAATAAATTTGAACGATTTGCAAATTTTGTTCAGGAGTCTATTCATTATGAAATGGCAAACCAAACAGCTTAAATTAAGTAACAGCTATCAAAAAGACCAACTCCGAAAAAAGTAGTACCTGATTGAAAACCACTCTTTATTATTATTCGTATTCTTGATCAGCATCAACAGCCGAGCCAAAATAGCCATGTCCGTCTGTCTGTATAAATACTGTGATCTCAGAGACTATAAGAGCTGGAAACAAACTTGGCACGTATGTGGGTTCCTGTATACCATACTCAGATCATGTTTATTTCAAATTTGGTGTACACCTCACCGAACTCCCGAAAATCGAAAAAAAAACTCCCACAGCCACAATTTAAAAGATACCTCTTTGATTCTGGTACACATATTTATTTTATCAATATTATTCAGTTGCGTAAAATTCCTCTGATATTTTGATCGGATAATAAACACTTAAGTAATTGATGAATATATTTCCGCCGTCTCAGAAGGCAGTTTTGCCTTCATCACACGGTAAGTGCGTTGCTTGCTTCCTTTCCCGCTGAACTGATTATATAATAATTAATGCACTGCTTTTATGTGTAATTTAATAAAATGATGTTTTTGTGATTTTCAGAGTTGGGTGCCGGGATCTGGATAGTCGGGCACATTCGACTAGAGCATTCTTACTTGTCTTTTTTTATAGAGTAAAATTAAATATATCCATATTTACAGATGTGGCTGTTTGCTCCAAATAGTGTTCACTACTTACTTACCCTTTGGCAGCGTATGGTAGCTTCAGTACCGTATGTCAAATCGCCGGATCCGCATTTACTGGGCTCATACACACCTGAAGTAATTAAGGCCTACATCGAGTCGCGTCTAGATGCTGTGCCTTTAATTGTGCGTGATAATATGGAGGATCCTTTGGATGATATTTGTATGGTGCAACAACAGCTTGAACAGTTATCAGTAATCGAGCGTTGCGAGTACAACAAGACATGTAATCTTCTAGTACAGCATTTTGATCAAAAGGCACGTGAGTACGAAAATCTCGTGCAGTCGATCAATCCAAACCCTGTAGATATTAATGTGCATGAGTTACAATTGACCTGGTTGGTGTATATAATTGGGTCGGCCATTGTGGGCAGACTTTCTGTAACGACCAGTGATGAACACGACAATATGGATGCAGAGCTTGTTATTCGGGTACTGCAACTTATGAGTTTAACTGACTCCCGTCTACCTCAGACTGGTTGTGAAAAGCTAGAATTAGCCGTTCTGAGCTTTTTAGACCAGGTGCGTAAGATGCATAGCAGCGACCAAGCGCAAAAGGCAACTGTATACAAACGACTTAGTGAAGTTTTTGGACTAAATGATGAACAAATGCTGCTAAGTTTCATAAACCGGAAAATGTATGTGCTCTCAATATTAGTAAAGTTTTGCTCATGTAACATGTTCTTTATTTTACAGCATAACTAACTTGAAGTATTGGGGTCGTTCTGAGCAAATAATTACTAAAACATTAATGCTACTCTCCGATCTCTCTGTGCACTTTAATTCAGTGCGTAAGTTGGCTCGTTTAGAAGAAGTGCAGTTTATGTTGACACATCACACTAGTGAACATTTCCCTTTTCTTGGTACGAGCTCGTCGTTAAATGAAATGCGTTGTCGAACCATGTTTTACACTTCACTAAGTCGTTTGTTAATGTTTGACTTGGGCGAGGACGAAGAGCGGTTCTACAATTTTTTGACACCACTTACAAGTAAGTTAACATTGAAAAAGAAAAAAAATGTATTTAATTTTTTTTTCTCAGATCAGTTTGAGTCACTTGGTAATGTGCTAATGGATACAAAATGTTTTCCCAATGATGAGGTCAAGAAAGCAATTATTGGCTTAGCCAGAGACTTACGTGGTTTAGCCTTGCCTCTAAATGCTCGGATTCAATATACAATGCTTTTTGAATGGCTGTACGTGACAACAATTTATATAAAAAAAAGAGTTAAATTCAAACGATTTATTAATTGCAGTTACTACACTGATTATTTACCTATCCTGCTTCGTGCGGTAGAGCTGTGGTCTCACGAACCTGCCATCACCACGCCAGTGTTGAAGCTATTTGCCGAGTTAGTGCATTGCCGCACACAACGTTTAGCTGGAAATGTATCCAGTCCCATGGGTATTTTGCTCTTTCGCGAGGCGTCCAAACTTATTTGCATTTACGGAAATCGAATTTTGCATCTAGAAGTGTCAACTGATCAACTTTACCCAATGAAACTTAAAGGAATATCGATATGTTTTCTGATATTAAAAAATGCTCTTGGGGGAAACTATGTTAACTGTGGGGTGTTTAAATTATATGGTGACGATACATTACACAATGTTCTTGACATTATAGCCAAGCTTATTCTTTCCATTCGACAAAGTGATTTACTGGTAAGTTCAATCATTTTTGACAAATATGGAGCCCATGTAAAGTAAATTTCAACAAACAGGAATACCCAAAATTGGCCTCGGCCTATTACAATTTATTAAACTGCCTCTCACAAGATCATGTTACATACCTTGCCGCATTAGAACCACGTGCGTTTGTCTACATTTTGGAAAGTGTGACAAAAGGACTGGCCGCATTAGGTATATACGTAATTATAATTGCCTAAAATATATACAATAAAAATAAATATATATTTCTTGTCAAATTGCAGATTCAGCAATTTACATCAGCTGTTGCACTATTTTGGATAGTATTGTTTCATACATCTTCAAACAACTTCAACTAAAAAGTATTAATGAACATATACATTAATTTTTATTTTTTTAATTCTTCGTTTTCATTACAGTTTCAACATTCCCAAATAAAAAATTAAGAAGTTTGACACGGGAAAATTCACAATTTCTTAAGGTCTGTCTTTATTTCTTGGTCATAAGACTTAGATTATGTACACATAAATGCTCAAACCCTTTAAAATATGTATATATTTATTATAATTATCAGCAATTTTTTCACTTTTTTCCATCTAAACAAATTCGCTTATCAAAAGAACCGAGGAACATAACAGGAATGATAGGTTGCTTTTAATAAGAACAATCATTTTATACGTTTTTTTAATTTTTTAAAAAAACTTAGAATGATTTTACCAAAAGTACAATTGGCGCTCTCACTTCTGAATCCGCAAGAGGGCCGAAAAAAAGAGTATATCGCAGTCGGGTGTATCCGACTGCAGCGTTCTTACTTGTTTTATCTTAAAAATCATATAAACCAGATGTATAGGAAACGTCTCCGACCCCATAAAAAATTTTGCGAAATTATCATATGTGCAAAGTCCAAAGATCGATGGTACAAAAATTGTATCACGATATGTGTAACCCACTGAAAATGAGGCTTCTCCGAAGTATAAAGTATCTAACCAGCCGCCGCCATTTTGTGAAGTGGCACAACCAAGTTGTGTCAAAAGTTGGTACGTGTGCGGCAAACGTACAACCCGACAGCGCCTAACACAAACGCGCACGAAGGCGTACGAGCGCTCGGGATAACAGTAAAACACAAGGGTTGTACAACTTAGATGCAGTGTCTATGGGGCCCATAAGTGACAGATTATCGAACATGTTCGTTTTTTTGTCATGATATGATGAGCTGAAAAGCTTGTATTTTGTAGGTATTTAAAAAAATTTTTGCTTTTGCAACAAAAATGTAATTTTATTTTAATTTGCAATGGCTTTTTAATTTTAATTGGTGGTATAGCATATTAAATTAATTAAAATTGTATGAATATACTTTATAGGGTCGGAGATACCTCCTTATGCCTGTAACATACTTTTTAATAAGAACAGGATGTAAACACTTGCAAATGCAAGCGCAATAATTATAATAATGAACTATTCGGTTCATAGTGCCATCATTATTCTGGCAACCCTTTTATACTGACAGAGCCAGAAATTGTTTCCGGCGATTTTCCACAAAAAACAAGAACGTTGCAGTCGGGTTCTGTAAATTTAATAAATTACATTTTTGTAAAGACTTATTATATACTTATAAACTGTTCTTAAGCTTAGGTAAAGTGAGTCTGGCTGAGTTACCTTGAAAAACAAAAGTTTTTCATACAAAACAGCTATATGTTTTAGTGATCCGATCTGGCCGATCTTAACACTTTGTCTGCCTATGGTATATACAAACATGTATACCAAGTTTGTTTGCTCTAGCTTCAAAACTGTGGAAAAAACCTGCGTTCATACAGGACAGACGGACGGACGGACCAACATTTCACAAACCCAACATACCCTTTTTTTCCACTTTGAAAACAGAGTATAACAAGTTGTTGTCTTGTTTTAGCCACTTCACAGGGTCGAGAGTCAAAATTTTGTTTAGTCAAATATATCAAGGAGGTGATCATAAGCCTCTATGTCGATCACCGACGACGACATTAGTTGAACTTTTCTTGCTGGCTCCATTTTACAATTTTCAGACACAATAAATTGTAAAATTGCTTTGTTTGTTTCCTCAAATGGTACGATATGCAAACATGTCGACAGAATATGCCAATTGAATATGCAGTCACAACCTACAGCAACGTTTTCACAGGAGTTCGTCATATTTGTCGACATATCGGGTTTTCATGAATATGATACCTATTATGACAACTGTAATGTGTTTGTGGAAACACTTTTTCAATATGACGACCCGGTATCATATATGTATATGTCAAACATTGCCATATCTCATATTGTCACATGTCATTCCTGTGGAAACCCAGCATTGCATTGATATGTTCTATTTAATGAATATAATCTATATATATAAAAGAGTTTGGCTCACTGGCGATGGCGATTGGTGATTGGCAATCAACGCAGGGCCCAAACCATAAGAGCTAGATGGCTGAAATTTTCACAGTAGCTTAGGCCTATGTCGAAAGTGAGCACAAATGCGGGATCTTGGAAAATTCGGCCGGGAAATGTGGAAAATTCGCGGAAAACCTTTGTATGCAATTTTAAATAAACTTGATCTGCGTATGGTATACAGGAACCTGTATGCCAAATTTGGTGGCTCTAGCTCTTATAGTCTCTGAGATCTGGACGGACAGACAGTCGGACATGGCTAGTTCGTCTCAGCTGTTGATGCTGATCAAGAATATATAGTTTATATAGTCGGAAATGCCTACTTCTGCCTGTTACACACATTTGCAGTACTTTATAACTCCCTTTTTCCCATTTTTAATGGGAACAGGGAGTAATAATTTATGACTGCATACCAATTTTTCGGAAAATTCACCCACCTGGGTGGAAAATGGTTCGCCCCAAATTGTTGGTTATATGAGTGAAACTTAAGTTTTAGTGCCATTTTTCTCAGACTCATTTACCAACCTCCACAGAACAAAATATAAAAAACGAAACTCTCAAATTTAAAAAAAAAAACAAACTTAGTTGTTTCTCACCCGATCGGGCTCAAATTCATTTCATTCATTCATTTTTTTTTTTATTAAATTCGAGTTTAAATTTGATTTCATTCAACTTGAAAAAGTGTGAGCCTTGGAAACTTGTTTCAAGTTGAAAGCCTTAACAAATTTGACATTAAAATCGTTACTTTAAAAATGTGTTTTGTTGAAATTTGATTTAAATCTTTATTCTAAAATGTGTGTTAAATCAGTTTCATGTTGCAATAGATTCCTACCATTTGACATTAAAATCTTTCCTTTAAAGCAAACGATTTGAAACATGATTTCTTAATTCAATGATATAGTAGTCTCCTGTCAATTTAAATATGTCAGGCGTAATAACTAACAGATACAGATACGTTCAGACACAATTAAAAAGATCGAATCATTTACAGCTCTGCCGTTTAATAATAAAGAGATATATAATACTAGCATTTCCCGGCGTGCGGTGCTGCGCCCCCTATAAATGTTCGCACGAAAATTTAACTTCGCCCCTACAAGCTTAACCAACATTTTTCTACCGAACACTGTACATTTTCCGGAAAATAGATAAGCAGTTTTAATGCATTTGCATATTGATCTTCGAAAATGAGTTTGAAGCAAATCGCATAAAAACTCAACTTTCGCCCATACAACCTTGACCATTTTCCGCCGGTTTGATTGCGTTGATTGTCAATCGCCAGTGAGGACAAACTGTGTTATATATATAGATTTAAATTTAATAATTAAGTGTTTTCACTTTGGAAAATGCGTTAAGGCGCAGCTATCTCTTCGAATCTTTATTTTGACCGCTCCTTTTTTTTTAACTCTTGCACAAATTATGTTCAGCGCCTCGAAATGGAATCTTAACAGCTCTGTTAATTGACAAACATATCGAATTAACATTACATGTCCTTTAAACAGCTGTTTTTCTTATATGGAGTTTTACATTTCCGTGCCATTACGCGTCAAGTGAGAAATATATTTTAAATAATAATATTAATTTTCATACGGCACACTGCAAATGTTACTTAGGTACAATACAAAGACGCTGAATCTTTTTGCGCAACACAATGCGGAATGCAAATAATTTTATTATTTAAAATTATATTCGTCAGAAAATTTTATATGAGAATTTTTGTGGCTTGAATATGCATCATCACTAGACTTTAACCTCGCTTAGAGGTGTTTGTACTCAAACGCTCATTCTCATTCGTGCCTTTTCGTAAGAATGTTGTGCGAATGAGTCGTATGCCCTTATAAACTTAAATCATGATCGCGATCCTGCATCATAGTATGTGTGGAACTCAGCGAAACTATGCATGTGTGCTTACTCCATGTGAGATTGACTTTGGGATCGCGATCCAAAGCTCCAATTTTCCTCGACAAGACATTTCTTGATCGGAGAGGAATATCTCAATTTTTAACTATTGTTTCCGATCATGAAGATTTGTTTGCTAACAATTTTCTCTCAGTTGCATTTTTGGTGGTGGTTTTTTCGCATGCTCTTTCTTTTGGCTCCCGATTACTGTTATTGCTCTGTTTGTTGATATGAGCGGACGCCCTTTCGCACTTAAATGTGTTGTCCGTGTTGATTATGTTTTGGATGTTGTTGTTGCTTTTTGATAGCAAAATTTAATATTGTATATTATATATTACTTATTATTTAATTATATTATGTATATAAGAGCGTTCAATTTTTTGTATGTTATTTTCAAAGTTATGTTTTCACCCCCATATCGCTTTTTTTGATGCCCTAATGTTCTTTAATATGTATCCATGCATGTGTTGTTATTTTGCAGCTTATTAGTTGTTGGCGTACCCATTCTGCTACGTTTTTGTTTTGGACAAAGCCCGAAAGAGCACAGAAGCGGTCAAATAAAACGATCGCAAGCGTGTGGTCAATCGTCGATCAACACGTACTCGCAGTGATCGCGATCATGATAAAGTCTTTTGGGGGCATAGCACGTTTACACAAACACTCAAATTTTTTTTAGCTTCGATCAATCCAGTTTGAGCACGAGTGGTTTGAACATAGTTTTGAGCGCATTCAGGCAGGTTTCTAGTATGTACCTTTATGTGTGCGAAGTCTGATTGCTTTATCTTCAGAGTGTGGAAAAAATTGCGTTCGTAAGACGGACATTTTGCAAATCCAATAAACTCTATTTGTTTTGAATAATGCTCACTGCATTTCCTATAAATTGTCAACTGTTTTTTTATTTGCAGGTTGTTGAATTAAACTCGGAGTTACTACAAAGTATGATGTCTTCTTTGTTAAACAATGTGCTTGCTGAGGATTGTCGAAACCAATGGTCCATGTCCCGTCCATTATTGGTCCTTATACTGCTCTACGAGGATTATTACCGGTAAAATTATAATTTGTTTTCATGCAAATGATACATGTGCATTGATTGTTTTTTTTTTTCAAAGCTCCCTGAAGGAAAGTATCATACGTGGACAGCCCGTTGAAAAACAGCAGACAATGGCCCAATGGTTTGATGATCTAATGCTTGGTATAGAGCGCAATGTGTCCAGTAAAAATAAGGAAAAGTAAGGATAAAATACCTATAGCCTTAGATATTTATAATTTAAAATTGGAATTCCATATAAGCAGCCAAAATTTTATATTGCTTTTGTTTTCGGCATGTCTAGAGGCATATACATTAAGGTAGTGCACCCACCTGTTAATTTCATAACGATCGGTTTATAAACATCAAAGTCTATTTCCCCCGTCTGAGAAGGCAGAAACTGCAGTTTTAAAGGCACTGCACACGTCAGGTGTTGGGAGCAGGAAGTCTCGTAGTCGGGCACACCCGACTACAGCATTCTTACTTGTTAAAGTAAAACACATACAAAAGTTTCCAATTCGATTTTCTAAAGTGTTACTATGATTTTTAGAGTAAAATACAGACAAATCTTTAAGTTGACGTGACCTGTACTAACTTGAGCTGAGCTGAACTGATAAAAGCTGTCTTATGCATGTGTACGCACCAAAACAAATAAAAAAAATCTCACGCACACATGTTCCGATTTTTTTGTTTTCCATATGTATACAGAAAAAAATTTGGAACATGCTAAATTAAATGACAAATTAAAAATTGAGAGTAGAACACACGCGTCAAAGATTTACAAGCTATTAGTGCACATTTTCATTTTTTCTGTGTACACAAAACGATAAAACAAGAACAAAATACATTCGAGTGTGTTACGGTACTACGAGCCTATACCCACCACACACAATTTTTTTTGTTTTTCCAGCAGCAAAAGTGGACGGAAAGCGAAAAACAAGAAATTTTTAATTTGCAATGTGCACCACAATTACTTATATGGCGTGTGCAAGCCCACAAACATTCCGTATGCTATGTGCAATGCAAAAACGAATGTACGTCGAGGACATAGGCTCCGCGCACCCCTGCTCTAGAACATTTGTATAGTGCTATCTCATTCTAAAAAGTACACGTGTTTATGGATCAAATAAAAACACCTCTACACGAGGTTAAAATGTAGTTACGATGCATATTCAAGTCCTAAAATTTCTGATATCAAATATTTATATTTCTATATTCAGATTAATATATGAACTATTTTAAATAATAAAACTAACTTTGCATTCCTCACGTTGCGCAAAAAGGTACAGTCTCTTGTTTTGTACCCATGTAAATTTTTGCAGTGTGCAAAATGCAAAACTAGTTTTAATATTTAAAATAGTTGTTACATTAATCTGAATTTTTGTTTGACTAATGCCTCCTATTAAACACATAAGCATTGAACGACGTAAGGCAATATTAAATCAGTATGCCCGTGATAATCAAACTCCAGAAGACCGTGAAAAACAACATGAATTTAGACGTGCCCATTATGCACAGGTTCGCGCTGCACAATCACAAGAAGAACAGTAATTAGTGAATACATGCCAGAAATCGTCGTCTTTGTGGCGGCATGTCAAGAAATGAAATTGATCACGAACATGAGAGTCGCATTGCAGAACGACGCTGATTTCTCGAGACAAGTGCAGGTGCTTGCAAATAGCCAAATTCGTGTTGATGTTGAATTTTTGCTAGTTCACATCGTCGAAGTAGGAACTCATCTCCAAAGTGTTCCCGACATCGCACAAAATTATAAAAATCTTGATTGGATTAGTAACCGGGCAATACTAGTAGCGAATAATAAGGATGTCGATTACTTGAATTTCATTATTGAAAGTCAAATCAGTCGCGTACAAAACCGTTATCAACGTGACCGACTAGAATGATACGACCAACTATCCGACGGAATTCTTGAACTCGCTTAATGTGCCACGAACTCTGCCGCATAATTTAGAGCTGAAGGTGGGATCGTTCGTAAACATGTAGAGGAATCTGAATCATTCGAAATTGTGCAACGGTATGCAGGTGTCCGTCTAGAATCTGATGAACAATGTTATTCAAGCAACGATCATCAAGGGCAAATTCAAAGGAGAGGAATTCCTTATCTCACGAATTTCGATTATTCTAACAGGTCTTCCATTCCAATTCAAGCGGATTGAGTTTCCAATTCGATTGACATTTGCGATAACAATAAATAAATCGCAACGTCAATCGGAAGTCTGTGCGATTAATCTCGACTTTCCCTATTGCTTTTGCAAAAATTTTTAGTTGGAACTCGAGTTGGAGCCGAAAGAAATTAAAAAATTTTGAATTGCTCAAATGGCTGTAGCTTGGAAGTCCTGCCATAGATTTTGACGAGTGATGACCTTTTCAAAACCTTATGAATCAATCTCTATGTTAAATGAAAATTGAAGGCTACTGCATTTTTTTTCGACTTTTCCTCGAATTTTCAAACTGAATTCCAACTAAAAATGTTTGCAAAAAAAAATATTTTCGTAGTTTTTTAAATATCTCCAAAACTATTAGATATATGTCTAAAATGTTTAAGACTTATTTGTAGGCCCATATTTTGACTTTCACTTGGAGTATCGTTTTTAAAAGTCGGTAATGCTGTATGCAAGTTATAGTGAAACTTTGAAATTAATTAATTAAAAAAAACTCTGCCATAGATAAAAAAAAAAATTATTTTCGTGATACTGCATTTTGAGTGTTACATAGTGTTATCTATCCTTTCCTTTTTATGTCGTTGCTTTTCCTAAAGCATGGTTAACTTCCGACATCCTTATTTCAGAAATTCTATCTAACAAATCCTCAATTTATAGAAAAGATTGCACCCTCGTTGTTATGGTAGTGTACTTATTGCTGTTAATGCTGAGTTGTGTTCGAAAGTGATATAACCTTTTTTTTTTTATGACCATATGTGGGTTTCAGGTCTTCTGCATTATTTAAATCTTCAATCAAAAACTCATTTGTGTTTTTGTCCAAATTCACGAGTTTATCTGCTATGGCTGTCAAATCAGATATTTTTTAATCTTTTCTTTCTGTACTACCCGTAGGTTTACACAGAATCTATCGACTTTTCGACGAGATGTTGTTAACCTACCAAAATCGACCACGTATTCAACAGGTATGTATATTGATAACTTCTTAAACATATTCAACAATCTGTCTAGCTGAAATCATTGCGATGGTGGTCGCTAACTAGAAAAATATTTAGAGCTATGTTGTGAATGCTAAAACAAACAGTGCTAACAACAAACAACTAACCAAACGACTTTGTGGCCGCTTGCGCGAAGTGCTTGTCTTACGCATTGTGCACGGTTTCCCAACATTTCTTAAATGGATAAAGCTTGGTTATTTTTCCATAGATTTTAGCGAGCAATGACTTTGTAAAACCTCACTTATGTATGAATGAAAAATGAAAGCAATTGAGAGGTAGATTTCTTTTTAGACTTTTTCCTAATTTTTCAAATTCAATTCCAAATTTATTAAAAAACAACAAAAAATGTTAATATTAATATTGAAGTCGATATCTCCAAAAGTATGGCTGAATAGTGGATAAAATGAAAGATGCAAAAAAAGTGGGTAAGCGGTGAGTAGGATGTGGAAGAGGTGGGATCTTTTCAGCCAAGTTCAGAAGGCTCCCTGTGCCTCTTTTGAACCATCCTGTATATTCAACAAAAAAAAAAAAGCCTGATCCCCCAGTGGCAGGTCTGCAAGACTGAACACTTCTTCGCTAAGGAGATGTTGGATACTTTCCGTCTGTTCTTCAATCCCACAGCTCCGACAGAAGTCATAGTGAAGAATGTGTACCCTTTCATTGAAACGGCCGATGACGCCGTGTCCAATTATGACACCTACCAGTATCCGAACCCTGTTCTTGTTAAAGTATAGTAGCTTCAATGGGCTGTTTACACTGCGCGTCATCGGGTTAGGACACCCTCTAACGTCAACCGTTTCGTGACATTACCCGCCAAAATAATAAAGCTAAACTGTTTAAATTATTTTTCCCTAAAGAGTAACTCTCAATTTAAAAATGTGCTCGATAATTGCCAAAGTGTATTCAGTATTAAAAAGTTACTTGTTCATCAATCATCAATCGTCAATCACAAAAAAAAAACCTCAAAAAGTCGAAATTTAAAAGTTGCCATTGTAACAACGCGATCCTTCAATGTTCGTAATCATGTGCGAATGGCTATTACAAGAAACTCATAGTTAAAAAAAACTGTATTCTAACAAAACAAAAAAATTTTAAGACAAATCGCACCTGCTTGGTTTAATCCCGCAGTTATGTTTAAAATCTGAGGAGATCGACTTTAATTGAATTTTTCAATTCATTTTTTTTTGCAAGGAAGGTTGAAACCATTATTTAATATATCAGAGAATATGTAAAATTAAATATCAATAGGTAAACCGTAAAGTTCATGGCATACAATATTAAAAAAAACCGAAAACATGTAGGTCCTAACCTGATAACACATTTTCCGTACCACTTTTTACACCCTGTTCCCATTAAAAATGGGAAAAAGGGAGTTATAAAGTACTGCAAATGTGTGTAACAGGCAGACGGTGGCATTTCCGACTATATAAACTATATATATTCTTGATCAGTATCAAGAGACGAACTAGCCATGTCCGTCTGTCTGTATGAACACACAGATCTCGGAGACTATAACAGCTAGAGACTCCAAACTTGGCATACAGATTCCTATATACCGAACGCAGATCAAGTTTATTTCAACTTTCAGATGCACCCCCCCGCACCCCCGCAAATCGCAAAAAAAACTCCCACAGCCACAATTTTTAAGATAGAACTTTGATTTTTGGTACACATTTATTTTATATCAATGTTGATCTGCTGTGAACACAATCGGATAAATAGCACCAAAGTTACGGAAGAATCTATTACCCCCGCCTCAGCTGTCAGAAACAACAGTTTGACAGGCACTTTACGAGTTAAGTGCACTGCTTGCTTGTGTTGCCGCTGATCTGCTTGGAATGCAAGTTGGGAGCAGGGAGTCTCGTAGTCGGGCACACTCGACTAGAGCATTCTTACTTGTTTTGTATACTTTTATAAAAAAAAAATATAAAATTATTTACGCGAAATGTTTTGAAACAATTTTTTTTGTATTATACTTAAATTTAAATAAACTTTTAGGAAAAATAATTTAAAAAGTTTAGCTTTATTATTTTGGCGGGGAATGACACGAAACGGATGACGTGTATATCGCCATAACGTGCTCGAGAAGTGGTCTCCAAGGTACTGATCGGTCTAATAGCTTGCCAAACTGCATAGATCTCTGCATGAAAAACACTACACCAGTCTGGTAATTGTGCAGCTAGCTGTCGTAGCAGAGCAAACTCAATAGTCTGTTAAGGGGGGCATGAAATTACGTCCGGTGTCATAACGTGCCAGGTCGTTATGCCATGAACCCTCTGTTAACACTTTATTTTCGACTCCTGCTTTTTTAAAAACTGCTCTTGCTGCGTATTTTTTCTAGAAGCTTCTGTTTGTGTTTGAAATTGCTATCTAACTCATAGTTGTTATTTTAGGACTCTTTTTTTTTTAAAAATTGAAAAGAATAGTATATTTGTTGATATTCTGCACTCGTTTATACACTGCCCTGGCACTCAAAACATTTCCAGCATTTGAGCAAATGGCTTTTGATGACATGAACCGACCTTAATATTCTATGTGACTATCTATTTGGGGGTACGTTGCGACTTTTATCCTGGGTTTCTAACAATTGGATTTTAATTTAAAGCAATCGCAACACATCCTAGTCGTGTAAATCAAAATTTTCAACAATAACAAGTAAGAACGTTGGAGTTTGCTTCCGATTGCGTTATAAATATATATACTATTTATACTCTTTTTTTTTAAATTGTTTTGAAAAAAAAGAGAAAAGAGTTTATTGGGTTTGTGAAATGTCCTTCTGTCTGTCGGTCTGTCTGTATGAACGCAGGTTTTTTCCACAGTTTTGAAGCTAGAGCAACCAAACTTGGTATGTTGGTAAATACCATAGGCAGACAAAGTGTCAAGGTCAAGGTTGGTTCGATGACACAAACGCACTTCAGCGACATTTCATAAAAAGAATTCTTAAGATCCCAGGGACCTCGCCCAAATATGTGCTTTGTTTGAAAACGGGGGCAGAAGAATGATATTTGTACTCTTTAAATTTGGGCAGCCAGGTGCAGTAGTCTGACGCAGCACCGGGCGAGGACACACTGTCGACTGACGGGTTTTAAAGCTATGTTGTTATTAATATAAATATTATTCGTACATAATTTAATATTTAAATGTAACAGTTCATAGGAAAAAAGGGAAAATACGAATAAAATCTTATCCTATCTTATCTAAATAAAAAATATTCAATCATTAAAACCGAAAACAATAATGTTCAAATGTATTAAAGAAAAACTTTAAAATAGGAAAGTTCATAAAAACCCCCATTTATGGCTGGTCAGTAAAATATGTGTGCCCAAGAAGTTGTAATCATGTCGTATGGTTTTTGTTCGCAATGCTGTTAATTTGTTTTGAAAAAGTTGAAGCTCATTAAGTAGCCTGTGTATGAACCCTCGTTCATACGTTCTTTTTTTTTGAAGGGCATTGCGGCAAGCTTCTGCAGGGATTTTTTTCCAATCTAGTGTAGTAGCGGTAGTTTGTTTGAGCAAGAGTAGTTCCCGACTTGTGTTTAGAGTTCACTACAAAAATTTTGAATAGCATTAAGTTCGGGAGATTGACTTGGTCGCTTCATAACGTCAGCTTTATTGTCATGAAACTACGTACTTACAAGCAGGGATGAATGTTTTGGACAATTTCCATGCAATGTGCATATTTTCCTCAGCATATAGCAGCATAACATTCTCACTTAATATGGTATTCTTTGCCTTTTGTTTGTCGAACGTTTTTTTGAGCATCGTTGCCAAACAAATTTATATTTTTTTCATCACATTGCACTTCCTTATCGCCTTTGAAAAGTTCGTAATGACATGAAATTCCCAATTTCGCTTGAAATCGCTTTTGATTATTCAAAAGGGTCTATAAAGTTCTGAGACCGTCCAATTGATGTGGAAATGTATTTGTAAGTTTGCTCTTGGTCACGGAGCTTACGCACAAGTCTTCATTCTTTAGAACTACTTAATGCAATAGATCTAAACAATGTCTCAGTTTTTACAAACAAAATTAATTGATTAATTTAAGTTTTCTTAATTTTGTGCAACACGCACTTTTTTCCCTGTTCAAATTTGTAGTGAAATCGAAGAAACGTGCTGAAATATTTACCTGTACATAAGATCAAGCCGTGGACTGCCATTAAAATTTTATTTTGTTAATTTGCTACTTAGGGTCCCCTCAAATATTTTCTGTCTGTATGTAACAGGCAGAAGGAGGCATTTCAAACTATATAAAAATTAAATATTCTTGATGAGCATCAGCAACCCAGTCGAAAAATTGATTAGGTTGCGCTTGCGAGCCGCGAGCAAATTGTATAGAGAGCCAAATAAACTGTAAAACTGTGATGAGAAGCGTGCGTTCTATTTTTAGAACGCGGGAAATGCATGATGGCTTTTCGGCATTTCAGTGACATCATATCAATTTTTTGACCAATGCGCAAAAACTTGCTGCCATGCCACGTATCATTATTCGTTGTTCCCCCTCTTATACTTCTATTCTCCTTGGTTGTATGTTCTTGATCAGCGCTAACAAGAAAAATATGTTTTCTCCAGTTGTATATGCCAAACTCACCTATTCTGTGTTTTAGTAAGTTATTAACATGTTGACCGTATTTTCTTTCTTTTTTAAGTAATAAAAACTATAATATATATGTTGTTTTGCGATTATTTGCAGAAAATTCATACCAGATCTACACTGAAACAAATTACTCGATATCGGTATAAATGTTGGAAAATTGTTACTTCTACTGGTGTTACCTGTCACCAACATGTCAACAACCTGTCATAACACAAAGCATATAAAAATAATATATAATGTCGAAGTAAATACACACTGGATGCAAAGTTATAAAATGTTTAAGATTAATTAATTAACAATTATTGATAAAGCCTCTTAATAAAATGTAGTTCGAAGTATACAATAACTTTCTTCCAGATTTTAAGTTTTTAACGTTACTGATTTGAATGTATAGTTTCGCTTTAATTTTGCTTGATAACAAAGTTTTATATTGTAGATTGTAATTAGATTTTAGTTGAACAACGTGGAAAAGACTTTGAAATTGATATTGTAAGCTCCGAATCTATTTTTCCAAATAAAATGTAATATAAAAATTTTAAATATTGAATGATTTGCTCTCTGCAAATAATTATTTTTAATATAGAATTCAACCAAATTGAATCATATTGTCATCACCAGAAGGTGCAGGCTGAAATCGTTGAGACGCAAGGCCACCCGGAGATGATTTTAACGGATGATCAAATATAATTTTGGCAGGTTAAGACTCCCAGCTAATAAATAAAAAGTTAATTTACAAGGGCTGTGCTTATGTTATTATATTATATATACATATACAGATTATATGCCCAGAGGACTCAATGGTTACCTAACAGCCGTGACGTAAGAAATGTATTAAACAGGTACCTTAACTACAAGAATTGGATCGCGACGCAAGCACCTTGGCGACAATTTTCGCGCCGCAAGCTCTTAGATTTGAAAACTTTTCCAAAAAGCGTTTTGGTCCCAAAAAATGCGTCGGGTTATTTTCGTAAGCTTCTAAAGTTTGATGCCGCACAGAAAAAATTTTATCAAAACATCACTCAGTTCGCGTAAAGGGACTTTTTAAATAAAGTTTTCTTACTAAATTCAGCAAAAAATCAATCGCGTTCTCCCATTTTCGGCAATTTTTACGACCAAAAGTAGTATTTTTGGAACGCTAAGCTTCAACATATCTTTTTATGCGATGAGCCAGTGAATGCGACGGGCCCCTTCTCATTGAGAAGTATCCTTGAAGAAGAATTGAGCTCCTTATGTATCTCCCGCACATGCAACTTGATTGACGGTGAGACAGTCATACCCCAAATATTTGCCCCAAATGCTCATGACAGAACGATAGCTCTTTTAAAATGAGGTTAATTTGGAGATAGTCCAAGCTTTAAAAATTTTATTTTATTTTTCAACAGAGTCTCCTTCTAAGTCAACACACTTCTTCCAGTGATGCTCCCATCATGGTCACGTTCCTAAAATTCTGTGTGATTCAGACAATTCTAACGTGGAGCAACCACGCGAAGGAAAATCTGAACATATCGCCAAATCACATTTGCAGTCAATTCTGGAACGTCTGCCACTCTATTGGCGACGAAAGTCTGCAGATGTGATGGGTGCATCTGCAACCAGTGCAGTACCACTGAATCCGACCAAATTACAATTCGCTCTATAGGCATGTAAAGAAGTTGCCTAACTTTCTCCCACAACGATGCCAACAACTGTGCAAACGGGACACTGACTTTATTTTTAAAGGTGCAACCTTGGATTTTGCAGTTAACAATTGCACTGATGTTTCAAGCTTATGTTCAATTCGAACATGACTATTCGTGCCTTTTGGAACGTCAACATAACGAGATACGCGAATTGACTCCAACTCCTCAAAGGACTTTATGTCTTGCAAGACAATCCGTCTAGCGAAAAGTTGACTGGCGAGTACTTAAAATAATTATCTCGTGGATTACAAATGAGTCCTAACGTGTTTGTATCCTCTTGATGCCCAATAAGAATTGCCTCATCAGTAGGCTGAGCTTTGAAACGCTCGCAATTTGATGACGGTTCGAGAACGAATTAGCGATTAGCTCTTTATACAACAGTCGTAATTCTTCAACAGTATCTGCGCTAGTTGAAGCCAATGGACTTGGCGTGCAGCTCACTCAATTATTGTATACACCAAATTGCCAAAAACGGGGTAAGGTTCTTGGCTTGAAATTAAGTCTTGATCCACAGTCACAAGCGATGTCAAACTAGTCTCTGGTGACCTCGTGGTGCGGCATCGCCCGGCCACATTCCAGCCAAGATCGCCATGTTATCGACTCACGATTTCCTATCACATGTCCTTTCTTAAGCAAATCGAAAATATATCTGCTCCAAGCAGCAGACCAATGCGTTTAGGCATGTGGAATTGAGGATCAGCCAATTCAATGTGATGAGGCACGTTTTTCAGGCTGATAGGACGAAATGATCGAAGTCGTCGATCACAGATGCTATTGATGCGTTTTCCTATACCCAGCAAATTTATATCCTTCCGCTACCTCCTAAGATCAAAATTTCTAGCTGAACTAAAATTTCGGTCATGAAATTTAGCTGTGACCTAGAATCTAACAGAGCCCCTGCCAACTGGAGAGAACCGGACTGATCCATGACTCTAATAACTGCAGCTGCTAATATGACTTGCTTTGTGACAGCTATTGTATGATTGATAGCTTATGCTACCAAAGATGCAGCTTGTCCTAAGTCGGGCTCATACTTATGTAGCATAGTGTGATGCGGCTTGGAGCAAACTTTACCAACACCATACTTGCAATTCTTACATGTATGACCCCTTTCTAGCCAGTTGATGCACAGCGTATGATCTTGTAGCGTTCGTTTCGTGTTCACTCTGCAAACGAGGTGCAATAGGTAATAAAGTGATCATTCGATCTGGTGATCATTTCGGAGACAGACTGTGTGGCTGTAGTCGAAGCTCTCTTTTCATTTAGAACGCGTATTAGGGTCTACTTTGCTCATAATCGAATGTATGAGAAAAAGGTTAGAGACCTGTTTGTGATCGCCTAAGGACAATAGCGACTAATAACTAGTTCGAACTTTATCGATCAGTGAGCGCAAAGAATATGCTGAAGGCCCTTGCATCTTTGTGAAATCAAACAATTTTTAAAGCTGCTAATGCCTTCGGATAGTAGTCATCCGTAAGCTGATAGCCCTGTACTGTTCCTAACGCTTCTCTATGAAACATGATGGCAGATGGTTGAACATGTCTATGTTTGTAATCGATGCATCACTATCGAAAAAGTTGTCAAACAATTAGCGTAATTACCCCAGAATCTTGGCACCTTCGTCAAAAGCGGTTGTCTACTATGCGAAACAGATGGAAACATTGGGTCGACTGCCCATGCTCATCAACTGTGCGTTTGTGTGGACGCAAAAGAATTCTAAATCAGCTCTAGAAGCTAACGAGGGGTCTATGGCGTCTAAATCCTTTTGAATACTGAAAGTATCGTTAATGTACCGAGTCAGAATATCTAGCCTACACTCAAGCTCCAATGGCTCGATATTGCCTGGATAGTTCTTGACAAACTTTTTTATACGCAGAATATCGTTCACAACATTTGTGTGAGGCTGTAGCAATGCTTCTGACTTGCTTGTATTGGCTCCCTGGCTATAATTAGCCTTTCCTTTTTTGCTAGGCATAGTAGTATAGGACAGAAGATACTGGTGATATTAAACTTATATATGAGGCGGCCTGTTGATCAAAGAGACCAGGTGTGTGACTTATATAACAGGACGGCACTGTATATTTATTGTAAGGGGCTAGAGCAAGTATATGTATGTTGGACCTAATATATCAAATGTCACTGTATATCAAGTGTTGGCTGCTAACGATTGACAACAGCTGTTGCACAGATCCAAAGTGAGTGCAAACTATGATCAACGAAATGCAGCGACGCGCTGGAGGGCAGAGCAACTTACACTTGGTGGCTGCGGCTTAAGCGTAGCGAAAAAGCAACAACAGGTGCTAGCAATGATGAACGCAGCGACTATGACCGATGGTTTTTTTGGAGTTTTTCACTCAATAAAACAGCAACGACATGCGTGAGTAGTGAGACTGCAGTGGCGCGAGCGAATCCAAATGTATTCAACGTGCCAAAGCGACACACAAATTGAGTGTAAATTTCAAATGCGACTGCGGCTGCAGTTCAAATAATAAGCAAAAACTATAATTGCTGCTAGCAGATAAGCTCACTCAACAAAGCAGCAACGATATGTGTGAGTAGTGAGTGCAACAGCGACGCGATCGCTGGCAGAGGACAAAGAATAACCAACAACACTTGCAAGTGTTAAGCGATGCTTATGTGGCAAGGAAAAGACGTACTGTTAAAAATTCAAAAATCATATGGACAAAGTCTTGATGTAGCCGAAATTATCTTTGACGCCCTAAATGAGAAGTTCATAGCAAAAATCTAAATAAATCCATCCAGACTTGACACAAAACTAATTGTAAGTCTGACCAATATAATATCAATAGCTTTAGAAATAGACAACCAACTACCAGCCCTAGCAAACTATAAAATTATCTATAAGTAACGATACAAATATAAACATTTTATCCTATTATATTCACGGCCTTAAAAATAAGAATTTGTATAGGGACTTTTTTGTGTATGTTAAGGAATATGATATAGTCGCTCTCTCAGAAACGCACATTGAAGAAACGTCAACAAAAGATTTCGAGCACATGCTCGGGGAATATTATATAAAATGGGAGCCGGCAACACAAATAAATAGATTTGGTCGAGCAATTGGTGGACCCTTGGCATTAATCATCGATTTAAGAAATATGGCTCTGTCAATGTAATAGAAGTATGGAACAGGGCACAAAGATTCACATTTATTCCACTTTATGTATATATTGAAAAATATATATATATAATATAAATTGAAAAACTGAATTCCGATTCCGATTATTCAGCATACCCCACTTAATCCAAAAGTATTGGTTGATATCAACGTACGGGTTGGGGAAGAGAACCAATCACGAGGCACCAATCAGTAATTTTACTGCTGGAACACTGAACAGAGTATCCATGGATAAAGAACTCAATATAAATGGTAAAGAATTTTTTTAATTTTTGTGAAGATAGTAGTCTGATAGTACTAAATGGGAATTTCACATACGTTACCAATGCTGGTCAATCAGTTAACGACATTTGTGCAATATCCTTTGAAATACTTGACCAAGTGATTGATTTTTCGCTGCAGAGTGCAATATGGTCTGACCACATGCCCATTTTATTGACTTTGAAAACACAAGTTGACCAATCAACAACAACAAATATGCCTCTTTTACCTAAGCTTATCTGGAAAGACAGTCAAAGAGAGCAATACCTCCAGAATTTGGACCATAATATAGTTAGTAAACTCCGTCAAGAACCTCTTCTAGGACTAAAGACTATGTGTGCAGTTATAAAATGATCAACAGTGCAACAGACACAAGAAAGGTCACACAATCACTTCAAGAGCAAATGGTTTGATTCACACTGCATGAGGCAAAGAGACAGTTTTCGATGCGCTTACGAAAAACAAGAGGACACAGAATCAAGGAGAAGACAAAGTATGGTATGATTTGCACAACAAAAAAAGAGAATAACTTTAAATCCGTAGATGAAAAAATCAAAAGCACCCGCGATATCAAAGATTGGTGGGCCCTGGTAAGAGAGCTACGAAACATGCCGTAGAAAATTGGAACACATGAATCGGCATAGGATTTTAAATGTCACTCCTCCAACCTTCTCAGTTTTGCGCAAAACACTTCTTGGATTCAATACTCCCCAAATCTCGATAGACAGATTACAAATGTTGAAATAGGGAATATGCTAAGTGAAACGAAAGGCAACGAAGCTCCTGGAATTGACAGAGTACCGTATGAATTCTTCATCAATGCACTACACAATAACCTCCAAAAACTGGCAGATGTCTACAACTGTATATTGAATAGAAATAATGATATTTATTGCTTTGAAACCTCCCTGATATTACCAGTTTAAAGGAGACCCAAAAGAACCTTGGAACTACCGCGGAATATCATTTATGAACTGTGGGGGAAATAGGGGATGATAAGTGATCGAATGATGACATTTGTTGAGAATAACGGAAAGTTAAACGAATATCAAGCGGCATTTAGAAAAAATTACTCATCCATCGGTAGCATATACAATCTGGTGTCGATAGTCCATCTGAAGCTTGCAGAAATAAAACGGGTTTATTGTTTCTTCGTAGACTTTAAAGCTGCGTTTGAAAGAGTGCCAAGACAATTACTAATCTATAAGCTGTGTCAAATTGGAATGTCTTCAAAAATTGTTAATTTGGACAGGAAAAGAAGTTTCTGATGATTTTGAAACATATAGTGGAGTTACGCAAGGGTGCTTACATTCTCCGCTACTCTTCGCATTATACTTAAACGACATTCACGATCACTTAAAAGGTGGCCTCTTTATTGAAAATTACAAAGTATAAAAATATTTAATGACCTTATCATTAAAAAAAAGATTTAATACAATAATATTAAAATTAAATGGAAGACCAAAAAGTTAGTAAGAATTAAATGATTAAAAATTAGAAATATAATAGATATTCACTCAAAATACAAAAGTTAGACATAAAAATATCTACAAAATAGACAGATGACATAGGAGCAAAGCTCTAAGTCTAGAAATAGACGTAGCATTAATTATAACAGGAAAAAGTTTGTTATAATTATCACATAGGGCACGGAAATGGTTGCGGATAGCATAGTTAGTTGTGCAGCTTTGAAGAGAAAGAGGAAGAAAAGTTCTAGTGTTTCTAATGGGAACAGCGAAACTTATTTGGCTGATTAATTCAGATGAATCAATTTCCCCGTTATTAAGTTTATGTACGAAAGTTGTACCAAGCATAATTCTACGATCGTAAAGAGAGGGAAGATTTATCAGTAAAAGTCTTCTACGGTAGGGAGGCAAACGACTATTAGGGTTACAGTTCAGACCCCGAAGAGCAAAGAGCAGAAATTGTTTTTGAATAGATTCAATTCTATCTTGATGAACCTTGTATTGGGGACACCATATACAAGATCCATATTGAATAATAGGACAAACAAGTGCAGTATAAAGAGTGTTAGTAACGTAGGGATCATCAAATTCTTTTGACCGACGCTTAAAAAAGCCAAGGACTCCAAAGGCTCGATTAGCCGCCGATGAAATCTGCTTGTCAAACTTAAGCTTGGGATCTAATAGAATACTCTAATCGACAATCTACTCAATTCGTTCAAGTAGTCTATCATTAAGAACATATTTATTTAACAAGTAAGAACGTTGCAGTCGGATGGACCCGACTGCGATATACTCTTTTTTTCTCCTCTTTGCGGAGCCAGAAGTGGGCGTGGCAATTATATTTTTGCTCAAATCTTTCAAGTTTTGCCATCAATTTAAGTTTGGTTGGGCCCGTTCTACAAGTTTGGGAGAAACAAACTTTGGTCGATTGCAAGGGCGGAGGTGGGCGTGGCAAAATTATTTTTATCCAATCTATTTAATAGGACAATAGAATTCAACCTGCAAAATTTGGGGACTCTAGTTAAAAATCTAGAAATCTTGACACTTTGTCTGCCTATGGTATATACCAACATGTATACCAAGTTTGGTTGCTCTAGCTTCAAAACTGTGGAAAAAACCTGCGTTCATACAGACGAACAGACGGACAGACGGACGGACGGACATTTCACAAACCCAAAATACTCTTTTTTCCTTTTTTTTCAAAAAAGTTTAAAAAAAAGAGTATAAAAACGGCATTCCCCTGTATTAAAAAATTACGTTACACTTACTGCAATTAAGATTTAATAAATTTACTCGACACCAAGTTTGAAAACTGTTAAGATCAGTTTGCCAATTCTGACCAGATAGAAAGTTAGTTACGTTGCACTTACTGCAATTAAGATTTAATAAATTTACTCGACACCAAGTTTGAAAACTGTTAAGATCAGTTTGCCAAGTCTGACCAGATAGAAAGTTAGTAGCAGACAAACAGCGCTTTGCATCGTCGGCATACATCAGTACCCGAGAGTGATTTACTACGCTTAATAAAAAGCGTAAATAATAAAGGGCAGAGATGGCTTTCTTGTGGTACTCCAGAAGTAACTTGTACAGACGTAGAAACTAAGCCTTTAAAATGAACTTTTTGGGTTCTTAAATTTCGATAATTAAATATCCCAAGAATTAAGTTATTTGGTAATCGAAATAGATGAAATTTGTGAAGTAAAAGGGAATGATGAACTGAGTCAAAAGCGCTACTGAAATCAGTGTTAATGTCATCTGTTTGCATTTTATTTTGAAAACCCCTTTTAAAAACAAGTCAGAATGCTCTAGTCGAGTGTGCTCGACTACAAGACTCCCTGCTCTCAACTTGCATTTCAAGCAGTTCAGCGGCAACGCAAGCAAGCAGCACTTTACTTGTCCAGTGCCTGTCAAACTGTTGTTCCTGCCTGCTGAGACGGGGGGAAACAGGTTCGTCAATAACTTTGATGTTTGTAATCCGATCGCAACGAAATTTACGCAACTGATTAACATTGATAAGAGAAATATGTGTACCAAAAATCAAAGCTTTATTTTTAAAATTGTGGCAGTGGGAGTTTTTTTTCGATTTGCGGGTGTGTGAAATAAACTTGATCTGCGTATGGTTTACAGGAACCTGCATGCCAAGTTTGGTGTCCCTAGCTCTTATAGTCTCTGAGATCTGTGTATTCATACGGACGGACAGAGAGACAGACGGGCATGGCTAAATCGACTCGACTTTTGATGCTGATCAAGAATATATATACTTTATATAGTGGGAAATGCCACCTTCTGCCTGTTACATACATTTGTAGTACTTTATAACTCCGTTTTTCCCCATTTTTAATGGGAACAGGGAGTACAAATGCCAAAAATACTTGTAAGGCCAGCTATTTTTTGTATAAAAACTACAATACATGTTGACACTTTTTTTTAAACAATAAACCAACTACTACTACTAGAAAAAATAAAAAACAAATCAAAAAACAAAAGCCGCACAAAAAATATCGTGGAAAAATGAAGCTCTCATCAACATTCACCGCGCAATAATTGATGACAGTTTCTTGTATTGAAGTGTGCCAATGAAATCGGTTTAATAAAGCATTCAACGAAAAGCTCTCTCAGCAGACAGATCTGTTACAAGCTTTGTTCTGCCGCGCTCTCTGAGAAACATACAAAAATGCCAATCTGCTGGGTTTTTTCGACTCCTGAGCTAGAGCGACCAGACTTGAAATACATATACAATACCAAAGGCAGACAAACTGTTAGTATCTTGAATACAAGTATGGTTACTAGATGCCTATATATAATAACAACGATAATAACGATAACAAGTATGATTACTTTATGCGTATGTGTAGTGAGTACCTATATTTCTTTGTGAACTATAAATCTAGATGAGGGGTGTCTCGCAGTTGCGCAAAACTTGATTAAAGCACGAACTCAAAAATATATATTAATTGAAAAACTTTCAAGATAAGCATACTTTTTATTGTACTACATATGTATAAAAATCGTTTATTTATAAAGAAACAAAAAAGTCATTTGAATTCAAAATACAGAAAAATTTGGGCTATAACATAAATCTGGATGAAGAAATTCTCTATAAGTAAAAGAGTTTTTCCAATAATTTATTCGCAGTATCACGTTGAACGTTTTCACCAATCAAGTAAGCCAACTTATGAGCGTACTGAAAATAGAAAAAAAATATATATTTATATAATTTGGTAATTTATATAATTTGGTAACATAAGCAATATCTAAAGAGTATAACAAGTAAGAACGTTGCTGTCGGATGCTCCCGACATTTAACAAGAGAGATTAAATCCACAGACTTTGAACGATTGGCCACATCAAGCGAGTACAAAAATTGCGTCGGATAATTGGTCGCTTTATTCTCGTCAGTCACGCTGTCAACGGTTTTGTACAAATGCAATTCTCCAGTGATTTGACTGCGAATAATGAAATTCAAGCTATCGGCGTCCCTATTCTTCTCTGCTCAGATTATTTTTGGGCGATTGCGAAATCGTATACGAAAGCAGCGCAGTTCAAGTATTCATTTACGACATGTCTTCTTCTAGTAACAATTTGTGGTGTTTGTAAAGCGCGAACCTGTGCATGGTGGCACGTCTCCGTTCATGCTCTGCACGTTCCTTACGTTTGATTATCACGGAAATTCTGAGTGCTATTGCAAGACGTGTGCGCCGTCCAATGTTTGGTCGTCTAATAGCAGGCATAAGTCAAGCCAATTTTGCGATATTTTGTTTAAATAGTATATACTTTAGTATAAATAGTAAAATTTTTCGGCCAAAATCATCACTCCCCACTACTCTGTTAACTCATACAGGCATTAATATGCATAATAATGTAAATTTTAGATAGTAAACAAGTTATAGGGTAATTCCTGAAAGTCCTCTTTTTCTTGTGGTGAAAATCATATCTTGAGAACTGTTCATTTCAAATCAAAAATTCAAAAATATTTAGTTGGTAAGTTATATTATCTTGTCGCCAAACCAACGATTTTTAAAAATTTTGATTTAAAACAAGTAAGAACGTTGCAGTCGGATGCACCCGACTGCGCTATACTCTTTTTTTTACCTCCTTGCGGAGTCAGAATTGGGAATGGCAATTGTATTTTTGCTCAAATCTTTTAAGTTTGCCATCAATTTAAACATTGCCCCATTGCAAGAGCGGAGGTGGGCGTGGCAAAAATATTTTTATCCAATCTATTTAAAAGAGCGATAGAATTCAACCTACCAAAATATGCTGACATCCATATGCTTAGTCCTCCAAGAGTTGTTGGGCGTTTAATGAAAAAAGTGCAAAAAAAAAACTTTTTTAGGCCTTAGCGCTTGATGTAGTCTACGAAGGGGTGTACCCGACATTTGAAATAATTTGGATCAGCGTATGGTACACAGAAACCTACATGCCAAGTTTGGTGTCTGTACCTCTTATAGTCTCAGGGATCGACGAGTTCATACAGACGGACAGACGGACGGACAGACAGACGGACATGGCTAGATCGACTCGGCTGTTGACGCTGATCAACAAAGATGTTCTGCTCGGCCTCTTGTCATTGGTTATTTTTCCTTTTGACCATATTATTGTTTCATTTAAATTTGTGTTATTTGCGCCAACTTAAAAAAAGCAGTTAAAACTTGCAATAATGAAAAAGCGCACCATTTGTTCCATGTATTTCTTATTGGAAAAATATCGCAGTTTTGCTGATTGATGCCCCTTTTTTTCTGTCTACATAGCATACATTTTTAACGCTGAATTTTTGATCAGCATTCTAAGGAAATTTGGGAAGACTCTGGGTACTATCGATACATTTCATTCCACAAGTTCTTAATGCCAGGCCGAAAAGTGTACCGTGTGGAAGCGCCTATTGGTTATATTATATGTAGTTTATATATTAATGAAAACTTTAATATTAAGAAACAGATTTTTAACTCACCTGGCAACACGCAGGAATCCGTACAGTTCCAGGCCAGTTATAGTACAAATAACATAGTTTATAGCTTAATTTTTGTATGATATCAGGACCATAATTTGCATCATCGCGTAGAACAACAAAATGAGTTGGAGTGACAGTTCCTTGACGAACCATTTGTGAAACCAAAAAAAAATCATACATCTGAGATCTAGTGACGTAACTATCAACCACAGTTCCTGGCAATGGATTTTCAAAACTTTGTCCGTTTTGCTGAAAATAATTAATTGGTTATTCATGGTAAACACGTAAGAATGCTGGGGGGGGTGCATCCGAAATTTGAAATAAACTTGATCTGCGTATGGTATACAGGAACCTGCATGCCAAAATCAGCTGTTCACCTTATTGTTCGGGCGGCTCGATCCAACCCGAGCTACCCAAACCTCTCCTGCACTTAATTTACATAATTATGGAAGAAACTTCGAAAAGTGTTTCCGATAAAATTGAAGAAGGATGAAGTTGTTTATGGAACAGACACCGGCAGCGGTGCACTGCAACTACTAGTGCACCGTACACACACATGGTATTTTTCATACCGAGTATTCAACCACCGCCTCAAAAAGCGACCCGGTGTTTTTTTACTCGTTCTTTTTCATTGCCGAAAATACTCTTCACAAAGTACCCGTTGATTTTTTTACTCATTCAAGGAGCCACCGCATAGAATGTGTGTATGCAAAAACAACCCCTAAATCTCATGAGTGTTTGTGATGCACAGCGATCGCGCACACGACTCATGTGTGTGCTCGCACACTGTCATGCCATTTGCGCCTTGCCCAAATTTTGGCTTGCGGATTTTCCCATGTGTTTGTGTGTAAGAACGGAGTAAAAAAAAACACCAAGCCGAATGTGCGAGATCGCCACTCAGAAAAAAACCGAGTAAATTTTTGAGTGTGTGTTTTACCACCGGTTATTTTTTTGAAGTGTGTGTGCCGCAATCATATTCTGGGCGGTGTGCCCACCGCAACCGCATACTAGGCGGTGTTTGAGTACTGTCACCGCATTTGGAGCGAGTACACTATTAGTGCTGAAAACAACCACCGCTGCTCCATACACATTTGCCGTCGAGGTCAGCAACAACACTTTCATTTGCTTTGTTGTCAATAAGAGTGCACTTTTATAATTCAGTACTGGTTTGAAGCTGTCAGAAAAATGTTTAACATGGCAGAAAATTATTTTTTTAAAGTTTTTTTTAGTCCAAAATTATTTAGTTTTTTTTAGGTAGGTTAAAAACATATCTTGAAACTTAGTTTTACTTTTAGTCACCGCAGCGAAAGTGCACATTTCATTTTTTCAGTGTGCAAAACGAAATAAAAAACAAGAACGTTGCAGTCGGATGCACCCGTCTGCGATATACTCTTTTTTTCGCCTCTTTGCAGTCAGAATTGAATTGAAAAAAATATTCAATTTATGGAATGCTTTTTTTTAATTAATACAAAATTTTAAAAAAAAAACAACTTTGGCTCTTCATAGCTTAACTTATTAACTAATTAATTCATAAAGAAAAATGTATAAATGTTTTGAAACAAAAGCGATAGAAATTCAAAAATTAAGAAATAACGAAATATGATAGGTCACAGAAATAGCACAATTTCAAAATGTTTCCAAAGATTCATAGAAAATAAGCTTTCATTATTTCCGCTATTTCAGACGGGTTTTTTTCAGATTCACTCAACCGAGCAATGCGTTCCACGATCCATTTTAGCCCGTTTTCGATAAATTATATTAATTTGTTACCGAAATATTGAAAATCAAACAAAAAAGTCCGCGAAAACAACTTTTTACTCGAAATTACTTGTCGCTTTATCAAAATGTGCTATTTCTATGACCATACAAAATTATTGCTCGCGAACGAAAATAAAGCACAAAATAGTAGAGAAAAATGATAACGGTTAATTTTTTGCCTGTATGCCATGGGGAAGAGCGCAATAATCGATTGTCATCAAAATTTTAACAATCGATTTTAAAATATTATCCAAATGAGCTAACGAAATATTTTGTTTTGGTTTGTGCTATTTATACGACTTGTAAGTTTGGTTGGGCCCGTTCTGCAGGTTTGGGAGAAACAAACATTGCTCGATTGCAAGGGCGGGGGTGGGCTTGGCAAAATTATTTTTATCCAATCTATTTAATAGGGCAATAGAATTCAAACTGCAAAAATTTGGTGATTATAGCATAAGGGGTGTGCGAGATGCAGACTTTGCTCATTTGTGTGGATGGGGGTGGGCGTGGCCAAAATTTTTTCAGTCAGGTCAATCAAGGATGTGTTAAGTAACCCTTGTGCTAAATTTTGTTACTCTAGCTATAAAATTGTGGGACATATAGGTTTTTGCGGTTTGTGGGGGAAGGGGTGGGGGTGGGGGGACATCTTGACACTTTGTCTGCCTATGGTATATCCCAACATGTATACCAAGTTTGGTTGCTCTAGCTTTCAAATTGTGTGCGTTCATACAGACGGACAGACAGTCGGACATTTCACAAACCCAATATACTCTTTTTTTTTTTTTTAAATTAAAAAAAGAGTATAAAAAAAGTTTAATCCCAGTAAACACAGAAACTGATGCGGATCCGTTTCGGACCCGATACGGGTTCGTTTAAGCTAAAAAAAAGCAGGCTGATATACGGGACCCGTTTTGGGTTTCGGGCCTCGGGCCCGTTACGAACCCGTTATGAGGCCGTTTAAGGCGAAAGAATAATATTATATACCGGTCCCTTTTCTGACCCCTTACAAAAATAAGGTTTTTTTGGCAACACTACCACCAGCTAGGCCATTGAAGCTTAGAAAACATTCTCGTCAAGTGTTCTATTCAACACTTAACATGGAAATCCGCGTTTGTGCTTATTAAAATTGTGAAAAATGTGATAAAAAATATTTGGTGCCTATAAATTTCGAGTAAAATAAATATCCGTTCATAATTTTATTTTTTTTTTTTTTGTATTTTTCGACCACCGTTTGAGGCTTTCTAGTTAATGTTGCATACTTAGTTGTCATAATAATTTTTAAATGGTTATTTCACTACGTTCAACACAGGATTTCAAAAGAAAAAAAAACTGTATCATAATTGTAAGAAATTCTTCTAGCTATAACTAGTTAACTTAATACAAGGTCGGCAAAATATTCTACTGAACCCTCCACTGGTGTGCCGACTGGTAATAACACCCCAGTGGTTCTGTTCTAAAACCGGTGTTACCCAAGTCATAAGTAATGATCCATGTGTAAATAAGAGCCATCATTCGGGAATGTACTTATGACATGGTCTGAGGTGAAGGGCTCGACTAGTGGTGTCATGCGACCCTTGCCGAGAGTAAGCCTGGCTGGGGGCCCTTCTAAAATAATATCCCAGTCTTTAACGCGACCATATTGGATCCCTGTCGCCCTCCGATGTTAACTAGCCTTATCTGCATAGTGCGAATCTCTGTGAAGGCGACCCTTCCCTTCTCCGCCACTCGTGGGATTTAAACAAATATGAACTAACCTCAAAAACAAAGCAAACAAAATGAGAACGGTACTCAGATAAAAACGAACACCGCAACAAGCTGAAAAAGTACCAACGACCGAGGCTGATCTCAGCTCAGCGGCAGCGAAGCCGGCCCTTGGGCCCACATGTCAGGTCGGAAGCGCTAGTTTGGACTTAAGGTTCCACCCCTGACCCGGGGTGGTTGGCAAATTCCCGACAGCTCCTGTCACTTAGGGAGAAAAGCTAAGCAATACTGCTGCTGCTGGTCCGGGCGCAAAAGCCTCTAAGGAACTGCCAACGAAAAGCCCCCAAAATTGAGCAAACCAAGAGGCAACGCTCAAAAGAGTCCACAACTACTGAAACAACGGCTCCCGCAGCAAAGAGATCTCGAGTCGTCCCAATTAGGTAATTTCCAGACATTGCCAAGGAAAGGACGCTCAACGGCGTTGTTGACCAGGGCAAGCTAATGTGGGAGAAGTATACCTGGGGGCGAAGCTCGTATCGGTACCAAGTTGGCTACGGGCACACATCTGGGTGCCTTCCAACTTTAAGGAGCCGGAGGACATCCTAAAAAGGTCTGTCTTCAGATGTCTCTTTGACTTCTGCAGATAAACCTCCACCATTGTAAGGCAGCATTAGCTGCTCTAGTACTCCACCTGGCTGGAGGCGGAGTCTATCGAAAGGGGTGAGTCAATCCTTAACTCCATCCTCAGCTCAAATATATTTATATGTAATCGAGGAACGACCCGACCTTCAGAATAAAGAACCGTAAGGAGGTTATAGACCTCACTCTAGTGTCCTCCTTGCTCAAAGAGCAAGTTAGAAGCTGGAAGGTCCTTGACGACCACTCCTTCTCGGACCACAGGTACATAGAAATAGAACTTTCTCTTAACATACCAGAGCCAGTCGAGTTCATCAATCCCAGAAGAAAAAACTGGACTCTCTACTCTAAATACATGCTGGACCCACTGCCGGAAACGGCACCAAAAGGCCCTTACATGATAGGAGACCTAAATAATCTCACACAAATCTTTACATATGCATGCAATCAAGCGTTCCATGCACCTTGCAAGCCAAGCGGAAAGAAAAAACACCCATGGTGATCCCCACAGCTCGGCAGCCTTCGATCAAGCTGCAGAGCTCTCTTTAACGCAACCCAAATACACAACACTGACCAACTATAGTCAGAATATTAAGCTAGCTTGGCCGTATACAAAAAATCCACAAGGCAAGCAAAAAGATCCTCGTGGTAGTCTTTTGCACCGAGATTGAGAGCACCACGGATGCCGCAAGGTTAAAAAAGGTTCTCTCAAAGACCCCCCCCTATTAGGATATCTTAAAAGAAGCGATGGTACATGGACCTCATCAAGCGACGAATCCCTAAAAATCCTTCTAGACACTCACTTTCCGGGCTGCACAACAAGCAGACCTATACTCAACCCCTTCTCTCAGGGTAGATACCCCTAGACTCTCTCTTAAGTTAATACAACATTAGCTGGGCTATTAAAAGCTTCAAGCCATACACATCGCCGGGTCCAGATGAAGTGATCCCAGCACAACTCCAAATGGATCCACTCTGTCCTTCAGCAACAATGCCAAGTAGTTGGGATTAGTTCTTGATAGAAAACCGGACTGAAATTTAAATACATCAGACAGAATAAAGAAGGCTTACATTGCCCTATACACACGCAGGAAGGCCATAGGAATTAATTGCGGTATGAACCCAAATATAGTCTCGGGACTACAGGTACAGTCTGGTAACAGTCTGGTTACCAGCCTTATCAAGGCAAACCACCCTTAACAAACTGAACAAGATACAAAAAACTGCTGCTGAATTGTGCATCACTGGTGCCCTGTGCACCACCCTAAATGATGCACTTGATGCAATCGTCAAACATTCCTCCACTCAAACTGGTAGCAAAAGAAAAAGCTTTATTTTCGGCATTACGTTTGAGAGAACCAAACTGCTGGACTACCTTTGGCAAAGGCCACTCATCCATTTTAATGAACCCGCTCATTCCTGAAAAAACTGACTATTGTACTCCAACAGAGTACTCCTCAACACCTTTCGAAACAATCATCCCCTGAAAAGAGGACTGGGGCGAAGGGCTACCTGGTCCTGAAGGAGCCATCATACAAAACAAGCTACAAGCCTCGCAAGACACTGCAGCGTCTTCCAAGCAGAAGTGCTTGTCATAAAGATAGCCCTCAATTGCCTGAAGGACTCCATTATCGTGTCAGGTAGAATAAATATATACAGTGATAGCCAAGCAGATATTGCGATATTGCGGTGCCAAGCCACCGAGCCACATGTAATCTTCATATTAAGGAAGCCAACAACCATTGGCAAAGTACAACTTATTGTCGTATTGCCAGACTTACCTGGCCAACTATCCTCAAAGCACACACGCAAGTGCTGTGTAGTCTAAATCGCCCAAGGTGCTCTGCGGTTGTCAGAGCCCTCACCGGTCACTGGCTAATCGGCATTCACGAGGGCAGACTAAACTCACCCTATAATGACTTCTGTAGAAGTTGCAGAGACAAGGATGAGGAGGAGACTGTAAAACACCTCTTCTGCTCCTGCCCAGCCCTATGCATCCGAAGGTGGAAGTATTTAGGTTACTTCTTCCTTACTAATACCTCAGACCTATCAAAAAATAGTCCCAGAAAGATAGCAGATTTTATATATGCGTCATGGGCCCCTTAGACGCTACATTTAAGTTGTAACACCCTCAGCGGGAGCTAGGAATTCATTTTAGAACCATAGTTTCTTGGTAAAATATTCTTAGAATTCATCGTAGTTTCCGATTCTGGTGAACGCTTGGGGGAGGAAAAAAATGTCCAACTCTAATGTATCTGAATACCTTATGCTACTCAGCGGGGGCTAGGAATTCATTTTAGACCCATAGTTTCTTGGTGAAATATTCTTATATTTCATCGTAGTTTCCGATTTTGGGGTACGATTTTCACCGTCTTTCTCACCCGAACAATTTGATACGCCCTAATAGGCAGTCAAAGTGTTAAGATCAAATTTTGACAAAGGTTGACTTCTGTTGCCCTATAATATAGATTGGATAAAAATAATTTTGTCACGCCCACTCCTGCCCTTGCAATCGAGCAAAGTTTGTATCTCACAAACCTGCAGAGCTGGCCCAACCAAATTTAAATTGATGGCAAAACTTGAATAATTTTACCAAATATACAATTGCCACGCTCACTTCTGACTCCGCAAAGAGGCAAAAAAAAATTATATCGCTGTCTGGTGTATCCGACTGCAACGTTTTTACTTTTACTGTTTTGTTTTCCTTCTATGCACTATTCAATTCTTAAGAAAAAAAAAAATGAGCATTCTGTGTTTTTATGTGTTTATTTTTAACATTTTTGTGTGTGAACTAACCTCAAAAAGTGGAAACTTTTTGTCGCTCAACAAAATAGACTCAATGTTATAAACTTAATATAAGTCACAATTTTATTAAAATCCTTAGTATCAAATAAGTTTTTACAATGCTTTAAGGTAAAGTAAATTCGGTCAGGGATCGAATCGTAGAGAGCCTTTAGATAGTCCAAGGACACTTCGCATCCAGGCGTCCTTAGTGGCAGATTTAATGATTTAACGTGCTCAAACTGTCTACCAGATTCATAGACTTTACGCGAAAGTCATCCCCACAAATTCTTTATATTGCTGAGATCAGTAGAGTATGGAGGCCAGTCCATTAAGATAACATTTAGGTCACTTATCAACCTCTTTACTACTCTAGCTGTGTGGATTGGGGCAATATCCTGTTGAAACGTCCAAGACAAAGGCTCAAGGTTGGAAAAATGAGTGAATGCATTTTGAACCAGCTCTTTACATTTAATTGCATTCATCTTGAATAAAAAACGTCCCATAACAGGATATGGCATTTGACGGGTCAAATAGTGTTCTTCCTTTCTTAAATCATGAAAGTTGTTGTTGAATCCATCTGGTCCATCCAAATCAAAGCGTTTTTCATCAGAAATAACGATTTGATGCCACTCCCTATTCCATGCCATGTGACTCCGAGCAAAAAGACAGCGAGATTCCTTACGAGTGTCGATAAGTTGTTGTTTTTTTTTTTAGTTTTAATCTCTTCAGATGTTTTGCCTTGCTAATTAGTAGCTATACTATCATATACACCCAAATTTTGTCGAATTTTGACTGCAGAACAACACTTTGAGTTTAAAGCCTCTCAAAGGATCCTTTGAGATCCTTCTCCGCAAGGAGTAAGTGCTTTCCAGGTGGGCTTTTTCATATTCCACGCTTTTTCGTATTTCCGTAAGTCAACAACAGACTGACGTCTAGAAATTTGTTTAAAATTCTTCCAACCAAAACCAATTGGAATATAGCGCGGCAATTGGAAAACCGAAAAAAAAAAATTGAAAAATGTTGATCTGTTCAAATGGCTATAGCTTGGAAGTTCTACCATAGATTTTAACGAGTCAAGACTTTTCAAAACGTTATGAGTATATCTCCATGCTCAAAGAAGATTTTAGCGGGATGCATTTTTTTTCGACTTTTTCTCGAATTTTCAAATTTAATTCCAACTGGAAAGTTTTGCAAAAAACAATATTTTCGCAGTTTTGGACTCAATATCTCCAAAACTATTAGATATATGTCAAAAATGTAAGAGACTTATTTTTGTTACTTTCATTTGATGTATTGTTTTTTATAATCGGTGCTGTAACTCATTTCGAAAAAATTCTAGTTGGAAAAAAACTTTGAACATTTTTTAAAAAAAAGTCTACCTAACAACAAAAAATTATTTTCGGGATCAGGGGACAGTACTACAGTACTAAAGTTACTTTAAGCAAGGATGCATTTTGGCTGTTGCACAGTGTAATTAGTAATAATAATTAAAACTTACCATGAAAAATCGAGTATTATTACGCTTTTGAACTACTATAAAAGTTATCTTCACGCTTTTACTGCATACAGCCTCAAATTGAGGAATTTCGTACATGGCACATAAATTGAGCTGGCCATCTCCAACACCATCTCTGAAAAAAGTAAACAAGAATATATTTCACGATTAGAAAGAAATCACAAAAAACACCTTTATTAGGGTTTTCGAAAAGTTTTATAGAAAAACTCATTTTTCTACTGATTAATTCCAATGCACACTAGTTTTCATTTTTATACCCTTGCAGAAGGTAATGCAGTTTTTTTACGAAGTGCGCAAAGCATTGAAAAAGACTTCTCCGATCCCAAAAAGCATGCCTAAAAATATAACTAGCATATACACGCGGCTTCGCTCGTCAGTTCAAATTTGTGATGTTGATCATTTCCCCACCTGTGTGTGAGATTTTCCTAGCCCAGACCCACACGCGGAAAGATTTTTTTGTCAGACCTTGGCAACTGAGTTTAAAATCGAAACTGAGCTTAAAGTCCCGTCGCAGGTGCTTATTTTTTGAAATACAGAAATCCTGAGCGCCCGCACACTTTAAAATCCTATATCCTCCTGCACGTCACGTCTTCTTATTTTGGGAACATGCAATGAATTTCCAAAATCAGTAAATGGTAGGTCAGATAATTTTTCGCAAAGATCTTTGAAAATGAATTTGAGCCCGATTTATAAATATCCATAAAGATCTTTGAAAACTGAAAAAAATTGAATACAAAAGTTCTCCGCGAATGCAACAAGTTCATACAACAACTGGTATTTAAAAAAGTGTGTGGGTGTGCTCGACTGCGAGACTCCCTGCTCCCAACACTTAACGTGTGCAGTTACTGTAAAACTGTAGTTTCTGTCTGCTGAGACGGGGGGAAATAGATTCGTCAATAACTTTGATGTTTATAACCCGATCGCAACGAAATTTACTCAACTGATAAACATTGATAAAATAAAAATGTGTACCAAAAATCAAAGCTTAATCTTTCAAAATGTGGCTGTGGGAGTTTTTTGCGCATTGCGGGGGTGCGAGGGGCGTATGGTGTATAGAAACCTACATGACTCGACGCGTGGCGGAGGCGACAGAGAAAAGATTGAGAAGTTTTGAACATCGACGCACCGAGGCGATCGAGGGGAGTTGTTAGCCGGGCGTGTTAGCGAGCAGTGCACGGATTCGTCGCGGAAAATTATCAACAGCAGCAGACAATATTCTACGGAGGAAAATACTACAAATAAACCACACAAGCCCGGGTAAAACGGATAACACAGACACCGGTGAGCTGGCCCTGGGCAAATGTTTAATCAGTTAGGAGTTTATGAAGTGCGGTATAGGTTTTGTGTTTACATTTCAAATTTTAATCAATATACGTATTATAACGTTGAATCAAAATGGACTAGATATTCACAAAGTGAGACATATAACGCTGAAGCGATCGGCCGCTCATTTATAGGTTCTTTTCAGTGGTCATTAAGTGCGTTAGTTATTCCCTCCCTGTTGTTGGCTGCGTAAGCCTCAAGTTTTGTTCCAGTGGCGGCTGTACTAGCTTACGGTAGTTTAGCGAATAGTTGACTGTTAAAGCGTTCAAGATCTGGCCAGCGTTGGCTGTTATAACCTGCGCGATGAACCCTCAGGAGTAGCGTGAAGCGTGGGACATATCATGTACGCGCCCGAGGTGTTAGAATAATATGTCGCCGTGCCGTGGTCCACCTGTTTGGCCGTTTTTATCTGGAATAATACCTTTCTCTCTACAAATTTTAACTTCGTAGCGCCTTTATGTTGCAAACTTTATTGCAACAGCGCTAGTTCTAACCAGCTAGTCCTTGCAAATATATAAATTTTGTTGTAATTTTTTGCAACCTTGGGCGGACTGGGATATGTACCCCGGCCTGAGAAATTCCTTACAGCCAATTACATACATTTTAAGTACTTCACTAAAAATGGGATCAAAGACCACACACAAAATTCTGCAGCTCGCAGCAAGTGTCTGCGTCGAAAACAATGCGCCTAATAAAATACACTTCCAACACATACAGAATATTTGTGCCATTAAAGTATGACAAACTTAGTTTACCTCATAAGAATCATATTCCCCAAAGTAATAAGAACATAAATTGTATATGTCACATTATATAAGCAGGTATATTAAATATTTTATTTACTAAATAACTATGTTGCGGCAAAACGTTTACTTAAAACTAAACTACTTCGTTTGGGAAACAGTATAGTGTGCGGCTGAAGTCAAAAATTAGAAGAATACATTTTGTTGCGCTTGCGAGCTGCGATCAAATTGTAGATCAAAGGGACACAAAGGAGCAAGTTGAAAAAATCAATCATAATCGTGATACCAAAGCCAGAAGAAGATAAAACGCAACCATCTTCGTATAAACCACTTGGTATGTTATCGTGTTTGTCAAAATTATTTGAAAAACTACTTCTACAGCACATAGCCTCCTACCTGAATACACACAACATAATCCCATCACACCAATTTGGATTTCGGGAAAAGCATGAAACCATTGATCAGGTTGATTTCATAACAACGGAAATGCGCACTTCGTTTGAATATCGAGAATATTGTACTGCAATATTTCTTGATATTTCTCAAGCATTCGACCGTGTTTGGCAAGCCTCCGATTACCACATAATCGAAGCTGGAGTACCACAAGGCAGCGTTCTGGGACCGATGCTGTACGTCCTATATACTGCAGATATTCCTGTTAGTACGCTCCTAACAACCTGTACATTTGCCGACCACACCGCGATTCTCAGTCGTTCCAGATGCCCAGTGCAAGCAACCGCAAAACTTAATGGCCACTTGACGATTGTCGAGAAATGTCTGGCAGACTGGCGCATCAAAATCAACGAACATAAAAGCAAACATGTTACGTTTACCCTAAAATATCTTCCACTGCCATTAAACAATGCTATTTTTCCACAAGCGGATGAAGTAACTTATCTAGCAGTTCACCTCGACAGGCGGCTAACGTGGTGTTAGCACATTTAAGCCAAGAAGACCCATCTAAAGCTAAAGGCCAGCAACCTTCATTGGCTTATAAACTCTCGCTCTCCACTTAGTTTGGACTATAAAGTCCTGATCTACAATTCAACACTTAAACGCGAGCAGTGGCATCATTGACATCATCCAGCGTGCGCAATCTAAGTTCCTGAGAATTATCACTGGGGCACCATGGTACATCCGAAATGATGATGTTCAAACCGTTAGAGATGAAATAGCGCTACAACAAGTAAAACTTTAAGAAAAGTTATCCTTTCACCAAATCGACTTGCTAGGTCGCTAACGCGAGTTTGTAGCCGAACTCGACAGCAACGCAATGATCTTCCGGCCCAATGTTGAAATGTTAATTAGCAAGACATAATTACAATAAAAATCAATTGTTAGTTTAGTATTTTTCTAGAACAACATTTGAAAAATTTTTGTTAGTTATCTTGCAGAGAAGATTCATTAAATAAATTAAACGTAAATAAAAAACAAAAAACTCACTTTTTAACCGCTTGTGGACTGCTTTTAATGAAATTTTGTCAATATTTTGCCTGAACTAAGATAAAATAAGTTTGGTTAAGGTATTGAAAAAAAACGAGAGTTTTTATACATCTAGTTTTTCAAACGATTGTTCCTATGGAAACTATGGGACACCCTTATCACCATAAGTGGTGGAAATGACTGATCATATCCGCCGCTTTGATCGCCCTACTAAACCGTAGATTTCCCGAACCACACGCTTAACGATTGTTCAGGCAGACCTTGGAAACTGAGCTTGAAGTAGAGATGGAAGCGAGCTAAAAATTCAATATTATTTCGGGAACATGCAAAAATCTCGCCCGCCGACACTTTTTAAAATATTTTCCCGCCTGCCAGACAATTTTAGATCAATTTTCCACTCATTTCAGGAGTATTTTCTAAAATTTGAAATAATGTATATAGTTTTGTATGTGCAGCTTTGAAAATGAGTTTGACAGAAGTCTTACATAAACTAAACTTTCGCATTTTTGTCCCCAGGGAAGTGAATTTTCTGGAAAATTTTCATACTAATCTGTGAAAATTAATTTGAAGCAATTCGCAGGAAAATCAAATTTTTGACAACATACAACAACCTTGGCCACCCATTTTTCACACAGATGGCCGAATTTTCCGGAAAATTGGGATGCAGTTTAAATTGACTTTTTATATACATCTTTCATGTATACATTCAGTTTTCAGAGCAGGCGTACACACACATATACAAAAAAAACTTATTTAAAAAATATAAAATTAGTATTAATTTGTACATGCATTTTGAGAACAATATTAGTTTTGTGCAAATTGAAAAACAGTTCAATTTCTGCATCTGCAATTAATTGCACAGCGTAAATACAAATACAAACGGCACTTTTGCACTTTTGCTGTTGAAAGAGTACAAAGTACAGCGCTTGATATTCCTATCTCTGAAAAATTACAAAATTAAAAGCTAAAAGCCTTTTTCCACCAACTTTCCGCCAATTGTATAAAATTGGTATGCAGTTATTAATGAATTTTTTGTGCTGATATTTTATCGGATGATAAAAAAAAACGAATTTTCGACATTTCCCGACCGAATTTTCCAAATTCCGATCTAAGTACGCACTTTCAGCATAAGACGAAACTATTGTGAAAAATTCAGCCATCTAGCTCTTATGCTGTGGGTTGTGTGACAATTGCAAATCAGTCAGTCAGTCAGAAAGGTTGAAAACTTTTACAAATATAAATGGGTGGAAACGTCTCTTTTAATGCGTTTCTCATTTCGTGCGCAACCCAACCACCAACTGACAACAAAATTTTGTTATTGTCGAATCTTTGATTATTTTGTTCTATCAAAACATACATTTATAACCTTTTAAACAAATAGTCCTCACATATAGTAATCAAAGAATAAATTATTATATAATTAACAACACTATGCAACAACAAAATGTGCAACTATAATTTTCCTATTGAAATCCAGTCTCTGAGTGCCTTTGCTCGTTTTCGAGCTAAACGGAAACAGCTAGATTTTCAATTTTTAAATGGTACACTCAGTGATTTTGATTAAATATCCCTTGTTTTGTTTGAATAGAATTGAGCTATAAACTCAAAGAAAGAACATTTTTAAATGTTTTGTTGTACGAGAAAATCCCGTTTAAAATCTAGCTTCTTTTAAAAAAAACAAAATAATTAGTTTAAGGCTAAATAGGGCACAAGAATTTTGAAAGTTGATGTGCAGATGGATTTTAGGACATTATATAACGTATTCAAAACATGAAGCTCATCCAAACCTGGTTTCGAAAATATTGACAATTCTTTAGGTGTACAATTTTGTAAAATCGACAATCCAGCTCTTTTTGTTTAGCTCGAAAACGACATCGCAAAAACATTGTTTTTTAATTTTTTCGGATTCAAGCAACTGGTTTTACATAAGAAAATTATAGTGGCTGTCCTTGGCACTACTTTTTTTCAAAATTTGTTGCATAGTGTAATTGTTTGTAAACAAATTTCGCATCATACTGATCTGCTAATATAAATCGATCGGACTGTGTTAACGGGCGGTTCAACTTTTGAAAGGAAGGGTGTTCACGTCTTAAATGGTTCATCATATTGGTTGTATTGCCACTTGTTTCTAGCACCTTGCCGCCCGAGAGGCACTTGCTGTGTTTTGAAACTAATCTAATTGAATATTTGAGATATCTATCCATTTCTGTAAAAACTGGATATATATATCCGTCAATAACAAAATGTAATAGCAAATTACTTTCAATATTACCGTTAGGCCACAGGTTAATAATAATGGCGCACGTTTTAGTCTGCTGTTGGTGATCAACATTTGGTCGATACATCTCGATGTTGAATTTAATATCGATGAATCGTCGGTAAAATGAAAAATTAACCGATTTAAGCATCGATAAGTTGACAGCTCTAGTAAAGCGGAGTGCTAAGCTACTGCAATTGAATTTAAAAGGAAGAAGGAGGCAACTCCGACTATACAAGGTACGAGAGTCTAGTCTAGTTGAAATAGCCATTTCCGTCATTATTATTATATAATTAATAACATACATAAAAATAACAGCTAAAAGTGCCTAGAACAGCCACAATAATTTTCTTTTGCAAAACCAGTCTCGGCGTGCCGAAGAAAACTAATTGCATAAGAAAACTTATTTTTCAACTGATTGTTCGTATAGAAGCTATAAGATATAGTGAACCGATTTTGACGATTTTTGGTCAACATATGTAGACGTGCTTTAATTAAGATATAGTGAGTTTGGTCGAGTTATTTTGAAAAACACAAAAGTTATTCATACAAAAACTAATTTTTCATCCGATCGTTCCCATGGCAGCCATAAGATATAGTCGTCCGATTTTGATAAAACTTTGTAATCATGTATATACTGCCCTTTAACTTAAGTAAAGTGAGTTTGCTTGAGTTATCTTGAAAAAAAATAAAATTTTCATACAAAAACTAATTTTTCAACCGATTGTTCTTATGGTAGCAATATGTTATCAAATAAAAACATCTCTAAGCGAGGTTAAACCTAGGGACGATGCATTTTAAAGCCACAAAACTTCTGATATCTAATTTTGTGACGAAGTATTTTCTGATTAATATTAGAAATATTTTAAGTTATAGAATTAATTTGAATTCCGCACATTGCGCAAAAAGATTCATCTTCTTTTTATTGTGCCTAAGTAACTTTAGCAGTGTGCCGAATGCAAAATTAATTTTATTTCCAATTTCATTTAAATTGCCAAAATGTACAAAAAAGAACGTTATTTCACCTGTAGTTTTTCAACTGAGGTAAGCTTAAAAGCTATTAAAAATACATTTCCAATGAAATGTAGAACGTGTCTGTAGCTTCTTTGGTTTGGAAACTGTGGGCGTGTCAATTCTAGCGGTTTTTAGCGTTTTCCCGCTAACCTAGCGGTTTTTCAGAAAAGTGGTAGAACAAACGTTTCTTGGGTTATGATGGGGAACAAGTCCAAAAAATTATAGACAGCTACCTCAACGCGTTGATACAAACAAACAAACTGACAACCTTTTCATCTCTATTTGGAAAAGCCACTATAATTTTATAATGTTCATAACTTTTGAACAAATTTTCAGATTGGGATGAACGAGGTGTCATTCGGCGCGTTTTAAGAATTAGAACATTTCTGCGCTTAAAAAAATTCCATAAAGCTCATACTGCCCAAATAGCTCAAATTTTTAAAATTTTTCGCTTTTCACCTGCTTGCCTATATCTCATGAACCAGGTGAGTTTTAGCATGCAATTTTCTTAGTTAAAGTAATACCTTTCGATCGGTATATAGCTGGATCTGATCGGACACTTACAGCAAATCTTTCATTCTTGCTGTAAATAATGCTAGTCGCCGTTTGCACACTTCGTGCTGCTTCGTTCCTAGCGTGGACTGCCGTCCACAGTGGTAGTGTTTCGATCTGGCTTATTCTGCCATATGTACTGCTTGCAGAAAGAAGAAGCATTTGTGCCAAGTTTCATAGCTATAGCTCTAAAACTGAGGGACTAGTTCGCATATACACAGCCAGACAGACGGACGGACGGACACGACGGACATGACTGGGGTGATGATGCTGATCACGAATATACAAATTTTATTTTTCTGAAACGTGTCCTTCAATTAATTAAATATTTCGTGACAAAATTATAATACCCTCTGCAAGGACTTCCTCCTAAAAAAAACACTTGAAAATTTTTCTTTCTTTGAGTCTATAGCTCAACTCATTTTAAACAAACCAAGGGATATTTTTTATCAATATCGATTAACAAATAATGAAGTTATTAGCTCTTGAGTAAAAAATGGGAGCATTCATTTTTATTGTGACCTGCCCTATTTAGGGGCGGCTTTGAGTTCGTCAGTGGGAGGGTATAACAATTTCTAACAAGTAAGAATGCTCTAGTCGAGTGTGCCCAACTTGCACTTCAAGTAGTTCAGCCGCAACACAAGCAAGCAGCGCACCTAACTTGTCTAGTGCCCGTCAAACTGCTGTTTCTGCCTGCTGAGACGGGGGTAATAGGTTATTCCGTAACTTTTGTATTATTTATCCGATCGTAATGAAATTTACGCAGCTGATCAACATTGATAAAACATATATGTGCACCAAAAATCAATAAAAAAAAAAAAAAAAAATTTCCACGTACATGGGATCAGAATAAAATGGCTGGTTCCGAGGCTTCTTAAAGCGACACCCCGCTCTGACAGTGCGCAAACCAGAGGCTACAAGTTTGGCGCGGGCAACAAGTTTCAACATGTCGAACGTTATGAAGTTTTTTAACATATTAAAGTTAAATTAAAATATTTATTCTCGCCATTTAACATATGAAACATGGACGAGACAGGAGTAACAGTTCAAGCTTCCCAAAAAGATATTGCTCGACGTGGAATGGAGCAAGTAGGAATAGTAACATCAGCCGAAAGAGGAACGCTCGTCACTCTGGCCATGGCGGTTCCAGCAGAAGGATGTTCTTTACCACCATTTTTGATTTTAAATGGAAAAATTTTAAAACCCACTCTCTGAACGGAGGACCGTTAGGATGCGTCGGTGTGGTAAATCCTAGTAGGTGAATGATAGCTTTTTAATTTTTTTTAATATTTTTCCAAACTCATGTATGATGTTCCACGAAGAGCCCAGTTCTTTTAATTCTTGACAATCATGGATCCCATTTGAGTATTTCTCGATTTTTGCACGGAAAATGGTATAATTCTTTTGTCGCTTCCACCACGTTGTTCACAAAAACTATAGCCGCTGGATTGGACTATTTTTGGTCTATTTAAAACTGCAATAAATTCCCAATGCGATTATTGGATGACAGCGAATCCGGGTAAAATGACAATTTATGACATTCCACAAATCACCAACAAAGCCTTGCCATCAGCTGTGACTTGCAAGAATATTGTTTCTAGTTTCCAATGCACCGTAATCGTTCCCTTCAACCCCGATATTTTTAAGGATTATGAGTTTCTTCCGAGCAGTGTTATCGACCAGTGCAGTGTTATAAACCCAGTTACTTTTTCTGAAAAAGACCAAAAGCCGAACGTTTCATCTTTAGTGTCATCAAAAGAGACGACAAACTTGGAAGAAATGTTGCATTCCATAAGGCCTCTTCCAAAAGCTGAACCAAGACAGCAACCGCGAAAAGGATGTAAAAGGCGGAAAGCAGCTATTCTAACGCACCCCGAAGTAAGGGATGAGTTGGCTAAAGTACAACATGCTAAAATCAAGAAACATGTTAAAGAAAAGGGCTAGTTAAATTTGTATTTTATTTTACATTATTAATTCTATAAATTATTAAAAAACATCGTTGTCACGACTTAAAATAAATGGCATATTTACAGGCGTTTCGTTCCCTGTACTTTCAAATTAATACCTACATTTTTATAAGGGCCGTGTTTTGGTGTTTCAGTTTTTAAATTCTTATAAATCGCCATGGTACTTTCCTTGAAAACGGACAATGACATTTCAAAGCTTGGTGCTTATCGCATCCAAGGAAATAAATAATTTTGAAAAAATTAAGCATTTCATGGATAAAAAATTCAATTAAAAAAATTCTGGCGGAATTACCCCAGTCTCCCCTACGTATACACTTGCATATGTTCGTAAGACTCGTATGTACCAACTATAATCTTAGTTTTAATCATTTATTTTTAGCCGAAAAACGCCATTTGGTAAACCTGGAACTTGAAAATATGCAATATTTCACGATGTGGAGTGTAATTATTGCTTAACAAAAATAGAACACCGAGGATTTGTGCGCCGAGCTGAATATCCTGAAGTCCATTCTTTCACAAAGCCAGTTGAACACTTACCTTCCGTTCAGCGGCCTGCTTGCCAAAACAAACCTCAGGAATTGCAAGAGTCAAGTATATCTACTGAGTCAAGTGAAAGTGATTTGGAACCCAAAAATATTTTAATGCGTTTTAAAATGCCTGCTATTGAAGGATTATTCCAAGAATTCGACGAATTAATGAACTTTATCACACATTGAGTTCAAAGCTTGGGACTCAGTTAAGTGGATACCTGTTTTTTGGGAAACTTCAGAATTCTAAAATACAAGAAAATGGTAGAAATCTTATTTGACAGCTACAGAGAAATGGGTGTGAACATGTCTCTTAAGATCCACTTTTTACACTCGCATTTGGATTTCTTCCACAATTACCTTTGTGAATGTTTTTTAATACTATGGATTTAACATTTTACCCAAGAAGAGATGTAGAACGAGCTAAGCTCAATTTTAAAATAATCCTTACTTAACTTTATACTCAATAATATTTATAATAAAAAAAAACTAAACCATTACAAATCATAGTTATTAACAAAGTTTCTTTAGAAAGAAATTTATATTTAAATCGATAAGTTTGAGGCAAAATCTTTATTATATCCGGCAGCATCGTTTAAACGAATAGTCCGATTTTAGTATGATGTGTTAGTGATTGATAGCATTTCTTTATGCCTTTCATAAAAAGCCAATTTATTTAAAATCAAGAAACCCAATCTGGACATATTTATATTTTTCTAGTCACTTTCCAAGTTATTGAAAAAAACAGTATTTTTTTAAACGGTTAAACTTTTCTAAATTTTGTCTTTATTTTCAAAATCAGCGGGCGATTTTACTTGAAGAATGACTTAAAAATTTTCAAAATCCGAGCATTTTTAGAAATTGGTCTACCCTCACACTGAGAGCTGAAAGACTCAAAGAAAGAAAATTTTCAAATGGTTTGTTTAAGGACTTTCTCCGTTTAAAATCAGCTTTTTAAATAAAAAATGTGAAATTTCAATGCAAAATTATCAGTTGAAGTTCAAATAGCACCTAAGCGAAAAAGTTTTTTGAAAGTTGATGAATAGGTGGATTTTAGGACATTATATTATTTGTTGCATTATGTAATTATAATTGATTAATTTAGATACTTCACGCCAAGGTCGTTTTTGGATTATCCTGCAAGGATTCAAAATTAATATCGTAAAAGACTCTGGAACGATTCAAAAGCAATATCATTAAATATGTCTAAAGGCTCGCAAAAGATATCAAAAAAGGATCAGAAATGATAGCGAGTGTCTTTAACAAAACTTTTGCTACAACGACCTCAGACATTCTCATTCGTTTTCTACAAAAGTTTTACAAAACTGTCGTTAACGATTTCCTTTACGTGTTTATAGCATATACGTGTTTGTATTTGATTGAGACATCTATTTAATATCTCCGAGACGAATACATTCGACTAGAATATTCTTGTTTGTTCAATTTGTATTCGTTCTACAGAGGACCTATCTCTGTCCGTTGCAACAACTCAACCTTACTACAAACTAAAAATAAATTCTTACCTGTAAATTATTACGCTGTCTGGGTAGTTACCATTACGCATCTTATAACACTGTAGAGCTGATTCAAAAGATGAGGTAAGTCCATTAACAAGTTCTTCTCTTTTAGTTTGTATACTAGCTTTGCTATACCAGTTGGTATATGATGAGTTAAGCGAAGCGACTAATGCTGTAATATATATTAGGATTACATGATAACAAAAGAGAAAAATTATTTAAACGTACCTGCTACAGACTTGCTTTTTTGACTCGGATCATGATACGTGTCTATTCCACAGATCATTACATTCTTAAACGGAATTTTTACAGTCCAGAGAGACCCTCCCAATTTGCAGTTTATTTGTAAAATAATGCTTTGAACTATTGACCGATTTTTGGTTTCGTTGGATAGTGTCCATGAATTTATTACCTAATAATAAAAATTTGAATATTACAAGCCATGAATAGAATTTTTTATTTGAAGAAAGCAGCGCTTTTAACATGTCCAGTTCCTGTAAAACAGTTGGTTCTACCTGCTAGGATGGGAGAAATAGATTCAACATTTTCAACAGAAGGATGACCAGGAGGTGCCCGTCATCCACTGCCTACACCAACGTCACACGCTGGAAACACTAGGAGTATCGCTCAGGGCAACAACAACTCCGCCCAGGAGTTTAAGACTCCAGTGGAACTGCAATGGACTTAGCAGGAAGCTGGCGGAAATAACCAACTACATGAACAGAAAAAGAACGTCCGCGAGCACCGCCGCGAAAAATGGTTCTAATCGTCTATGGAAAACAATTAAGAACCTCACATATCCCCGCAGAAGTGAATTAACAACTATCTCCTTTGGAGCTAACACGCCACTTGACTCTGCAAGAAGTGCTGCAGCCTTTAATCGTGGAGCACCCCGTCCATTCGGATCCAAAGAGAAGAAAGATTTCCAGACAGCTCCACGCGCTTAAGACGATGCGATCTCGTTCCCCATGGAAGAAATACGCCAAGTCATAAAGGACGCAAACCCCTCCTCGGTCATAGGGCCTGATGGCTTGGCCACCATTATGTTGAAACTTATCGGTGAGAATGGATTATAATATCTCATCCAGACATTCAATGTCAGCATGAGCACCCTGGTGATACCGGACATATCTAGGATGGGGAAAATCATTCCCATTCCCAAACCTGGGATCCGATCACACTCCTATCACCAGTGGTCAAAATCCTGGAGACAATTCTCCTTCCGATCTCAAAGATCACCTTCATCTCGTCGATCAAAAGCATGGTGACACAGTACTTCCACAGCACTATGTTCGTTTACCACGGACATCGCAGCTGGGTTGAATAGCACCTGCCTCCACCAACGAACGTTCCTTGTAGCACTTGACTTATCAAAAGCTTTAGCTCCTATCTGGGCAGTTCCTTATCAACACACACATGGAACTGCATCCGACCTCTAACGTCCACAGTTCTGCTATGTCTGAACGACAGAGACCTGTGAGGTTCGACATCCGCAAGGTACACCCAACACCTAGTAACAGGACTCTCGGCAGATTCCAGGATGGACAAGCTCAATCAGCTGCACAAGGAAGTAGTGGATACCTCCACAATTGGTGGCCAAACGTTGTCCTCTGAGGTCGACCGCCACCCATAGACCCCACTGAAAGAACACTCCCGCGCGCCATACGAGCTTCCCTTGCCCAACTGCGCTCAGGTTCCTCAAAACTTCCAAACAGCTACCGCTACGAGCAGAGTAAGCCCCACAATCCAAGATATCTGCCCACTATGCAATAACCATCCGCGTGAGTGTCCCTCTAATCCCACTGACCAAACGCCCACAATACTCTGGACCAATGTAGTTGAGGCAGCACGCTTCCTCCACTTGGATGTTGGTGCCTAAATGCCCCCAGTAATTTCACTATTTTTTTTTTTCTTTCATGGATCCCCTCACCCGTTACAAGAAAAGCGCGAGCAGCAGCCCCAAATACAAATATCTGCTGTACATCATTCGCCGGGCGGCGGCGGCGGCAACAACAATAATATGGGCGCCAACGACTATGCAGCAATTGGCATCAGCGGCGCTGGCAGCAGGAGCAACGACAGCAACAACAGCAACAGCAGCAACAGCAAGCGTAAGCGCAATAGCGCACAAAGCAGAGCAGCAGCGGCCGCGTGCAATATTCACCACAATTTCTGAATGCGCTTATACTCTAAGTGCGCTTGTATTCTAATGACCTTATCTTTTAATACATTAAAATGAGTGACAAACACAACATGGCTTCTTGGTAATCCTTCAACTTCACGGACTTGCGTTTTGTGACGTACAAACACCAATTTATTAATTTAATATTAAAAAATTTAAAAGTTGCGCGCACCTTTTGCACGAGATCAACTGTTTGTTGTGATTATCGAATTTAATTTTAATCGATATATCGGCAAAAAAAACCAGTATTTTGTTTTTAATAATGGAAATCACTCGGGGCGAATGGACACATCTATTTTTAAAGTACATTCTTTTTACTCCCTGTTCCCATTAAAAATGGGAAAAATGGAGTTATAAAGTACGGCAAATGTGTGTTACAGGCAGAAGGAGGCATTTCCGACTATATATAAACTATACATATTCTTGATCAGCATCAACAGCCGAGACGAACTAGCCATGTCCGTCTGGCCGTATGAACACACAGATCTCGAAGACTATAAGAGCTAGAGACACCAAGCCTCCTGTATATCATACGCAGATCAAGTTTATTTTAAATTTCGGATGCACGCCCCCGCACCCGCACCAGCAACCGCGCAGATCGAAAACAAGTAAGAACGTTGCAGTCGGATGCACCCGACTGCGATATACTCTTTTTAGTCTCTTTGCAGCGTCAGAAGTGGGTGTGGCAATTGTATATTTGCTCAAGTCTTTCAAGTTTTGCTATCAATTTTAGTTTGGTTGGGCCCGCTCTATAGGTTTGGGAGAAACAAACATTGCTCGATTGCAAGGGCGGGGGTGGGCGTGGCAAAATATTATAGGGCAATTCAACCTGCAAAATTTGGTGATTCTAGCTAAAGGGGTGTGGGAGATACAAACTTTGCTTAATTGTTATTGCGGGGTTGGGCGTGGCCAAATTTTTTTTAGACAGATCAAGTAAGGATGTGGTAAGTAGCCCTTGCCCTTAATTTAGTAACTCTAGCTATAAAGCTGCGGAAGATATAGCTAAGGGGTGTGGGTGAGGGTGGGCGGGGGGTAGATCTTGACACTGAGTCTGCCTATGATATATATCAACATGCATACCAAGTTTGGTTGCTCTAGCTTCAAAACTGTGGAAAAACCTGCGTTCATACGGACAGACGGACGGACAGACGGACGGACAGACATTTCACAAACCCAATATACTCTTTTTTCTTTTTTTTTTTTTTTTTTTTAAAATAAAAGAAAACTTCAAAACCCCGACAGCCACAAAGATAATGCTTTGATACACTTATGTGTTTAATCAATGTTGATCGGATGTGTTAATTTCATTACGATCGGATAAATAGCACCAAAGTTATGGAAGAATCTATTTCCGTTTCAGCAGGCAGAAACAACAGTTTGAAAAGCACTGGCCAAGTTAAGTACGCTGCTTGCTCGTGTTGCCGCTGAACTGCTTGAAATGCAACTTGGGAGCAGGGAGTCTCGTAGTCGGGCACACTCGACTAGATCATTCCTACTTTTTTGTACTGAAAAAAATGTTGCTTTGTTTTTTAAAAGTACTTTTAAGGTGCTTAAAATTACATTAATCCCGATGGAATCCGGCTAATAGACGCAACCCATACGAAAAATAATGCATACTACTCGGCAAATTTTTAGCTCGCATTTACATGAGGCAAAAACGTTCATGCGAGTATATGTCAAAAGTTATTATGTGACTTTTGGGAGAATGTCATGTTTTATTTATGTTTAATATTACATATGGTTCGAGTCTGTGATACGCATACTAGGTTTTTTTTTGACGTCACTGTTATATGTACATGACAGTTTTTACATTTCGTGTACTCTAAGCAGGGACTATAACGATTATAATTATGCTCTTTTTTTAAACTAAAAAAAAAGAGGCTGTTGATCCTAATCAAGAATATATATTCTGTCTTCTTCTGTCTGTTACACACATTTGCAGTACTTTATAACTCCCTTTTTCCCTTTTTTTAATGGGAACAGGGAGTAAAAAGAGTATATTGTGTGAAATGTCCATCTGTCCGTCTGTCTGTCTTAATGAACGCAGTTTTTTCCACAGTTTTGAAGCTAGAGCAACCAAACTTGGTATACATGTTGGTATGTACCGTAGGTAGGTTGGTACGTACCGTATACCAAGTGTCAAAAAAATTATTATACAAATTATTATATAAATTATTATAGTTCAATTTTTAATTGAAAATTGTTGGATAACTCTTGTCGAATATGAGTTATTTTTAAATTTTATTTAAAAGTTGAAAATAAAATTGATTTGATATCTTTGAAAGCGAGTGGTACATCACAAAAGTGGAAATTTTATATATACAATCTACACTCCAATACCTTTCCATTGATATATCAAATGTCATTTAGGGATCATTGTTAAAGATTAAGTAAATGTTTTGTATGATTGCATATAATTCTAACAAAATAATAAAACGTCTTACAATGAAATTGGTCTTAATGCCTTTATTCTAGTAAACAAACAGAATGCAAAGCCATTCTTATCTGCTAACTGTTATTATATTTGTATACTCTGCACTTATAATGCACTTATATGTATGTAAAGTATATGTATTTTTGATTAGTATCAAAATCTGAGTCGATATTGCCATGTCCGTTCATCCGTCTGCACGTCGATTGACTGCGTAAATTTGATTAAGATCGCTTTTAAATTGTATCTTTCTGTAATTTGACGCCTGAATCTATAAAAAAGATGATTGTTCCTAAAATGAAGTACATAATGCCTTACACATTAAATACTTATACAACTATTCGTCAAGGAGTTTTTATTTTCACATGCGTAGCCGAAAAGCGTTTTCTTCCTGGCCTTGCCTTGTCTACCGGACACAAAAAAAAGGATGTGTCCATAAAAATGGCTAAAACGGAGTTATGAAGTACTGCAAATGTATGTAACAGGCAGAAAAAAGCATTTCCGACTATATATATTCTTGATCAGCATCAACAGCAGTCGATATAGCAATTTCCGTCCAAGCATGCAGGTTCATGTATACCATACGCAGATCAAGTTTATTTCAAGTTTCGGATGCACCCCCCGCTCTATCGTAAATCGAAAAAAAACTCCCACAGCCACAACTTTGAAGATATACCTTTTATTTTTGGTATATTTTTATCAATGTCGATCAGTTGCGTAAATTTAATTAAAATCGGATAAATAACAACAAAGTTATGGAAGAATCTATTACCCCAGTCTCAGCAGGCAGAAACAACAGTTTGACATGCACTGGGCAAGTTAGGTGCGCTGCTTGCTTGTGTTGCCGCTGAAACTTAAAACTCACTAAGTCTAAGGTTTTGCACTTTTCACATATGTTGACAAAATTTCAGCGGAATCGGTCCACGATATCTTATAGCTGTCATAGGAACGATCGGTTGAAAAATAAGTTTTCTTTTGCAAATCTTTTCTGCAAGGCTATATATCTTCGGCACGCCGAAGATATCATTTCTTTCTTGTCTTTTTTATACTCGGTTTGCCAAGTTGCCTGGCACAGGGAGGCAGAAGAAGACACAAGTCTTGGACCTTAAACGATTGTTGAAATGTTTTATTTTCTTAAAACCAAAATAAACATTTTTGGTTCAGATGGGATGCCCTACGTACGCCGTAAAGTCGGTTTTTTTTAAATCGGTGCGGTGACACGCAGTCTATGGTCAATTATTTAAACTCACTTCTTTGAAACTTTCTTTGAAAATTTTGTAAAAAAAAACTCTGCCATAGAAAAAAAAAATTATTTTCGTGATTAGGGGCCCCAACTGCATCAGAAAAATGCATTTTAAGCTCTACTGCATTTTAGGTGTTACATAGTGTAATTCGTTGTAATTTACACATGATATCCACATGTTCCTTCTCCAAAAACGCGGCAAGCTCAAGGTGTTAGAAGACAAGCCTATCCGCGTTTCACACTTCTATCTTCAATGGTGTCATTGTTGCAATCGGTTGGCATTAGGGACAACTGAATGCTTTCTGGTTAGATCTTGTATAAATATTAAGATCTGATTGAGAGCAGCTTGTGTGGCCACAGTTGTACTCTCGTATTTTGCCCGCCAATCTACCATATCGCTGTTCCAATTTAGCTGATCACTTTGTTGAGCATAAATTTGAGCCATTGCTTTGTTTGTTATTTGAGGGATTCACTGGCTGCTGTGCAAGCAGGTTCAATTGAAACTGTTAAAGGTGCTGTTAGGCAGGTTGTATAAGAATACAAAGGCTTTTTGATGAATTGCGGTTTGCCAGTTGATTAGATTTGGACCGCGATAACTTCGGTCTATTAGTTTTCCGAAAAGGATTTGCAGACAACGCAGGCCATACAGGATTATTATCTTTAGAAACCTGAGCAGGAACGGCAGGCAACGCATGGCTATGGGAAGGACGGTTGGGGTTATTTCCAATTATCTTAGCGAAAGATATATTCGGCGAAACCGGTATGCTACGTGGATTAGAAAATGTGTGACTATTCCTTATGTTGTTCTTACGCTGGTCAAGAGCTCATTTATAACGATAGTTATCCGTGTGAGCCTCACTGAATAGAGCACACTTGACCGGAGCATCCGAAGATTTTATGCACTCTGAAGTGCTGTGGTGTTCACCGCATTTAACACAACGGTGTCCTTTATGACAATATGCTTGCGAATGTCCAATCTCCTGGCATCTCTGACACTAAAGAATCTGGGGCCGAGAGTGCGGTGCCTCAATCTTCACCTCATCAAAAAATAAGAGTTAGATCTGAAATACGTCGTTATTGATTCCTTCGGAGCAAGCTCTACGAAAAAAAGGGCCACTGGTCGCTTGTCCGAGCGAAAAGGATTAAGTTGCGATGAATGCCAACTAGCAGTATTTTCCTGTTCTAGCCAGCGTGTGGTTAAGCGATAAGCATCTGTGGTTGTGCATTGAATGCGAACCGCACCATGAGCCAAGGTTTTGATGGGAAAATTCTCTCCTGCGCATTTAATAAGTTCAGCCTTCAGTTTATAAATGTCAGACACATTATTAATGACAATTGATCCATGAACTCAAGTTGATCAAAACTAAAAAGGCCCCTGGCTGGGATAATGTTGACGATCGGTTACTCAAAGCTCTCCCGGATTGTGCAATATTTATTCTTCTAAAAAATGTTATCGCCATTTTGCGGACATCTCACTTTCCTGCGCAATGGAAGAAGGCAATTATTACTGATTCTCAAACCTGGAAAACCACTTGATAAGCTTGAACCGTACCGACCAATCAGTCTCCTTCCCACATATGCCAAGGTATTCGAGACGTTATTGCTCAGACGCATTTGAGAAGAACTAGAGGACTGCAATGCCATTCCCAATCGCCAGTTCGGTTTCTGACCAGAGAATGGCACACCCGAGCACCTTCACACAATAGTCGATTTTATTTTATGCGCATTCAAAAATAAAAAATACTGTAGTGATGTATATTTTGATATAAAGCAGGCGTTTGATAGAGTGTGACGGATTACTTTTCAAACTGGAACAAACGGTTTCCTCAAATTTATTCATGTTGCTACAATCTTGGCAAAAGGATAGAAACATTAGTGTCATCGTGCAGGGCGAGCTATCAAGTTGCCGACAAATCCGTGCTGGTGTCCCTCAAGGAAGAGTCTTGAGTCCAACGATGTATAGCCTTTTAACAAATTATATGCCCACTCCCCCGACGAATATCTCTGCATGCCTGGCCACATATGCAGATGATACAGCTTTCCTATGCAACTCGTCAAAGTCTGTTTTACAAATCTGTAAGTAGCTTTATCAATTGGATACGCAAGTGGAACATCTCGGAGGGTAAATCTGCGCAGGTTAATTTCACCAAGCGGCGCGACGATAGTCCTGGAGAGATAATCGCTGGTAACACACTTGAGATGAAGGCTGCCTATAAGTACCTTGGCTTAACTCTGGATAAATTGATAACATTCGCTGAACATGTTAAAGTCATCTTATGGTCAATGAATACCAAAAAGACAATGTTAAACTGGCTTATATGTCCATCCTCCAAACTAAGACTGTCCTTAAAAATTCTCCTCTTTAAAATGATGATTATACCAACCTGGACATATAGGCTAGCTATTTGGGGTCTGACTGCTAAGTCGCACTTGGCTCGAGTGCAATCTAGATTAAATGCAATTGCCAGAAGTCTGGTTGGTAATTCCCCGCTCGTGAGGAACTCAATTATTATTAGAGATCTACGCATTCCAACCATCACGGAAATTATAAATAAAGAAGCAATCAAATCAATCATAAATTGAATCAATTATAAATTGAAAGAACACCTACATATCCTTGCAAAAATCTATAACAGAGCCCGTCGCATCCACTACCTAGACGCCTGAAAAGATACTTCCTAGATCAACTCACTTCGCGTAATTTGTCGCCAAGACGCTCCCGGCGAGATCGATTGACATCTTTCCATGTTAGCTTCCCAGACACGACTGGCGTATCTGAGGATGGGGCTTCTGGCCAGTAAAATAAATACTTATATTTTTTCTTTTTTTTTAATCAATGTCATTGAAAATTCATTTATGCGTTTATGTTGCCAACTGGCAATGACCGCTACACAAATATAAGTTATCCACTTTTAGATAACATCAAATCAAAAAGAAAAATAACTCCTATTTGACAATTCTTATTATAACAAGTTTGAACGTTGCAGTCGGATTCACACAACTGCGATATACTATTTTTGTAGCCTGCTTGCGAAGTCAAGTTTTGCTATCAATTTAAATTTGTTTGGGCAAGTTCTACACATTTGGGAGAAACAAACATTGCTCGATTTTTATGCAATTTATTTAATAGGGCAACAGAGTTCATCCAGCAAAATTTGGTGATTCTAGCTAAAGGGGTTTGGGAGATACAGACTTTGCTTACTTATGGAGGCAGGGATGGGCGTTGCCAAATTTTTTTTTTTGAGTCGAACTATCCGTGTCCGTTCGTCTGTGTGTCTGTATGACCGCATGGATCTCAGAGACTATAAGAGGTAGAGACACCAAGCTTGGTATGTAAGTTCCGGTATACCATACACAGATCAAGTTATTTCAAATTTCGGGTTCACCCCCTGGTACACACATATGTTTTATCAATGTTAATAAGTTGCGTAAATTTCGTTGCGATCGGATTACAAACACCAAAGTTATTAACGAATCTATCTCCACCCGTCTCAGCATGCAGAAACAACAGTTTCGCAGGCAGTGCACAAGTTAAGTGCGCTGCTTGCTTGTGTTGCCGCTGAACTGCTTGAAATGCACGTTGGGAGCAGGGAGTCTCATAGTCGGGCACATGACTAGAGCATGACAATAGCATTCTTGTTTCGCTATAATTTTTTTGAATCTCATAACTCTAAGCATTAGTGTTACGTTTTTTTTTTCATTCTTATTGTACATGACGTAAATTATGACGGTAATTTGACATGCAACGATTATAGATACATACCAGATCCATCATCCTATGATGCCCGTAGATTCTGTACATTTGTGAGGAATCGAACCATATAATCCAACTGGGTTTAAATGTACTGAGCTAACCCATACAGATTTAAAAAATTTGAAAATATTTGCCGACCTACTGCTTACTAGTAAAATAATGTTATATATAAGCAAGCGGCGTATTTTTAAAAAATATCCAATCTGAATCTTATAAAAGTAATTCCAATAAAAGGACTATAAACAACTTCAGCGTTGATCATAACCTAACTCCTCTGTACCCAAACGAGTTAAGTATTTCAACACCAAAATTCAAAGATTTGCTCAATCTCAATGTTTGCACAGCCCAAACCATAAGAGCTAGAAGGCAGAAATTTTTACATTAGTTTCATTGTATGCTGAAAGTGCGTACTAAGCTCGGTTTTTTGGAAAATTTGGTCGGGAAATGTGGAAAATTCGAGGAAAGCCGTTATATGCAACTTTTTTGTTTATTGTCCGATCAGCTTCAAACCAATTTTCAAGGATCTATATGAAAAACAAGTAAGAATACTCTAGTCGAGTGTGCCCGACTACGAGACTCCCTGCTCTCAACTTGCATTTCAAGCAGTTCAGCGGCAACACAAGCAAGCAGCGTACTCAACTTGCACAGTGCTTGTCAAACTGTTGTTTCTGCCTGCTGAGACAGGGGAAATAAGTTTTTCCATAACTTTGGTGCTATTTATCGTGTTGAAATTTACACATCAGAAAGACATTGATTAAACATACATGTGTACCAAAAATTAAAGCTCTATCTTTAAAATTGTGGCTGTGGGAGTCTTTTGCGATTTGCGGTGGTGCGGGGGGGTGCATCCGAAATTTGGAATAAACTTGATCTGCGTATGGTATACAGGAACCTACATGCCAAGTTTGGTGTCTCTAGCTTTTGTAGTCTCCGAGATCTGTGTGTTCATACGGACAGACGGACAGACAGACAGACAGACGGACATGGCTAGATCGTCATGGCTGTTGATGCTGAACAAGAATATATATACTTTATATAGTGGGAAATGCCACCTTCTGCCTGTTACATACATTTGCAGTACTTTATAACTCCCTTTTTCCCATTTTTAATGGGAACAGGGAGTAATAATTTGGAATGCTCTAGTTGCGTGTACCCGACTGCGTGACTCTCTGCTCCCTACTTGCACTTCAAGCGATTCAGCGGTAACGCAAGCAAACAGCACACTTAACTTGTCCAGTCTCTGTAAGACTGTTGTTTCTGCCTGCTGAGACGGGGGGAACTAGATTCGTCAATAACGTTGGTGTTTGTAATCCGATCACAACGAAATTTACGCAACTGATTAACATTGACTAACTTAATATGTCTACCAAAAACCAAAGCAAATTGTGGTTGTGGGATTTTTTTTCGATTTGCGGGGGTGTATCCGCAATTTGAAATAAACTTTATCTGCGTATGGCTTACAGGAACCTGCAGCCAAATTTGGTGTCTCTAGCTCTTATAGTCTCTGAGATCTGGACGGACAGACAGACGGACATGGCTAGTTCGTCTTGGCTGTTGATGCTGAACAAGAATATGGATACTTTATACAGTCAAAAATGCCTGTTACATACATTTGCAATACTTTATAACTCCCTTTTTCCCATTTTTAATGAAAACAGGGAGTAATAATTTGTGAAGGCATACAAAAATAATTACTACCAGTAAATATTTAATTGAGAATTTACTATCAAAAGATTATAATTTGTGTTGTTTAACTTGAAGTGACAAAATTGAAAAAAAAAAAAAAAAACATTTTGATGGTGATGGCAGCATAATAGGCAAAGATTTTATTCTTGATGAAATTCTTGAATGTATATCACAGCACTGCAAAGATTGCTTTTAATTGGTTTTTTTTTTATCTATATATGCATATAAAAGTGTGCAACCTGACTGATTGACTGACTGACTGAATAATGTATTAATGCATACCAATTTTTCGGAAAATGTTTTGAAAAGTGGGTGGAAAAGGCTTTAAGCTTTTAATTTTGTGCGTGCGACAGAGATAGGAAAATCAAGTACTTTGCATGCCTTTTAATATTGCTTTCTCGCTCTGTCGCATTGCTTGGGATTTATATGTATTAGAATGCAAGCACCAAAAAATGATTAGTGTATGTTTGTATGTGTGTTTACGCATACACTGCAAACTCTTGGCTTATGTTTTGCACTATTTATTCGTTCGCATATATGCATGGCAAAATGGCAAAATGCACAGAAAATGAGAGAAAAACGGGAAAGGTTCTTCCCAAAATAAGCACCCACGAGGGGCGAGATGGGATCGAATTTTCTTCCCGTTTCCATTTCTACTTCAAATTCAGGTTTCAAGGTCTGTCTTAAAAATCGTTGCACGTGTCGGTCAGAGTGAGGAAAATGTATGAACAAGGGTGGGAAATTGTGATAAAGTTCACAGATTTGGAATGGCGTGCGAAGACTGCGGATATGTGCTAGTTGTTTTAAAAAAAATTTTTTTATTATTAATTTACAATATGTATTACATTTTTAAATCAAATGACTGGTATTGTTTTTAATTAAATATATTCAAAATGTTCTTGATTTATATGGAAGTACATTTTTTTATTTCAATTTATCGTATGTAACACATTCTATTCTCAGGCTGTCAAAACATTGTGCGCAAAAGTAACGTGTGTGCCTAAAACCATTTATTTTAACAAAAGTACACGAGATAGAGATAAAACAAAATTTAATACAGTTAAAGCTGTTAAATATTGATAACCTCTTCAAATTTGACAGCGGTGTTGCCAGCCAAACCAAAGATAGTAAAAAAAAAACACTCTAATGAACAATTTAGTTTTTGTGACGTACGTTCATTTCGCAAAAGGGGGTCCATATAGTTAATTATAGTACATATGTAATTTATGTATGATATTTGACAATAATTGTTTAATCTTATGTGCGCTTTCAGTTAATTTTTTTTTTGGCTATAAAAAATGGAAAATTTCCCTTACAACATCCATACATTGATACTTTTTTTTAAGATGTATCGTGTTTTTCTGCTCGATGGTTTTATCGATGTTAAACATCGATGGTTGATAAAGATTTACACCACTACTCTGAACAATAAATTATATATTCTTGAACAGCATCAAAATCATAGTCGAACTAGCCATGTCCATCTGTCAGTCTGTGTATATGCGTTTCTCAGTACTTAGTTTTCGAACTATCTTCCCCAAGCAACTACATCTCCTTCCTGCAAGTAGAACCTATAACGGAATCAGCCAGATCGGACCACTAGAAAACAAGCTTCCATCGAAACAACAATCGGTTGAAAAACAAGCTTTTGTATGAAATTTTTTATTTTTTTTTTTCAAATGAGTCAACCAAACTCACTTTATCTAAGCACGTTGCACACATGAAAAGCTTTTTTTTTCTCAAATTTTTTGTTTTAGTTTGTGATTCAAGTCAATCAGCATGTCGATTCAATTTTATTTGATCAAGACGACTATATCTTATAGCTTCCATAAGAATTATCAGTTAAAAAATAAGTTTTTTTTATTAAAAAATTGTTAAGATTGCCTTTAGACACGCTTTATGTATTGCATAATAACTAAAAATAAAAGATTAGGTCTTTTATCCCGAAAGGAACTAAATCATAGATTAGTCCCTTTATCCGGAATGGAGCTACAGAACCTACAGAAATTTCATGAAAAGATTTCGGTTGAAAAAAACAACTGCCTTGTTTATTTTACGGAGACTCAGCACAGACCTGCAGTATATTATTGACATGTTATCTGCAAATACGTGAACATAAGAAATCGAAATGCAAAAACTACATCTAATTAGTTTTGAAATTTAGGAGCTTTTCGATTAGGGCAAAGACAGAAACTTAAGAAAACGGGCCTAAGTGTTCGGCGCTCGGATACAATTAATATCATACAAGACTACTGGGCGGAGTCAAACGTATTCAAGACAGAGCTGGTCCTCTCCAGCACCCCACAGCAACAAACGAGTTTTAGTTTTATTTTTATAAATAGTTCATGTGTTAAATTAAATATCTTTTGTCGCAAAATTTTGATATAAAAATGTTTATAAGTAGTACTATACGTAAATTTTAATTTTTTTCTTTAAGACATTAGTTACCTGCGATGCTACCGGTAACTCTGTACAGCAAATTTTCTTTATAGCAGAATATCTGTCGTCTCGGCTATTAGGGCATATACAAACAACCAATTGGGTTTGCATACAAATGTTTCGACGTAGGGCATCCACATAAGCATCCACACGATCTTGATTCAAGGAAATTATTTTGGGCGCACAAATTTTCATTCCAAATGCTTCACAACATAGCTGCATATTTTTTACTAACGTTTTAGCAGCTCGTAAGTTCGTTTTGTGATGAATTAAAATCCAATTAGTAAGATGTACGACTTCTAGCAATTCATTGTTAACATCTTTGGAAAATTCTGCCCTTGGACCAGCTGAAATACATTTCTTTGCAAAATATATTTGTTCTGAGTCAATTTTCCGACCAGTCATGTGATAATTTTTTGAAAGCGATAAGCCCCAATTTTCAAGAATTCCTTTAGCTTCATCGTTTTCAGTAACATTTTGAAAGTACTTATCAAGAGCCAACATGCGCTGATTAGGAGAGACACGGGTGAAAGTTGCAATCTCACGCATTAATTTTTTATCAGATCGAATTTCATCATGAAGGCCGGTAAGATAACAAAGTTCTGGTATTAAGCAAAATCGAATATTTTCTGATTTCGAATTTTCATCTCCTCTTAATTGTTTTACACTAATAAGTAATGGTTGCTTGTCGTCTTTTATATTAATGTTATGGTGATTTTTGTAATATTCAATATAACTAAGGGATCCCGTTCTTGTTTCAAATTTAGAATGTGGATTTTGCGAAAAACAAACATCGTCAATTCTATACGTCCGATTATTATACCGTGTTAACACTACAGTTCCTAGTAAATACTTTTTTGCTTTGTCTTGGTAATTGCTCTTGTTGTGTTGATAAATTTCTAAAAGCATATCCAAAACGGTTTTTTGACAAAGTAAACGATGAGATACATCACAGCAGAGCATCAAACCTCCATCGTATTCGTCGACTGTTGTTACGTAGCCGGGCCAAACTTCTAACTTTGCCATTGGAATAACTTGTGGACGTGATGGATCAAAGTGCTTTCGATCAAATTTTACAAAATTCAACGTTTTCATTATTCGAGCAAATAATATATTGTACAGTTGTAAACAATTTTTAAGAGACTCTTTCTTTTTAAATAATACTCTGATTTCAATGTCAATGTTTTCTGCATTTTTTGAAACAAACGTCGTCAATTCTTTTTCCATTAAAATTGGCAAGTATAGTGTAGATCCATCGAAAGTTTTAATTCCTCCAAATTTGTTCTTATGTTCATTTAAATACTTTATTCTTAAATGAACTGAATCAACAGTAGGATGGAATCGTACTTCATAGAGATAAACACCCTTCTTTGGGTCAGATGTTAGACTTAAATAATTACAAGACAAATGAATTGGGGAACCTGAAAAAAAGAAATTAAATTGGTTACAAAATAAAATATTTATCATGTTTTCATAGTTTTAGCAGTTTAGCAACTTTCTTGTAACGCCAAAACGATGATAAGGTATATTAACCAAATTAGGTATACAGTAGCGGTCACAAAAATCCGGACACTTCGATTTGGCTTGAATGCGTGAACTTTGAATCGGCGTGTGAGCGTTGTTAACAAGCTTATATCGGTTTGAAATGTTTTTTTATTGTATTTGGTATTTATTTTATTTTTACGAGTCGATGAGATTTTTTCTCTAAAAGCTTTTTGTTAAAAAAGATAAAGTAAATTGTGAACTGTGTCGAAAATGAGTGATCTGCGTGAGAAGCCAAGTAAGCTTTGCAATCACCCCAGAAATTTTTTTTTATGTTTAGAAGTGAGCTAAAATTTAAAGCTAATTATTTTTATTTAGTATGATATTTAACGCATTTAAATTTTTGCATTTAATATTTTATGGCTCCACTATTTTTTATATACCAATTTAATGCGAGTCGGCATAGGATCAACCAAAATTTTGATTCATTCAATAGTTATATTTTCATACAAAAACATATTTTTCAACCGTTCCTTCCTATGGTGGCTATATGTTATAGCCGATCGGCCGATCTGACCGATTCTGACATATGTACTGCTTGCAGAAAGAAGAAGCATCTGTGCCAAGTCGCATAACTATAGCTCTAATCGCCTTTTGCACGCTTCGTGCTGCTTCGTCCCTAGCGTGGACTGCCGTCCAATGTGATAGTGGTCCGATTTTGATTAAAAATCTAGTATAATAAAACTAGCATTTGCCGAATTGGTTGAGATATCTTAAAAAACAAAGAAGTTTTTCATACAAGAACTAAATTTTTCCAAATAGAGGAGTTTATCTGGATTGAGGTCAGTGTTTAGTTAAAACAATAGTTGTTTTTGTTTTTTCACCAATATATTGCAATTAAACTTCGGTTACCGTCTTCAGGGTATCTTCAACAATTTTAAAACATTTTTACAAAACTTAATTTTACATTTACATTTAATAACTATACATACAGATTTTTACACGTCTGCTCTGTGGGGCGCAAAACCAATTGGACTGTGGCGCGTCAACTGGGAAACCGGAAAAATTTTGAAAAATTTTGATCTGTTCAAATGGCTATAGTTTAAAAGTTCTACCATAGAATTTAACGAGTTATGACTTTTTTAAAACGTTATGAGTGAATCTTCATGCTCAAAGAAGAACTTAGGGATTTTTTGGACTTATCCTCGAGTTTCCAATTTAATATCAAACTAAAAATTTTTGCAAAAAAAAATAAATTTTCGTAGTTTTCGACTCAATATCTCCGAAACTATTAGATATATCATATATGTCTAAAATGTAACATACTTATTTGTAGGCCTATATTTTGACTTTCGATGAAATTTGGTTAAAATATGTTTCCTCGAATTTTCAAATTAAATTCGAGCTAAAAATTTGGTCTCAATATCTCCAAAGCTATTAGATATATGTCCAAAATGTCAGCGACTTATTTGTAAGCCTATATATTGACTTTCATTTGATGCATTGTTTTTTTAAAATCGGTGGTGGAACACGCAAGCTATTGTTGGAAAAAAACTGAATTTTTTTTTATAAAAATTATTTATTAATTATTTTTGATTTTCCAGATACACCCGAAAAGCCTTCAATTGTTGCTTAGTGTTATCATACATTATTTTAAATAAATCCACAGTTGCGAACTAAATAATCTGTTTTTAAAATATATTTGTGCAACAAGGCAACAATGAATTGCGCATGTACTGTAGCGGGATGTCGAATAGGACGCTTTCATTTCGATTGTCTTCGTTTTGCTTGTCGTATCATTTTTATACTCTTTATATAATTTTTTTGAAAAAAAGAAACAATGGGTTGTGAAATGTTGTCCGTCCGTCCATATGAACGCAGCTTTTTTCCACAGTAGTTTGAATAGATTAGATAAAAATAATTTTTCCGAGCCTACCCCAGCCCTAGCAATCGAACAAAGTTTGTTTCTCCCAATCTTGTAGAACTGCCCCAACGAAATTTAATCTGATAACAAAACTTGAAAGATCTAACCAAAAATACAATTGCCGTGCCCACTTCTGACTCCGCAAAGAGGCGAAAAAAAACTATGTCGCTGTCGGGTGCATCCGACTGCAACGTTCTTACTTGTTTGTACAGAGATTTTGTATTAAAGATTAATCAATAAAATTAAAAGAAAGGTATGCAAGGGATCATTATAAAAGCTTGCTAACATATTGAAAAGCTAAAAAAAAATATTTTGCTGAAATGCAACATATATATTTGAGTGTATTTTTCCAATTACTTTTCATTTCGACGACTCAAATACAAAACTTATGAACACGAAAAAATATTGATCGGTATAGATATGTCGAACACCAATCCATTTCGACTCCGACAAATTTTATCGGAATCAATTTGTAGAACAGGCTTGAATAAATAACATTTAATGAAATATTAATAATTGTCTTTTCGGAGCTGATTTATTCTCTTGGGATTGTTCTGATTACTATTTGCTGTCAATTGCCATTGAACACCCAAAAAATTAATTTTTTTTGCCACAGTACCGCCTTAATGATACATATCAAATTCCCTGATCTCTCAATGACGACAACCATCCAGAAGGTATTGATTCATTCAAGATAAATTGAATTAGACTCGTCATGTTTGACAAGTTAAGACAAGTGTCAAAATTCGCTCCGTAAAATAAAAATAGAGAAACAGTTTGATAATAAAAAAAATTAATTAATAGAGACAAGTCCATCTATAGTGGCAAACTGAACAGTGTGGGCGTTACGCCAGTGTTTCACCAACAACATTAAGACTACGTTGACTCTTTCCAATTAGTGAAAGTTCCTGTGTTACCCAGTGGCCGTGACGCAGCACAGGCAAGTGCGACATACTAGCTCTATATAAAGCAGTATTCAATATTACACAAATCCTGGCCACAGGTACAGATTCTGTGAATAATTAATCAAACAAAAATACAAAGTTATACAAAAAAGTGTGAATCATTGTGAAAAAGTTGACAGACTAGTAAAATCTGTATCGGGTGCATAAACCTCTGTTTATCAACACTCATTAACATCAATAAAACTTAAAAACATTAACAGTCATATATTTTAAATTAAAACAAGTAAGAATGTTCAAGTCGGGTGTGCCCGACTATGAGACTCCCTGCTCCCAACACTTAAATTGTGCAGTGCCTGTCAAACTGCAGTTTCTGCCTGCTGAGATAGGGGGAAATAGATTCGTCAATAATTTTAATGTTTCTTACCCGATCAAAATTTGCGCAACTGATAAACATTGATAACAGAAATGTGTATAGCAAAAATCAAAGATATATATATCTTTAAAATTGTGGCAGTAGGAGCTTTTTGCAAATTGCGTGGGTGCGGGGGGGTGTATCCGAAATTTGAAATAAACTTGATCTGCGTACGGTATACAGGAACCTGCATGCCAAGTTTGGTGCCTCTAGCTCTTCTAGTCTCCGAGATCTGTGTGTTCATACGGACAGACAGACGGACATGGCTAGTTTGTCTCGGCTGTTGATGCTGATCAAGAATATATATAGTTTATATAGTCGGAAATGTCTCCTTCTACCTGTTACACACATTTGCAGTACTTCCCATTCTTAATGGGAACAGGGAGTACAAAGAGTATAAAAATGTAAGTGTCTGCATGCCGACCCCTGGCTTACATTCATTCTTGATGGCGGAATAAGATAAGATAACGGGTTAAGAACAAAAAATGGAATTATGCGCCAGTCTGCCGACACTCTGCAACAACAGTTGCTGCCACATTCGACACCACTACGGTAACGCCGGCAGCCATCATTATATGCAGATGACTCCAGTTTCTACTGCAAGATTTGCATGCACAACAACTTCAGCAACTAAACAAGCAGCAAGAAACTCTGTCGAACACCACCACGCAGATAAGCAACCAAATAAAGATTACTTAGACGGGCAAATTAGAAATGAAACTATTAAAAAAAAAAAAATTTGGTTTCATTCTTTGCCACCATGGATGCCGCGTTGGGTGAAGGTAACTATAGAACAAGAGTTAACATGAAAAATGATTTAATACTTCAATGCATTAATTCAAACACATATACAAGCTGCAACAATTTTACTAGATAAACATGTTCTGTTCCACCATCATCAACTCCGAGAGGATAAGCCATTCAGATTTGTAATGAAAGTCTGTCATTTTGCTACCACATGCGAAGAAATAAAGAAAGCACTAGCTACACATAATCACATTGTTACCAACATCTACCAACCAACAGACAAATGAACTAATAAAAAAAAAATATGTTTTTTATAGATTTATTAAAAGCAGACAATAATAATGAGGTTCTGTAACTTACATATCTATGTGGACAGGATTTAGTAATGGGATCAGCAAGAAAAGGTGATGATGTCGTGCAATGTTGCCGCTGCCAGGAATATGGGCACACATAGTCTTATTGTAAGTTTCAGCGAACGTTTCATATGCAGATGTGGCCAGAAGAGGCCGTGCGATTACTCACAAAAACTAATGAGCCTAAAGCTCAAAATTGTAACCTGAACGCCCATGGTCTACCCAATAAGGCGCTAGAGATTAAAGCTTTCATAGCAATCATACACAAGGCGGCGCAGCGATTCTAATCAAGGATATGCTAAAACATCACCCACTGGACCCCATAAGCTCAGGCATATACAAGCAGCAATAATAAGCATCTCCACTGCACTAGAAGATCTTGTTTTAGCTGTTGTTTACTGCCCCCTGCTTTCAGAATATCGACTGCCAACTTTGAATGCATATTTGATCACTTCGGCCCTAAGTTCATTGCAATAAAAGATTTAAATGCCAAGCATAGGTGGTGGGGCAATGAGGATGCGTGCAACAGGGGTACTGCCCTCCACCAATGCATGGCGCAAAATAATATAAGCCTTTTAGCCACTGGAGAAGCCACCTATTATCCCTACAATGCTAATTACTATCCCTGTACAATCGATTTTGCAACTTACAGGGAATACTCTCATACTCTACTCTCGATCAATGTATGTATGATTTGTCTTCTGATCATCTCCCACTGCTCATCCACGAGTCTATCCCCCAACTGTATCCTTCTGTTTATAAAATTCTGCCTAGAGCAGCGAACATTGAGCTATTTCAAAAACATATTGAGGAATTAACTGACTTGAGTATGGTTGGAGCTTAGGATATAGACAACGCCATAGAAGTTCTTAACGTAAACATTCATACTGCTGTTGCTCAGGCATCGCCCCTTGTAAAACAACTAAGAAGCAACAACAATTAACCACATCCTCAGCACTGCTCTACGGCGACACAGATCCTTAGCCCTGAGGCCAGAGGATTATTGACAGAAAAAAAAAAACTACGCAGACTGTACACTAGAACACATCACGATTGCGTGATGCAAGAATTCCTTGCTGCTCCATTCCAGATGCAAGTGCCTATAAGGCACATCGCGCCAGCAGAAATCTCTGAGTGGATGAATAAACAAAGGAATAACAAAGCTCCTGGATATAATTTAATTGACAGCACTGTTTTAAAATCATTTTCTCGCAAGGACATCTTGACTCTCACCACTATTTTTAACTTTTATCATCAGTGGAAATGCGCAAAAATCTCAATGATTCTAAGGCCTGTGGAATATGCGAATCAAATTGACTCATATCGTCCCATTAGTCTGCTGCTATTAGTGTCAAAAATATTCGAAAAGAAGAAAAAATTGAAGGTGTTCTGCTATCCCACAAGTTCGCATTTAGAAGACGTCATGGCTGTTCTGGGCAAGTGAATCGTGTAGTGAATCATATTCTAGAGGCTTTCGAAAAAAAAACAAGCACTGCGTTTTCTACTTTTCTAGACGATCAACAGGCTTTTGGTCTCTGCCGGCTCCATTTTATGCAATTCTGGACTCCTTTCTCACGGATCGAGCATTTTTTGTGGCATTCCGAGACGAATTCTCTGCAATAATGGAGATAAGAGCTGGAATTTCCCAAGGTAGTGTGCTTGTGCCCATCCTGTATACTCTCTATACTGCAGACACTTCTAAATTCGGACAATAGTACCTTGGTAGCTACCTCCGCAGATGACACAGCAAATCTTGCATCCAACGATTGTGTGTATATGGTCACTGATGAAGTTCAGGAATTTCTTGCTTCCCTTGAAGAATGTACCAAAACATGGAACATCAAAATAAAGGCATCAAAATCGACCAATGTACTTTACACCCTGAGAAGAGACAGCTACCCATGACTTTTTTTAACAGTCAATTAATGCCTCAACAAAACCATCATCGATACTTGGGTATTGATAAGCGCCTCAGTCGGGCTGCACACATCACCTCAGTGGTAAGGACTTCTAAGACAAAACTAGCCAAACTCAATTGGCTAATAAGTCCAAGAAGTTGCCTGGAGCTACGCACTAACTGCCTCCCGCTGAAAGTCATTGTAGTCCCTACTTGGTCCTAGTGTATTCAGGTTTGGGGAACAGCCTCTAAGGCGTAACTTTCACAGATTAGAGTAATTCAATCTAAAGCTGCGAGGAAATTATCTGGTCTCCCATGGTTCGTGCTCAATTCGGTCATCGGAAGAGATCTTCACCTGACGAAAATAAGAGACCAAATAAATAGGCACTCAAGCCGCTATAACGATAAATTAATCAACCACCCCTACATGCTGGCAAGGCGGATCCGCGGTTTGCCGAGGCTCAGAAGACTGAGAAGGCTACACCCCGTAGGCCTTCCTAACAGAAGAATTTAGCTGCTAAAAATACATGTAAATAATAAAAACACAATTACCATTAAGACACGAATACACTGTACAACACTAATACACCATTTAATGTTATATTAACTTGTAAATATAGAATGGCGATTTAAACTACACAACTTCCAAACTAATATCAGAAAGATCTGATAAATCTGGAACAAAATAAAAAAAAAAAAATAATAATAATAAATTACTTTACTGTCGGAAGGTTGTTTCGGCGAAGATGCTGCTTAATTGGGAACCAATTGTACAAGTTAGATAGACTACATCAAGTCCGCAAAAACATCCTCAAAAACAATTTCTCTGATGTTTTCAACAGGTATGATCAAGTTAATTAATCAATATGCATAAATAGACGAACACAACTACCAGAGGAGGTTCGTGATATGCTGCGCGATTCAGAAGTATCAGTGGAATTGAATTGGCGAATGCGAAAATAGCTCGGAGACAGGATTAGGCGACATGTTTTAAACTGAATTAAATTCAATTAATTTAGACAGAAAAATGTAAAATAAAACTGAAAGCAAAATAAATTAAAAATTAAGAAATGGCAAAAATGGGTTTAATTTTTGCAAATTTAAAATTTTTTGCAAATAAAAATTTTTTTTTTCTTTAATTTTTTCATATCTTGTCAACATGAACACATTTTAAAAAAAAAACTTTTTAGCTTCGGAACATGGAGCACGGTGTGGTATAGTGGTTCTGCCTTGCAAAAATCTAAATATGTTCTTACATAACACCCAAATTCATGGTCATAACTGTTAAAATTTAAAGCCCCAGTATTTTTGGGTCTTGCTTGTCTATTCCAGGATTCGGGTCCAGGTCTCCAAAACATTATGCATTTCCACCAACACACCACCGGCTGTGCAGAATGTGCGAATTCTAACTTTTAATTTGCTTTAATGCGTTGCACACTTCGTGACAAAATTATAAAACCCTCTGCAAGGGTATGAAAATGCTCGGAACTTAAATTTTGAAGTCATACCTTAAGTAAAATCGGCACGCTGAATCCGGAAATGAAGTAAACATAAAAATAAGTGACCGTTTTCGAGTTAATCAAAGAATACTGTTTTTACACTGACTTCGAAAAGTAACTTTAAAAAACACGAACATTTCAATATCGTTCTTGCCAAAAAGTCGTTGCGAAAATCAAATTTGAGTTTTTTTGGTTGGTTTGATTGATTTCAGTTAAGAATTGACCAACTAAGAAAATTTATCAATTTTATATTTTGAAAAAAATTTTATTGCGTATAGAGCTTGTCAAAGTTGTGTAGAGGATAAATAAAGGGAAAAAATATTTTATATACAGCCATGCTCATATAATTGGCACAACTTTTTACTGTGTTCATTCACTCGTTCATTATGCATGCAATGGTTTACTGTTCTCATTCACTTTATGCTTTACCGTTAATTGTCCCGTTATCCTTATTGGGTTTCTTTTATTCTTCATTTTCGTTCGACTATCGTGAGTTTTGGGTGCTCACAGAATTTGCACAAAAAGTTGGAGACGTACCTTTTTTCGTTAAGGGCACGTGTTTTTAGTTTTTTTTTTTTTTAAATTTCGTTAATTTTGATTGAATTTATTATAATTTCTCAAAAATCGAAAGTGGAAAAAAGTAACCTTATTTACGAGCTCACTCAGTCGGGCAAAAAACCAGCTGAAATAGCTCAAATCATGGAATGTTCCCTGAAAATGGTCTACAATGCAGTTGCATTAATTAAAGAAAGCTCTTCATATTTGAATGAAAATAGTAATGAGTATCAATATTCTTTCGAAACATCATCCGTTTATTCGCAAAAATTATGTGTTTAAAAATGCGCCAAATACACTATGCAACACCAAAATGTGTCTAGGACAGCTACTATATTTTTACTCTTTTTTAAATTTTTTTGAAAAAAAAAAAGAAAAGATTTTATTGGGTTTGTGAAATGTCCGTCTGTATGAACGCAGTTTTTTTGACGCTAGAGCAAAAAAGTTTAGTATACATGTTGGTATATACCACAGACAAAGTGTTACGATCGTATTTTTCCAAAAATATAATTGCCGCGCTAACTTCTGACAAAGAGGCGAAAAAAAGACTATATCGCAGTCGGGTGTATCCGACTGCAACGATCTTGTTTTTTTTTTATTTTTTACGTTTTGACGTTAAAATGAGTTAGAAACTTTTCCCACACACACCTCCATCATAATTTTCAATTTTAGCCTTACCGCAGAAAAAACAACGTTGCAGTCGGGCTCACCCGACTGCGATATACTCTGTTTTCTGTACGTAAAAATTTTTTTCTCCAATCTATCGAAGACTTCAAATGGAGTCATACTGCAAAATTTGGGGTTTCTAGCTATAAGGGTGTAGGAGATACAGGTTTAGCTCATTTGCCGGGGTGGTAGTGGGCGTGGCATATTTTTTTTTGGCAGGTCGGTCAAGGGTGTGGTCACTTGTCTTTATGTCAAATTTGGTTACTCTAGCTGTAAAACTGTGGAAGATATAGGTTTTTGCGGTTTGTGGGGGAAGGGGTGGGGGTGGGGGGGAGATCTTGACACTTTGTCTGCCTATGGTATATACCAACATGTATACCAAGTTTGGTTGCTCTAGCTTCAAAATTGTGGAAAAAACCTGCGTTCATACAGACGGACAGACAGACGGACAGACGGACATTTCACAAACCCAATATACTCTTTTTTTCCATTTTGGAAAACAGAGTATAAAAACTCATTTAGTGATATGGTGTATAGTAAAAGTAGTATAGTAAGTTTCCTTTATTAGTTGATTTAAAAAGCTGTGGTCTGCAAAATGTTCTCAAAATGCAAAACAGAATAGATCTACAATAGTAGAGTTAATGTATTTTTTTTTTTTTTGCTGCTTCAGTATCGAATCTTTCGTTTTTGGAACCTCCTTCCAACTATGGAGTTAGGCAGCAGTTTCGGCACTGGTTTTCATTCTATACTCTTCCTGCTGCACAACAGAATGTACTGCTTTTTGCAGTTGGTTGTTCATTTTATTTGATTTGATAAAATTTACACCTTCTTTACTCATTTGTTTAAGCAAAATACTGCTGATTATACGTATACTTTATGTCGTCGAAGTACCATGCTTAAAAATCGAAAATAAGAGATATTTTTTAATGTTTTTTTTTTTTATTTATTTTAAATGTACATAGACTCATGGACAGTAAAATATGTGTGAAGCCCACACGTTGAAAATTGTCAAAAAGACAAGTCGGATGCACCCGACTGCGATATACTCCATTTTCGCCTCTTTGGCGAGTCAGAAGTGAGCGCAGCAATTGTATTTTCGCTCAAATCTTGATACTTTGTCTGTCTATGGTATATACAAACATGTATACCAAGTTTGCTCTAGCTTCAAAACTATGGAAAAAAACTGCGTTCAGCCAGACGGACGGAAAGACACACATTTCACAAGCCCAATGTACTCTTTTTTCTTTTGTTTATTCAAAAAAAATAAAAAAACAAGAAAGAAATGTTATCTTAGGCGTGCCGAAGATATATACCCTTGCAGAAAAGGTTTGCATAAGAATACTTATTTTTCAACCGTTTACTGTGGCAGCTATAAGATATAGTGAGCCGGTTTTGATAAAATTTTGTCCAAATATGTGGATAGTGTTATTTTGAAAAAAAAAAACAAAATTTTCATACAAAAACTTATTTTTTAACAGATCGTTCCTATGACAACTATATGTTATAGTGGTCCGATCTGACCGATTCTGACATATGTACCGCTTGCAGAAAGAATAAGAATCTTTGCCAAGTTTCATCACGATAGCTCTAAAACTGAGGGACCAGTTCGCATATAAACAGACGGACAGACGGACATGACTCGGCTGTTGATGCTGATCACGAATATACAAATTTTTTTTTTCTGGGTCGTCTCCTTCAATGCGTTACACATTTCGTGACAAAATTATAATACCCTCTGCAAGGGTATAAAAAGAGTATAAAAACTTTTTCATTTTTTCTATTAAATTTGTTTGAAAAAACTAAGACAAAGTAGATGTATTGAAATAATGGCTTAAATGACCTGACAATTAATATAAGATGGGACGGGCACATCACTGCTGTTCTAATGAAAGGAGACTTGAGCATAAGCTTCGTGAACAGGAGAAAATTAACGAATACATATCGAAATCAATTGGACGGTATCAGAACTTCTATACAAATGCTCTAAAATCAAAAAAAAATTTAAAGGCGCGGAGGATGTAAGAAAACTTCATTATTACTTGATAATCGTATTATGTTATTGGCTATATTCGACCCTTTTGAATCATCAAAAACGATTTCAAGCCAAATTGAGAATGTCATGTCATTACGAACTTTCTGGCGGCAATTAGGAAGTCCAAAGTGAAAATGTGCATTGGTTTATAAGGACTGCATGTACTATTAGAAGGTGAACAAAAATGGAACATTCTCTGGAGTGATGATAGATTTTTTTGGTAACAAAACTCAAAGGCAAACACCATGTTAAGTTCACAACAAAAAAAGTCATGTATGGTGGTGGCAACAGAATCGTTTGGTGCTGCTTTTTGTGGCAAGGCATAGGTACGATACATCCTATAGATAGCTTTATGGATCGAATTGTCTATAAATATGTTTGGAAAATGTAATGCTGCCATATGGTGAGGAAAATAGGTCCATTGTATGAAAATTTCAGCAAGATAACGATCGAGGGTGGATACACCCTATTCTGTTTCTTAAAAAATGGTACATTTTCTATATTATTATTATTACTCCCTGTACCCATTGGCATATACATAGGTGCCTGTATACCATACGCAGATCAAGTTTATTTCAAATTTTGAACACTTTCCCCCGTCCCTACGCAAATCAAAAAAAAACCCACAGCCACAATTTTGTAAGATACATGCTTGATTTTTAAGACACATACTATTAATTTGATCAATGTTGATCGACTGCGTAAATTTCATTCCGATCAAATAATATACATTTAAGTTATTTAAATGCAACTTGCTTAATGTTTTACCAATCAAGTTTCCTTTTAAGTGCTTTTTAAAGTAATCTTAAAAATCCTTAAAGTTCCCTTGAATTGTATGTTGTGAATGTAAAATATCTTTACTCATGGAGGATTTAAATATCTCCCATAATTCAATTGTGTTGTACTTTGACGATTGAATGCATGTTGACAATTAAATTGCCCGAACTGAAACCGTTTTTGAAATGACCATATTTCTGCATTTTTGAAATATTCGATGGACCCCCAAGATCTGGAGATAACGTCCAAAACCCGTTTCACGTTACTTTTTACAGATATTTTTAAGCAACACTATATGTGGCCAAGATTCACAATCAGTGCAACTGATTTTAAAATTTTGTAAAATTCTTTCTCGTCCCGCTGTGCGAGCGTTTCCAGTCAGTGAGTAGGTGGGTCAAGTAGATATATTTATACATCGACACCTTTGCGCGAAACTATATGCCATTTTTTACGAAGTTGAATTTTTGATTCAAATTTGTTGTAATGCCACTAACTTATCACCCGGTAAAATATTAGGGCGATAGTCACCATAGTTAATTTTATCTATGTGGCAATGTCTTTTTTTTCAAATTTTTCGGTAGATTAGTTGTTACAAAATATTTTTTCAAATGAGTACTTATGTTTAGATTCGTTTCACTTTCAACTGCAGATTATAATTGTCATTTTATTGGATTTTATAAATCCCTTGTTAAATTTAATTTTATGTATTTTTTTTTAATAAAAAAACATAATCCGTCAATTTTTTATATGAACATCATAAATTAATTTGAATATGATATGAGTTTTTAAAAAACTTTTAATGGATTTTTAACTGCTTTGATTTTTTATTTCTTATTTATTGATTTTTTAACTTATTGTCAGTACGAAACTTAACGAACATACTTTCAAAACTTTGTGAGAAAAAATATCGTTTGTGCCAAAAAATGGGTTTTTTTCGAAAATACCAATTTTATCGCCAAAAAAATGATGAGTTTAATTAAATAAATCAAATATTGTAGCACGTAGCACATACGATAATTTCGCGCAAAGAGGGCGACATTAATATATATAAAACTCTTTAACCGGACTGACATGTTGGCAATACTGGCAGAGCCCTAACCATAAGAGCTAGAAGGCTGCATCTGTCACAGTAATTTTGTCTTATGCTGAAAGTGCGTACTATTCCCGGAGGTTGTAAAAGTCGGTCGGGAAAATTCGCGGAAAACCGTTGCATGCAACTTTTTTGACTATCATCCGATCAGCTTTAAACTCATTTTAGAAAATCTATATCAAAAATTCCTTAACGCTCTCTGCTACATTTAAAAAATATATAAAAATTCAAAAATATAAAAAAATTCCACCCAATGAGTGGAAAATGGGTGGTAAACAAGGCGAAAGTTGAGATTTTGTGCGATTTGCTTCAAATCCTTTTTTTAAATATCTATATGAAAATTCACTAGAAACTGCCTACCAATTTCCCGGAAAATTCAACCCCATTGGTGGAAAACGGGTGGCAAGCAAGGCGAAAGTTGAGTTTTCGTGCAATTTGCTTCAAATTTATTTTCAAAGATCTTTATAGAAATTCAACGGTGACTACACATTTTTCTCAAAATTCAGCCCTTCAAAATTCAAACATTTTCAAAGATCTTTGCGAAAGCATAGATTTTAACGAGTGATGCTTTTTCAAAACGTTATGAATGAATCTCCATGCTCAAAGAAGAATTTAGAGAGATGCACTTGGTTTTCGACTTTTCCTCGAATGTTCAAATTAAATTCCAACTAAAAATGTTTGCAAAAAAAAAATATTTTCGTAGTTTTGGACTCAATATCTCCAAAACCATTAGATATATGTTTAAAATGCAACAGACTTTTTAGTAGACCTATATATTGACTTTCATTTGATGTATTGTTTTTATACTCTGTTTTCCAAAATGGAAAAAAAGAGTATATTGGGTTTGTGAAATGTCCGTCTGTCTGTCCGTCTGTATGAACGCAGGTTTTTTCCACAATTTTGAAGCTAGAGCAACCAAACTTGGTATACATGTTGGTATATACCATAGGCAGACAAAGTGTCAAGATCTCCCCCCACCCCCACCCCTTCCCCCACAAACCGCAAAAACCTATATCTTCCACAGTTTTAGAGCTAGAGTAACCAAATTTGACATAAAGACTAGTGACCACACCCTTGACCGACCTGCCAAAAAAAAATATGCCACGCCCACTACCACCCCCGCAAATGAGCTAAACCTGTATCTCCTACACCCTTATAGCTAGAAACCCCAAATTTTGCAGTATGACTCCATTTGAAGTCTTCGATAGATTGGAGAAAAAAATTTTTACGTACAGAAAACAGAGTATATCGCAGTCGGGTGAGCCCGACTGCAACGTTCTTACTTGTTTAAAATTGGTGCTGCAATACGCAAGATATGTTCAAAAAAGTCTACATAAGAAAATATAAAAAATGATTTCGAGATTTTTTTTTCCAACTAGAATTTTTTCAAAGTGAGTTCAAATAATTGAACATAGCTTGCGTATTCCAGCACATTTTAAAAAACAAAACATCAAATGAAAGTCAATATACAGATATTGACAACTAATTGGAAACAAACATACTGTGAGTGCATTGGCAATAATTTCAATGGTCAAAGTCGAGCTATCGGAACGTTTTTAGGCTTTTGCTCATCTTCCGATAATCCCGTCTGGATATATGCATAACATTTTTTTTTTGAAGCCACGCTTATAAAATTATCCCGATTTTTAAGTTGTATAGTGTGATTTTGGCGTGACAGCTAATTGGAAACAATCTCTCTCTTAACGCCCTTTTCTGTGCCATGCCTACTTTTATTTTTCTTTCCAACATATTTTGGAAGTTTCCAGAATATTGACTGAAAATTTCAAATTGATATGTTTAATGGTTCAAGAGTTATGATTTTTGCAAGCTGTTTGAGGAAAATGAGCCACTGTGCGGCGGACTTCTCGCACTTGAATTTTATTAAACCTTTAACATATGTCAATTTTCTAGCACTGCTTCAAATTGCGTTATGTAAGAAAATAATTTGCTTTGAAAAGTTAATCCAAAATGGCCAATTACTTTTATTCAGAGACCACAAAACTATTTAATAAACATGGTTGGTCCCCAGATCAGCAATTTTTTTTTATTTGTGACTTTGTTATCAATAAATGTATAAGCGAGCGAGTTCTTATCGAAGTCATATTATCTTTAGTTGAGTTGAGCAACATCTTGAAGCCACATAAATTGTTTATTATTCTCTGCAAGCACATACCTTTTGATCCGTGAATTATGTTTGGATAAAAAAAAGCTTCATTATCCATTTGAGATTCGCCACGATCCTCCAATGCATTATTAGCTGGAACACTTAAATTGTTTGAAGATACATCGCTAATCAAATCTGATGATGAGCATAAAGTTCCTTGTTTTTTTTCAATCCCCAATTGTTTAGAATCACTGTTGAAAGACGTTAACAAATTGGCTCGACCCCGACCAACAGAAACACTGACATTTTCAATAGCTGCTGTAAGTTCACTTCCAATGGTTTCTCTTGCTATTCGCCGATATTCTCCGGTTGATCCAGAGTGATCCGCATCTAATCCACTGTCTTTGGTATGTTCTCCACCGAACAAAGAAACGTCCCAAGCCTTGGTTTTATTACCGAATAAAGATAACAAATTTCCTCGACCAGACATGTTCTACAAAGGATTAAATTTAGAAATACTGTTATTGGAAGAGCTCAAAAATAAATTTAATTTAAATCTTATAACATTATATTTTTGGCCAAATACCTTCATCAAATAGAACGTTTTTGTTTCCAAAAAGTTTATTTGTTAAAAAACTACTTGACATGCGTACCCACTTGATACGTAATGGCCGCGAATTGTAAAAATCCATATAAAACAAGTAAGAACGTTGCAGTCGGATACACCCGACTGCAATGTACTCTTTTTGCGGAGTCCGAAGTGAGCGAAGCAATTGTATTTTTGCTCAAATCTTTCAAGTTTTGCTATCAATTCTAATTTGGTTGGGCCAGTTCTATAGGTTTGGGCGTGGCAAAATTATTTTTATCCAATCTATTTAATAGGGCAATAGAATTCAACCTGCAAGATTTGGGACCTCTAGCTAAAGGGGTGTGGGAGATACAGACTGCTTATTTGTGGGGGCGGAGGTCGGCGTGGCCAAATTTTTGGGGTGGGGGGAGATCTTGACACTTTGTCTGCCTATGGTATATACCAACATGTTTACCAAGTTTGGTTGCTCTAGCTTCAAAGCTGTGAAAAAAACTGCGTTCATACAGACGGACGGAAAGGCGGCCATTTCACAAACTCAATATACTCTTTTTTTTCAAAAAAATTAGAGAGTATAAAAACACAAAAAGTTAATTTTAAAGGCTTAGTATCTAAGTCTGTTCAAGTTACTTCTGGAGTACCACATGGTAGCCATCTCGGTCCTTTATTATTTACACTTTTTATTAATGACCTGCCTTCTGTAATAAATCACTTTCGGATACTAATGTATGCCGACGATGTAAAGCTCTGTTGGTCTGCTACTAACTTTCTATGTGGTCAGGATTTGCAAACTGATCTTAACAGTTTTCAGACTTGGTGTCGAGTAAATTTATAAATTCTTAATTGCAGTAAGTGTAACCTAATGTCTTTTTACAGGGGAATGCCGTTTTTAAATAACTATATTCTTAATGATAAACCACTTGAACGAATTGAGTCAGTTGTAGATTTGGGTATTCTATTTGATCCCAAGCTTAAGTTTGACAAACATATTTCATCGGCGGCTAATCGAGCCTTTGGAGTTCTTGTCCGTTGGTCAAAAGAATTTGATGATCCCTATATTACTAAAACTCTTTATACTTCACTTGTTCGTCCTATTCTTGAGTATGGATCTTGTATATGGTGTCCCCAAACCAAGGTTCATCAAGATAGAATTCAATCTATTCAAAAATAATTTCTGCTATTTGCTCTTCGGAGTCTTAACTGGAATCCTAATAGTCGTTTGCCTTCCTACCGCAGTAGACTTTTGCTAATAAATCTTTCCTCTCTTTATGATCGTAGAACCATGATTGGTATAACTTTTGAATATATAAACTTATAAATGGAGAAATTGATTCATCTGAATTAATCAGCAAAATAAGTTTCGCTGTTCCAATTAGAGCTACGAGAAATTTTCTTCCTCTTTCTCTTCAAACCTGTACAACTAACTGTGCTATCCACAACCCTTTCCGTGTCTTATGTTCTAATTATAACAATCTTTTTCATGTTAAGAGCATTAATGCTACGTCTTTGCTCCTATGTCATTTGTCTAAATTGTAGATATTTTTGAATTTAGTTTTTGTATTTTGAGTGCATGCATATTACCATATTTCTTTATTTTTGATCTACTAATTCTTACTAACTTTTTGATCTGATTGGGTTTTTCTGGATCCTCGCAACGAATTGTTGGATCAATTTTTTTTTATATTTTTCTTTTATAATTTTAAATTTTATGCACTCCCAGCTAATTTTACTTTTAAATCTTTAATTTTTGTTTTTGTAAATTTTAAATTTTCTTTTTATGTACTTTTTTTAGTCGACATAATAAAATGGCCCATCGAAGTCGAAGAGAACCGCACCAAACGTCAAACGTCATCAAACGTGCCATCTCCTTTACCACTGCGGGGGTGTAGAAATGAGGAGTTCTAATATTCAACTTAGTTAAATGTTAAATCTTATTTAAATGTAAATGTATACAAAGATTTTACTTTATTTCGGTTTAATCGTATAGTAGGCCGTTTAGAAGTTATGTTCATTCAAATTTTGAAGTGAATTCGAATTTGGTCGGGAAATGTGGAAAAAACACGGAAGGCCGTTGTATGCAACTTTTTAGTTTATCATCCGATCAGCTTCAAACTAATTTTCAAGGTTGTATATTTAAAAATAATTTATGACTGCCTACCAATTGTCCGGAAAATTCACGCCCCTGGGTGGAAAATGGGTGGTCAAATTCATTAAAAACTACATACCAATTTTCCGGAATATTCACCCCCGGGTGGAAAGTAAAAGGTGCTAAGTTGAGTTTTTATGCGATTTGCTGCAAGCTCATTTTCAAATATCTATATGAAAATTCATTTAAGATTGCAGGCAATTGCATTTTACTTAACAGTATATACCACAAAATTTATAAATGATTATTGTAAAAACATTTCTTACTCCAACCCTTTTTTATGGGGTAGAAGTTTTTTGTAATTGCGACACAAACAGAGGACAAAGACTGAAAGTAGTATTTAATAACATTACAAGGTATACATTTAATCTCAAAAGGACTGACCACATTTCGCTGCACTCTTATAAAATGTGCAATCTTAGTTTAATTGCTTGGTCCAACCTGAGGGTTTTAATACTGCTGCATAAAATAATATATACCAAAGAAACGTCCTATCTATATGAAAATTTTTGTGTTACGTTGTGGACAAGGAGAAATTATATCGTTTGCTTAAGATTAAGACTTTCTAGCTCTGAAAAACAATTCTTTATTCACGCTGTTCGACTTAAGAATCAACTACCAAATGATTTAAAACAGGTTGGAAATGCAATGTAATTAAAAAGTTAAATTAAATTCGCACATTTACACCTACAAAAATCTTATTTTATACACAGACGATAAAAATGTAAAATTAATTAGTTAAACAAGTCAAACATGAATAGAGTTAAGTAACGATTAATCAATACTAACTAATTTTCATATCTCTTATCATACATTGTATTTTAAATAAATTAATGATAAATGATGTTTTAGTTGTGACTAGCGCCCTAAACATGGGTCATACTTGTAGCGGTTGACACTTTGTCTGCCTATGGTATATATCAACATGTGTACAAAGTTTGGTTGCTCTAGCTTCAAAACTGCGGAAAAAACTGCGTTCATACAGACAGACGTTCAGACGAACATTTTACAAACCAAATATACTTTTACTTATTTTTTTTTAATTAGAACAATTAAGAATGAATGCTCTAGTCGAGTGTGCTCGACTACGAGACTCTCTGCTCCTAACTTGCATTTCAAGCAGTTCAGCCGCAATACAATCAATCAGCAACGCATTTAACTTGTCCAGTGGTTGTCAAACTGTTGTTTCTGCCTGCTGAGACGGAGGTAACAGATTCTTCCATAACTTTTCTGCTATTTATCCAATCTTAATGAAATTTACGCAACCGATTAACATTGATTAAACATATATGTGTACCAAAAAATTTATATTTAAAATTGCGGATGTGGTGTTTTTTTTCGATTTGCGGTGGTGCGGGGAGCGTGTATCCCAAATTTGAAATGAACTTGATCTGCGTATGATATCTCTAGCTCTTATAGACTCCGATATCTGATTTATTTTTTTTACGTTACCATCGGTGTGCCGAAGATATTTACCTTTGTAAAAAAGATTTGCATATAAAAACATAATTTTCAATCGATTAGATTATTCTTATGACAGCTATAAGATATTAATATTATTTTAATAAAACTTACTCAACATGTATGGAACGTAATACAATTTAGCACAAAAAAGTTTGGTAAAAAGTATATTTATAAACAAAATTACATACAAAAACAAATTTTTCAACCGCTTGTTCCTATTGCAGCTATAAAATATAGTCGTCCGATTTTGATCGAATTTCTAAGCTGCGGAACAGGAGTTTGGTTGAGATAATTTGAGAAACAAAAAAATTGTTATAAAACTCATTTGTCATCCCATTGTTCCTATTATAGCTGCTATAAGATATAGTGGTCCGATTTTAACTAAATTTTGTCAGCATGCATAGGTAATGATAAGACTCAGAATTGGTAAGTTAAGTCGATACAGAGAAAAAAAAACTTTTCCTGTGGCAACTATGTATTATATTGGCCAGATCTGGTCGATTCCGACATACATATGTAGATACTACCTGGAGAAAGAAAAGGCATCTGTGCCAAGTTTCATCAAGATATCTCTAAAACTGAGAAACGCATATAAACTGACGGACAGACAGACGAATATGACTTGTTCGACTCGGATTTTGATGCTAATCAACATAAATTTGTAAATTTGCATTACTTTATTACCTCATTTTACCTCTGTTTATTAACTACAAGGTGTAAAAAAAAAACAAACACCCAATTTTCCGTGTAGTTTTTGATAGTTTGTCAACTGCTGAACGACAAATGAAGTGAATTTAGCTTTGCGAAGTTTCGTCAAATCAATAGTCGAACCCGAATTTTGTAGCAACAATAAGCATTGTATGCATGTGCGCAATCGGCTCGAACTTATTGTGTCGCTGCGTCAGAAATGTTGTGCCTAGCCCAGTAATCGGCAAAACGCGTCAAATGTGCAACGCCGCCAATTTCTGTATACATGCATGCCTCTGCTGAGAGACCAGCAGAGAAATTACCGGTTGAGAGAAAGAGATAAACGATCAACTCGCAGCAAAGCCGGGAGTGAGAGGGAGACGCAAGAATAAAACAGTGTAAGGCATAAGCTGATCAGTGTGAAATGTTTAAAATACACACACTAATACAATGATATCCGCAATGGAAAAAATTCTCTTCCTAGATTCATTTAGTCGGAGATGTTTCTTTATAACTGTTACTTTTTTAGTACTTTATTACCACCATTTACTCATTTTAAATGGGTAGACGTTGTAATAAACTGTATGAATACAAAGTGCACACATGTGTATGTATGTACAGATCCATTCACAACAAGAACATGGTACATTTAATTGGAACAATTTGACTAGTAAAATTTCCTTACTTAAATCTTCACCGGCGTTTTGGTTAGTACATACAGCTGTTGACAACTAATTGGCCGGTAATGTACTATGAGTGCATTGCCAACAATTGCAATGCTCAAATTAATACACAAAAGCACTTGCATACATACAGATCACTTTAAAAAAAAAAGCATGTATGGACTTACATATGAACCCAAAATTAATTTTATATGCTGAGCAGTTAATAAATTAATAAATATTGTTCCTCTATTAAATACGGAATGTTCTTACCAACTGCTGTAACTTTAATCCTGAATTGGTAAAATTTGTACTACTAGGTACAAAATCACATTGGCGCCACTTACGCTGAATAAAGTGAATGAAACCTTTATATTGGAGATGAACGATATTTATTTATCTGTAACTTGTCACAAGTATTTAAATATCACAAGTCACAGTTGTGATAAACAAATAAAAGTAACGTGCGCCAAGTTAGCATCGGTGATTTTTTGGACTTAGCGTCGATTTGTTCCCGTGATTTTTGCACTATTTGTAAATAATAATAAAAATTAATGCAAAGACAAAATGAAATGAAGAATTTTAAATGCAGTATTGTAGAGAATAAAAAGATCTACAAATAAAAAATAATAATAATTCAATTTTATGTTTTTTTATTTACTAAATGGGAATTTGAAAATTGGGGTTTCTGCATTTTCAGAAATATCTCCTACTAATAAAATGGGTGCACCTATTTCAAAAATACCAATAGATAGCTCCAAACATTAACTAAACTATGCCAAGAATTTCAAAAAAATGTAATGATCAGTTTTCGAGAAGTTCAATATTATGTGGTCCGACCTCAGTCTGAGGTCCATACAAAATTGACCAAAATCATAACCACTCATTTTATTTGCTTTTACCTCTTTTCACCGACCAGGTGCGAAAATGCACGGTATACCAAATTAAAGATTGATCTTTAAGGAAGCTATTAAAACAAAAGTATATCAACATTTATGGATTCGTTTTCGAGAAATAAGGCAATGAATCTACCCATTTCTACTAGCTCCAATGCAGATTGTCAGTTCATCACTGAACCACATATGAACCAAATGTGTCTGATTGGCAGCACTTTTTGGGGCAATTCATAACATTTGAATTTCAGCACAATTCTAGGTTTCTAGACCGACTGCTGTATTGCACGGTTTATTTTCAGATTGAGCAAAAGAAATAAAAATTATTGACAATTAAAAATATGTACATATATGGCCTATGTTTTGAGAAAATTGACCTAGAAAGTTAGTGTCGATCAAGGGCTGTAGCGTCGGTACCAGGGCTGTTTGCAGTACAAATACCACACGTGTCTTCCAACACCATGTACATACAAAAATGCAACCATGTAAAATTGTACTTGCCTTTTAAGCCGATTTCTAGATGGGATGCTGGCCTCCCATGGCCTCATCGTTTTACTGTATGTGGAGCAGGCACAGCTTACTGAACAGAGCAGCAGCTTGGAGATATCCTTGTTCAAGGCAACTGATAATACCATTGTAATACCATAATACCAGATCGCAACCAAAAACCTTAATTGTTGTAAAAATATTATTAAATATAGATTCTAAATTCTAATTGTTGATGATCACTTTCAATTTGCAGATTAATGGTTTAATATTTAAAAAAACAGATTATAAATCGAATGGTTTTAAAGGCTTTCCTCAACGGAAAGTGTAAGCGTACATCTATTTTCGGTCCAATTCTATCAAAACATAATTTTATATGCGACAAATAAATTGTTATGATGATTATACATCTCGGCGTTGTTGTTATGCGAGGTGGAAAGTAGCGATTGTGCGGCCGCTGCCGTTTCACTCCAACCTTCGATTCCTTCTGGCTTATAACAGCGTGGTTTGCTCCACTCACCGTCAGATGCGTCACCGCCAGCGCCAGCAGCAGCAACTGTAGACACACTGCTCTCGGGCCTAACGGGCAAATGCATCCATACATTTTGCTTGTTGTTCACCATACCCTTCATGATCATGCCGTTCTCATCCTGTCCAGAAACAGGAAACAGTAGTGTTTTCAAAGTTTGCTTCAATGTCTGACAAATGTCTACTTACATGCGGCAGCAAATGCAACAACGCATCCATCCTCATGGTGGCGATGGCCAGCGAAACCAGATACTGTTGTAATTGCGTGAACCCATAAATGGTATAATTGTCACGCCCACCAGGACCAAGAGGCCGCAAGCAAACATCGAAAGGAAGGCGCAAAGTCCATCTGCAACAACAACTATTCATAAAACAAGTGATTTCAATTAAAACAAATATTTTGCTTTACCATAAAGCATGTCATTTAGCTGCTGTTCATGATGCCGCCGTTGCCTGTTGCAAGTTCATGCAGCAAAACTGGACACAGATGCAACAAATCTCTGTCGCTCAACAGCGATTGCTCGCTGAACATGCTGCAAAAGGTGTGCAGCATCTACGCACTATAATTTTCAAAGAAAATACCAGTATAATTGTAGCATTCACAAATGTTATACAAGTCTACTCACGATTCCATTGCTATTGCTGCTGATTAGTTGCTGCTCGTATAAAGTATTCGGTAATCTCTGGCACACGTAAGGATGTGTGCTCGTGCTCATGCTCACAACCTATGCTATAATTCATTATATTGACCTACTAGGCAAGTTGCCATTTGATCGGTGATTGTTGTTGTTTCGCTGGATGGACTCCAATTGCCATGCACCAAACGTGCATTATTACAAGCCAGTACAACGAAATCTGAAAGCAAGACAAAGCAAACAAAAAAATGCAGCGAATTCTGAGAACAAAACAAAACAAAAAAAAAATGGCGCAAATGCAGAGTTGCATTCATGAAACATAACATGGTTGCATCTTGTATGTACATGGTGTTGGAAGACACGTGTAGTATTTGAACTGCAAACAGCCCTGGTACCGACGCTACAGCCCTCGATCGACACTAACTTTCTGGGTCAATTTTCTCAAAACATAGGCCATATGTGTACATATTTTTAATTGTCAATAATTTTCATTTTCGCTCAATCTGAAAATAAACCGTGCAATACAGCAGTCGGTCTAGAAACCTAGAATTGTGCTGAAATTCAAATGTTATGAATTGCGCTAAAAAGTGCTGCCAATCAGACACATTTGGTTCATATGTGGTTCAGTGATGAACTGACAATCTGCATTGGAGCTAGTAGAAATGGGTAGATTCATTGCCTTATTTCTCGAAAACGAATCTATAAATGTTGATATACTTTTGTTTTAATAGCTTCCTTAAAGATCAATCTTTAATTTGGTATACCGTGCATTTTCGCACCTGGTCGGTGAAAAGAGGTTAAAGCAAATAAAATGAGTGGTTATGATTTTGGTCAATTTTGTATGGACCTCAGACTGAGGTCGGACCACATAATATTGAACTTCTCGAAAACTGATCATAACATTTTTTTGAAATTCTTGGCATAGTTTAGTTAATGTTTGGAGCTATCTATTGGTATTTTTGAAATAGGTGCACCCATTTTATTAGTAGGAGATATTTCTGAAAATGCAGAAACCCCAATTTTCAAACTCCCATTTAGTAAATAAAAAAACATAAAATTGAATTATTATTATTTTTTATTTGTAGATCTTTTTATTCTCTACAATACTGCATTTAAAATTTTTCATTTCATTTTGTCTTTGCATTAATTTTTATTATTATTTACAAATAGTGCAATAATCACGGGAACAAATCGACGCTAAGTCCAAAAAATCACCCATGCTAACTTGGCGCACGTTACAGATTGGTCTTTCAGGAAGCAATGAATCGTCCGCCTTCTACCAGTTCCAAAGGATATTGGTAGTTCATCACAGAATCACATATGAACAAAATGTAGCTGATGGGCAGCACTTTTTGGCGCTATTCATAACATTTGAATTTTAGCACAATTGTGGGTACATCTAGGACTGGCTTACAAATGCACGGTAAATTTTCTGATTGTAAAAAAGAATCGAAAAATATTGCCCTTAATATTAGAAAAAGTCAGTGAAGGGATTTCGAGAAAATTGACATTAAAAGTTAGCGTCGATTCTCGGGGCAGTATGTAAACACTGCCCGACACACGATGATTACGCGATATTTACAAATATGCATTTACAAAATATTTAGAGGAATGGCTTGCAAATGTACTGTTTATGTTCCCATTGTAAAAAATATTCTAAAAATACTGCCATTAATATTAGAAAAAGTCAGGGAAGGGATTTCGATAAAATTGACATTAAAAGTTAACGTCGATTTTCTGGACAGTGTGTAAACACTGCATGACATGCGATACATCGTATACAAAAATGCAACCATGTTATGTTTCATGTATGAAATTTTGTTTTGTTGTTGTTTTGTTTTGGTTTCAGAAACAAATAGCTGCTGGCGCCCACCTGCATACTGCAATTCGCGTCTAATCTCAATTTGGTAGTCGACGATCAAGAAGAAATTTAGCTATTACTACACACAGGAGTTTCCCTATCGCACCAATCATATTCTGGAATGCGAGTTATATTTGTTGGAGAACTTGGACTGCTGTTTGATTGTGTTCCAGCCGTGCAGGCCATGGATTAGGAGGATCAGCTGCTGACGCTTTGTTGGCGCATAGTCAACGATTCGCTGCGCAGTGATGTCTGCCTGCTCTATCCGCCCTATCAGGTGTGTAGCATGCACATCGTTCTAATCTTGCTCTAATCCACAACATGTTTGCTTTTAGATTGTCATTGCCTGTTTGCAGATTGCTTGCTTTATACTGCAAAAGGATGCAACCAAGCATTGCTGAGCTAAACGTGGATCTGAACAACGTCCAGGAGATTGTGCGCGCTATTGTAAATCTTTATGAGCTGTGGAACGACTGGACGGAGAAGGACGAAACCGCCGCAACAGCGTTAAACGAATAAAAAAGCCGCATTTAATGTATTAATTGTAATTTAATTTTGTACTTAAGAATATGTATGGGTTAATTTAATGCACACAAATACTTGGCCTGTCCGCTAGAGAATTTTGTATTTAATATCTTGGCCTTGTCCACAATTTACTTGGTCTGATTCTTGTCAATTTTGTTAAGTATTATGTCTGCATCGCGTGTAAAGGGACGCCGTTCTGTCGTAATTCCTGCAGCAGTCAATTCCTTTTCCTGTAAGAAAACGAAGCACTTTTAAATCTGCTGCGGATAAGCACAGCTGGAGGTGTCCTACACGTTCCCACTGCTCCTTGCGCAGCTTTTTCTGAAGTTTGACAACTAGCGATAGCTAAAGTCAGGCCGCTCCTGGCCCTAGTGAAAAGTGGACTTCAAATTGTTCAGCTCTGCCATGCCGGTCTTCAGCGTCAATTTGGGCAGCTCGAGCAGCCATTCTTCACGCACATCTTGATCTGTGCCGGTGCCGCCTTAGCCGCCATCCAAGGCGTTTATTTTTAAGTCCAGCGCGCGTTCCTCCAGCATCACTTGTGTGGATTTCGGCAAGGGTCCAAAACTATTCGCCAGCTCATCATCATTGCCTGTAACTATGGCTGTTGCAGCAAGATTGCACGACATCACAGGACCTATTATAGATTGATGCTCTTTCCGTGTCTGCTTTTCCCTATTAGCATTATCATTTGTGAGGCAATTTTCTCCGCTTTCACAGCGGGTGTGTCCAGCAAGTCGCGCAGTTCCACGAATTTGATATTGCTATGCAATTTGCTTGCAAATAACAAATTACGCTTGATCCAATATGGATGAGACATGCAGTGTGGCAGCCTTCTGATGATGCTGCAACAGTGCCTCAAACACCAGAAGCTCATTGACACGCATTGGTCGCCTTATTAGATGAAATTAATTAATTGACATTTGCTATTGAACATTTCACAACGCTTTATGTGTTTAAAACAGTATTCAAGCGCCACCACCAAAGCACTGTCATGGGGTGGAAAGCACCGGTTTGCATTGACGACAATGTGTGCCTGACGTCCATTGGTTTTCTGCTTGGATCGGTGGACGATGCGATCATTTGGCGTGCTCCGAAAAAGAATGGCATGATAAGGCAGTTCCTTAGCGAGGTGTAATGGGGCAATTGAGATATATTGCTGTTGGACACACCGCCAGGAACCTCCGTTGAGCATCTGTCGGTTGCCACCTATCTGCGTGACCACAATGCAGGTGGGCCTGCTCGACGTATACGAGCTGCGGCCACTATGGCAACAGCTCCGACATTCATCCCGGCAAAACGGGCGGCGCAGCAGCCATGTGCAACGATAACAGCAGCGGCATCGACAACTGCAGCGGCATCAAGTGGAGCGACATCAAGTGTTGGAGCGTCACCAGCAACTTGAACGGGCTGCTGCAGGCTTCCTGCATCTCCGGTGACCATGGCCGAGGTGCCTGCAGCAGTATGCTTTGGTTTTGATAAAAATTGGTATGCCGTCATTAATGAATATTTTGTATAGATTTTTTCCAAAATGGAAAATTAGAGTATATTGGGTTTGTGGGTTTTTCCACAGTTTTGAAGCAAGATAAATGTTGATATATACCATAGATAGACAAAGTGTCAAGATCTGCCAGATCGGATAACTATAACATAAAGCTCCCAAAAGAACGATCAATTGAAAAATAAGTTTTTGCATGAAAAATTTTTTTACTTTTAAGGCTTAACTTACTTTACCTAAGCTTAATAATAATTTATAAGTATATAATAAGTCTTTAGAAAAATGTAATTTTTTAAACGTACAGAAAGCAGAGTATATGGCAGTGGAGAGAATTTATTTTTTGCACAGCACAAAAGTCACAAAAAAAAACTTCCAAAAAAATTAATTATTTGTGAAGAAATATCTTCAGTTGAGCGAACCCTTTCTGTTGAAAAAGTGTTCCGGTTCCGGTTCAAGGGCAAAAAAGTTTGTAAGGTTCGGTTCATGGTTCAGTTCTGAGGACCACAAGAACCCGAACCGGTTTGTAGCGTTATTATTATTATTATTATTTATTGAAATTTCATGCTAGTGTTACCAGCTAAGGCTTATTAATTAAGGCACTAGTCACAAATAGTTATGGTTTAAAATGTAGTTTTCCTAATTTTATCATTACAAATTTATAATTTTATTATTACAATCTGTTATTATTAATAATATTAATTAATCTATATATTAATCTCCATACATTTTTATTTGTTTTTACTATCTACTAATTAAATTATAATTCATAATTAATTAATTAGTTATAATTACTATATCTATTTCATGTTGGTAGGTGATCGTTCTTTAATTTGAAAGTTTTAGGTTTTTTTTTAGATATTTTCCTGTAAGCGTGTTTATACTCCCTTTTTTAATTTTTTTGAAAAAAAATAAAGAGAAATAAAGAGAATAAAGAGAAATAAAGAGATAAGTGAAGAGGGAAAAAAGGGGAAACAGTACGAATTTGATGAACATTTGCGGAAATACTCTTGAAAGTATGTATTATAAGCTGGAGTGTCGTCCAGTTTTTTATACCCCTGCAGAAGGTATTATAATTTTGTCACGAAATGAGTAACGCATTGTAGGAGACGTCTCAAAAAGAAAAAGTTGTTTATTCGTGATAAGCATAAACAGCCGAGTAGTTATGTTCGTCATGTTCGTCTTTCCATCTGTCTGTCTGTTTATATGCATTTTTCAATACTTTGTTCTAGAGCTATCTTGATGAAATTTGGCACAGATGCTTCTTCTTATTGCAGGTAGTACCTATAGTTGAATTGGCCACATCGGACCACTCACTACATCTAAATAAAAACACGTTCTACACATTTTGACCAAATTTGATCAAAATCAGATCTCTATATCTTTTATCTGCCATAGGAACAATCACTTGAAAAATTAGATTTCTTATGCAAATCTTGCCTGCAAGGGTATATATCTTCGGCATGCCGAAGATCACATTTCTTTCTTGTAAAGCATCGTAAAATGTTCCACCATTGTTCCCATTAAAATGGGAAAATGGGAGCTATAAAGTAATGCAAATGTATGTAACAGGTAGAAGGAAGCATTTTCGAGTATATATACTATATATATTCTTGACCAGCATCAACAGCCGAGTCAATATAGCCCTGTCTGTCTGTCTGTCCGTATGAACGCGTCGATCTCAGAGACTACTACTGCGTTTATGCACGACCAAAATTCATGAATCAACAAACGCATTTTGCTTGACATGTATGTAAAATAAATAGTTATGAAAGAATCTATTACCCCCGTCTCATTAGGCAGAAACAGCAGTTTGACGGGCACTGGCCAAGTTAAGAGCGCTGCTTGCTTGTGTTGCTGCTGAGCTGCTTGAAGTGCAAGTTGGGAGCAGGGATTCTCGTAGTCGGGCAAACTCGACTAGAGCATTCTTAAATGTTTTTTATATGCTATTTTGTAATATTTATAATACGTATATTTAACCAAAACCCAAATAAAACCATAGCTTGATGTTTTCTTAACAATTCTGCGTCTTTATTTTTTTAAAAATGGTAATTTTCATTACTAAAATATCAAAAATAAAATAGGTATAAGCTGGCGATCGTTGCTAGCTCGACGCACGTAGAAACGCATCCGTGTAAAACATACCCCGGCACAAAGAGAGCGATAAAAATGTGACTGTATTGGTGCGCTGTTCTGCTTGCATGCACTGCGGAAAAAGAAAAGCGACTTATGTTTATGTGCGCGTTAGCACGTAGTGAACAGTTTATTTTTTAGATGTACAAAAATGATTTATTTATTTAAAAAAAAAAAAACTTTAATTAAACTTAACTTATAAAAACAATACTAAAACAACAACAAAAAAAAAGACGAACGTGTCTCTTTATCATCGCATATTGTGTTGATCGAATGTACAGAACTTTTTCGTTCAATGTACTTCGAAAATAATGCGCTTAAAACGAGCGTGAGCATCCTTCAATGGAAGCATAATTGACACTGATCGCTGGCAGCAGCAGTATCTCGCTACTTCGGAAAGCCTTTGGCTCGTGTCAGTGTGATTTGCCGAATGTGTTCGGCCCGTACGGGCTTTGGGCGCCGGGGTATGATGTAAAACGAGCTAAGAGTTAAGAAGAAGTGAGTTTTAAAATGAGAAGCTTAATAAAAAAACAAGTAAGAACGTTGCAGTCGGATGCACCCGACTGCAATATACTCTTTTTTTTGTGGAGTCAGAAGTGGGCCTGGCAATTACATTTCCTGTCACATATGGTATGGTATATATCAACAAGTATACCAAGTTTGGTTGCTCTAGCTTCAAAACTGTGGAAAAAAACTGCATTCATATAGTTCTTATAAAATTGACAGTTTCGAATTGGAATTCGCAACAGTAGTAGTTATGTGTTTCGTGCTGATAGTGTAGGTCAAGCAGGGGGTGTTGCAATCTGTATTAACAAAACATTAAAACTAAATGTTGTCTTAAACATCCCGTGAATAGATACAATAGAATATTTGTTCGTTCATGTTAACAATGTAAGACCAGCAAAGAAAATGATGGTTGGCTGCATATATCGACCCAATCGCAATATTGACTTGACGTATCTTAGCGCCAATCTTTCTTTGACATACACAGATATTATTTTCACAGGAAATTTTAACAGTGACAGTAAGGAATCGTTGGACCTAACATTGGTAAATTCAACAGAACCTACACATTTAATGTGTACTAGAAATACTCTAATAGACTTATTTATCGTAAGTATGTCTAATAAAGTTAAAAAGTACGAACAATTATCTGTCCTAGCTTATTCTAAACATAATCTTATATTTATGACTTATGACTTTTCCTTAGATTACAATGACTATAACATAGAACATAGGGGTGCGCAGACCCTATGCCCACGACGCACATTTGTTTTTGTATTGCACATAGCATATGGGAAGTGTGTGATCTTGGACACACCATATGATTGCGGTGCACATTGCAAATTACACAAACAATTTTTCGCTTTTCGCTTTCCGTCAACTTTCGTTGCTGGCAAAACAATAATATTTGTGCATCTTGGGTATATGCTCGTGATACCGTTGCACATTAGAATGCATTGTGTTGTTGCATTATCATTTTGTGTACACCGAAAAACGAAAATGTCCACTAGCTTGTTAGCCTTCTGACGCGTGTGATCTATTCTCTATTTTTTCATTTGTGATTTCATTTTGAATGTTCCTATTTACTCAATGTTCCCATTAAAAATGGGGAAAAGGGAGTTATAAAGTACTGCAAATGTGTGTAAAAGGCAGAAGGAGGCATTTCCGACCATATAAACTATAAATATTCTTGATCAGCATCAACAGCCGAGACGATCTAGCCATGTCCGTCTGTCTGTCCGTCTGTCCGTATGAACACACAGATCTAGGAGACTACAAGAGCCAGAGACACCAAACTTGGCATGTAGGTTTTTGTATACCATTCGCAGATCAAGTTTATTTCAAATTTCGGATGCACCCCCCCCGCACCTACGCAAATCGCAAAAAACTCCCACAGCCACAGTTTTAAAGATAAAGCTTTGTTTAACCAATGTTGATCGGATGCGTAAATTTCATTATGATCGGATAAATAACACCAAAGTTATGGAAGAATCTATTTCATCCGTCTCAGCAGGCAGCAACAACAGTTTGACATGCACTACACAAGTTAAGTGCACTGCTTGCTTGAGTTGCCGCTGAACTGCTTGAAATGCAAGTTGGAGCAGGGAGTCTCGTAGTCGGGCACACTCGACTTGAGCATTCTTACTTATTTTATACTCTTTTTTTAAGAAAAAAGAAAAAAGAGAATATTGGGTTTGTGAAATATCTGTCTGTCTGTATGAACACAGTTTTTTTCCACAGCTTTAGGGCTTAGAATTGATAGCAAAACTTGAAAGATTTGAGCAAAAATACAATTGCCACGCCCACTTCTGACTCCGCAAAGAGGCTAAAAAAAAGTATGTCGCAGTCGGTTGCATCCGACTGCAACGGTTTTACTTATTTTTCTAAAGCATTTGAAAATTTATTCACAAATGAACAAATTTTTAAATGACAACAAACTTCTAAATGAACGGCTATCTGGCTTTAGGAAATGTAGAAGCTGTAAAATAGCTACTATTAATGACTTGCCAGATATTGTGTCCGAGTGAAATGTTCATATGTATGATGACGTCCAATTATATGTCAGTCTTCCTCTATGTGAAATTGATGAATGTATGCATGTTTCTCACCGAGAATTGGTTAAAATTTAATGTTTGGCAAAAAATAATGGGCTCGGTCTCAACACAATTTTATCTAAATGTACAGTTATAACTAACAAGTAAGAATATTCTAGTCCAGTGTGCCCGACTACGAGACTCCCGAGGTCTGTATGTTCATACAGACAGACGGTCAGACGGACATGGCTATATTACCTCTGCTGTTGATGCTGATCAAGAAGATAATAAAAAAAATACTGTTTTTCTAATACCTTCGCAAGTGACTTTGGAAAAATGTAAATATCTCCAGATTGGGTTTCTTATGAAAGGCAAAAAGGAATGCTATCAATCACTTTTATTAAATCGGACTATTCGCTTAGGCGATATTTCCGGTTATACTAAAGAGTTTGCCTCAAATGTATCGATTTACTTAAATATACTTGTAAATTTAAGGAATAATTTAAAATTGAGCTAAGCTCGTTCTACTTCTATTCTTGGGTAAATCGTCAGATTCAATTTTGAGGAACCAACAATAGCCACCCATCATTGCTCCATTTCGAACTCCTTGATAGCAACGTTCCATGGCTTTTAATTGCTGGTGAAAACGTTCACCATGCTGGTCGCTTTCATAGCCAAGGTAATTTGGGAAGAAATCCGAATGCGAGTGTAAAAAGTGAATCTTTAGAGACATGTTCACACCCATTTCTTTGTAGGTATCAATTAAGGTTTCTACCATTTTCTTGTATTCTGGTCTTCTGAAGATTCCCAAAAACAGGTAACCACTTTACAAAATGAGTCCCATGCTCAATGTGTGATAAAGTTGATCTGAATTGGGAGTCTCCAAGAAGTTTTCGTATTTGGGGTCCTACAAAGATGCCTTCTTTTATCTTAGCGTCTGACAAATTTGGAAATAGATTTCTTAAATAAAAAAATTGCATCGCCATCTTTCGGTAGAGCTTTTACAAAGTTATTGAAACGGTTTATTTAATTTTGACTTAATTTTCGAAATCAGCGAGCGATTTCACTTATGGAATTTTTAAAAATTGTTCTACCCTCTCGTATGATTAGTTCAAAGCCGACCCCAATTAATGTTCTCATTTTTTACCAAAGAGCTAATAACTTCATTTTTCGTCGATCGATTTTGATGAAATATCCTTTATTTTGTTTTAAATGAATTGAGCCATAGACTCAAAGAAAGAAACAAATGTTCAAATGTTTTGTTTTAGGAGAAAATCCCGTTTGAAATATGAAAGTGATGTAGTGGTGGACTTTAGGACATTATATAACGTTTCGAACAAAGCAAATTTGATAAGAATCCAATATCTGGTTTCAAAGATATTGACAATTCTCTGAACGCACCTTTTTGGAAAATCAAAAATCTAGCTATTTCCATTCATCTCGAAAACGAATTCGAGAAGATATTTTTTTTTTTTTTTTTTTTTCGGATTCAGCGACTGCTTTTACATAAGGAAAATAAAGCGGTTGTTCTAGGCAAAACTTTTTTTCAAAATTAATTGCATTGTGTAATTAAAAGCGTCACGCAATTTAAATTAAAACTAATAACACACTTACAGGAAAGTAACTTAAATGCCTAAATTTGAAAATAAACAACTGTCACCAACCAACATGAAATATATGTAGTAATAATAATTAAACCAGTAGAGAGTAAAAGCAAATGAAAATGTATAGAGATTAATATATAGATTAATGAATATTATTAATAATAACAGATATTAATAAAATAAGAATTTTGTAATGATTAAACTAGGAAAACTATATTTAAAACAAGTAAGAACGTTGCAGTCGGATACACCTGACTACCATATACTCTTTTTTCGTCTCTTTGCGGATACAGAAGTGAGAGCGGTAATTGTATTTTTGGTAACAACATTCAAGATCTGCCATCAATTTGAATTTGGTTGGGCCCGTTCTACAGGTTTAGGAAAAATATACATTGCTCGATTGCAAGGGTGGGCGTGGCCAAATTTTTTTTAGTCAGACCAATCGAGGAAGTGTTTAGTAGCCCTTGTGTCAAAATTGCTTACTCTAGCTGTAAAACTGTGGTAGTAGACATAGGTTTTTGCTGTTTGATGGGGTAGGTGGAGGAGATATTGACACTTTGTCTACCTATTGTTTTCATCAACATGTATACCAAGTTTGGTTTCTCCAGCTCCAAAACTGTGGAAAAAAACTTTGATCATACAGACGGACGGACGGACAGAGACAGACGGGCAATTCACAAGCCCAATATACTGTTTTTTTTTCCAAAAAATTAAAAAATAGTATAGAAAATAAAAAATGTTGTTAGGCTGGAAACATTTCGGACCGCCCTCGTTTGCAAGCATGTATTTACGTTCTTACGTATACATGTTCATATGTAGTTAATAGCCCAACAAAAAAGCCTGTGAGAAAACGTTTTGTGGTTTTTAGATACAAACATTGCTAAAAAGAGGGGCAGCAAAGGCAGCACTTAAACAACAGTTGCCCAGGTCATGATCCTTGAAAAGCTGTTGCGGTTGCCAATAGGTAGACAAATGGATTTTTAAATGTCTCAAAACCGCAATTCGAAAGCGGTCAAACTAGCGTAAAATTATGACTAAGTTTTCTGGCAAGCATAACAACACGATCCACAGACATTTACACATACTAACCATATTTTGTATGCACACACATAAATATTTATTTATATATATGTATATATGGACAGACTAAGAGCCATTTTCTCATGTTGCCGTCTTTGTAAATCTACGTGTCTTTACTGGGAAATGTTTCGATACTGCTACCCCACATAGAGAAGCATCCAAAAAATCTGGTTTTGGTCTAAAAAAATGCGGAAAAATTCTAGGATTTTAAAACCGGGACCGGAGGCTGTCTTTTATGACCGAAAATGTAATAAAAATTCAATTTAAGTTGTGCCGATATTGTCGTTAACAGTTCTGTAAACGCTAACACTGAGGACATCTGTTAAATTTGCCGGATTTTCGAACAAATTAAGCAAGAAATCGGGGTAATTCTTCGTTAGAAGGCCCGTAGTTAAAGAGTTCACTGTGGGGAATAAGTCTATTTTTATGGCTTTAATTTAATTTTTTGTGTTAAATATTTTAATGCGGTTTCTATTTTTTGATTCCTTCCCAAGGGGAAAAATAACAGGCGCTGACGGAAAATCGCTATTGAAGCGCTTACTCTAACCTTACATCTAAGCACTATGAAAGCGCTTGCGTATCGATTATTTTGTAGTGAGCACTAAGCAGTAAAATGAACATAACAAAATATGAGAGAGCGAGATCACGAGATCTCTGCGCACAAAAGTAACTGTAAACAACAACAATACTCATGCACTTGAGTTAAAATGAAAATAAGTAATTGTGGTATTGGCAATAGGCTGTTTAAAGGAATAGATACATTTTTTCCCGCAGCGCTCGGAACTTAACTTTTTCCCCATAAAATCTGTCGATGAGTTAAAAGCAACTGATGAACTATTTGAAAAATATTCGGAAGAGCAATTGGTATGTTAAACATTTCAGAAGTATAGCTTATCATTATTTTTCAATTTTATATTCTTTTATTACAGATTCAATATTTTAAAGAAACAATTGGTCCAGCGGAAGTTTACAAATGTGTTAACTATCTGTTTACAGACGAACTTTGCGCTCTGCTAAACTGTGACGGCCATCAGAGGAAGAAAGCTGTGAAAAATTATAAATTGTTCAGCAAATATCTCTTTGGTAAGAAAGCCTTATACACTTTCAATTATTTATTAACTATATTTTAATATCATATGTATTTTCTTTATAGACGGCTAAACTCGCATTCGTGAAAAGCTCCTATAAAATAAATAAAGTATAATATAAATTTAAATTATAAATTTTCATAACATTTGAACTCAAATGACAATCACAAAACAACACAACAAAACGCACGAAGACGAAGACAAAGACAGAGATAGACGCCACAAAAAGCACAGTTACACAAACGAAAAAAATGCTCGAAAACGGCGAGACCACGTTGTTCTTTTCAAGCTTACGCAGCGGCTAGCAAAAACTAGCAGCTGAAATTTTCTCTAAATAATCTGTAAATATTCGTTTATATTTTATTATAAGTTTGATCTTTAACTTCGATTAACTTCACAACTAAAAGTCTAAGTGAAACTTTAACTTACATACAAATTTTATATAAAAGTGGACAAATATTACCTTAATTATTAAAAATAGACACAACAATCTTAGTACATGAATATAATTAAAAATAATAGTTAATACCTGTATTTAAAATATTAAATACTTCCATTGTTCATCAAATCTTTTTTTTAATTGTTTTTATTTATTGTTTCACTAGCTCACTTGAAACGTCGCGACGCGTCGCTCACACTGCAGCACAATAAAATGTTTTGCTCTATGTTTTACAGTTATTCTTGAAGAGGACAGATGGAGCAAAACAAAAATAACAGCAGAGTAAAAAATTTTGAGTTTTTTAACAGTAATATTATCTTTTGTTTTTTTATTTTTGGCCTATGGGGGCGACCACTGTGCAGGCGGGCATATGCCAGGTCTGAGTGAGAAAGTGACGTGATTCGATTTCCCGGCATTGATAACTATGTTCCACCTCTCAAGCCATGGTTGTATGTTGTTGAGTGCGCTTTGTAGCCTTTGCGCTGCCAGTGATAATGAGTCGGTTGAAACCAGTAGCGCTGTGTCGTCTGCATATGTGCAGGTGGTGAAATGCGTGTCCATTGGAAGCGGCATGTCTGCAGTGTATATGGAGTACAGTATCGGGCCTAGGACGCTACCCTGTGGTACTCCAACAAACACTGCTTGAATAGGAGACTCCGAGTGACTGAATCTAACGTAGAATCTCCTATTCTCGACGTAGGACCTTAGGAACAGGTAGAATGGCATAGGCAGTTTTAGTTTTAGCTTATATAATAAGCCTTGGTGCCATACCCTGTCGAAGGCCTGCCGCACGTCCAGGAAGACTGCTGCACAAAACGTTTTGGTTTCAAAGGAGTCCAGGATCCTGCTGACCACTCTATGGCACTGCTGGATGGCACCATGCCCTTGCCTAAAGCCAAATTGATGTTCAGGGATGATGTTTCTCTCTTCCAGAATTGGTAATAATCTCTTTAAGAAGAGCTTCTCAAGGATTTTTGAGAGGATAGCTAAGAGGCTTATTGGCCTGTATGACGAGAGTTCTGCTTCTGGTTTACCTGGTTTCGGTATAACTATGACTGCAGCACACTTCCATTGAGATGGAAAGTGGCCGAGTCTCAGGCATTGATTCATGATTGCCGTTATGTTGTCAATGCAGTTCGATGGGAGTTGCTTCAGGGTAGCCGCGTCTATTTGATCAAGCCCAGGAGATTTTGTTAGCTTTAGTTTAGCTATTTCTTCTATGATCTCTGGGCTGCCTATCTCCGGTATAGGCAAATCCATAGGACAAGCTACGTCAAGGAACTGCATTGTTTCCTCCAGGTCTTTTGCGTCACACAGGTCAAATGGCTGGAAACTGCCACTTAGGTGCTCTGCAAAGGCGTTGGCTTTTTCTTGGCTGGAGCGACACCATACTCCTGTAGCAGTTTTAACTGGCGGAACCCCCCTTGCCGGCCTCTTGAGGTATTTGGTGGCATTCCATAGGTTGTGCTCGGCTTTACCAGGTTCAAGCTCTACCAGATACTCCTCCAGAGCTTTGCTCTTAAGAAATTGTTCAGCAAATATCTCTTTGGTAAGAAAGCCTTATACACTTTCAATTATTTATTAACTATATTTTAATATCATATATATTTTCTTTAAAGACTTCCCAGATAGGAATTTAAATATTTCAAAACTCCCTTAGGAGAGGTTTCCGCAGATCCAAGAATAGGATCAACAAACAAAAATACGACCAGGCAGGCACAGCAAAAAATGCAGCTTTCCGATTAATTTAAAATTGTTGAAAACATGAATAAAATCAAATATTAATGCAATTGACGAAAAATATTGTATAAATTTTGAAGGGAAGCGCCAAAATAGCGCTTATTTGTAAGGCTTTCGTAAGCGCTTCTAAAGTGCTCATATGTAAGACTAGAGTAAGCGCTTACGGAACGCCTTTTATAAGGCTGGAGTAAGCGCTTGCTTACTGCTCTTCTATGAGTCAGGGGTAAGCGCTTACGACCAATGACATGCAATGTTAAAAAGTACATAAGTTTTTTTTTTTTTTTTTAGTAATATATTTTTTTTATTTACATCTGCCCATGGGGCATTGTATTAAATTTTTTGACACATTGACGGGATATAGTTAAATGGGGTAAGTTACAATCTTGTGGAAGGATGAAATTTTAGAGTTGGAAATATTTGGGGTGAAGGCAAAGCCGTTATAAATTTTGGTTTGTCTCCTTGAGAGCCCCTTTAAGGGACTCTGAATGGCAAGTCGAGTGGGTGAAGCCTCTGAAGCCTTCGACGCTGATTGCTGTTGTCCAGGAGGTTAATGGCGAGTTGGTTGGTGTGGTTGTCTATCCTGTCCAGATGTCTTCTGCTGGCCTTAGCCACTTCATCCACACCCGAGGGCAAGCTTAGGTCCCTTTTTATTGTGGTATTTCTTATAATGGGGCTTTAATTATGTGCCTCAGGATCTTGTTTTCCGTTCTTTGGAGCCTCCGGATATTTGAGGGTGAAGCTGTGCCCCAAAGTTCAATTCCGTATTTCCATACTGGTTTGATGAGGGATTTGTAAAGGAGGAGTTTGTTTTTGGTGGACAGTTTGCTCCTCCTATACAGAAGCCAGGCCATTTTACGAAATTTAAGCGTTACTTAAGTAGCTTTTCCAACGATGTGCTCCTTCCAGGTCAGTTTCCTATCCAGTGTTAATCCCAGGTACTTTGTTGAGGGCTTGTGTGGGATGGTGGCACCGTTGATGGAGACAGGCCACAGTGGTCGGGCATGTATGGAGCGAGCGGCCAAAAATACTTCTAGTGTAGATAAAAATTTTAATTTTTTTCCAAAATTCTATAAAAATATAATAAATAAAACAAAACGTTCATATTCAACCAACTATTGAAGTTACACCCCCTGCTATAAATCAGCATATTAAAACTTTAGACAGAATAATAATTTTGCTATTATTGTATTAATCTAAAAGATCAAAAACATATTTATTTAAAAGTGACTTCGTTTTAGGTGGTAACTTTCGGTGTCCTGTTATAAACGGATCCGATGAAAGGAGTAGACGATTGAGTAGGTCTTCATTTGTTGCTTCTCGGGACGTTTTTCTTGCATGCTGCAGACGAAATTTTTGTATGTCCTTATTTCTTGCCTCAGCAGCTTCCTCCGACAATTCCCCAATCGACACCAGAGCGTTTTCAATTATGGATGGTCCATGAATTAAAATCTTATGAACGGTAGGCGGAAGGTAGTAACACGAATATGTCCTTGTCAAATCAACGGCTATTTGGAGTGCAAATGTTCTAAATTTCTCAACATTAATTTTATACCCAGAACTTAGTGCTTGCAATATTGCTGCACATCGTTCAATAAGGTCCTTATCTAGGCCTGTAATTTTTGAAGATAGCTCAGGATTATTGAAGAATTTTCTGGCAGTGTTTCCATCATTCGATGTTCCACATCCACCAACCTTCGGCTTATCGACGATCAATCCCATTTTCGATCGAAATTCTGTTTGCATTTTTGTTTTTCTTTTAATAAATTTTGTTTTTTCTTCGCCGCCTCGAACTTGCCAGACTTGTATGTCAAGTCTGTATGACAAATGAATAAAATATTCAAAAAATCTTATATATGCATGAAGTGGTGACAATCCGAATTCAAATCGATCCTTATGAACTTCGCCTTCTAGGCTTTTCTCAATATTGTTCATCTGTGTGGGCTTCGCGTTGCATATATAGCATTTTGATGATCATAAACCATTGTGAGTTGCAAAATATGCTGAACATATGTATATAGTTTTATCACCAACAATTATCTCAGTCTTGACAAGATTCGTAATTTTTTCTTTAAAATATTTTTCCTCCTCAATAATTAATTAATTAGTTGATTAATTTAGTTGATTCCTTTATAAATTGAAATCGCACAGGTCTACAATATCGTGTGGATGCTGGTCGTGGATTTTTCCATATAATTTTTGAACAATCTTCAGCTGCTAGTAAGACAAGCGGAACATACGACGTCACAAACAAGTGGCTGTCTGCCAAATTATTGTCCTTCACTTTCTGTTTGTATTCGCTGTAACCTGAGCTTCCGTCAAAACCCCATTTCCCTATAAGTTTTAGGTTGCAAACAGGATCGGCGACAACATTATGTATTACATTATCCTGCAACTCGATAATGCGCTTGGTTGTGTGGTCCAATAAACTTTGAAGCTCCACTTCTGCATGTGCCTCACTAACAGTAATATTTTTTGGATAACATTTCTTTTTTGCTTTTACAACATTATCATAGCTGCAAAAAAGCTCTGTAGAAATTTTACTGTTTACAAACTCCCTAATGAGCATATACTGGTGCTTTGTTAAGCTCGCTTCCATGATAAGTGAAATAATCTCATTAGCACTTGCAGGTGATATTTTTTCTTCAACAGCAGTCAGCAGCAGACTCATCCAAATCAGCAATCTTGCCAATCCGTCTTCTCTTTGTTCGGCTTGAACACTCACAGAAATTAATTTCGGGACGACCACGTTTAATATTATTTTTAGGTGTAGTGTTTACATCAGATTTAAATGAAAACGATTCATTTTTTGAAAGCCAATCGGAAAGCTTGTCTAAAACGAACGTTTTATTTCGTTTGCAGTCACGCCAAAATATTTCAATTCTCTTGCAGCAGTAATTAACACGTTTTTCTAATTGATCCAAATATTCAGCTCCCATTATGTAGCCATCATTCTGTATTTTCAATTTCAAAGATTGATATATAGTTTGAATCTTGACTGGATTTGTATCTGTCTCGGAACACCACTTATGAAATATACAAATCTGGCTAAACTCGCATTCGTGAAAAGCTCCTATAAAATAAATAAAGTATAATATAAATTTAAATTATAAATTTTCATAACATTTGAACTCAAATGACAATCACAAAACAACACAACAAAACGCACGAAGACGAAGACAAAGACAGAGATAGACGCCACAAAAAGCACAGTTACACAAACGAAAAAAATGCTCGAAAACGGCGAGACCACGTTGTTCTTTTCAAGCTTACGCAGCGGCTAGCAAAAACTAGCAGCTGAAATTTTCTCTAAATAATCTGTAAATATTCGTTTATATTTTATTATAAGTTTGATCTTTAACTTCGATTAACTTCACAACTAAAAGTCTAAGTGAAACTTTAACTTACATACAAATTAAAAATAATAGTTAATACCTGTATTTAAAATATTAAATACTTCCATTGTTCATCAAATCTTTTTTTTAATTGTTTTTATTTATTGTTTCACTAGCTCACTTGAAACGTCGCGACGCGTCGCTCACACTGCAGCACAATAAAATGTTTTGCTCTATGTTTTACAGTTATTCTTGAAGAGGACAGATGGAGCAAAACAAAAATAACAGCAGAGTACAAAATTTTGAAGTGTTATGAGACAGTGCTGACACGTTATTAACAGTAATATTATCTTTTGTTTTTTTATTGTTGGCCTATGGGGGCGACCACTGTGCAGGCGGGCATATGCCAGGTCTGAGTGAGAAAGTGACGTGATTCGATTTCGCGGCATTGATAACTATGTTCCACCTCTCAAGCCATGGTTGTATGTTGTTGAGTGCGCTTTGTAGCCTTTGCGCTGCCAGTGATAATGAGTCGGTTGAAACCAGTAGCGCTGTGTCGTCTGCATATGTGCAGGTGGTGAAATGCGTGTCCATTGGAAGCGGCATGTCTGCAGTATATATGGAGTACAGTATCGGGCCTAGGACGCTACCCTGTGGTACTCCAACAAACACTGCTTGAATAGGAGACTCCGAGTGACTGAATCTAACGTAGAATCTCCTATTCTCGACGTAGGACCTTAGGAACAGGTAGAATGGCATAGGCAGTTTTAGTTTTAGCTTATATAATAAGCCTTGGTGCCATACCCTGTCGAAGGCCTGCCGCACGTCCAGGAAGACTGCTGCACAAAACGTTTTGGTTTCAAAGGAGTCCAGGATCCTGCTGACCACTCTATGGCACTGCTGGATGGCACCATGCCCTTGCCTAAAGCCAAATTGATGTTCAGGGATGATGTTTCTCTCTTCCAGAATTGGTAATAATCTCTTTAAGAAGAGCTTCTCAAGGATTTTTGAGAGGATAGCTAAGAGGCTTATTGGCCTGTATGACGAGAGTTCTGCTTCTGGTTTACCTGGTTTCGGTATAACTATGACTGCAGCACACTTCCATTGAGATGGAAAGTGGCCGAGTCTCAGGCATTGATTCATGATTGCCGTTATGTTGTCAATGCAGTTCGATGGGAGTTGCTTCAGGGTAGCCGCGTCTATTTGATCATACCCAGGAGATTTTGTTAGCTTTAGTTTAGCTATTTCTTCTATGATCTCTGGGCTGCCTATCTCCGGTATAGGCAAATCCATAGGACAAGCTACGTCAAGGAATTGCATTGTTTCCTCCAGGTCTTCTGCGTCACACAGGTCAAATGGCTGGAAACTGCCACTTAGGTGCTCTGCAAAGGCGTTGGTTTTTTTCTTGGCTGGAGCGACACCATACTCCTGTAGCAGTTTTAACTGGCGGAACCCTCCTTGCCGGCCTCTTGAGATATTTGGTGGCGTTCCATAGGTTGTGCTCGGCGTTACCAGGTTCAAGCTCTACCAGGTACTCCTCCAGAGCTTTGCTCTTAAGATCTAAGAGCAAATGCTTTAGGTCCTTGCATGCCCTGTTGTATGTTGCCTTATCTCTAGGGCTTCTGCTGACCTGCCAGACTCTCCTAAGCCTTCTTTTCTCATGTATCATGCAAGCCAACTCATTCGACCAAAGATGTTGGTCTCTATGGGCTCTGTGGTTAGTCCCAGCTCTCTCCGTTGGAGTCGCAATGCTTGCTGCTAAGTGCACATTTCTGATACGGCGCTCCACTGCCTCATCAATATCTTCTCCAGTTTGGATATCAGGCTGAGGGTCCACACTTTCATAGAGCCAGTTTCTGAAGGCATCGAGGCTGGTGTTGCGCCTTAGTAGCTTTGTTGAAAAGAGCGGTAAATATTGATCAATTTGCAGTTTGAATGATAGCTCGATCCCAAATATTAACTGAAAGTTTTAGTATGGAAAAGGCAGGTCAAGGTATATAATTTAATTGTTAATACATGTTGCAGTTGCATTTTTCAAAGAAAAATTTGATTTTCGATCGATTTTTAATGTGACAGCTATAGGATAAGGTAGCCCGATTTTGATAAAAATTTTCCCAAACTATGTAAAGTGTAATAAATCTTACAATGGCCGAGTTTGTTTGAAAAATTTGTTAACACAAAAAAGTTTTCCATATAAAAACTTATATTTCATGCAAAAACTCATTTCTATGGCAGCTATAATATATAGTGGTTTGATTTAAATACAATTTTTGAAACCTGCTTAGAAAATGCCAAAACTCAAAATTAAAAGATTTGGTCAAAATATCTTTAAAAAAAAAATTTTCGAACGATCGTTCCTATCGCAGCTATATGTTATAGTGGTTCAATAAAAAACATTTTTTTTCCGAAATTCTACTTCGGTCTAACTTATATTCGTGCAAAATTTAGGGTCTCTATCTCAAAAAAATCGACTTGTTCCCCATAGTGGAGTGGTGAAAATTAGCGTATTTTGGACTGAAAAGGTAATTCTTCGTAAAAAGGTCCGTAGTTAAAGTCAAATCAGAATGGTTGGTTTGATTTTCGGAAAAGCAGCTGGTTTAAGCTCAAAAAATGTAGAAAAATTCTAGGATTTCAAAACCGATCGGAGGGCTGACTTTTATTACTGCGTTTATACACGACCAAAATTCATGAAGTAACACACGCATTTTGTTTGACATGTATGTATAAACGCAAAATACGTGAATTTTCCCACACACGAAAGTTGACTATGAATTCTAAGGGCATGCATGAATTTTGTACTCTCAACTGTCCGGCAACTCCGCCATTTGAAATAAAATCAGTTTATTGTGTTCTGTTTTGTTTTAAAGTAAAAAAAATGCAATGACAATGGAGCATTTTAACAAAACCATTTGAATTAAGAACTCGTCTGTATTGCTAAATAGAACAATATTCTGTTAATTTAAAATTTTGCTGCCACATTTAATGTTATTTTCATATGTGGCACCCCTATGCAGTAAAATTCATGAATTTTGAAGTAGTAATATATTTTTTTTATTTACATCTGCCCATGGGGCATTGTATTAAATTTTTTGACACATTGACGGGATATAGTTAAATGGGGTAAGTTACAATCTTGTGGAAGGATGAAATTTTAGAGTTGGAAATATTTGGGGTGAAGGCAAAGCCGTTATAAATTTTGGTTTGTCTCCTTGAGAGCCCCTTTAAGGGACTCTGAATGGCAAGTCGAGTGGGTGAAGCCTCTGAAGCCTTCGACGCTGATTGCTGTTGTCCAGGAGGTTAATGGCGAGTTGGTTGGTGTGGTTGTCTATCCTGTCCAGATGTCTTCTGCTGGCCTTAGCCACTTCATCCACACCCGAGGGCAAGCTTAGGTCCCTTTTTATTGTGGTATTTCTTATAATGGGGCTTTAATTATGTGCCTCAGGATCTTGTTTTCCGTTCTTTGGAGCCTCCGGATATTTGAGGGTGAAGCTGTGCCCCAAAGTTCAATTCCGTATTTCCATACTGGTTTGATGAGGGATTTGTAAAGGAGGAGTTTGTTTTTGGTGGACAGTTTGCTCCTCCTATACAGAAGCCAGGCCATTTTACGAAATTTAAGCGTTACTTAAGTAGCTTTTCCAACGATGTGCTCCTTCCAGGTCAGTTTCCTATCCAGTGTTAATCCCAGGTACTTTGTTGAGGGCTTGTGTGGGATGGTGGCACCGTTGATGGAGACAGGCCACAGTGGTCGGGCATGTATGGAGCGAGCGGCCAAAAATACTTCTAGTGTAGATAAAAATTTTAATTTTTTTCCAAAATTCTATAAAAATATAATAAATAAAACAAAACGTTCATATTCAACCAACTATTGAAGTTACACCCCCTGCTATAAATCAGCATATTAAAACTTTAGACAGAATAATAATTTTGCTATTATTGTATTAATCTAAAAGATCAAAAACATATTTATTTAAAAGTGACTTTGTTTTAGGTGGTAACTTTCGGTGTCCTGTTATAAACGGATCCGATGAAAGGAGTAGACGATTGAGTAGGTCTTCATTTGTTGCTTCTCGGGACGTTTTTCTTGCATGCTGCAGACGAAATTTTTGTATGTCCTTATTTCTTGCCTCAGCAGCTTCCTCCGACAATTCCCCAATCGACACCAGAGCGTTTTCAATTATGGATGGTCCATGAATTAAAATCTTATGAACGGTAGGCGGAAGGTAGTAACACGAATATGTCCTTGTCAAATCAACGGCTATTTGGAGTGCAAATGTTCTAAATTTCTCAACATTAATTTTATACCCAGAACTTAGTGCTTGCAATATTGCTGCACATCGTTCAATAAGGTCCTTATCTAGGCCTGTAATTTTTGAAGATAGCTCAGGATTATTGAAGAATTTTCTGGCAGTGTTTCCATCATTCGATGTTCCACATCCACCAACCTTCGGCTTATCGACGATCAATCCCATTTTCGATCGAAATTCTGCTTGCATTTTTGTTTTTCTTTTAATAAATTTTGTTTTTTCTTCGCCGCCTCGAACTTGCCAGACTTGTATGTCAAGTCTGTATGACAAATGAATAAAATATTCAAAAAATCTTATATATGCATGAAGTGGTGACAATCCGAATTCAAATCGATCCTTATGAACTTCGCCTTCTAGGCTTTTCTCAATATTGTTCATCTGTGTGGTGGTGGTGGTGGTTTGATCATCATAAACCATTGTGAGTTGCAAAATATGCTGAACATATGTATATAGTTTTATCACCAACAATTATCTCAGTCTTGACAAGATTCGTAATTTTTTCTTTAAAATATTTTTCCTCCTCAATAATTAATTAATTAGTTGATTAATTTAGTTGATTCCTTTATAAATTGAAACCGCACAGGTCTACAATATCGTGTGGATGCTGGTCGTGGATTTTTCCATATAATTTTTGAACAATCTTCAGCTGCTAGTAAGACAAGCGGAACATACGACGTCACAAACAAGTGGCTGTCTGCCAAATTATTGTCCTTCACTTTCTGTTTGTATTCGCTGTAACCTGAGCTTCCGTCAAAACCCCATTTCCCTATAAGTTTTAGGTTGCAAACAGGATCGGCGACAACATTATGTATTACATTATCCTGCAACTCGATAATGCGCTTGGTTGTGTGGTCCAATAAACTTTGAAGCTCCACTTCTGCATGTGCCTCACTAACAGTAATATTTTTTGGATAACATTTCTTTTTTGCTTTTACAACATTATCATAGCTGCAAAAAAGCTCTGTAGAAATTTTACTGTTTACAAACTCCCTAATGAGCATATACTGGTGCTTTGTTAAGCTCGCTTCCATGATAAGTGAAATAATCTCATTAGCACTTGCAGGTGATATTTTTTCTTCAACAGCAGTCAGCAGCAGACTCATCCAAATCAGCAATCTTGCCAATCCGTCTTCTCTTTGTTCGGCTTGAACACTCACAGAAATTAATTTCGGGACGACCACGTTTAATATTATTTTTAGGTGTAGTGTTTACATCAGATTTAAATGAAAACGATTCATTTTTTGAAAGCCAATCGGAAAGCTTGTCTAAAACGAACGTTTTATTTCGTTTGCAGTCACGCCAAAATATTTCAATTCTCTTGCAGCAGTAATTAACACGTTTTTCTAATTGATCCAAATATTCAGCTCCCATTATGTAGCCATCATTCTGTATTTTCAATTTCAAAGATTGATATATAGTTTGAATCTTGACTGGATTTGTATCTGTCTCGGAACACCACTTATGAAATATACAAATCTGGCTAAACTCGCATTCGTGAAAAGCTCCTATAAAATAAATAAAGTATAATATAAATTTAAATTATAAATTTTCATAACATTTGAACTCAAATGACAATCACAAAACAACACAACAAAACGCACGAAGACGAAGACAAAGACAGAGATAGACGCCACAAAAAGCACAGTTACACAAACGAAAAAAATGCTCGAAAACGGCGAGACCACGTTGTTCTTTTCAAGCTTACGCAGCGGCTAGCAAAAACTAGCAGCTGAAATTTTCTCTAAATAATCTGTAAATATTCGTTTATATTTTATTATAAGTTTGATCTTTAACTTCGATTAACTTCACAACTAAAAGTCTAAGTGAAACTTTAACTTACATACAAATTAAAAATAATAGTTAATACCTGTATTTAAAATATTAAATACTTCCATTGTTCATCAAATCTTTTTTTTAATTGTTTTTATTTATTGTTTCACTAGCTCACTTGAAACGTCGCGACGCGTCGCTCACACTGCAGCACAATAAAATGTTTTGCTCTATGTTTTACAGTTATTCTTGAAGAGGACAGATGGAGCAAAACAAAAATAACAGCAGAGTACAAAATTTTGAAGTGTTATGAGACAGTGCTGACACGTTATTAACAGTAATATTATCTTTTGTTTTTTTATTGTTGGCCTATGGGGGCGACCACTGTGCAGGCGGGCATATGCCAGGTCTGAGTGAGAAAGTGACGTGATTCGATTTCGCGGCATTGATAACTATGTTCCACCTCTCAAGCCATGGTTGTATGTTGTTGAGTGCGCTTTGTAGCCTTTGCGCTGCCAGTGATAATGAGTCGGTTGAAACCAGTAGCGCTGTGTCGTCTGCATATGTGCAGGTGGTGAAATGCGTGTCCATTGGAAGCGGCATGTCTGCAGTATATATGGAGTACAGTATCGGGCCTAGGACGCTACCCTGTGGTACTCCAACAAACACTGCTTGAATAGGAGACTCCGAGTGACTGAATCTAACGTAGAATCTCCTATTCTCGACGTAGGACCTTAGGAACAGGTAGAATGGCATAGGCAGTTTTAGTTTTAGCTTATATAATAAGCCTTGGTGCCATACCCTGTCGAAGGCCTGCCGCACGTCCAGGAAGACTGCTGCACAAAACGTTTTGGTTTCAAAGGAGTCCAGGATCCTGCTGACCACTCTATGGCACTGCTGGATGGCACCATGCCCTTGCCTAAAGCCAAATTGATGTTCAGGGATGATGTTTCTCTCTTCCAGAATTGGTAATAATCTCTTTAAGAAGAGCTTCTCAAGGATTTTTGAGAGGATAGCTAAGAGGCTTATTGGCCTGTATGACGAGAGTTCTGCTTCTGGTTTACCTGGTTTCGGTATAACTATGACTGCAGCACACTTCCATTGAGATGGAAAGTGGCCGAGTCTCAGGCATTGATTCATGATTGCCGTTATGTTGTCAATGCAGTTCGATGGGAGTTGCTTCAGGGTAGCCGCGTCTATTTGATCATACCCAGGAGATTTTGTTAGCTTTAGTTTAGCTATTTCTTCTATGATCTCTGGGCTGCCTATCTCCGGTATAGGCAAATCCATAGGACAAGCTACGTCAAGGAATTGCATTGTTTCCTCCAGGTCTTCTGCGTCACACAGGTCAAATGGCTGGAAACTGCCACTTAGGTGCTCTGCAAAGGCGTTGGTTTTTTTCTTGGCTGGAGCGACACCATACTCCTGTAGCAGTTTTAACTGGCGGAACCCTCCTTGCCGGCCTCTTGAGATATTTGGTGGCGTTCCATAGGTTGTGCTCGGCGTTACCAGGTTCAAGCTCTACCAGGTACTCCTCCAGAGCTTTGCTCTTAAGATCTAAGAGCAAATGCTTTAGGTCCTTGCATGCCCTGTTGTATGTTGCCTTATCTCTAGGGCTTCTGCTGACCTGCCAGACTCTCCTAAGCCTTCTTTTCTCATGTATCATGCAAGCCAACTCATTCGACCAAAGATGTTGGTCTCTATGGGCTCTGTGGTTAGTCCCAGCTCTCTCCGTTGGAGTCGCAATGCTTGCTGCTAAGTGCACATTTCTGATACGGCGCTCCACTGCCTCATCAATATCTTCTCCAGTTTGGATATCAGGCTGAGGGTCCACACTTTCATAGAGCCAGTTTCTGAAGGCATCGAGGCTGGTGTTGCGCCTTAGTAGCTTTGTTGAAAAGAGCGGTAAATATTGATCAATTTGCAGTTTGAATGATAGCTCGATCCCAAATATTAACTGAAAGTTTTAGTATGGAAAAGGCAGGTCAAGGTATATAATTTAATTGTTAATACATGTTGCAGTTGCATTTTTCAAAGAAAAATTTGATTTTCGATCGATTTTTAATGTGACAGCTATAGGATAAGGTAGCCCGATTTTGATAAAAATTTTCCCAAACTATGTAAAGTGTAATAAATCTTACAATGGCCGAGTTTGTTTGAAAAATTTGTTAACACAAAAAAGTTTTCCATATAAAAACTTATATTTCATGCAAAAACTCATTTCTATGGCAGCTATAATATATAGTGGTTTGATTTAAATACAATTTTTGAAACCTGCTTAGAAAATGGCAAAACTCAAAATTAAAAGATTTGGTCAAAATATCTTTAAAAAAAAATTTTCGAACGATCGTTCCTATCGCAGCTATATGTTATAGTGGTTCAATAAAAAACATTTTTTTTCCGAAATTCTACTTCGGTCTAACTTATATTCGTGCAAAATTTAGGGTCTCTATCTCAAAAAAATCGACTTGTTCCCCATAGTGGAGTGGTGAAAATTAGCGTATTTTGGACTGAAAAGGTAATTCTTCGTAAAAAGGTCCGTAGTTAAAGTCAAATCAGAATGGTTGGTTTGATTTTCGGAAAAGCAGCTGGTTTAAGCTCAAAAAATGTAGAAAAATTCTAGGATTTCAAAACCGATCGGAGGGCTGACTTTTATTACTGCGTTTATACACGACCAAAATTCATGAAGTAACACACGCATTTTGTTTGACATGTATGTATAAACGCAAAATACGTGAATTTTCCCACACACGAAAGTTGACTATGAATTCTAAGGGCATGCATGAATTTTGTACTCTCAACTGTCCGGCAACTCCGCCATTTGAAATAAAATCAGTTTATTGTGTTCTGTTTTGTTTTAAAGTAAAAAAAATGCAATGACAATGGAGCATTTTAACAAAACCATTTGAATTAAGAACTCGTCTGTATTGCTAAATAGAACAATATTCTGTTAATTTAAAATTTTGCTGCCACATTTAATGTTATTTTCATATGTGGCACCCCTATGCAGTAAAATTCATGAATTTTGAAGTAGTAATATATTTTTTTTATTTACATCTGCCCATGGGGCATTGTATTAAATTTTTTGACACATTGACGGGATATAGTTAAATGGGGTAAGTTACAATCTTGTGGAAGGAGAAAATTTTAGAGTTGGAAATATTTGGGGTGAAGGCAAAGCCGTTATAAATTTTGGTTTGTCTCCTTGAGAGCCCCTTTAAGGGACTCTGAATGGCAAGTCGAGTGGGTGAAGCCTCTGAAGCCTTCGACGCTGATTGCTGTTGTCCAGGAGGTTAATGGCGAGTTGGTTGGTGTGGTTGTCTATCCTGTCCAGATGTCTTCTGCTGGCCTTAGCCACTTCATCCACACCCGAGGGCAAGCTTAGGTCCCTTTTTATTGTGGTATTTCTTATAATGGGGCTTTAATTATGTGCCTCAGGATCTTGTTTTCCGTTCTTTGGAGCCTCCGGATATTTGAGGGTGAAGCTGTGCCCCAAAGTTCAATTCCGTATTTCCATACTGGTTTGATGAGGGATTTGTAAAGGAGGAGTTTGTTTTTGGTGGACAGTTTGCTCCTCCTATACAGAAGCCAGGCCATTTTACGAAATTTAAGCGTTACTTAAGTAGCTTTTCCAACGATGTGCTCCTTCCAGGTCAGTTTCCTATCCAGTGTTAATCCCAGGTACTTTGTTGAGGGCTTGTGTGGGATGGTGGCACCGTTGATGGAGACAGGCCACAGTGGTCGGGCATGTATGGAGCGAGCGGCCAAAAATACTTCTAGTGTAGATAAAAATTTTAATTTTTTTCCAAAATTCTATAAAAATATAATAAATAAAACAAAACGTTCATATTCAACCAACTATTGAAGTTACACCCCCTGCTATAAATCAGCATATTAAAACTTTAGACAGAATAATAATTTTGCTATTATTGTATTAATCTAAAAGATCAAAAACATATTTATTTAAAAGTGACTTTGTTTTAGGTGGTAACTTTCGGTGTCCTGTTATAAACGGATCCGATGAAAGAAGTAGACGATTGAGTAGGTCTTCATTTGTTGCTTCTCGGGACGTTTTTCTTGCATGCTGCAGACGAAATTTTTGTATGTCCTTATTTCTTGCCTCAGCAGCTTCCTCCGACAATTCCCCAATCGACACCAGAGCGTTTTCAATTATGGATGGTCCATGAATTAAAATCTTATGAACGGTAGGCGGAAGGTAGTAACACGAATATGTCCTTGTCAAATCAACGGCTATTTGGAGTGCAAATGTTCTAAATTTCTCAACATTAATTTTATACCCAGAACTCAGTGCTTGCAATATTGCTGCACATCGTTCAATAAGGTCCTTATCTAGGCCTGTAATTTTTGAAGATAGCTCAGGATTATTGAAGAATTTTCTGGCAGTGTTTCCATCATTCGATGTTCCACATCCACCAACCTTCGGCTTATCGACGATCAATCCCATTTTCGATCGAAATTCTGTTTGCATTTTTGTTTTTCTTTTAATAAATTTTGTTTTTTCTTCGCCGCCTCGAACTTGCCAGACTTGTATGTCAAGTCTGTATGACAAATGAATAAAATATTCAAAAAATCTTATATATGCATGAAGTGGTGACAATCCGAATTCAAATCGATCCTTATGAACTTCGCCTTCTAGGCTTTTCTCAATATTGTTCATCTGTGTGGTGGTGGTGGTGGTTTGATGATCATAAACCATTGTGAGTTGCAAAATATGCTGAACATATGTATATAGTTTTATCACCAACAATTATCTCAGTCTTGACAAGATTCGTAATTTTTTCTTTAAAATATTTTTCCTCCTCAATAATTAATTAATTAGTTGATTAATTTAGTTGATTCCTTTATAAATTGAAATCGCACAGGTCTACAATATCGTGTGGATGCTGGTCGTAGATTTTTCCATATAATTTTTGAACAATCTTCAGCTGCTAGTAAGACAAGCGGAACATACGACGTCACAAACAAGTGGCTGTCTGCCAAATTATTGTCCTTCACTTTCTGTTTGTATTCGCTGTAACCTGAGCTTCCGTCAAAACCCCATTTCCCTATAAGTTTTAGGTTGCAAACAGGATCGGCGACAACATTATGTATTACATTATCCTGCAACTCGATAATGCGCTTGGTTGTGTGGTCCAATAAACTTTGAAGCTCCACTTCTGCATGTGCCTCACTAACAGTAATATTTTTTGGATAACATTTCTTTTTTGCTTTTACAACATTATCATAGCTGCAAAAAAGCTCTGTAGAAATTTTACTGTTTACAAACTCCCTAATGAGCATATACTGGTGCTTTGTTAAGCTCGCTTCCATGATAAGTGAAATAATCTCATTAGCACTTGCAGGTGATATTTTTTCTTCAACAGCAGTCAGCAGCAGACTCATCCAAATCAGCAATCTTGCCAATCCGTCTTCTCTTTGTTCGGCTTGAACACTCACAGAAATTAATTTCGGGACGACCACGTTTAATATTATTTTTAGGTGTAGTGTTTACATCAGATTTAAATGAAAACGATTCATTTTTTGAAAGCCAATCGGAAAGCTTGTCTAAAACGAACGTTTTATTTCGTTTGCAGTCACGCCAAAATATTTCAATTCTCTTGCAGCAGTAATTAACACGTTTTTCTAATTGATCCAAATATTCAGCTCCCATTATGTAGCCATCATTCTGTATTTTCAATTTCAAAGATTGATATATAGTTTGAATCTTGACTGGATTTGTATCTGTCTCGGAACACCACTTATGAAATATACAAATCTGGCTAAACTCGCATTCGTGAAAAGCTCCTATAAAATAAATAAAGTATAATATAAATTTAAATTATAAATTTTCATAACATTTGAACTCAAATGACAATCACAAAACAACACAACAAAACGCACGAAGACGAAGACAAAGACAGAGATAGACGCCACAAAAAGCACAGTTACACAAACGAAAAAAATGCTCGAAAACGGCGAGACCACGTTGTTCTTTTCAAGCTTACGCAGCGGCTAGCAAAAACTAGCAGCTGAAATTTTCTCTAAATAATCTGTAAATATTCGTTTATATTTTATTATAAGTTTGATCTTTAACTTCGATTAACTTCACAACTAAAAGTCTAAGTGAAACTTTAACTTACATACAAATTAAAAATAATAGTTAATACCTGTATTTAAAATATTAAATACTTCCATTGTTCATCAAATCTTTTTTTTAATTGTTTTTATTTATTGTTTCACTAGCTCACTTGAAACGTCGCGACGCGTCGCTCACACTGCAGCACAATAAAATGTTTTGCTCTATGTTTTACAGTTATTCTTGAAGAGGACAGATGGAGCAAAACAAAAATAACAGCAGAGTACAAAATTTTGAAGTGTTATGAGACAGTGCTGACACGTTATTAACAGTAATATTATCTTTTGTTTTTTTATTGTTGGCCTATGGGGGCGACCACTGTGCAGGCGGGCATATGCCAGGTCTGAGTGAGAAAGTGACGTGATTCGATTTCGCGGCATTGATAACTATGTTCCACCTCTCAAGCCATGGTTGTATGTTGTTGAGTGCGCTTTGTAGCCTTTGCGCTGCCAGTGATAATGAGTCGGTTGAAACCAGTAGCGCTGTGTCGTCTGCATATGTGCAGGTGGTGAAATGCGTGTCCATTGGAAGCGGCATGTCTGCAGTATATATGGAGTACAGTATCGGGCCTAGGACGCTACCCTGTGGTACTCCAACAAACACTGCTTGAATAGGAGACTCCGAGTGACTGAATCTAACGTAGAATCTCCTATTCTCGACGTAGGACCTTAGGAACAGGTAGAATGGCATAGGCAGTTTTAGTTTTAGCTTATATAATAAGCCTTGGTGCCATACCCTGTCGAAGGCCTGCCGCACGTCCAGGAAGACTGCTGCACAAAACGTTTTGGTTTCAAAGGAGTCCAGGATCCTGCTGACCACTCTATGGCACTGCTGGATGGCACCATGCCCTTGCCTAAAGCCAAATTGATGTTCAGGGATGATGTTTCTCTCTTCCAGAATTGGTAATAATCTCTTTAAGAAGAGCTTCTCAAGGATTTTTGAGAGGATAGCTAAGAGGCTTATTGGCCTGTATGACGAGAGTTCTGCTTCTGGTTTACCTGGTTTCGGTATAACTATGACTGCAGCACACTTCCATTGAGATGGAAAGTGGCCGAGTCTCAGGCATTGATTCATGATTGCCGTTATGTTGTCAATGCAGTTCGATGGGAGTTGCTTCAGGGTAGCCGCGTCTATTTGATCATACCCAGGAGATTTTGTTAGCTTTAGTTTAGCTATTTCTTCTATGATCTCTGGGCTGCCTATCTCCGGTATAGGCAAATCCATAGGACAAGCTACGTCAAGGAATTGCATTGTTTCCTCCAGGTCTTCTGCGTCACACAGGTCAAATGGCTGGAAACTGCCACTTAGGTGCTCTGCAAAGGCGTTGGTTTTTTTCTTGGCTGGAGCGACACCATACTCCTGTAGCAGTTTTAACTGGCGGAACCCTCCTTGCCGGCCTCTTGAGATATTTGGTGGCGTTCCATAGGTTGTGCTCGGCGTTACCAGGTTCAAGCTCTACCAGGTACTCCTCCAGAGCTTTGCTCTTAAGATCTAAGAGCAAATGCTTTAGGTCCTTGCATGCCCTGTTGTATGTTGCCTTATCTCTAGGGCTTCTGCTGACCTGCCAGACTCTCCTAAGCCTTCTTTTCTCATGTATCATGCAAGCCAACTCATTCGACCAAAGATGTTGGTCTCTATGGGCTCTGTGGTTAGTCCCAGCTCTCTCCGTTGGAGTCGCAATGCTTGCTGCTAAGTGCACATTTCTGATACGGCGCTCCACTGCCTCATCAATATCTTCTCCAGTTTGGATATCAGGCTGAGGGTCCACACTTTCATAGAGCCAGTTTCTGAAGGCATCGAGGCTGGTGTTGCGCCTTAGTAGCTTTGTTGAAAAGAGCGGTAAATATTGATCAATTTGCAGTTTGAATGATAGCTCGATCCCAAATATTAACTGAAAGTTTTAGTATGGAAAAGGCAGGTCAAGGTATATAATTTAATTGTTAATACATGTTGCAGTTGCATTTTTCAAAGAAAAATTTGATTTTCGATCGATTTTTAATGTGACAGCTATAGGATAAGGTAGCCCGATTTTGATAAAAATTTTCCCAAACTATGTAAAGTGTAATAAATCTTACAATGGCCGAGTTTGTTTGAAAAATTTGTTAACACAAAAAAGTTTTCCATATAAAAACTTATATTTCATGCAAAAACTCATTTCTATGGCAGCTATAATATATAGTGGTTTGATTTAAATACAATTTTTGAAACCTGCTTAGAAAATGCCAAAACTCAAAATTAAAAGATTTGGTCAAAATATCTTTAAAAAAAAAATTTTCGAACGATCGTTCCTATCGCAGCTATATGTTATAGTGGTTCAATAAAAAACATTTTTTTTCCGAAATTCTACTTCGGTCTAACTTATATTCGTGCAAAATTTAGGGTCTCTATCTCAAAAAAATCGACTTGTTCCCCATAGTGGAGTGGTGAAAATTAGCGTATTTTGGACTGAAAAGGTAATTCTTCGTAAAAAGGTCCGTAGTTAAAGTCAAATCAGAATGGTTGGTTTGATTTTCGGAAAAGCAGCTGGTTTAAGCTCAAAAAATGTAGAAAAATTCTAGGATTTCAAAACCGATCGGAGGGCTGACTTTTATTACTGCGTTTATACACGACCAAAATTCATGAAGTAACACACGCATTTTGTTTGACATGTATGTATAAACGCAAAATACGTGAATTTTCCCACACACGAAAGTTGACTATGAATTCTAAGGGCATGCATGAATTTTGTACTCTCAACTGTCCGGCAACTCCGCCATTTGAAATAAAATCAGTTTATTGTGTTCTGTTTTGTTTTAAAGTAAAAAAAATGCAATGACAATGGAGCATTTTAACAAAACCATTTGAATTAAGAACTCGTCTGTATTGCTAAATAGAACAATATTCTGTTAATTTAAAATTTTGCTGCCACATTTAATGTTATTTTCATATGTGGCACCCCTATGCAGTAAAATTCATGAATTTTGAAGTGCTGTTTAAACAGGGGCATTTCAAAATTAGTGATTCGAAGAATTCATGAATGCTTGTGTATGACGGAAAATATAATAAAAATCCAATTTAAGTTGTGCCAATGTTGTCGTTTACAGCGTTGAAAACGTTAACAGTGAGTTAACTTTGTTAAGTTGGCGGCACTTTGAACAATTTTAACAAGAAATCGGTGAAACTATTAAAACAAATTGTTCGCAGCGCCTCCAAAATCAACAATCTCCGCTACTCTATTAACTCAAAAAGAGTATATTGGGTTTGTGAAATGTCCGTCTGTCCGCCCGTCCGTCCGTCTGTATGAACGCAGTTTTTTCCACAGTTTTGAAGCTAGAGCAACCAAACTTGGTATACATGTTGGTATCTACCATAGTCAGACAAAGAGTCAAAATATATATATCGAGCCCAGTTTTGACGTCCTAGAATTGTTCTGAATTTTTAGAGCCCAAAACCAAATGTTTTGGAGCTTTTTTTCGATTTCACTTGGGGTATCTGTAATGAAACATTACCCTTTACTGAATTTGGTTTTCTCATGTTAACGTTTTTGCAACTGGCCGTCTTTGATCGCAAAGTACTTCATCCCCACGAGCTTCAAACTTGAGATCTTAACACTTTGTCTGCCTATGGTATATACCAACATGTATACCAAGTTTGGTTGCTCTAGCTTCAAAACTGTGGAAAAAACCTGCGTTCATACAGACGGACGGACAGACGGACATTTCACAAACCAAATATACTATATATATAAAAAAAGAGCATAAACAGCTGATGCAATTATCACAATAAAACAAATGGAAAATAATAGAGGTGCTTGTTATACATAGTCACTTGAAGACATTGCCAAAGAGACAGAAATACGTGGAACGTCCCTCCGAATATACAACAGTCACACGTATGTGGGCATGGATTTTAGAAAAAGATTTTGGTTTACAAAAACAACTGTTTATTTTACGGAGGCAAACTTGTATAAGGCCTCATACTAAACTGTTAATAGCGCTGCGATTTTGTGCAAGCGGCAGCTTCTTAATAACAGTTGCCGCCTTTTGTTGGGTGAGCATGTCCAAAGCTAGCCAAGTTGTAAAATAGGCCTGTCTTCCTGGTGATAAAGTGAATGTCAGTACAAAGCAATGTTCGACTGTTAATTGAATAGCCTGGCAACTCTTTTACGAGAATTGCCAATTACATTGCTGATGCATCGATACTTTTCGAAGCAGCGTTGGCAGAATTGTACATCATTTTGAAATTGTAAAGACGTGAACATGAGAAAACGAATGCACGAGTGCCGCCTAGTTTTTGAAAAGTAGGTACATTTCGATTTAGGCAAACACGGGAACATGAGAAAAAGTCCCTAAGAATTAAACACTCACGCATAACTGCGCTTTTAATTTGGACCATAAACGAGTAAGAGGAATCAATCAAAGCAAATATAACCATCTAATCGTTTGAACGATCATTTGCTAAGTCTCTTCGCCGTTGCCACTGTCTAAGGCTTAGACCCTAAGCTGATCCTTCTTATGCTGCGCTCAGCTTTCTGTGCGCACTAAGGTTCACGATTGGTTCACTAATTTTGTGTAATTACTGATAATTCAAGGCTTTTCACTAAATCACCAAATTGTGTGTACGTGCGTCTGCAAAATGACCTTAACAGTTGTGCGTGCACCATTGAACTACAAACAAGAAAAAAAGTTATCTTTGGCGTGCCGAAGTTTTATATAGGTATGTCCATATATACCCTTGCAGAAAATGTATTTATACAAGAACTCATTTTCAAAATATTGTTCCTATGGCAGCTATAAGATACAGTCATCTAATTTTGATCAAGGTTGATCAGTATATCAAGAACATAAAAAAACTTTGAATCATTGGCAAAGATATCTTGAAACCCAAAATGTATACAACAACTCCCAACTTGCAATTCAAGCAGTTCAGCGGCAACGCCAGCAAGCAGCGCACTTAACTTGTCCAGTGCCTGTAAACAGGAACCTATACCAAGTTTGATGTCTCTAGCTCTGATAGTCTCTGAGATCACAGTGTACATACAAGCGGACGGACGGACAGACAGACATGGCTAGATCGACTCGGCTGTCGATGCTGATCAAGAATATATATAGTTTAGATGTTCGGAAATGCCTCCTTCTGCCTGTTACATACATTTACAGTACTTTAAACCTCCCTTTTTCCCATTGAATCAAGGTGTATTAGTTGCGTAAATTTCATTACGAACGGATAAATAGTAAAATAAATAGTTATGGAAGAATCTATTGCCACCGTCTCATTAGGCAGAAACAGCAGTTTGACACTGGACAAGTTAAGTGCGCTGCTTGCTTGTGTTGTCGCTGAACTGCTTGAATTGCAAGTTGGGCGCAGGGAGTCTCGTAGTCGGGCACACTCGACTACTGCATTCTTACTTGTTATATCTTTTGTTTTATCAAAAAATGAATTTCAAAACGTGGAATATTAATGCAATATTTTCAGGTTAAACTTAAATAGCGCCCAAACGAATAAAACTATTGAAAGTTGATGTACAGGTGGTTTTTAGAACATTATATAACGTTTTAAAAAAAATATACTTAAGAATCCAAAACCTGGCTTCGGAGATATTTACCATTCTTTTGTTTTGCATAAGAAAATTATAGTGGCTGTTCTTGGTACAAACATTTTTTAAAATTGGTTGCATAGTGTTAATTGAACGGTTGTTTTGCTTGTTTTGGCCTCTATTGTTTACTTATATTTATTGTGCGTCACAACGTCTGTCTGTATGAACACACTACAAGAGCTAGAGACACCAAACTTGGTATGTAGGTTCCTGTATACCATACGCAGATCAAGTTTATTTCAAATTCCGGATGCACCACCCGTACCTCAATTTTTTTTGAAAAAAAAAGGAAAAAGAGTATATTGGGTTTGTGAAATGTCCGTCTGTCCGTCCGTCTGTCCGTCTGTCCGTATGAACGCAGTTTTTTTCCACAGTTTTGAAGCTAGAGCAACCAAACTTGGTATACATGTTGGTATATACAGTAGGCAGACAAAGTGTCACCCTCACCCCTTCCCCCACAAACCGCAAAAATTTATTTCGTACACAGTTTTACAGCTACAGTAGCCAAATTTAACACAAAGGCTACTTATCACATGCTTGATTGATCTGACAAAAAAAATGAGAAAAGTCTGTATCTCCCCCACCCCTTTAGCTAGAATCACCAAATTTTGCAGGTTGAATTCTGTTGCCCTATTAAATAGATTGGATAAAAATATTTTGTCACGCCCACCCCCGCCCTTGCAATCAAGCAATGTTTGTTTCTCCCAAACCTGTAGAACAGGCCCAACCAAATTTTAATTGATGGCAAAACTTCAAAGATTTGAGCAGAAATTCAATTGCCACGCCCACTGACTCCGCAAAGAGGCGAAAAAAGAGTATATCGCAGTCGGGTGCATCCGACTGCAACGTTCTTACTTGTTAAAAATTTATTATTTCAGATTTAACAATTAGTTGCGTCACCTGTTTTTGGTTTACAGACATTGTTTAGTGCTGCCATGTGTAAACATACGCGCTCAAACTCTTGACGCCGAATAACGGAACCTATTAGACATGCCCATACTAAATCTAGTCTAGTTAATAAAACGCAAATATTTTTATACCCTTGCAGAGCGTATTATAATTTTGTCACGAAATGTGTAACGCATTGAAGGAGATGTCTCAGAAGAAAAATTGTACATTCGTGATCAGCATCAACAGCCGAGTCATGTCCGCCTGTCTGCTTATATGCGAACTAGTCCCTCAGATTTAGAGCTATCGTGATGAAACTTGGCACATATGCTTATTCTTTCTGCAAGCAGTACATATGTCAGAATCGGCTAGATCGGACCACTATAACATATAAATGCCATAGGAACAATCGGTTGAAAAATAAGTTTTTCATGAAAAACTTTTTTGTTTTTCAAAATAACTCAACCAAACTCACTATGTCTAAGTTTTAGCACTTTTCACATATGTTGACAAAATTTCAGTGAAATCGGACCACTATATCATTTAGCTGCCATAGGAACGATCGATTGAAAAATAAGTTTTCTTATGCAAATCTTTTCTGCAAGGGTATATATCGGCATGCCGAAGATAACATTTCTTTCTTGTTTTTAGTCAGATCAATCAAGGAAGTGATTAATAGCCCTTGTGTCAAATTTGGTTACTCTGTAAAACTGTGGAAGATACAGTTTTTTGCCGTTTAAGGGGGTGGGGGGGGGAGGACCTTAACACTTTGTCTGACTATGGTATATATCAACATGCATACCAAGTTTGGTTGCTCTAGCTTCAAAATTGTGGAAAAAAACTGCATTCATACGGACGGACAGACGGACACTTCACAAACCCAATATACTCTTTTTTCTTTTTTCTTCAAAAAAATTTAAAAAAGAGTATAAAAATCTAAAAAAAAAATTCATCAATAACTGCTTACCAATTTTTCGAAAATTTGGCGGTTTTAATTTTATGATTTTATGCGTGCGCCAGAGATAGGAATATCAAGCAGTATACTTTTCGTGAATTTGAATATTGCTTTCTCGCTCTGCACAAAATATGTTTGGTATATTTTTCTATGCGTGTGTACGCATACACTTGCAAAATGAGAGACCACTCTCTATGATTTTTCTTTGCACTCTGAATTCGTTCGCATAAATACATACATTTGTATTCACACAAACAGCAAAAGTTTTTGCTTTTGTATTTACGTTCTGCATTTAACTGCGATGCATAAATTAAACAGATTTTCAGTTTGCACAAAACTAATTTTGTTTTCAAAATGCATATAAAATTACGTAAAATAAATACTAATTTTAAGTTTATGTTTTTATTTAATATATATACAATATAATAGCGGTTTAAATTTTTCAGAAAATTGGTATGCAGCTTATTATGAATTTTCATATAGATCTTTGAAAATGAATTTGAAGCAAAATCGCACAAATAAATTCGAGCCGAGAGGCCCAATCTTCGACCACTTTTTGCAGCAATTGGGGCCGTATGTCAGCAATAACGCGCCGAATACTCTCTTCCAAGGCGTCAATCGTCTCGGGCTTATCTGCGTAGACAAGCGACTTCACATAACCCCACAAAAGATAATCCAGCTATGTTAAATAGCACAATCTTGGAGGCCACGCCACAGGCCCACGACGCGAGATATGACGCTCACAAAAAATTTCATTCAATAAATTGATTGTTTCGTTGGTATTATGGTATGTAGCGCCGTCTTGTTGGAACCAAATGTCATCCACATCAACATCCTCCAATTTAGGCACGAAAAAGACTTAATCATGGCTATATAGCGTTCCCCATTAACTGTAACATTATGGCCAGCTTCATTTTTGAAGAAATATGGACCAATGATTCCCAATGCCCATGGAGCACACCAAACAATGACTTTTTGAGAATGTAATGGCGTCTTAACAATGGCTTGTGAATTATCATTACTCCAAATACGACAATTTTCTTTATTAATGTACCCATTCAACCAAAAGTAAGCTTAATTGCTGAACAAAATTTTTTGGTGAAAATCGGGATCGGTGGAAATCTCGTTTTGGGTCCATTCACCGAACGTGCGCCGCGCTTGATAGTCGTTCGGATTTTGTAAGCCCGCAAACCAAGATCCTTCCGCAAAATCTTTCATGAAGTGGATGGGCATAGCTCCAATTGTTGCGCGCGATGGCGGATGGACTCATTCGGGTCTTCTTCGATACTCTGATATACAGCAACAATCTTGACACTTTGTCTGCCTATGGTTTATACCAACATGTATACCAAGTTTGGTTGCTCTAGCTTCAAAACTGTGGAAAAAAGACTGCGTTCATACGGACAGACGGACAGACGGACGGACAGACGGACATTTCACAAACCCAATATACTCTTTTTTTCCATTTTGGAAAACAGAGTATAAAAAGAAGTATTTTCGTGATTAGGGTCCGCAGCTTCTTTAGAAAAAGTGATTTTTAGCCTAACTGGATTTTGAGTGTTGCATGGTGTTATTAACTCACATATGTACATACATATGTATATGCAAATGGATTTTGCAGTAACAGCAACAGTCAATATGCCACCTAAGAGGCAAGAGGAACGCAAGCGCCTGATCGGTCAATGTGGGCAAGTCAGCGTTCTTCGATGTGCTGTTCATTCTGCACCATTAAACCCAATGAGAATAAGTATTCCAATTAACATCAGCAGCAATTTACATTGATTTTTATAATAATTGTAATCATTGGCATTTGAACCTTAGCAATTATTCGTCGTTCGAACGATTGCGTGGCCAACACAGTTCCCAAACAACGCTAACTTAGCGGCTGTCGTGAGGGCGTGGTCAAGGCTTGGCAATTTGCTGAATCTAGTTGCAGGCACAGATTCTAAAGGCTGCAAAATAGCGAGGCCGGCAGCTGCTTCGTATGCAAACTGCCAGCAATCATTTAATTTGAGCGACTTCATTTTGCTTACCATCGAAGTGCGCGGCTGTGATTGTGCAAAATTATAGAAAATTGCTATGATTGGCAATGTAGCCAAGTTGCTTACGGCTCCAATACCAATCCATCCGAAACACAAACCAGTTAGCATGCGTCTTGCGTCACTTTTTTATTCTTCTCTCTCTTTCTCGCTCCCACTCTTTACTTGCGTTACCTAAACGTCGCGTCAGCGTTTCGAATACCTCGTGGAATACTAGCCCGGTGAGTTTGTATTGAGTGCCAAAATTTGTTTGTTTCATTTCTTTGTGTGGCAGATAGTGTTGGCCTGGTGAAGAGCGCCGCAGAAGGGCAGGATTTGGGCAATGTCTTTCCTTCATACATCAGTGATCATTGCACTATGGGGAAAATGAGCTTTTTGCCTGGCATTAATTAAGGTGAAAAATTTGAACAACAAATCGGTCAAACTATTTAAACAAAAATCACCAGCAGCTCCAAAAACGGCAATTTTGCTATTCTGTCAACGTTTACAGCACTGTTAAGGACCTTTTTATTGTTTTTATCACATATTCCTGACAAAAAAAGGAAAAACGTTGCAATCGGGTGCACCCGACTGCGATATACTCTTTTTTAGCCTATTTGTGGAATCAGAAGTGGCATGGCAATTGTATTTTTGATTAAATTTTTCAAGTTTTGCCATCAATTTAAATTTGGTTGGGCCCGTTCTACAGGTTTGGGAGAAACAAACTTTGCAAGCTCGATTGCAAGGGCGGGGGTGGGTGTGGCAAAATTATTTTTATCCAATCTATTTAATTAGGCAACAGAATTCAATCTGCAAAATTTGGTGACGCTAGCTAAAGGGGTGGGGGAGATACAGTATTTACTCATTTGTGGGGGCGGGGGTGGGCGTGGCCAAATTTTTTTTTAGTCAGATCAATCAAGGATGTGATTGGTAGCCCGTGTGCTAAATTTGGTACTGTAGCTGTAAAACTGTGGAAGATAGGTTTCTGCGGTTTTTGATAGGTTTCTGCGGCGAAAAAAAGACTATATCGCTGTCGGGTGCATCCGACTGCAATGTTCTTACTTGTTTTGTTTTGGTTTGTTGCGTCTGTTATAAGACTATCAATAAGTTTTTCGGGGAAGCTATTTTTCAAAAGTAAGGCTTTAATTTTATATATGTATATGCATATATGTCTAGTCTGTGCATTTTGTCACCAAAATTATATGCTTTTTGTATAATGTTCTTCGCTGTATTTACCTGTCCTGATGCAATATCTTTTGTATACCATGTAAATATTATCTTGTCCTGTTTCTTCTCCAGTTCTGTGTCCAACTATGCAATTCTGTTGTTGTTTCGCCTTTCGTAAGTGAATTGTATCCTGTGATGTTGCTTCTTTAGTGTGCCCAAAATTTCCTGAGCATCTGTCGCTTTAATTATACATAATATGTCGTCAACGTATTTTGAAATGTGTTTTATCAGAGACTATAAAATACAAAATTATTGCATGAGGCGCACAAAACCTGTTGTATGGTGGGTCCTCATATCAGAACCCATCTATTTGTATATTTCTATGAGCTACACAAAACATGTACTGGTTTAGTCGCTGACAGTTTTAAGATGACTGTGGCGTTGCAATAGAGACTCAGACGCCGGTGCACGTGTCCGAGGTTCAATTCCCACTCCAGGTCCAATTTTATTTTTTTTTTGTTAATTTTTTTTTTCTAAATCTTTGATTTTTTTTATTTTTTTAAATTTTTTGTATATTTTTTTGTTTTGTTTTTTTTTTTTAATTTTTATATGGTTATAGTTATAGTGTTATTGGACAACAATTTTTAATTTTTGTGATTTTTTTTTGGCGTTCAGCTACATACATTAAACAAGTAAGAACGTTGCAGTCGGATGCACCCGACTGCGATATACTCTTTTTTTCGCCTCTTTGCGGAGTCAGTGGGCGTGGCAATTGAATTTCTGCTCAAATCTTTAAAGTTTTGCCATCAATTAAAATTTGGTTGGGCCTGTTCTACAGGTTTGGGAGAAACAAACATTGCTTGATTGCAAGGGCGGGGGTGGGCGTGGCAAAAATATTTTTATCCAATCTATTAAATAGGGCAACAGAATTCAACCTGCAAAATTTGGTGATTCTAGCTAAAGGGGTGGGGGAGATACAGACTTTGCCTATTTGTGGGGGCGGGGGTGGGCGTGGCCGAATTTTTTTTTGCCAGATCAATGAAGGATGTGATAAGTAGCCCTTGTGCCAAATTTGGTTACTCTAGCTATAAAACTGTGGAAGATATAGGTTTTTGCGGTTTGTGGGGGAAGGGGTGGGGGTGGGGGGGAGATCTTGACACTTTGTCTTACTATGGTATATACCAACATGTATACCAAGTTTGGTTGCTCTAGCTTCAAAACTGTGGAAAAAACCTGCGTTCATACAGACAGACGGACAGACAGACGGACAGACGGACAGACGGACATTTCACAAACCCAATATACTCTTTTTTCCTTTTTTTTCAAAAAAGTTAAAAAAAGAGTATAAAAACTTATGTTTCTCTGGTGTCAATACGCAAATTTCACCATGAATTGTTTTAAAAGCATAGCGAATATAATGACTAAAGCATAGAAAGAGAATTCACCGTTTTATTGCAAAGTAACGGATCATAGCTCAGTTGCTAAGCAACTGGTTGAAATAAGCTGTGGAATAGATTTTGGGTGTTTTTTTAGTTTAAAATTGTTTAAAAATACTAATAAAATCCAAAAAAATATATAGTTTTGATATTTAATATTCTGAAATATCCCTCTAAGATTGTGCGTTTAAATAATTTTAATATCTGATTTATTTTAGTTTTTATAGCTTCCTAAAATTTTGGTTTACTGCTGGTTGAAATAAGCTGTGAACCACTGTATGTATGTATTTGTTTTTTCACAACGCGTGCATTCGGCTGAAGCTCGAAATAACCACACACTGCAAAAATACTTTGCACATACAAGCACACTGTTTGATAGTATTAGTGTGGGCAACACTGATCTATGTACATGGACAACCACATACCAACACAACAGTGCTGATGCATGCATGTATGTGTGTTCGTGTCGGAAAAATAAATTAACACATTTGGGCTTCGGAAGTTAAATACCCTAATGAGCATATTGTACAATAACATACACTCTATTTAAAATAATGTTATATCTTCATCATATTGTTATCAACTATAAAAATATAAATTAGGCCATAAATGATTTTAAATTAATAATTAATAACAATTTTGTAGTTGTTTGGTAGTTGGGGTGGCAAAATTGTTTGCAAAGTGTCACCATTTTAAAAATTTTAAAGAGTATGAAAGGTTAGAAATTGCAAAAGTGAGATTTGGCTGCAACTTGACAAACTCAATGTTCGAGAAAACGACGTCTACGAAAGCAATAACCGAAGACACAATCCGACAGCAGACAACAGTCGTGAAACGTTTGTTCTATTTATAGATTTTCGTTTAAAACCCGCCCGCCCTTGCCAATAAGCGTCAAACGAAAACGAAAAATTGTTTTGTATGCAATGCAATGTCTTTATTACTTTATAGTCTCTGGGCTTATGTAAATATTTATAAAGTACTGCAAATGTGTGTAACAGACCGAACGAGGCATTTCCGACTATATAAACTATATATATTCTTGGATCAACAGCCGAGACGAACCAGCCATGTCCGTCTGTCTGTCCGTCTGTATGAACGCGTCGATCTCAGAGACTATAAGAGCTAGAGACACCAAACTTGGCATGCAGGTTCCTGTATACCATGCACAGATCAAGTTTAATTAAAAATTTCGGATGCACCCCCCCACCCCCGCAAATCGCAGAAGACTCCTATAGCCACAATTTTAAAGATAAAGCTTTAATTTTTTTTACACATGTATGTTTAATCAATGTCTTTCGGATGTGTAGATTACAACACGATCGAATAGCACCAAATTTATGGAAGAACTTATTTCCCCTGTCTCAGCAGGCAGAAACAATAGTTTGACATGCACTGTGCAAGTTGAGTACGCTGCTTGATAGTGTTGCCGCTGAACTGCTTGAAATGCAAGTTGGGAGCAGGGAGTCTCGTAGTCGGGCACACTCGACAAGAGTATTCTTACTTGTTCTTTCTGAGGTCTTCTGTTTCGTTGTCAAGAATTTTGTCCAGTACTATATTTCCTATTATTACGGTTGCCCATGGGCATGCAAAATATTTTGTTGTACATTACGTCTTTGTATGATAAATAGTTATTGTCTAAAAGTACGAAGTCAAGAATTTCCTTAAATTTCGTTCTAGGTATGTTTGAGTATTGTGTTATTTCCGTCCATCTTTCCATTATGTTTTGTATATCTAGTTGTATCGGTATATTTGTAAACAATGAGATCATTAGAATCTCATCATCGTCTATTGTTGTGTTATTTAATTTACTTTTTGTATTGCACTGGGTATATTGTATTCTTCCAAAGTTACATGATATTGGTAGAGCAAACTTTGGTCCAAGTGATAGAAGCCATTGGCATTCTTTTGGAAAATATACGTCTGTTAAGTTTATGAACCATTCGTCGTTTAATTATACTCTGTTTTCCAAAATGGAAAAAAAGAGTATATTGGGTTTGTGAAATGTCCGTCTGTCCGTCTGTCTGTCCGTTTGTCTGTATGAACGCAGGTTTTTTCCACAATTTTGAAGCTAGAGCAACCAAACTTGGTATACATGTTGGTATATACCATAGGCAGACAAAGTGTCAAGATCTCCCCCCCACCCCCACCCCTTCTCCCACAAACCGCAAAAACCTATATCTTCCACAGTTTTAAAGCTAGAGTAACCAAATTTGACATAAAGACTAGTGACCACACCCTTGACCGACCTGCCAAAAAAAAATATGCCACGCCCACTACCACCCCCGCAAATGAGCTAAACCTGTATCTCCTACACCCTTATAGCTAGAAACCCCAAATTTTGCAGTATGACTCGATTTGAACTCTTCGATAGATTTTTATGTCATATTTGTGTGCTATTGTAGATTTTGCTTAGTCAATTTTTCGGTCAATATTTTGGTCAGTAGTTGTCCTTATTCTTTGGTAAGCGAGTTTTTGGTCTTGTTCTAGTTCTACAACTTCTTCCTGATTTAATGTCATTTTTAATTTTTCAAAGGTGTGTGTTTGGTATATGTTTATAATTTCAATTTGTTTTTAAGTTTCCTTAATTTCTAATGTCATAATTTTAATGAGAAAATTAGTCTCTAGTTTAACTAGTTCCTTTTTTTTACGTTTAATTAATTTAATGAAACTTCTCTGTAAGAGAACTAACAAAAAGGTTTTAAATCTTATTCTAGACAAATGCTTAACTAACAAATGATTCTAATTGTGATTATGTTTTACGGCCCTAATTAAAATTTCAACATTGGGCTGGAAGATCATTGAGTTGCAGTCGAGTTCGGCTACAAACTCGGGTTAGTGACCTAGCAAGTCGATTTGTATGCGAGGATAACTTTGCTTGAAGTTTTGTTTGTTGTAGCGCTATTTCATCTCGAACGGTTACCTTTGAATATCATAATTTCGGGTCTACCATGGTGCCCCACTAGGTCTCAGGATCTTAGATTGCGCACTCTGGATGACGTCAATGTTGCTGCTGCTCGCGTTTCCCTATAGCTCATAGCCATAGCTCCTGATTGCTTTATTTGTTGAATTGTAGAGCAGGTCTTTATAATCAAAATTAAGTGAAGAGCTAGAGTTTATAAGCCAATGAAGGTTGCTGCCCTTAAGTTTTATATGTGCTTTCTTGGCTTCAATGTGCTTACGCCATGTTAGCCGCCTATCGAGGTGAACGCCTAGATAAGTTACTTCATCCGCTTGTGGAGTCATAGTATAGTTTAATGACACTGGAGGACAGTTGCGTCTGTTTAGGGTAAACGTAACATGTTTTTTTTATACTCTTTTTTAATTTTTTTGAAAAAAAAAGAAAAAAAGAGTATATTGGGTTTGTGAAATGTCCGTATGTCCGTCCGTATGAACGCAGGTTTTTTCCAAAAATTTTAAAGCTAGAGCACCCAAATTTGAAATACATGTTGGTATATACCATAGGCAGACAAAGTGTCAAGATCTGATTGAGTAAAAATACAATTACCACGCCCACTTCTGAAAAAAGAGTATATCGCAGTCAGACGCAATAGGACGTACAGCATCGGTCCCAGAACGCTGCCTTTTGGTACTCCAGCTTCGATTATATGGTCATCGGAGACGGAAGAATTGCACCTCACGGCAAAAATTCTTCCGTGCTGGTAAGAGTCAAGAAGCTTGTAGTTCTTATTTTGTGCATGAGGCCACCCAGGCAAACACGGTCGAATGCTTGAGAAACATCAACGAATATTGCAGTACAATATTCTCGATATTCAAACGCGGTGCGTATTTCCCATTTTATGCGATTAACCTGCTCAATGGTTCCATGCTTTTCACGAAATCCAAATTGTTGTGATGGGATTATATAGTGTGTATTCAGGTAGGAAGCTATGCGATGCAGAAGTTGTTTTTCAAATAATTTTGACAAACACGATTATTGACTTATTAATCTATACGAAGATGGTTGCGTTTTATCTTTTCCTGGCTTTCGTATCATGATTATGATTCACTTTTCCCCTTTTTCTGAGAAAATGGCCATGTTTTGCAATTGCATTGAAGAGTTCTGAGATGAAGCTCACGGCACAATGTGGAAGCTCCAGTATCATTTTTGGAGTTATTAAATCATATCCAGGTGATTTCTTTGGATTAATTTGTTCCTTAATGACCTTTGCGACTTCGTTCGAGGTAAATTTGATTGGCTCATTGTGTATTAGAAAGTTACTTGATGGAGGTGGAAGAACAAATCAGTTGCAGGGTTTGCCTGGAAGACATTTCGTAGACAAGTAGCAAATACGCTTGCTTCGTCAGAGCGGGCCCAGGTACCTGCAGAACTTCTTATTGGGATAAAAGTTTCGATTGGTGCACTTAGATTGGGGTGAGCTTTCCATAGTGGGTGCTTTGGTAAGTTTCCGAGTGGCCAGTTTTAGTCGGTGCTTGGCGGCCATTCCAGGCAGCGATCTGTTGGACTGCCATTCCCGTTGCAATTGTCGCTTTTCAGGATAAGTTTTTTAATTTCTCGACTTGTTCTATTATGATTTGGCTGTAGAGTCCTGGTGATGCAATGTTGTGGTGTGGATATGCGCGAGGCTGCAACAAGTACAGTGCACCGGCTGAGTAGTCGATGTCCTCCTCGTTATTGAGATTCGGGTAGAGTTCAATATGAGAGCTAAAATATTTTTTGTTCTTGAACCAGTTGGTTTTATTTGTTGTGAGTATATATGTACGCTCTGCAATGTGTGCACGATGTTGTGAGTTGAATAGAACAGGAGAGGTCCGACGATAAGTCTACCAGTGATTCAGCAGTTATCAGGTCGCGTTAATTGTTCCAGGTGATTGTAAAATCAATTAGACCTGGTATTTTTCTAGGATTTGCTGGCCAATATGTAGGTCTACCTGGAGAAACGTAGTCGAGCTTGCTGTGGGGCCTGGTAAGGGCAGTACATATCTGCTTTCCCTTAGGAGTTACAAGTCGAGATCCCCAGTGTGTGTGCTTTGTATTATAATCGCTAGCTGCAATAAACCGCTCACCCAGCGTGTTGTAGAAGTCCATGAATTGACTCTCTGAAATTGAGAACCGCGGCGGGCAATAGACTGCATACAGGGTGAGATTTCCGTTCCCAGATTGCATAGTTATTGATGTAGCTTGCAAGTAATTTGTTTCAAATCTATTGAGGAAGTGATGTTTAATGCGGTTTTTAATTAGAATCCCAGTTCCACCATGTGCTTTACCCTCCGGGTAATTTGTTGCAAAGAACATGTAGCCCGGAATTTGGAAGTTTTATTTGATTGTAAGATGCGTCTCTGAAAGCAGCATTATGTGGATATCCTTGTCGGAAAGGAACTGTGTTCCATAAGTTCCTTCATGCTTTGCTGATTCATTAGCAATGCTGCTTCGATACTACTTGGTACCGATTCTGCTTGCCGGGGCAAACTCGAAATTTCTGGAACGGATTGTGGAATTGTTGGTTTGGGAGGTTTTGGGAGAGACCCTCCTTCTATATTGCTTACGGGCAAATGAGATTCCAGGTGTAATATTGCTAAATGGATTCTTGTTTGAGCGAGGTGCGCTAGAAAAGAAGGCGCCTGCAGAATTTTGAGAGGGCACGTATGTATGTAGGCTGCCCATGTTTCACTTTGCGTCGCTTTAACTCTTTGCACACGGTGCATCCCAAGTAGTTTGCTGTGTGATTTCCGTCACAGTTCCTGAATTTTTTTGCTGAAGGGTCTGTTCTGTTAGCTTATCAGGACGCCGTTTCGCGTAGATTTCCACAGGCTACGCAGACAGCACGTACACACTGCACTCAGTATGTTTTTGTGTGGCCAAATTCTTGGCAATTGGTGCATTGCACTGGGCTTTTGCGCTTGTGTGGGTCTTCTACAGTAATTTTTCGATTAAGCAAGTAGATTGGATGAACGGTGTTTTTCTTGAGCGGCTTTGTTTCTGGCTCTAGTTCAACCTTAAACATCAGCGGTGGTTCATTCCGTTTGCTTATTACATTTATGGCGACCTTTCCGTTGAAATTATTTTCTTTTAGATCATTAATAATATCAATTGGCATATTAAAGGTTTCCAGGCCTTTAATGACAACTTGTAGGCCCTTTGCGCTTTTCAGCTGATAGGTGTATTAGTTTATGTTCCTATCATTCAGATATGTTGCTGATGTGCGATAATTGTCTTCGCTATATATTTGTAATTTTGTTTCCTTTAAATTTTCCTTTGCTGCCAATAAGTTGCATCATGTTCTTCACTAGGTTACTAGAGTTTTGCTGACGAATGTATATTGGCGGCGGTTTGGCTGCACTGACTTTCGGAGCACCTGCGTCTCTGCTTTTTCCTGTGTCGGTATCATTTTTGTCACTTAAAAGTGTAAAATGATTGTTGCTGAGTGGTGGTGCGGCTGCAGTTTTTTCATTGCCACGATTTATTTTAGACTGATTCCCAGTGTTTTTGATCTTTAGAGTTCTTTAGAGTTTACCCCGTCGAATTCCTAATTCATTTTTGAGCTGTCTAATGTGAAGTTATTTCTCAAAGTTTTTTTTTTGCTATTTAAATGTTTAAGTATTGTTAAGACATACCTTAACAAAAACACAAAAACACAAAATACTGCAAGAGCAATAACCACCAAAACTGCTGACCATTATCACTGTGGACGGCAGTCCACGCGAGGGACGAAGAAGCACGAAGTGTGCAAACGACGACTAGCATTATATACAGCAAGAATGAAAGATTTGCTGTGAGAGTCCGATCAGATCGAGCTATATACCGATCGAATGGTATAACTTTAACTAAGAAAATTGCATACTCATTTTTTAATTTTGTTAACTCACCTGTTTCATGAGATATAGGCGAGCAGGTGAGACGGGAAAAATTAAAAAAATTTTAGCTACTATTGGGGCAGTTGGGGCTTTTTGGTCTTTTTTTTAAGCGCTAATTCTGAATACGTGTCGAATGACACCCCGTTCATCCAGTTCTGACAATTCGTTCAAAAGCTATGACCATTTTAAAATTAGAGCGGCTTTTCCAAATTGAGATGAAAAGGTTGTCAGTTTGTTTGTTTGTATCAACGCGTTGAGGTAGCTGTCTATAATTTTGTGGACTTGTTCCCCATCATAACCCAAGAAACGTTTGTTCTGCCACTTTTCTGAAAAACCGCTAGATAAGCGGAAAAACGTTAAAAACCGCTAGAATTGACACGCCCACAGTTTCCAAACCAAAGAAGTTACAGATACGTTATACATTTCATTGGAAAGGTATTTTTAAGAGCTTTTAAGCATACCTTGATAGTTTTTTTTTTTAAATACTCACGTGAAAAACTGCAGGTGAAATAACGTTTTTTTTTTACATTGGCAATTTAAAAGAAATTGGCCTAACCGATTTTAATAATTTGTTGGCATTGAAATTCTGCAACTTTTGATGTACAACACGATTTTTTTGGTTATATATATATTTTTTTTTTTTAGCAAAGCTAACCAAATTTTAATGCATAAAACTCGCAAATGCTGAGTTTGGCGCTTATAGAGTTGTATACAATTATAGCACAACAAGAACAAAAAGGGTGTTCACGTAACCCTCGCAGCGTCGCAGATCGCAGACGTGCGACACCAACTACGTGAACAGCTTTATACGTTGCAACGCAATCAGCTGTTTATACTTTTTTTTATTTTTTTTGATAAAAAAAGAAAAAAGGGATATTGGGTTTGTGAAATGTCCGTCTATCCGTCCGTCTGTCCGTAAGAACGCATGTTTTTTCCACATTTCTGAAGCTAGAGCAACCAAACTTGGTATCCATGTTGGTATTTACCACAGGGAGACAAAGTGTCAAGATCTCAACGTTCTTACTTGTTTTTGTTTACTTTTGACGGACAGATAGACGGACTTTTTTATATCAACTCGGCTGCTGATGCTGATCAAGACTATAAATACTTTATGGGGTCGGAGACGTCTTCCTAAAAGCGTTACACATTTCATGAAAGAATTATAATACTTTCAGCATGCATTAATAAACTGCTTTACTTTTTTAAGTAAAACCAGTTTGACTTACTTTTATTTTGGGCGGTCATTAATCAGCTGTTTTCATATCTTTGGCACTAAAATACATCAAATATACTGAAATATACTTAACATCGATAGGCAATATCGATTTTATATCGTGCGTTCTCCATCTTTATTTTGCGAAATTTAGCGACCAATTTCGTATGCATAAGCCTGGGTCTCGCACTGTCGCAGAACATTTTTCAGTGCAAGTTGTTGCGACCGTCAAAAATCTGCGATCTGCGACACTCGCAGTGGGTTGGCTGAACACCCTTTTATTAAAACTAGCATTTGCTGAGTTTGTTTAAGATTTATGATCTTTTATTTCGCTTAAATGCATGAACCGCACTCGACGAGCAGTGAAAAATTATGAATTATGAATTATGTTTTCGCTGTGCCAAATAAGCTTACAACAAAAGCCGAAGTCGCGTTGCCGAAGCCACACGACGGCTTGCAGCTTTTTTGTAGTGTACGTGTACCGGCAGCGCAGCAGCAGCGGATTTTTCCATGCACATTAGATAGGGCCGTGCCGACCCGTGATATAAACTATATGTATGTATTTTTGATTAACATCAAAAGCTGAGTTAATATTGCCATGTCTGTCTGCCCGTCCAACCGTCTGTGCGTTAATTGAGTGCGTAAATTTCAATAATTTATTTATTTATAATTTATTTATTTATTTATTTCAACCAATGTCTATCGACGTACTGGTTAGTTTAAAGTTAATTCATTAAATTTTAATTATAACTAAAATTCTAATAAAGGTTCAAAGAAAGAATTCTTTTACAAATTTCTTAATTAAAAAGTTGATTCGACAAAAATCAAAAATTGTGTGAATAGCATCAACATCCGAGTCACGTCCGTCCGTCTGTTTATATGCGAACCAGTCCCTCAGTTTTAGAGCTATCGTGATGAAACTTGGCACAGATGCTTATTCTTTCTGCAAGCAGTACATATGTCAGAATCGGCCAGATCGGACCACTATAACATATAGCTGCTATAGGAACGATCGGTTGAAAAATAAGTTGTATGAAAAACTTTTTTGTTTTTCAAAATAACTCAACCAAACTCACTAAATCTAAGTTAAGACACGTTCTACACATGTTGACAAAATGTTTTTGAAATCGGATCAGTATATCTTATAGCTGCCGTAGGAACAATGGGTTTGAAAATAAGTTTTCTTATGCAAAGCTTTTCTGCAAAGGTATATACCTCCGGCACGCTGAAGATAACATTTATTTTCTTGCTAGAGCTATTTTTATTAGCTCATTACAAACATATGCAGTTCTGTGTCTACCAACATTAAAAGTAATCATATTTCTCAAAGATTTGCCTGGCACCCAAAATGTTATCAGTTCAAGTAAGGCAGAACAATCAATAACTCCACTAATTAAGTTATATATAAATAAAGAGCTGCTTCAGCTCGTCTATCTTCTAATGTGTAACGCCAGATACTTCCGACTGCGATATACCTCTTTTCGCCTCTTTGCGTCAAGTCAAGAGTTGTCGTGGCAATACAATTTTTTCTCAAAAAAATTAAAAAAGAGTATAAAAATCGTTAGTGTCCATCAATTAAAATTTGGTAGCTCCAGCTGTACAGGTGTGGCAGGTACAGCATTTTTCAGGGGCGGAAGTAGGCGTGGCAAATTTTTATTTGATCCAATCTTTCTTATAAATCAACAGAAGTCATTCTGCAAAACTTGATAATTTTAGATATTGGGGTATGGGAGATTCAGATTTTGCTCTTTTATGGGGGTGGGGTTGGGCGTGGTAGATATGTCAAGTAGGTTAAGGAGGTGAGCAGTAGTCTTTATATCACATTTTTTGACTAGAGTTGCAAAACTGTGGAAGATATAGGTTTTTGCTGTACTGTGGTGGGGGGAAAATCTTGACACATTGTCTGTTCATGTGAACAGACGGACAGAAAGACCGACAGACATTTCACCAACCCAATATACTTCTTTTTTTTTCCTTTAATTTTTGAAAATAAGAGTATAAAAATTGAAAGCGATTCGCGGGCGATGCAAAAGCCCACCACAGCAACAGCAGTAACAACAGGAAAAACAACAGCAGCAAAATGGCGCGCGTGTTTGCCACGAAAGTAATTAAGGCAAGAGAGAGCACAACATTGCTTGAGATGGAGGCGCAGCTGGACTGGACATGTTATTTGAAGCTTCCTACTCCTTTTGTTTTAAATGGAGGTACAGCTACCGGTTTTGCTTTACATTTCGATTCTGACCACTTGACATGGCCAGTGCCAGTTTCCAAGCACCCAGCCCATCTTCCATCTACGGCAATTTTGTTGGCCATTTTAATGGCCTTCATCGTCGTTTGTGGTGTTCAGCCAACTGCAATTATGGTTTTTTCTGTTGTTGCGTTTTTCCTTGTGTTTTTCTTTTAGCGCAATAATTTGCGTCTTTGCGCATTAAATGGATTTAATGAATGCGGTCCTATTAAAGTTTTTGCTCAGTCGTTGCCGTCGTCAGAGCTTCCAGTTTTTCTTCAACTGCAACTTGTTTTTGTTGTAATCTTACTAATAATAAATGGGTAAATCGACCTCATCACTGGTATCTGCATTTTAGATTCAAATTCAACTTAATTTTTATTACCGATTTTATAAGCTTTCCAAAAATGTGAATGCGTTCCCTAAAAGTTGTTGGTTTTAAGGACAAACCAACTACGACTCATTAAGGCCTTTGATATGAACTGACTTACATTTTGTTTTAATACCGTGTCCCCAGTTATACTAATCAAATCTAGATTGCTTGGCTATCCCTGATGAGATTGAATTTCAGAGTGGCGTTAGAGCACTATTAGGCACTTTTGCCAGCTGCATCGATGCGAGGGAAACACAGGTGTCAGGTGTAAGGCTATACACATAGCAAAATCATAGACATTACCAGCATTAAAATAAAACGAGTAAAAACGTTGCAGTCGGATTCTCTCGACTTTTTTTTAACCGCTTCGCAGAGTCTGGAGGGGCAATTATTTTTACAGTCAAATCTTTCATGCTTTGCCATCAATTTAAATTCAGCTGCTCCATCTATACCGGTATGGGAGAAAAAAAAAATATTTGAATTTTTTGTATCATATCTATTTTATATGTCAACAAAATCAACCTGCAATCTTTGGTGATACTAGCTAAAGTGGTGTGGGAGATACAAATTTTGAGCACATGTGGCTTAATTTGTATACGATTGCAGAGGGTGTTATAATATTGTTTCAATATGTGTAACGCATTGAAGGAGACGTCACTGAAAAAAATGTTATATTCTTGATCAGCATCAACAGCAGAGTCGAAATAGCCATGTCCGTCGGTGGAATAATATGTTTTTGTTTGAAAAACTTTTTTGTTTCTTTATAAAACTAAAACAAACTTACCGGGCCTGTGTTTCGGTATGTTGTTGACATGTTGATCAAATTTTAATAAAATCACACGACCATATCTTAAGGCGGGCTCACACGATACGAGGGGTACTATTTATATTTCGGGAACTGGCAACACTGATATCAATATCCAAAATTTAGAACCATAATAAAGTTTGATGTTTTTTAGCATAAAAAACAAAGTTTTAGTACAGAAGTTTATTGCTTTGTTTCGAGTGAGTTAAGAAAATCCATTTGTCCAAAAAATGGAAATTTCATGAGAAGGTTTTCCGTGGATTATTTTTCGCAACTTTCGACGTGGATTATCTCAACGAGAATGTGTCGATGAACTCAGTTCTTTATATGGCGGTTAAGCACCATCAAAAACCACAGTGTATCGCTGGTATAGTGAATTCAATTGTGGTCGTAATTCGGTCGCAGACGAATTCCGTGAAAGTCGTCCAAAATCGGTTGTTATGTCAAAAAACATTGATGAGTGCGTGAACTGATTTTGTAAGATTGTCATGTGACATACCGTGGGATAGAGACATACCTGCCCATTAATTCCACTTCAATACATTGCATTTTGCACAAACAGTTAGCTGTAAAAAATAATTGCTCCCGTTGGATACCCCATAATTTATAAACCGCTCAAAAAAGGGTTCACGTCGATTTGTGTAAGGAAATGATTCAAAAGACGTGTAAGCAATTGTGACAGGTGACGAATAATGGCTATATCCGTATGATCCGGAAACTGAACAGCAATCGACCGTGTGGGTATTCCAAGACGAGCCAAATTTTTTGTGAATTTTTGTGCAGTCAAAACATCGAATTGCTGACTCATCCTCCATACAGTCCTGATTTGGCACCGAATGACTTATTTTTGTTCACAAATATCAAAGGTTAACTGCGTGGTCAACGATGTACGAGTGCCGAAGAAGCAGTTGAAGCGTTCAAAAACCATGCTTTGGAGGTGTCTCCAACGGCTTCGAAAAATTGCTTTGACAAATGGTTTTAACGAATGCTAAAGTGTATTGATCATCATGGAGAATATTTTGAAAAACAATAAAGCCATTTTAATATAAAAGTGTATGTTATTATTTGCTATTCCCGAAATATTAACAGTACCCCGTGTGGCAGTTTGTCACATACATGGCAGTCGCATGTGACCACGACATACAAATCGATATGTTAAAATATTTAACTGAGAGCCTAGTTCGAAAATAAATAGATAGACAGACCGACATGACTCTGCTGTTGATGCTGAATAACGAATATACAGCCGTTTTTTCTAAAACGTGTTCTTCAATGCGTTTACAATTACAATTATGCCTGCAAGGGTATAACAATTAAGAATGCTTTAAAACACACATAAAAAAGCATTAAGAAAACAGTAAATTTCTTGTTTTTCAAACAGTTCAGCGGTAACGCAAGCAAGCAGCGGACTCAACGTGTGCATTGCCTGTTAAAGTGTTGATTCTGCCTACTGAGACGGGGGGAAATAGATTCTTCAATAGCTTTGGTGTTTATAATCCCATCTAGATGAAATTTACGCAGTCGACCAACATTAATAAAAAATAAATGTGTACTGAAAATCAAAGCTGTATCTTTAAAATTGTGCCTGTGGGAGTTTTTTTTTTCGATTTGCGAGGACGTGGGGGGATTTTACAACATCTATATCTATCTATACAGGAACCTATATGCCAAGTTTGGTGTCTCTTGCTGTTATAGTCTCTAAGATCGACACGATCTGGACAGACAGACGGACTTGGCTAGTTCTGATCAAGAAGAGAAAATAGAGTATATTGGGTTTGTCCGTCCGTCCGTCTGTATGAACGCAGTTTTTGTCAAACCGTTTTGAAGCTAGAGCAACCAAACTTGGTATACTTGTTAGTATATACCATAGGCAGACAAAGTGTCAAGATCTTTTTTGTTTTTAAAGATAACGCAACCAAACTCACTATGTCTAAGTTTCACACATTTTGACAAAATTTCAGTGAAATCGGACTACTATATCTTGTAGGTGCCATAGGAACGATCGCTTGAAGAATAAGAATAAGTTTTCTTATGCAAATCTTTACTGCAAGGGTATACATCTTCGGCACGCCGAAGATAACATTTCTTACTTGTTATGCTTTTTTTGCAAAAACCGAGATAAAAGAGTATATTGGATTTGTGGAATGTTCGTCCGTCCGTCTATCAATTTTTTCTGTACGAAATGTTTTCCTCAATTTTGAAGCTAGAGCAACCAGATTTTGTATGCATGTTGTTACCATAGGCAGACAAATAATAAAATTGAGTCCTAGCGAGTTTGGTTGAAACATTAGGTTGAAAAAAAATTTTCATACAACTTCGTAGATGATTTTACCTATGACAGCTATCAGATACACTGTTTGTCCGATTTTAATGAAATTTTGTCGAATGTCAATAACATACAACAACACAGAATAGGTGACTTTGATTAATATAACTAGAATTTTAATTAAATTTTGTCAACATGTGTAGAACTTGCTAAAACTTGGATATAGTGAGTTTGGTTGACTTATTTTGAAAAACAAAAAAGTTTTTCAAACAAAAGCTTATTTTAAAACCGATCGTTCCTATGGTAGATATATGTTATAGAAATCCTATCTGGCCGATTCAAACAAAGGTAATACCTTAAATAAGAAGAAGCATCTGTGCCAAGTTTCAGCTGTAGAACAAAGTGCATAAACAAACTGACATGGCTTTTTCGTCACTGCTGCTGTCGCTGATCACTAATATATAAGCTTTTTTTCGGAGAGTCTCCTTTAATGCGTCACACATTTCGTGACAAAATTCTAATACCCTCTGCAGGGTTATACATATTGTGTTTATACACCCAGTGTACCAAACGCTCATATTCTTTTTCGTCTCTTCTTTGTTTCAACTCTAAAAAAAAAGAGTATAAAACAAGTAAGAATGCTCTAGTCGAGTTTGCCCGACTACGAAATTCTCTGCACCCAACACTTACGTGTGCAGTGCATGCAAAACTGTTGCTTCTGCCTTCTGAGACGGGGGAAATAGTTGTTTCAATATCTTTGGAGTTTATTATCCGACCCTGATGAAAATTACAAAGTTGACAAACATTGAATAAACATACACATATATGCACAGAAAAAAAAATTGATATCAGGTCAACAAAAAGTTGATAAGATAGAATTTCAGAACAATATTTTCGAAATATCAATTTAACATTTTCGAACTTATCAATTGGACCTTATCTTATCAGTAATATATTTTGGAATATCAGCATATTAATATCGCTTTGATATTTTTACTCCCTGTTCCCATTAGTAGCCCTTGTGCTTAATTTGTTACTCTAGTTATAAAACTGTGGAAGATATAGGTTTTTGCGGTTTGTTGGGGAAGAGTTTGGAGTGGTATATACCAACATGCATACCAAGTTTGGTTGCTCTAGCTTCAAAAGTGTTGAAAAAACCTGCGTTCATACAGACGGACAGACGGACGGACATTTGAAAAACCCAATATACTCTTTTTTTTTTTTTTTTAAATTAAAAAAAGAGTATAAATATAACTGATGGCCACATTTAGTGATTGCTGATCATTATTGTACACAAGATGTTATATAATTATATCCACAAAATAAAATATCTTAATAAAAATAATTACAAAATTCCACCTATCCATATCCACTTTCGTTTTTCTGTTGTACTATAAATGTTAACCGAAGACACTTTGAGCATATGTTGATATTCAATTTTTTTCGGACAGATAATTTTTTCGCTCAACAAAAGACACTCAAGAGAAAACCAAAAACCCAGCACGCAATAGAATTAAGCACGTTGAGCAACGGTTATTGTTCATGCTTTATGTGTTTCTCTCTGTGGCTCTGGGTTCGATACCGATGTAGTCCGTGTCCTTCGATTTGTCTTCTCTGCGAAGGTCATTTCGATTTCGTCATCCATTGGGGCCTATGTCTCGCAATGCTCCACAACGACGGGGTCGTTGCCAAGGCATTGTTGCGATTCGCGCACTACCACATCCATTTCTTACTGGCCACTGAAAATGTCGCTGAGCTCTGCGTTTTGAGGGCATAGCTTATGGACTTTTTCTGGAGATACATGTCATGTATGATAACGCAAATATTTTAAAATATATTCATTTACCATGAATTGTTTTTTCAGCGTCGCCATACTCTGCACCGGTGGCAAAAGAATTCATAAACGCCTCAGTTTTCTGTGGTCCGTTCTTTAAGTTAAGTTTTCTTATAAGTACAAAACTATTCTGTAAGGGTATCTATCTTCGGCACGCCGAAGATAAAGTCGTCCGATTTTGATGAAATTTTGTCATTTGTATAAACTGTCCTTAAACTTAGGTTTTGGTGAGTTTTTGGTTGAGTTATCTTGAAAAACAAAAAAGTTATTCAAACAAAAACGAATTTTTCAATCGATCGTTCCTATGGCAGCTATAAGATATAGTCGTCCAATTTTGATGAAATTTGGTCACCATGTATAAACTGTTCTTAAACTTAGGTTTAGTGAGTTAGGTGGAGTTATCTTGAAAAAAATAAGAAGAAGCATCTGTGCCAAATTTCATCAAGATTGCTCTAAAACAAAGTCTTGAAAAATCCATATAAATAGACGGACAGACGGACATGACTCGGCTGTTGATGCTGATCACGTGTATACAAATTTTATACTCCCTGTTTCCATTAAAAATGGGAAAAAGGGAGTTATAAAGTACTGCAAATGTGTGTAACAGGCAGAAGGAGGCATTTCCGACTATATAAACTATATATATTCTTGATCAGCATCAACAGCCGAGTCGATCTGGCCATGACCGTCTGTCTGTCTGTATGAACGCGTTGATCTCAGAGACTATAAGAGCTAGAGACACCAAACTTGGCATGCAGTTTCCTGTATACCATACGCAAATCAAGTTTATTTCAAATTTCGGATGTACCTCCCTTTGCGGGGGTGCGGCAAATCGCCAAAAAAAATCCCACAACCACAATTTTAAAGATAACGCTTTGATTTTAGACTAGAGCATTCTTACTTGTTTTTTTCTGAGACGTCTCCTTCAACGCGTTACACATTTCGTGACAAAATTATAATACCCTCTGTAAGGGTATAAAAAGAGTAACAAAACGAAATGGAATGCTAGCGGAATTAATTCCTGGACCCTTAACTTTTTATCGTTTTTACTGCGGTCCGAATGGGAAGCAAAATGTTAAGTTTACAGCTGTTAGTTTAGCCAAACTGTTATTGCGTCTGTTACTGTTAACGAGATGAAAAAAGGCCTTGATTCAATGAACTTAGATAGCGCCTTACGCCGGTCCGTTAGTTCTGTTAAATTAACAGCTGGCTGTGTGACATCACAGTAGACATGACATTTCGATTCTGTATGGGAATTTGTGCCATTTTCAACAAAAACATTTTTAAAAACTAATTAAAATGAGACGTGCAACAATTCAACAACATGTCAGAAAAGCTTTTTTAGGTTTCTTCTGGATGCAGCCTTACTAAAGAAATGGACTAAGTTATGCTGCCGTAATGAAGAATTCAATACAAAAACGTCGCATATTTACATGGATCATTTTAAGTCCGATGATTATGAGAATAATCCAAAAGTGGGTAAGCAATGCAATATATATAAGCAATGCAATATAAATATATATTCGAAATGGTTTAAAATAATTTTATGATGAAGAACTTGATGTAGAAGAACCAGTCGACCAACAAAATTCAGAGTTGCTTACGATGGCTTAGAGAATCTTGCTGGCTAAATTTGCCATAGGCTTAAAAATCATATACCAGGCATTGCCGCGTCAGAAAAACAACCCGAAGTGCCAACATATTCTTGGGTGCATCATCTGAGGGAAGGCGGGCTATCACAGCCGACAAAGAAGACAATGCTCCACGTGAACAACCAACCAAACTTGCTTATTGCAAAACACTTTTTAAAAGTGCACATTGCTCAAGCTCATCATGTCGATTGTGATGAGAGCGTGAAAAATCTATTTTGTCGATCATGCATGTACTTTAAAAGTATAAAACTTAATAAAGAAATTATTAATAACGCATACTCCCGAAAAAGGAAGTTGTCAAAAATACTAAATTGAAAAAAATATATACAGGCCTGTTCCCATTCTCACTTTTGGCAAGATCTCGCGGAAACGAATTTCCCTCTACGAATTTACCTCAAAAAATCGAGTATTTGAACTCGCTTGAGTTTTTGCCCGCGATTTCATTTCGGTAGCGTAAAAATAAATTAAATTCTGCTACTAGAAACCACATTTGACTTAAATAAAAATTATAAATAAATTTTCTGTTGTTTTGACAATGACATTGTATTACCACTTTTGTAGTTCAAGCTTTTTAAAGCTTATTAATAGATTTTAAGTAGTCATTCCTTTTTTTTGGGGTTAACTCTGGGCTTTACATTTCGCATATTTGGTCAGCCAGTTATGCACAACACGATATTTTGAGTGAAATTAAAAGGGGAAATTTAATGGGATTGCCCTTGTGCATAAAATATTCAAACAATGTTTTGGTACATATTTTAAACCTGCATCCAAAACCACTTTTATAAAATGAACAATTATATTAAATCAAAAAAACAACATCGTTGGTGCTCAGTGGCATTATTTAATTCATAAAAATCTAAATCGGTAATATGAACAAACGCAGAGCAACAGCTGCCAGCCCTGGAAAAACAACTCACGTGCTGCAACAGTGCTGTTTGGTATTGCTCAACACTAACATTTGGCCGTTGAAAATAACACAAATATGTAATTTTGTTGTTTTCCTGTTTTATTAGCTTAAAACAAGATTTACTTCCTGTTGCGTCTGTAGATAGATCCTCTGCACATTTTCTCCATCTCCCTGATCACGCTGTGCAGCACTTTCGAGAACGTGCTACTTCCAATATAAATGTGGTGAAACGCAGAACTGCTGCAAGCTTGATGACTTGGGAAATTTTTCAAATTTTTTCCATAATATGTATATTAGAACAGGCTCTTGTCAACCCTAAAGGATGGTACAAATCTGAAAAAAAAAAACACTTTTACAACTACCGTAAAGGTAAATAAAGGTAACTAATAAAATTACAGCTTGTTAGTATCTGGCAAGTCCACTATGTTTGCAGTGGCCCTCAATATGCAATTATTTCGCAAAACTGATGTTTTTTGCCTTTTTAAATTTTGGCAGCAACTAAAACTTCCATAAACATTTAAAGGTTAAATAATCATTTAAGTTCTGATTGTCCGGCCGCTTCATTTCGAAAAACAGCTGTATTCTGTTGAAAGGTTTTCAACACTGCAGACGCTGTGGGATGTTCTATGGGAACTCGTAGGAAACTCTCGAAGTTAAAGGGAAATTCGGCAAATTCTCGCGTAATCAAATACGCGAAGTTCCACCGAAAATGGGAACAGGTCTGATTCATACATATTACATACAAATTTGAAAATAACAGACCGTTCATGTCTACCCAAGGGGAAAAATAATAAGCGCTGACGGAAAATCGCTATTGAAGCGCTTACTCTAGCCTTACATCTAAGCACTATAAAAGCGCTTACGTAGCGATTATTTTGCAGTGAGCACTAAGCAGTAAAATTAACATAACAAAATGTGAGAGAGCGAGTGCAAACATACAGCCCTCGTGGCCTTTTAAACAACGTAATTCGAGCAAGTTTAAAAATACACAATGAACTATTACATTAAGATATGATCCTTGCGTTGGCTGGGCACTTGAAAAGGTCACACAGATTGTAACACCAGATGTGCTGATCTATGAACACATGTGGTTTGTGTACCCACATAGTTCAGAGCTCAGCCAATAGAAACTAAGCATAGAATATATTGCACATGTAATTTTAGTAAATATATGATAAAAAAAGGAAAACTATTGTAATACTAATAATTCTATCCTTGTTATTCATAAAATAGAATCCACATACATTTAAGGTATATAAGCACATACAAATTCAGTAAACAGAGAGTCTTAACTAAAACCTGGACGCGTTTTAGTTTATAAGCTAGGGCTCGGCAGACATCCGTTACTGATGCAAAAATTTAAAAAACAAGAAAGAAATGTTATCTTCGGCGTGCCGAAGATATATACGCTTGCAAAAAAGATTTGCATAAGAAAACTTACCTTCCAACCGATCGTTCCTATGGCAGCTAAAACTTAGAGATAGTGAGTTTGGTTGAGGTCTTTTGAAAAACCAAAAAGTTTTTCATACAAAAACTTATTTTTCAACCGATTGAAATTTTGCAAACATATGTGGATAGTATTTAAACTGAGACATAGTGAGTTTGGTTGAGTTATCTAAAAAAAAAACTTATTTTCAACCGATCGTTCCTATGTCATCTATGAGATATAGAAGTCAGATTTTGATACAATTTTGTCAACATGTGTAGAACGTGTTTTAATTTAGATGAAGGAATGTTGGTTGAGTTATTTTGAAAAACGCGTATGAACAGACAGACGGACATGACTCGGCTGTTGATGCTGATCACAAATATACAACTCTTTTTTTCTGAGAAGTCTCCTTCTGTTCATACGTATATATCCTAAATGATGTACAACATACAAAATTATTATCCTAAGTAAATTTATATGTTAGCGGCACCGAATGTGCATGCATAAAACCTGAGTAAATATTGTAATAGGCATAGATACGCTTGCAGCTGCAAGTGTGCACTAGTCTAGCAGGTATCTTCAACCTTTGTCTCATGCATTACCTATGAATCGAGGTAAATGTATGAAGTTGAAAGGGATAAATATATTCAACTTTACGATAATTATAACTATGTACATATATGTTAGTTCTACGATATTATTCTACAATAAAAGAGCGGTCGAGCTATCGATCATTGTCCATTATTAACTAAACGCGTCGTGTGTTCATAAGTAATTTCCTTCTTACCTCATCACAAGTTTGTTCATGGGGACCCCTAGATAGTTCACGTGATTAAGCAGACATCGCCAGTGCAAATTAGAGTAATTCCTTTTAAAAAGATTAAGGAAATAACATAATTTGAGAAAATAATTATTTATAAAAAAATATTAATTCTTTTTTCCATCTTATAACACTGAGTAAAATTCCGAAGTGGGATAGTAATCAAAACAGTTTTAAATACCGTGACGGTGACGGATACAATAGGAAATTTGGAACGAAGGTTAAGCTCGATAGCCCAATTGGATGGATCAAAGCATGCATCAGATAAACTTAAAATTGAGGATTTATCAAGTACAAGGCTGCTTGCTGATGATGAAATGGATAGTGTTTAGAATTGAAAAGAATTGGTGATCTCATTACACTTGAACACGAACTACTCAATTAAGAACTTTGAAGGGAAACTGAAGCAAAGCCTGATACTACCAGCCACAACACTCAATTTCTAATGCTTGAGACGTCGAACAAAACGCTACAGGAATTAAAGGAACTTCGAATCGGGGAAAATTTTACTGACCGTTTTGATTTTTGAGTTTCCAGGAATGAATTCCGCTAGCATTGCATTTCGTTTTTTTACTCTTTTTTTAATTTGTTTGCAAAAAAAAAGAAAAAAGAGTGTATTGGGTTTTTATAATGTCCGTCTGTCCGTACGTCTGTTCGGATGAACGCAGGTTTTTTCTCCCACAGTTTTACAGCTAGAGTAACCAAATTTAGCACAATGGCTACTTATCACATCCTTGATTGATCTGAATAAAAAAATGTTGGCCACGCCCACCCTCGCCTCCACAAATGAGCAAAGTCTGTATCTCCCACACCCCTTTAGCATGAGTCCCCGAATTTTGCAGGTTGAATTCTATTGCCCTATTTAATAGATTGGATAAAAATAATTTTGCCACGTCGACTCCCGCCCTTGCGATCGAGCAATGTTTGGTTCTCCTAAACCTGTAGAACGGGCCCAACCAAACTTAAATTGATGGCAAAATTTAAAAGATTTGAGCAAAAATACAATTGCCACGCCCACTTTTGACTCCACAAAGAATCGAAAAAAAGAGTATATCGCAGTCGGGTGCATCCGACTGCAACGTTCTTACTTGTTGAATGATGGTTTCTTGAGAAAAGTTTATTAGAATAGGCTGTAGAACATTATCCGCGCCTACGCTGTTGTATTTTTTCCACCCCATACAAATTAATCCGGTCTAATGTACATTCATACATATGAACCTTCTAGTTAGGTCTCCTTCTGTTGCATGCAAACATTTCGACAACTTTATTATACCCTTCTTCCCATTTTTAATTTGTAAAGAGCTTAAAATCAAAATTCAAGTGAAACTGTAGTGCAGGAGCGAGCTCTCGTTCTCATGTGAGCTAAAATTAAGTTCATTATTATTAGCTCTGTTATTTATGTGATTACCGAAGTAGTGTTCTCGAAATGACGCATTTTTCGCTGGGCTTATATCAGGTTCGGAGGCACCGGCTCTTGCCAGGTAATAATTTCTGGCAAAATGAAAACAATCGTTGTGGAGAAAAAGAGCCACAGCTAAATAAGAACCCGAAGGAGGAATGAGAGAGAAAGAGATAGTGAGAGACGAAAGCTAAATCGCAAAAGCGAGCTGCGTTTTGCGATTGGAGAGAAGTCAAAACCGACCCCGCGGACGCAGACAAACAATGGACAACGCCTTCAACGTGACTGATTGCCACTTGGCACGCAAGCAAACAACTCCGATGACGCCGACGGCAACGGGGACGGCGGCTTGGCGTGTTGGCAGACTCAAGTTGCAGTCGTCGCCATTGCGCAGTCGCCTTCGACGTCGAATCCAGCGCAATGGCCGCCAAGTTGCTTCTTTTTTTTTTTATTAGTTTTTGTTGCTTGCCATTATGTGCGTGTATTTGCCTTTTATTTGCTGCTCGCATGCAAGCCAAACCAGCCACACCCTGCTGCAGCAAACTCCCGTCAGCCCCTGCCACTAGCCGTGCAACCGAAAAATTCTAAGCTTCAAATCCCAAACTGGTTTATTTTCTTTCCACTGCCGGTAAGATGCGACTTGTGACGACTTCTGTGGCTTCACTTTAACCTGCCATCGCGGCTGTTGACTGTCATGCTACTTTGTCTAAATGCTGAATTTGTCATTTATTTTGCATCAGTAACAACGTCACTTAACACATGACCTTTGATGCTCTCGATTATTTTTATACTCTTTTTTCTAATTTTTTGAAAAAAAAAGAAAAAAGAGTATATTGGGTTTGTGAAATGTCCGTCCGTCCGTCCGTCTGTCCGTCCGTCTGTATGAACGCAGGTTTTTTCCACAGTTTTGAAGCTAGAGAAACCAAACTTGGTATACATGTTGGTATATACCATAGGCGGACAAAGTGTCAAGATCTCCAAAGCAAAGTCTGTATCACCCACACCCCTTTAGCATGAGTCCCCAAATTTTGCAGGTTGAATTGAATTGAATATATAATAGATTGGATAAAAATAATTTTGCCACGTCCACTCCCGCCCTTGCGATCGATCAATGTTTGTTTCTCCTAAAACTGTACAACGGGCCCAACCAAACTTAAATTGATAGCAAAACTTGAAAGATTTGAGCAAAAATTCAATTGCCACGCCACGGCTTCGCAAAGAGGTTAAAAAATAGTATATCGCAGTCGGGTGCATCCGACTGCAACGTTCTTACTTGTTTTTCTTACTTTTTTCAACTTTAAGCATTTTTATCTGCGTTCATACGGACAGACGGACATTTCACAAAGTCAAAATGTTTTTTTTTTTTTTTCAAAAAAATTAATTTTGGATTTATTAATTTGGGTTTGAAAAACGCATCATTCGTTATAATATATTGCAAAAATTAGCCATTTGACCAATTCAACATTTCAAATTTTTATGTTTTTTCTCTTGTTTTTATACCCTTTTTTAATTTTTTTGAAAAAAAGGGCTACTACTCACATTCCTGATTGATCTGACTAAAAAAATTTGACCATGCCCACCCCCGCCCCCACAAATAAGCAGAGTTTGTATCTCCCACACCCCTCTAGAGTCCCCAAATTTTGCAGGTTGAATTCTATTGCCCTATTAAATAGATTGTATAAAAATAATTTTGCCACGCCCACTCCCGCCCTTGCAATCAAGCAAAGTTTGTTTCTCCCAAACCCGCAGAACGGGTCCAACCAAATTTAAATTGATGGTAAAACTTGAAAGATTTGAGCAAACATAACTCCCTTTTCTCTATTTTTAATAGGAACAGGGAGTAAAATGCGGAATATCAATGGTTAAAATTCGCATAAATGTTTTAAAAGTGGCATCGCCGTTTTACTGTAAATGACCGAAATGTGCAATGAAGCTTTATTTTACCTGTAGCTTTTTAACTGAGTGTTGTAGTAAAAAATGTAGAACATGTCTATAGCTTTTCTGCAGGGGGTATTACAGTTTTGTCACGAAATGCATATTCTTTGTCAACAGCCGACTCAAACCAGCCATGTCCGTCAAGTCCCTCAGTTTTAAAGCCATCTTGATGAAACTTGGCACATACACTTCTTTATTCTGCAAGCAGAAATGACCGGAGCAGACCACTATAACATCTAGCTTCCATAGGAACGATGCACTATGGGGAATTTGACCAGTTTTTGTGGCCAAAATTAATAACTCAAAAACTAAGTAAGATATTTAAGTTCGGTTTTCTGCATTATGTTTATGTAACCATTAGGTATTAGATTTAGAAAAGAGGTAGGCGAGGTACCGCCCCTTTTGTTAAAAAAGGAACTTATTTCTAAAAAATTTGTAGAACAATATTTTATCATGGAACAACAAATTTTGAGGTAGTATTTTGGTGTATTTATTTAAAAAAAAGTGGGCGTGGCACGTCGTTAAATTAAAAAACAACTTTTTAAGAAAAAATATGTTTAGCGCATTCGCTCTGCAGTCCTGCAATGAACAATACTTAAAACTATATATTGTGAGTTATGTGTTTTCTATACACACTTCTTATTCATGCTCTTCGGATTCCAATTCAATGATACATAAAAATTCTAAAAGATTACCAATTTCAAAAAAATTGCTTTGATTTTCCGATGTGTCATCAGGACTTGAAGAGCATTCTAATAAATTCAAAACCTGCACAGGAAGACTCATTCTCTTCTATCGCTGAATTCGTCTATCCAAATTCACTGAAGATATGACTGGATCGGAAATATCCATTGCCCGTTGAAACACGTCTGTGAAGCTTTGCATCCTACTACAATTGCTTGCGTGATGAAGTCGATCAGACTAATAATACTTGTTCCGCGATTCAGCTCCTTTCTCTCCAAAATATCCAATAGGAAGAATGGTATTCTGAATAATGTCACTTGCGTGAACCAGAATCTTGTGTACTGTTGCGGTCATTGGCAACCAAGAATATTTGTTGATGATTATCTCTGCAGTACCATAGCAAAAGAATTGAAATTTTTGAACAAATAATGGCAACTGACATGAAAGGCATATCAAAATAATTCTAAAATTTGCAATGACCTGTTCATCGATGCCAGTGATATTAACATAATATTATAAGCAACAACAAAATATCTGCGAAGTGGCGCCATCTGTTGAGATTTCTGGTACGCAGCATTGAAGAATAATCTTTTGTTAAAGCGTTACACTCAAAAAAATTGTAACTTGGCGACTTTCAGAAAATTCAGACCGTACCAAGCTAGTATGAAATTTTTAAAGTCATACTGCAGTTCTCTCATCCGTTGCGTTTACGTGATCAAAAATATATAAAATTAAAATAAAAATTCAACTTTAAGTTTGAGGTGGTTCGCAGAGGCTCTAAAGTTTTGTATGTCACTAATCCGCAGTGTTGGTTTACATACTCAATTTTTAAACAGTTGGCGTTGACATGAATTTAAATTTATTTACCCTTTAAAAATTGTTAAAAAAGTATACCAATTTCGGCCAGAATGTGGAGGAAAAAATTGCTAATGGAGACAAGTCTTGACAAAAAGAAATCAATGTTCAAAAATTAAGCCCAAAAACAGTTAACCCGACTAAAAATGATGAGCATTAGCATTTTCTATACATATCATATTTTAAAAGTTGACAGCTTTTGAAATGTGTTTAAGATTTTTTAGATAAAAACCTACATGTGGTATACGTATTTTTATACCCCTGCAGAGGGTATTATAATTTTGTCACGAAATGTGTAACGCATTGAAGGAGACGTCTCAGAAAAAAATTGTACATTCGTGATCAGCATCAACAGCCAAGTCATGTCCGTCTGTCTGTTTATATGCGAACTAGTCCCTCAGTTTTAGAGCTATCGTGATGAAACTTGGCACAGATGCTTATTCTTTCTGCAAGCAGTACATATGTCAGAATCGGCCAGATCGGACCACTATAACATATAGATGCCATAGGAACGATCGGTTGAAAAATAAGTTTTTGTATGAAAAACTTTTTTGTTTTTCAAGATAACTCAACCAAACTCACTATGTCTCAGTTTAAACACTATCCACATATGTTTGCAAAATTTCATTAAAATCGAAAAACTATAACTTATATCTGCCATAGCAACGATCGGTTGAAAACTAAGTTTTTGTATGAAAAACTTTTCTGTTTTTCAAAATAACTCAACCAAACTCACTATGTCTAAGTTTTAACACTATCTACAGATTTGGACAACATTTTATCAAAATCGGCTCACTATATCTTATAGCTGCCATAGGAAAAATCTGTTGAAAATAAGTTTTTGTATGAAAAACTTTTTTGTTTTTATAAATAACTCAACCAAACTACACTAACACTATCCACATATTTGGACAAAATTTGATCAAAATCGGCTCACTATATCTTATAGCTGCCATAGGAACGATCGGTTGAAAAATAAGTTTTCTTATGCAAATCTTTTCTGCAAGGGTATATATCTTCGGCACGCCGAAGATAACAAATCTTTCTTGTTTTCCAAAGCTTTGAAGCTAGAACAACCAAACTTAGTATATTTGTTGATATATGCCATAGGCAGACAAAGTGTCAAGATCTCCCACCTTCCCCCACAAACCGCAAAACCTATATCTTCCACAGTTTCACAGCTAGAGTAACGAAATTTACCACAAAGGCTTCTAATCACTTCCTTGATTGATCTGACTAAAAAAAAATTGGCCACGCCCACCCCCGCCCTTACAAATGAAAGTCTGTCTTTCCCAAACCTGTAGAATGGGCTCAACCAACTTTAAATTGGTGGCAAAACTTGAAAGATTTGAGCAAAAATACAGTTGCCATGCCCACTTCTGATTCCGCAAAGAGGCTAAAGAAAGAGTATATCGCAGTCGGGTGTATCCAAGTGCAACGTTCTTACTTGTTATAATATTTTTTTTAATTTTTTGTTTAAAAAAAGAGTATATTGGGTTTGTTTTTCTGCATGTTACTCACATTTGCAGTACTTTATAACTCCCTTTTTTGCTATTATTAATGGGTAAATATTGTTGGCTTGTACTGGTACTAAACGGCACCAATGATCAATGAAGGTAATATACGGAATACGGAACCGAGTACCTAAAAAAATTGGTAACAATTCAGAAGATTTTACTGAAACGTTATTTCAAAGAGAGTAAGCGGAACAATGAAAAAAAAAAAAATTAAGAACCACAGGTCGCAAGTGCAGAGCAAATCAATGTTAATAAGTTATTAATTGCCAAACAACGCGAAATATTTGAAGTAATAATTGTAATTCTAAAATCAAACTATATGGCTACCGACAACTATATTCGGTAGGATTCTTTGTTAGATGCACGCAAATCAAAAATGAAATTCCTCTAGCCCAAGCAGCTGCGGCAAAGACTGCGACCATACCTAGTTTCGACAGGATGCCTGAAAACTGATACTCGCGCATTGTTTTGATAATTATACGTTGCACAGAAAGATGGCAAGCTTGTGATGCGGAAGATTCAGAGTATTAAAAGGTTGTCAAAGGTATGTGCCATGGCATTTCACGCGGCTATTCGTAAAAGACTTGACTTCCGCTCTCCAGGAGCGCAGGCGCAAAAAACTTTAGCACCCCAGCAAGGATACTTGGGTTACTTGGGTGCTGAATAAAGCGCTTCCGGCGCTGGGTCTGTAATTATATTAGTGTGTTGTCGTTGCAGGCGTAAAAAGGGTGCGATATGCGAGTCCTGTCTGTTCCCTGCTCTTTACAAAGAACAAAAACCAACAATACAGAGAGAGATAGAAAGAGAGAGAGAGAGAAACAGGGATTGCTCGCATGAGCACCTTTTGTTTTTTGGTTTAATTTTTGCACACTTCCGGTTTGACATGTGACAGGCAACGCGCTCGTCCAGTATACAGTCATATTAACACACGGGGCGTGACACGGCCGCCCGTTGAATAAATCGCTGCGCACATGGAAAACGCGCGCCAAAAATGGGCCGGCTGCACAGGGCGTTCACCAGCTGGCCTTGTGCTTTGCACCTCGTCGTCGTAATCGCTTTGTGCCGTTCATTCGGACTCGCGCTCTCTGCCACGCTCAGCCTCCGTAGCCGCCTTCGCTTTTGTGATTCGTTCAATCTAGTTTTTCTTTAATATGTTTTCTGTGTTTGTGTGTGTGTATGCATTTGCGAAAAAATCCTTGGTGCCCTGCTCCGCACACTTTGCATTGAATTACAAGGCAGGCCGAACCTTTAACCACTCATTCCCTGGAACGTGTCAACGTAAACTAATCAGCCGCTCAACCCATTTTGCAAAATGCATGTACGTTAATTTTTACTTATTAAAACAAGTAAGTGCGTTGCAGTCGGATAGTCTCGACTGCAATGTTCTCTTTTTTTAGCCTCTTTCCGGAGTCGGAAGTGGGTGTGGCGATTATAGTTTTGGTAAAATTTTCATGCTTTGCCATAAACTTAAATTCGAATGCTCCAGCTATACAGGTGTGGGGGTGGGCGTGGCGAAATTTTAGAAAAAAAAATACAAGTAAGAATGCTCTAGTCGAGTGTGCCCGACTACGAGACTTTCTGCTCCAACATGCACTTCAAGCAGTTCAGTGGCAACGCAAGCACGCATCCAAAATTTGCAATAATCTTTATCTGCGTATGATATACAGGAACCTGCATGCCAAGTTTGTTGTCCCTAGCTCTTATAGTCTCTGAGATCGACGCGTTCATACCGACAGACAGACAAACGGACAGACGAACATGGCTATATCGGCTTGGCTGTTGATGCTGATCAAGAATATATATAGTTTACATAGTTGGAAATGGCTCCTTCCAACTGTTACATACATTTGCAGTACTTTATAACTCCCTTTTTCTTATTTTATATGGGAACAGGGAGTAAAAAGAGTATATTGGGTTTGTGAAATGTCCGTCTGTCTGTCTTTATGAACGCAGTTTTTTCCACAGTTTTAAAGCTAGAGCAACCAAACTTGGTATACATGTTGATATATACCATAGGCAGAGAAAGTGTTAAGATTTCCCCCCTCACCACCACCACTTCCCCAAAAATTGGCAAAAAAAACTGTATCTTCCACAGTTTTACAGCTGGAGTATCCAAATTTGTATTTGCCACACCCTTTGAAAAAACAAGTAAGAATGCTCTAGTCGAGTGTGCCCGCTACGAGACTCCCTGCTCCCAACTTGCATTTCAAGCAGTTCAGCGGCAACACAAGCTGGCAGCGCACTTAACGTGTCCAGTTCCTGTCAAACTGTTGTTTCTGCCTGCTGAGACGGGGGTAATAGATTCTTCCATAACTTTGGTGCTATTTATCCGATCGTGATGAAATTTTCACAGATGATCAACATTGACACAACATATATGTGTACCAAAAATCTTTAAAATTGTGGCTGTGGAAGTCTGTTGCGATTTGCGTAGGTGCGGGGGGTTGTATCCAAAATTTTAAATAAACTTGATCTGCGTATGGTATACAGGAACCTTCATGCCAAGTTTGGTGCCTCTAGCTCTTATAGTCTCCGAGATCTGTGTGTTCATACGGACAGACAAACAGACAGACAGACAGACGGACAGACAGACGGACATGGCTAAATCGACTCGGCTGTTGATGCTGATCAAGAATATATATACTTAATATAACTTTATCAAACAAATTCAAAAGCTAACAATTGTTTTCAATGACAAATCAAGGCTAATTGTTGAACATATGAAATCAACAAACCGATTACTTAAAGGCGTACTGAAAATTCAATGGGAATCAAACATTAAAGAAAATATTAAAAATATATTAGACGATTTGGAAAAGGTAAAAGATACAATATTAACTTCAAAATTGTGTGTGCTGAGTAGAGACATTTTAACAGAAGAAGAAATTAATGCGTATAGAATTGACCTCGACAAATTACAAGCAACAAAATTTAGCCTTGCATTGTTTAATGATAATATAATAATATATATATATCATTGAAATACCAGAAATGACAATTCAAAAACATTAACAAATTTATGTACAACCTATAACTTATAAAGAGAATTTTAAGCAAATTGAAATTAACCAAAAACTATTTTTAAGTATTATTGAAACACTTTATAAAAATACCAATAAATTTCAACACTTACATTTAATTAAAGATTATTGAATCGAAAATCTCGTTAAAGACAATATGCATTGCCAATATGAGCAAAACGTCAAGATATAATAGAAATCGCCATTAATAACACAATTGTAATAAACCTCAAAGAACAAACTTTAAAACAAAATTGTAATAAACAAATCATTAAAATATGATAACATTGACAATATTTAAAAAATATCCGAAGTTACCTTTAAAAATAAGCGTTCAAACTTATAAAAATATATACCTACATTTCGCATTATATTATTAATCATTATCTATATTAGATTCAGATAAAGAGCCAGTTCAGCTGAGTAATAAACAAACACTTAGCTTCGCTGTGGAAACTCAGGCTCCCGCTCTAAAAGAATTGATGTAAACAAATATAGTAAATTCGATCGACAGCTCGAATTGTAACACTTAGATTCGATGCGCCAAATCAAGTTCTTGCGCACCAAGTATTAATGTAAACAGATGCGGCCGGCAGCCTAAGAAATAATTGTAAACAATATGTGGCCGATCGTAGGCAGCCTCCAATAATCCCTTACTAAGCATAATCAATGGTCAGCCACTCGGGCGACATATCACGTCATTCCTTTGTTCTGCCCAAAATAAACCTCTTATAAATAACCCAAACACACTGAACCACTAGTTCAGTTGACCATAGCACTTGAATAAAGAAATATCAAAAAATACAAATAAAGTTCTTTATTTCAAAATTTCAACAACTCATATAATAATAATTGTTGCAAAAGTGAAAATTTTGCAATTGTTATAAAATTTACTAGAGCCCTGCACGAGTGCACTGCATCCCAGTGCACTATGGGAAACATTTCCATTTTTCGGGTATTTAGTCATTTTGTCAAAGTATTAAAATTACCATTTTTTTGTGTTAACATCTTAAAGGCGATCTTGACACTTTGTCTGGCTATGGTATATACCAACATGCATACCAAGTTTGGTTGCTCTAGCTTCAAAACTGTGCAAAAAACTGCGTTCATACGGACGGACGGACAGACGGACTTTTCACAAGCCCAATATACTCTTTTTTCTTAAAAAAAAAAAAATAAAAAACAGGAAAGAAATGTTATTTTCGGCTTGCCGAAGATATATGTATACCCTTGCAGTAAAGATTTGCATAAGAAAACTTATTTTTCAACCCATCGTTCCTGAGGCAGCTATAAGATATAGTGGTCCGATTTCCCTGAAATTTTTGACAACATATGTGGACAGTGTTTGAACTGAGACATAGTGAGTTTGGTTGAGTTATCTTGAAAAACAAAAAAGTTTTTCATACAAAAACTTATTTTTTAACTTATCGTTCCTATGGCAGCTATATGTTATAGTGGTCCGATCTGGCCGATTCGAGTCCCTTTCTTTATTTGCCATTTTGCCGTGGTCAAATGCGGAAGTGGAACGCATTTTTAGCCAAATGAATATTGTCAAAACAAAGTGGCGCAACAAAATGCACTTAAAAACTTTAAATGCAATATTAATCATAAGGTTTGTTTTTTATTTTAATCATAACTATTAATTTGTAAATAATATTTTATTTTTTTTTTCATAGATATGGATTGCGAAGGCATGGAGAATGTTGCCACACCTACAACTTAGTCTCATTCAAAATAACGATAAATATTTAAATGAGGAAGAAAATGGTGAAATTGATGTATTGTTAACTTATTTTTACTCAGAATCTAGCTTATGCGGGCGCTCCACACCTGGCAACGCTCACAACCCACCCTTCCAATGATTTTTCCATGGCACGTTTGTCTAGAAAAATCCCAAAATGTTTTTTTTTCCATTTCTAATTTACCCTTTTACTTTAAAGAAATAAATAATTAAACTTAAACTTCCATTTTAAATCATAATTTTTATTTACAAAAATTTTTTAATATATGGATGTTCTGCAAAAAGGCCGACTTCATAAAGAAACAAAAGTAAATTTGATAAATAAATTTCCAAATATTTATCTTAAAAATATATATATTTATAAGAACCATTTTTATACTCTTTTTTTAATTTAAATCGCAGTTTTTTTGACAGTTTTGGCGCTAGAGCTTCCCAACTTGGTATACATGTTGGTGTATACCATAGTCAGACAAAGTGTCAAGATCACACCCATGAAAATTTCAACAAATTTAATTATTAATTCATTAACAAAATCCAAAACAAATTCATAATAAATGGTTAAACCATCCTATAAAAAGAAATATCTTTGCTATACATTAATTTGTTCAACGGCAACAGCTGATTTGTTTACATAGAAGTATCTTAAAAATATACATTCTTTTGTTTACTTTATTGACATTCAATTAGCAGAAGGAATTATTACAGTTTGCAAAAGTAAAATGAGCGCTGTTATCAGATGGTACTCTTATACCGATCGTATGTGTGTGCGCATCAGTGCTGCCACCTTAGGAATTTAGTTGATAGATCTGGCAACTTTTCAACTTTTTGTATTTAACTCAGTGGTTCGATTATATGATCAACTTGAAAGTGGTTTTTCACTCTTTTGCAGGTTGAGTTCTGTTGAACTATAAAATAGATTGGATAAAACTAATTTTGCCACGCCCACGCCCGCCCATGCAATCGAGCATTGTTTGTTTCTCCCAAACCCAACCAAATTTAAATTGATGGAAAAATTTGAATTATCTTACCAAAAACACAATTGCTGCGGTCACTTCTGACTCCACAAAGAGGCGATAAAAAGAGTATATCGCAGCGGGTGAACCCGACCGCAACATTCTTACTTGAAAATTTAAATGAAGCTGACGAATTAGATATCATTATAAGTATTCTTTTATAAAATGTGAATATAATGGATTAAGATATGAAATCATGTTCCTTTTTACTCCCTGTTACCTTTAAAAATGGGAAAAAGGGTGTAATAAAGTACTGCAAATGTGTGTAACAGTCAGAAGGAGGCATTTCCGACTATATAAACTATATATATTCTTGATCCGGATCAACAGCCGAGACGAACTAGCCATGCCCGTCTGCCTGTCTGCACAGATCTCAGAGACTATAAGAGCTAGAGACACCAAACTTGGCATATAGGTTCCTGTATCCCATACGCAGATCAAGTTTATTTCAAATTTCGGATGCACCCCCCCGCACCCACGCAAATCGCAAAAGACTCCCACAGCCACAATTTCGGATCCGTTACGGATCCGTTTCTGATCTGAAACGGACAAAATGTCCAAGACGGATCCGTTACGGATTCGTAACGGACTCATTTTGTTTATTGGGTACATACATACATACATACACACAAACATATATACATACATTCATACATACATACAGACCGAGGTCGGTCGCGTTTTACAATCGTTCCATCGTGTCTACTCTGTCCCAGACGTGGCAAGGTTAGTCACAAGTCCCTGGACGCTGGGGGAAGAGCTTCACTTCACTTCACCTCGGGTGCGTTTTGCGTTTTGAGCGCTTTTCATTTTTCCCTCGGCGCCTGACTTGTTGTCAGTTCTTCGCAGGACACGCTAGATAGATTCAGTAAGTCAGAGCTGTTATTCACACAGCTGTTCGCAATATACCAGGGCTGCCGTGGCACAAAACCTCTAGTTAAGCCTAAGCCAAGCTAAGCCAGGCAAAAAGCTTTGCCTATCTTAGGGGGCATATTTTGCCGTTGCATACTTTTAGCGACAGCTTTTGGCCACATAGACCCATAGTCATTAAATAAAAAACGCCAGCCGGGAGGCATTCCTGCGCCGCTCGGGCCTGCAGAGGTCACCACCAGGTAGCGCACCCAAGCCGCCAAGTGCTCCTGTGCCTCATGAAGACCCTACGCTGCATGCAGAGCCGTCGTCTGTGGGCGTAACTACGCCGCATGCTGCAACCGCCGCGTTGGAGGCACTTGCAGCTTCGCCAGAATATCCGGTTGAAGAACCGCTGACTCTACAAAGCTGTGGAGCAAATGGGAGAAGCTGTTAGTGACCTAGTGGTGCTATTTGACGGCAAGCGGCACATCACACAACTGGCGCAGGACAAGCTGGCAACGCTAGACAGACTGCAGCGTACTGCCGCCTGACTTAGCCGCGATTAGGACGAGCAATCCACAGGAGCAAGCATGGCATCCGCCAAATTGGTGGATTAAACGGACAAGCCAGACGACACCAAACATCAGTGTCGTCTCGAAAGCCTCTACCACTGGCGCTGAGAATCCACCAGAGAATAGCACCCCAAAAAGGCGCAGAGACCGTGAGCTGCACCCGCGTGCCACTCCGCCCAAACGAAATAAGCCACATCAGCGAAAGCTTGACTTGCCTGGTCCCACACACTCAGCGGCAAGCAACCAATGGCACAACGTGCTGCCAAAGAAGCAGAGATCGGAGAGAAGCAGAGATCCCAAAGCCAGACCGGACGCGCTGATCATCAGCACAGGGAACCTCAGCTATAGCGAGGTCCTATCGATGGTCACGTGGAGGAGTGATGACAAGCTAAAGAGCGTCAGTGGAAACGTCACTAAGGCTCGCCGAACCGCCAAGGGCGATCTGCTGCTTGAGCTTAGTGGCTCCGGGCTAGACTGCACAGCAAGCCTAAAGGAAGAGATCGAGCATGTGTTGGGTGACCGTGCGGGCGTCCGAACTCTCCCACAGGAGACCCAGCTGCTGATCAAGGACCTGGCTCAGTTGACATCGCAGGAGGATATTGTGGCTGCCCTAGTTGAGCAACCTGTAGTCAAAGCGTGCGACCTCCATGTGAAGAGCTTACGCCCCGCGTTCGATGGCGACCAAATGTCAAGCAAAGTCCTAGAACTTGGCAAGGTGCGTACTGGGTGGTCGAACTGCCGGATTAGTCAACAGGAAGCCAGGACCCGATGCTACAGATGCCTGGAGATCGGCCATATCGCTAGTAGACGCCATAATCCGGTCAATAGATGTAACCGCTGTATTAAATGCGGCGTATTGAGACACAAGGCAGCAGCTTGTTCCAATCCAGCAAGGTGCTATATTTGCAGCAACAATGACGACAATTCGGCTTCGGATACAACGGGAAGGGCAGCACTCTGGCTGTGTGGGGGTACAGGACTCCAACTCTCAAATATACACGCAGGAAACGGCTTTGTACGTGCCAAAGTTGCGGGCATGTGGTGCTACAGCTTATACTTAGATCCAAGCCTTAGTTTAAATGATTTTACAGTCACGCTAGATGCGCTGGCAGCCGGTGCGAGAGGACGCCATCCACTGCTCATCGCTGGCCATTTTAACGAGTGGACGGAAGACTGGGGCAGTTTGTATACCAACGCTAGAGGACGGAACCTTCTGGAGATTTTGGCTTCGCTGGACATTGTGCTGCTAAACCAAGGAAGCCAACACACGTTTAGCAGAGGAGGAATTTGATCTATTGTCGACCACACTTTTGCCAGCAGCTCACTCTAGTGCTGCATCAGCACTACATACACAGCGAGCGACCACTTGGCAATTCTTTGCACTGTTGGTGAATGCATCCGAAATTTGAAATAAACTTGATATGCGTATGGTATACAGAAACCTGTATGCCAAGTTTGGTGTCTCTAGCTCTTATAGTCTCTGAGATCGACGTGTTCATACAGACAGACGGACAGACAGACAGACGGACATGGCTCCTTCGTCTCGGCTGTTGGTCCTGATCAAGAATATATATATTTTATATAGTCGGAAATGCCTCCTTCTGTCTGTTACACACATTTGCAGTACTTTATAACTCCCTTTTTCCCATTTTTAATGGGAACAGGGAGTAATTAATTAAATTTTTAATAAAGTTTCATTAAATTTTGAAATACTCCAATTAGCCTCTGGGCTGCAACAAGTCTGAAAGACGAAAAAATCTAGTTTCGACGCATTTGCTGCTAAAGACGTTTAGCAGTTGCTGCTAAACAAAACAACTTCCATTAAGTTCGGCGCTGGAGGTGAAACAGAATCCAGTACTTGAGAAGATGTATGCCTGGTGTTGTTCTCTCTCTCCCCCACTATAAATATTAAAATTTGCAAAAAAAAAAAAAAAAATTAAATAGCGAACCCCGCCCGCTCGTTAAGTGGTTATGATAATCTCGACTTTAAGGAAGATACATATTAAAATTAGTTATAGCTGTAAGTTATGTATACCGATCAGCGGGATTCGCACACTGGTTACAGGTCGATAAAAATTGAAATGATTTGCATGTACTATTATTTTCAACAGTGATTGTTTATTAAATTTGCGAATAAATACAATTACAATAAAAATAAAATTAAAGACAAGGAATTACAAAAACTAATCAATAAAACTTTGAAAACACAAAAAAAAAAAATGGTAACAATTAAACAAATTAAAAACTAAGCAAAGCAAGACAAAAACAACAAACGCTACGCACTACTTAGGCTGAAAAATTAAATGTTCAAGTAAAACCACCTTACAAATATACAGTAGATAGTAAATTAAAATGTTGGGTAAATTGTGTCCGAAGGTCAAAACCTAGCTATGCTAGATCGGAATAAAAATATTAACGATGAACTTAATTGATGAAATTAAAAATACCCTTTAATTATGCACAACATGCCCTATACTTTAAATGAATTAAATGGTTAGTATTAAAATGAATTGCTAAGACTTCTTATTACTATGACATGGGAGTGTAGATAAAAAAATACATTTCTTCCACAGTTTTGAAACTGGAGCAACCAAACTTGGTATATACCATAGTAAGACAAAGTGTCAAGATGCCATTGGAACGATCTGTTGAAAATAAGTTTCTGCATGCATAAGCGTTTGAGTTCTTCAAAATAAGTCCAGCCAACTCACTATATCTAAATTAAAACACGTTCTACACATGTTGACCAAATTTTATCAAAATCGGATCACTATATTTTATAGCTGCCATAGGGACTATCGGTTGAAAAATAAATTTTGTTATGCAAATCTTTTCTGCAAGGGTTTATATATTCGCCACGCCGAAGTTAACAGTGAGCAGGATGCACAGCAGTGGCGTCAGCGAACTTTCCGGAAAGTTTTCCCAAAATTTTCTTTTGTAGCAACGTGCTCACGCATAAATTTGGCACCATTTTTACTCCCTGTTCCCATTAAAAATCGGTAAAAGGGAGTTATAAAGTACTGCAAATGTATGTAACAGGCAGAGGGAGGCATTTCCGATTTTATAAACTATATAAATTCTAGATCTCAGAGACTATAAGAGTTAAAGACACCAAACTTGTCATGCAGGTTCCTGTATACCATAAGCAGATCAAGTTTATTTCAAATTTCAGTTACACACCACCGCACAGCTCCCACAGCCACAATTTTAAAGATTTCTCTTTGATTTTGGTACACATATTTCTTTTATCAATGTTAATCAGTTTCATAAATTTCTTTTTCCTCCCGTCTCAGCAGGCAGAGACAAGAGTTTTACAGGAACTGGACAAGTCAAGCGCGAAGCTTGCTTGTGTTGAACTGCTTAAAATGACTAGACTAGAGCATTCTTACTTGTTATATATATAGATATATAAGGTAAATAATAACAATGTAAAAAGTAATTGTAGGCTTTACACAGAAACTGCTGTCAAAATTATGGACGAGGACACCAGGATCCAAAAAACTGTCCTTCACATGACCCCATATCACTTTGGTCGCATTTTAATTTTATTGGAGCCATCCATAACTAAACAGGACACTCGCATGCAGAATTGTATTGGACCTATAAGGTTCATAGTTACTTCGCTTTATTTGGAGAAAGGTAAATGCGTACATGTACGCATTTGAAATTTGCCGCCGTAAACAAACAATTTGATAACGTAACCGTTCAGAATAAGGCTCGAAATCCCAATAAATGAAAAAAGTAGCTGCACCTTTGCAAACATTAGTCTATCTCACCAAATTCAGATCTAAACTAATTTGCAAATTTAGCTAGTGGCATATGCCCATAATTGGGTTCCTTTGTAAGAAATACTATAATATTTAAGTTGTTTACTGTGCACTATGGGTTGCCAAAAGGGTTGGTCGTTTTGAACTGTCATTTGATCTAAACATGTGCGTGATAAGGCTTCAAAGATGCCGCTGCCGATGCCATTGAAGGGGCTCTCTAGTTCTTTCAATACAATTGCAATTGCGACGTCGATCCCGTGACCCGTCATCTATTTTTACGGTAATGCCTGGTGACGTTTTGAATGCAATTACAGTGCCAACAAAAGACACGCATGCGGCTAGGGAGCTGATAGGTAGAAACAGGGAGCATACGATCTAGAGCACGTAAATACTTTTTATTTATTGTGTTCCATTTTATTTTTTAATTTGCAGCTAAATGGTAATTAGAAATGCACGCAAGCTATGAGAGACTTTTTTTTTATTTTGTTACAGTTTTGTTCTGACAACCGCAAACGACACTGTCTATCTATCAACCATATCAGAGGGCCACAGATGGCCAGGAGATTTTCGCCGAGCCCAGTCTAACTGTATAAGTAAGAGCTAAACTATAGTTAGGGGCTGGCGGCCAAAACGGGCAGGTAGAAAAAGAGCTGGCCGCATACTGAGCGCTAGGTCGCCACGACCGTTGGCTGAGAGTTGATTCGAGTATGGATTTAAACTGGTGGGGTTGCGGGAGAGGGTGCCACTGGTAACTATGCGTATCCATCAGTAACTACAAAAAAAAAAAACAAGTTGGAAAAAATGTGTTATTAACTTAAAAGCGTAATTACAGCGAATGGCAGCTACAGAAAAAACAGTGTTGGCCAGCCTGTGTATGGAGGGCAACGCGTTGTGGCCGTGGCTACTGTTCCGTTGACAGTTTTTAAAGTCGGCCATTTCTGTTGATTTTATTGTTATTTGGATGGCAATATGCATCTAAGGCTCAAGGTATATACTTAAAACCTTTTCATTGTCTCGCTCGAATTTAACATTTATCATTTGTTTGTAATAATAACATACATGGACCATGTTTATTTATTAGTACCTGTACCCATTAAAGATGGGTAAAAGGGGGTAATAAAGTACTGTAAATAAGGAGACAATTCTGACCACATAAAGTACGTATACTCTTTATCAGCATCAACAGCCGAGACTGTGGGACCGTATGCACGCTGTAATCTCAGAGACTGCAAGAGCTAGAGACACGAGACTTGGCATGTAGGTCCCTCATCTCAGCAGGCAGAAGCAGCAGTTTCGCAGGCACTCCACACGTTAAGTGCGTTAAACAGTGTACCCACAGGTGAATTTGTTCGTCGAACGTGTTCGTCAAATACACACAAAAACTGGTGCTGAACATACTAGCTATCCACATTCGAACTTTCGTCGACCACAATACTATCGACGAACTAATTCGTCTGTGGATACACTGCTTTACTTGTTTGCGTTTCCGCTAAACTGCTTGAAGTTCAATTAATGCACTGCTTGTAATTGTGTGAGTAATTGAATGGAAAGATGTTGTTGTGAATTTCAGAGTTGCGTGCAGGGAGTCATTCTTACATGTGTTTCACTGTTGTATATTGCTTATCTTGTTATTATACCCATGCAGAGCGTATATAATAATATATATATAATTTAAATAATTTATAATAATATATATATAATTTAAATAATTTAAAAATTCAAATATAATTTTTTCACGAAATGTGTTACGCATTGAAGAAGACGTCTCAGAATTAACAAAAATGGTATATTCGTGATCAGCATCAACATGTTCGTCATGTCCGTCTGTCTGTCCGTCTGCTTATATGCGAACTAGTCCCTCAGTTTTAGAGCTATCGTGATGATACTTGGCACAGATGCTTATTCTTTCTGCAAGCAGTACATATGTAGAAATCGAAAGATGTAACATTGCTGCGATTGATGTTGGTGAAGTGAGCAATAAAAATATAAAAAACAAGTAAGAACGTTGCAGTCGGATACACCCAATATACTCTTCCCTTCGCCTCTTTGCGGAGTCAGAAGTGAGAGCGGCAATTGTATTTTTGTAAAGTCTTAACACTTTGTCTGCCTATGGTATATATAGTATACCAAGTTTGGTTGCTCTAGCTTCAAAACTGTCGAAAAAACTGCGTTCATACAGACAGACAGACGGACATTTCACAAACCCAATATCCTTTTTTTTTTTAAAAAAAATTAAAAAAAAGAGTATAAAAATATATTCGCGAGCTTGTTTTCGAGCTAAACGGAAAAAGCTAGGTTTTCGATTTTTCAAAAAGGAGAGAGAGAATTTTCAATATCTTGGAAACCAAATTTCGGATTCTTAAAAACTTTACAGTTTTGAAGCAAAAAAGACGCAAATTAACCCGTTTACATCGAAGAAAAATAAAGAAATGCGAGTCGCAAGAAAAAAACATGTCCGTTGGCGAATGCGAAGCGAATTGATTAGATTTTAAAACATGGAGGCTTCTCGTTGCCCTGATGCAACAATACAACTTTTAAACAAAGTTTATTACTGCCCATAAACAATCGCCATTGGGAAGGATCAAATAATTCGCCGATTTCTTGGAATAATACTTCAATATCGTGGCAAAAGCCGGCATTTTCTTCTTTCGAGTAGTATTTAGAGAAGTTCAGGTGCTGTTCTCTAAAGTATGTAACTTTAACATCAGGCTCCAACCAGTAGTTTTCCAGCAATCCTGATGCCACTACCTCTGAATTGTATTTTAATATATCTAAATCCCTTATTAGGACATTAAGTCTAGATTGATTGAAACACATTGGAATATTTTTGGGCTCCAAATCACTCCCACTTGACTCAGTAGATACTTCACTATTGGACTTCCTGAGGTTTCTTGGGCAAGCAGTCCGCTGAACGGAAGGTAAGTGACCAACTGTCTTTGTGAAAGAATGGACTTCAGGATAATATAATAATGAAATATTGCCTCTTTCCAAGTTCCAGGTTTTTCAAATGGCATGTTACGGCTAAAATGCAATGAAAAAAATTAAGATTACAGTAGGTAAATACGAGTATAACGAACATATGTAAATGTAAATACTTCCCTCCTGATTTCCACATATTTAAAGTTGTATCGCACACCGAATTTGGCGTCCATGTCTTATGAATATTTTCGGGAGAGCGTCCAAAATATGACGTAAACGCTGATTGCAACTCTGTTGGAAAAATATGCCCAGTTCCAAATATATATGCTCCACTATTAAAGCAGAACTGACCCGGAGAATAAACGCATGTTAGTTACGTACCGCAGCAATTGGATTTGTAATATGACCGCACTTGAAGTAAACAAGACAACGATTTACTTACTTACCTAGTACACTGACTTACCCTCTCAATTAATTAGTCAATTTATAAGTTTTTGTCTATTCTGGTTAGGTATTTTTGGGGATGCTACATTTGTTTTGTTGTTTTTTTTTTCAGTTACGTCCGATTTTATAACTGCAAATTAATCAGATGAAGGTGTAACACCTTGTATACCTGTACTTTAAAATTATCCTTATAGAACGTTTCAATACCTGTAAATTGACCATTCAGAAAATACTTTATCGTTAAATGTAGCTGTATTCGTTTTAATACCTTTAATTAACCCAATTGTTGAATATGGTTGAATTCGATTTGGCACTGAAAAATATTGGAAGCAAATATTTCATTGAAGTGTAGGTAAAATGGGCCTAAATGTAAATGGTTAAATACAGTGAATAGAAACGAGAAAGTTATGTATTTGTTTATCGTTTGATGCATACCATTACAAATCATTCTTATTCAAAAAGTTTTTTTTTATAAATAAGTTTATATTTAAATCGATAAATTGAAAGCAATCTATTTAATATAACCGAAAATATCTCAAAAACGCTCACACATTTTTAAGTTTTGACTTTATTTTCGAAATAAACTGTCGATTTTACTTAAGGAATGACTTTAAAATTGTCAAAATCCGAGCATTTTTAGAAAATGTTCTATCCTCATACTGATAAGCTGATAGCCGCCACTAAACAGAGCGTGTTCATTCTCAAGAGCTAATAACTTCATTATTTCTCATCGATTTTGATAAAATATTCCTTGTTTTGTTTGAAATGAATTGAGCTATAGACCCAAAAAAAAAAACCCTATGTTTTTTTTAAAACGTGAAATTTCAATGCAAAATTTTCTGTTTAAGTCTAAATAGCGAAGAAGAATTTTTAAAGTTGATGTGCAGGTGGATTTTAGGACATTATATAACGTTTTCAAGAAGGATGTTTTTAAGAATCCAAAATCTGTTTTCGAAGGTATTGACAATTCTCTGAGTGTAACTTTTTGAAAAACAAAAAAATGGGTATTTTCGTTTAGCTCGAAAACGGCGTCGCAAACATATTTTTTTTTTTTTGGGATTTGGCATCTGATTTTACATAAGAAAATTATAGTTGCTGTTCTTGGAACATTTTGCAAAAAAGTTTTGATCACCGGCTATGGATATTCCGTCACTGACGGAAAATGGAGGTCAAGGTCAAAAGCTTACCCGAGCAAAGTCGGATCATACCAGCTAGTGTAGATATTTAGCTGCAGTTACTGTCCACAGTAATCGCTTGAATCAGCCTCAAAGATACCTTTCTTTTAGTAGCAGTATCAGTAACTTCTTTCATCATAATAAAGACTTCCAAGAAACTCTTCATAAAACAACAACACAAAATGTCGCAATAAGAAACAAAAGCAGTGCCGAAGAGAGCTGCCATTTACCGAGAGTCCATCGAACAAAACGTGCTATGAATTGCGATAAGAATGAACAGAGTCAAAAGTAGCCACAGAACCCAGGACCCAGGACGAGGAAGGCAGCCGGCAACAAAAGTGTACAACAAAAAATTGCCTGACACACAAATTGAAATGATGAAAAAAATCAAGCATTATATGTTGCACAAAACTTATTGTTTGGCCAAGTAATTGATACGCTCTCAATGGCAGTCGGTGAGGGGAGTATTCAGACAAACAACAACAATAGCACGCATAAATGTCAACTTCATGTAACTAAAATACTGTTTTGTGGATGCGGTTGGCCTTGCCAGTTCCTTGCTGTCTGGTGCTCGTCGTCCGCTATCCTAGTCCTTGGTGTGGACACAGCATGCGACACAATTTATCAATTAAATAATGTTCCAAGCTGCTTGTAATTGGGTTTCCGAAGGTTTTCACTGAGCCTTCTAATTACGCGGCATGCTGACAAATTCCCTACCCTGGCAACAATTGTTGTTGTCGTAGGGTAGCACTTCTCGGAGCGACCCTCAGTGCGATCGGGGATCTGAAATCCCGACACAATCGTAAATCATTGCAAATGATAATAAAAGCCGTACATTTTTCGTGATCGTTGTCACTTTCAAAATTTTGTGATCGATGGATCGCCAAATGGCTGCTACAGCATAGAAATAGACTTTCTGCTACGAGAAAACAGAACAACTGTTATGTTCCTTGTCCCAATCGTTTATTTGGCTAACCACAAAGCGTTTTGCTTGACTGTCTGGCCGGCTGGCTGTCTGCCTGACCCCTGACTGCTATTTCAAGCAACAACAATGCACAGGCTGCCACAGCATGCGGTCCGCATACAAAAGCTCTGGACTAAATGCTTACTTAGCAGCATGCACAAAACATGACAACAACAAAAATCAGAACTTTAATTTCAAATCGCGCCTGAGTTGATTATGCGTTAATATTGTGATGCTGTTTTAAAACTTTTTAATTGATTGACAATTCGCACATTTTTTACTCAAATAAGCAACCAACCAGCAAATTATAATTCATAATATTTCCTTTTATCCTGCAATGCATATTGTTTTTTTAAACAATTCTCTTACAGACGAATTCATTTGAATGACGTCACTCATTAGGCACACTTCACTAAATCATATTACAGGCCCAATGCCTATTCCTATCAAAATCCATATACCTTAACCAATCCATTACACTGAAGCTAACTATTATGAGTATTTTGTAATTTAATTTAAGATTTTTTTGTTCAATTACGTATGAAAGGCTCAGATAAGCTAAGATTTTTTTCTGAATGATTGGACATTGAGTGCATTTACAGTATGCCTACTACATAAAACTGTCTTCTCTTTATGGGCAAATAAAATAAAGACAATTAACGGTTTTAGCCACTTCAAAACATGCTCTGACTGCCACAAACAACGCAACTCTCTATTTATCTGCCCATATTGTAGGCAAATTGTTAAAAACCACTTACAAGTATACCAATAAAATATAAATTCAGTATTATTCAATATCAAAATTTTTTCTAAAAAATCGTGCGATTTCCCACATCTCGTGGCTTATCTTAACAAATAATGCATTTGACAACATTCAGTCATTTGTTTGCATCAACGCGTTGAGGTAGCTGTTTAGAACTGTGTGGACTTGTTTCCCAACGTAACTCAACACATGTTTGATATATTTGGTAGGCATAGGCAGACAGAGTGTCTCCAAATTTTGCAGGTTGAATTCTATTGCCCTATTAAATAGATTGGATTACAAAATTTTTTGCAACACCCACCCCCGGCTTTGCAAACGAGCAAAGTTTGTTTCTCCCAAACCTGTAGAACGGGCCAAACCAAACTTAAATTGATGGCAAAACTTGAGAGATTTGAGCAAAAATACAATTGCCACGCTGACTTGTGACTCCGCAAAGCGTCTAAAAGAGAGTATATCGCAGTCGGTGCATTCGACTCCAACAACACTAACACTTGACACTTTGACTGCCTATGGTATAAATCAATATGTTTACCAAACTTGGTACATATGTTGGTATATACCATAGGCAGACAAGGCGAGCTGCTTACTTGTTTGAGTCGAATTGAAAGAAAATTTTTTCTTCTAGTGTTTTCTATCTTTTATCAATGAATTTGTTTTAAAATATCCACAAAAATGTTTGAAACTCCACCAAAAGTAACAAACTAGCTAAAAATTAATTGTGGAGTATCTACATACAAACAAACTAAACATTAAGTATAAAAGTTAAAATCATTATGTTTCTGATTTTAAACTTTAATTAATTTAAATTCAAATATGATTACAAAATAGTTTATTTTTAAAACCATTGGAACTGATTTAAACCAGTGTGATATTAATTTTAAATCAAAATGAATATGAAGCAAGTAAGAACGATGCAGTCGGATGCACCCGACTGCGATATACTCTTTTTTCGCCTTTTTGCGGAGTCAGAAGTGAGCGCGGCAATTTTAATTTTGGAAAAATCATTCAAGTTTTGCCATTGATTTAAATTTGGATGGGTCAGTTTTACAGGTTTGGGAGAAACAAACTTTGCTCGATTGAAAGGCGGGGGTGAGCGAATCAAAATTATGTTTTTCCAATCTAGATCTTAACACTTTGTCTGCCTATGGTATATACCAACATATGCCATATACCAAGTTTGGTTGCTCTAGCTTCAAAACCGTGGAAAAAAAACTGCGTTCATTAGACGGACAGACGGACATTTCACAAACCCAATATACTCTTTTTCCTTTTATTGTCCAAAAATATTAAAAAAGAGTATAAAAATATTTCTTTCTCATTTTCTGTATATGTGGTTTAAAAACAAAATAGATTGTCATGTCATAGCGTAGTGATTTTGAGCTACCTCCTGAAACAGAATCCCACGTTCTCTTATCTCAGACACATGATTTTAAAAGAATAAACAAGAAAGAATGATCTAGTCCAGTGTGCTCGACTACGAAACTCCCTGCTGCGTCCAAAACTTAAGGTGTGCAGTGCATGTAAAACTGTTGTTTTTGCCTTCAGAGGCAGGGAAAATAAATTCTTCAATAACTTATGAGTTTATTATCCGACTCGGATGAAATTTGCGCTGTTGATCAACATTGACAAAACATATATGTGTCCCGAAATTCAAGCTGTATTGGGAGTAAAGCTATAATTTTTATACATTCTTTAATTTTTTTGAAAAAAAAAAGAAAAAAGAGTCTTTTGGGCTTGTGAAATGTATGTCTGTCCGTCTGTCCGTCCGTCTGTATGAACGCAGTTTTTTCCACAGTTTTGAAGCTAGAAAATTTGGTGTACATGTTTATATATACCATAGACGGACAAAGTGTTCCTTTCCATTAAAAATTTTTTCCGTCTGCATGAACGTGTCGATCTCAGAGACTATAAAAGCTTGAGGCACCAAACTTGGCATGCAGGTACCTGTACACCATACACAGGTCAAGCATATTTCAAATTTCGGATACACCACCCCGCACCACCGCAAATCGTAAAAAACTCCCACAGCTTATAAGATTTTATGTTTGATTTATAGTACACGTATTTCTTTTATCAATTTCAATCAGTTACGAAAATGTCATTGCTATCGGATAATAAACACCAAAGTTATTGACGAATCTTTTTTCCCCCGTCACAGTAGGCAGAAGCAACAGTTTGGCAGGAACTGAAAACGTTAAGTGCGCTGCTTACATTTTTACTTGTTTTATCTATTTTTCGAGCAAGATTCGAATTTTGATAATAAAAATAATTTGGACAATTAGAACATTAGAGATTCTAAAACTTTTGCAATGATTACGTCAAGAAGCACGTGTAAAATCAATCCGAACTATTTTTGTAGTATATATGTCGGAAATACATAATACACTAAGAAAAAGAAAAGGTGTGCTAGAGTTCATTAAACAAGTGTATCTTGATCGGATTAACCACGGAAACCCGTAACAAAACAAACCGTCAAGCAGAGTCAGATCTGAATATTGGAGCTTAAAAAGCTGGGCTTCGAGGGAATGGTTCCAGGAAACCAGAATATAGTTAATCAACCACTTGTGCCTAAGGATCGAATAATACTGCCACCTCTCCACATCAAGCTGGGGCTTATGATACAATTTATCAAAGCTGTCAACAAGGACAAAATTTTAGTTGTGACAAACTGGCATTTTTGATGGCCCTCAAATCAATGATGAAAACTTAAGTAGTTCCATGTCAGATATTGAAATTGAAACTTTTTTAGTCAGATCAATCAAGGAAGTGATAAGTAGCCCTTGAGCTAAATTTGGTTACTCTAGCTATAAAACTGTCGAAGATATAGTTTTTTTTTCAAAAAAATTAAAAAAAGAGTATAAAATAAAGTAAGCTTCATCGAATTTCCACGATTTGAAATCGTTGTCCAGGAGTAAGTCTAATCATTATAAAATGGCAAACCAAACTGAGCAAAACCCAAGTGACAGTTGTCAAAAAGACCAACTCCGAAAAAAGGAGTAGCATATTAAAAACCACACTTCTTAAAAAAGCACCCTTTATATTGAGCTATTGAACACTAATAACGCCGCTATACTAAACTGCGGTCAGGGAGGGCTGAGGAACATTTAATTAACAGGCAAGTCAAACAATAAAATCGAAATAAATGCGGCAATGCACAAAGCCAACTGCAGCCAATTTACTAATTAAATCATTAAATTTATGAATAAGACATAGGAAAGTTCGTAAGGCCGAAGATATGTTATGCCTAAGTTTAAATGCAATTGAAATAAATTGGAGCTACAACTTGTGCACAGCACTTCCCTTTCATTTGTCCATGCCATTTGTAAAATGCAAGCGGCAGTTAGTTAGTTAACTTAGAATTGTGGTCAGTTCAAACGATTGCAGCGTCAACAGCATACATACCTCAGTGAAATAAGTATGTGTGCATAAGTGTTTTTACCTCTCTCTTCCTTTAAAGTAACGGTTAATTTATTTTTGGTGTGCAAAAGTCTTTATTTAGGATCTCTTTTTAGAATGCCTATGCAAAATTCTTTTTTGGTCATTATTCTTAGCACCGGTATTACATTTTATGTGTCGTGGTTTGAGTTTCTTAGGAAATAAGTACAAATGCAAACAGAATGCATTGTGCATTTCATGGTCAGCGTGAGATCGTTTATCGTTTTTGGATTAAATAAATTAAGAAATAAGTTAAATAAAGCGTATGTAAGCTATCTTACTAATTTTTAATACTTAATAATCCTATAAAGTAAGGTTTTTTCTTAAAATTCCACGTGGAAAGCATTTAACAGCCGAAGAGCGTGGTTAAATAACGGGACTTTGGGAAAGTGGCACTAAAATTGGTCACATAGCATAAATTTTTCACGGTATCTTATCAGCGTGGTTTGTTTTATGGGTTGGTATATCTTTTTTGAAGAAACTCTATGTATTGTCTGAGATATGGTGATAGTTTGTGGCGTGTCTCAAAGCAAAATTTTGTAAGCAAATTTAAACTTTGGATAGAGCTTTAAAGTTTTGTTTAAATTTCTTTGAAATTTGGCTCCCAGATCTTCATAGGATCATTAATTATATGTTCAATCCAGCTAACTTTGTATCCCCGTTCGTCCCTGTCCTCTTCAAAATCAATTTTTCGAAAACAACCAAAATGTCAGCAAATTCGATTTATTTACTTGATAGCTATGTATATGATATAGTCGGCCGTTTTTTATCAAACTTGGTCAAAATGTGAGAAACATATAAATATTAGGTAATAATGATTCAATTAAAAAAAAAAAAAAAAAAAAATGTTATCTTCAGAGTGTCGAAGACGTAAATTAAATCCCAAAAGATATTATTATTGAAAAATTATAATGTTTTATTTAACAAACTGTCAATTAAGACCTTAGCTTGATGGATTCAAATTTAAGACTAATTTTACAATTGAACGTTTGGCCCTAGCTAGCAGTGGTTTTATATTTAGTTTTTAACTCCTCCCCCTTTAATTTGCGCTTGTCCTTAAGCGATTTTCGTAGTATTAGAAGAATGGTATGTTGTTGAAGTGGAGTTGGGCATTCGTTTGCAGTTGGAAGTTCTGCAGGTTTTCAACTCCAGGTTGATGAGCCATTTGTGGTATTACTTTTTGTTGCTTATTCTTGTAGAGGTAAAATATACTAATGAATATTTTTATCATTAAGAACAGAGTAAAGGCCCCGACTCCGTGTGTTGTTATCTGTAGATTATCCAACTGCTCGGTGTTTTCGACGTGCAAGGCTTGTAAAGCTTCTAGGGATAGTATGTTGAGTCGCTTGGTCCCCTCTGTGGTGAGTTGGATTATTAGAGTGCCCGTTTTTGTGATTTTAGTTTCCAAGTTTCTGAATATGTTGTCGCCAATTGAAATAGATTCGTTCCAGAAGTTGATAAGGTACGCTCCAACTCCGCTGCTGATTTCTTTTATCTTTTCGATGTGGTCACATAGCGATTTTTCTCCTTTTAAGAGCCTAGGCAAACATGTTTTATTTCTAAGGTTTACAATTTCGTTCCTATCGCAAATTTTAATGTTATTAAAGTGCTTACAACTTTTGAAAATTCCATACACATTTTCTTTACTTTCAAAGAATTCATCGTATTCTGTATTAACAACTACGTTATTACTCCTTGTTCCCATTAAAAATGGGAAAAAGGGAGTTATAAAGTACTGCAAATGTGTGTAACAGACAGAAGGAGGCATTTCCGACTATATGAATTATATATTATTATTATAAATTCCTGTATACCATACGCAGATCAAGTTTATTTCAAATTTCGGATGCACTCCCCTGCACGCCCGCAAATCGCAAAAAACTCCCACAGCCACAATTTTAAAGATAAAGTTTTGTTTTTTGGTACACATATATGTTGTATCAATGTTGATCAGCTGTGTAAATTTCATCACGATCGGATAAATAACACCAAAGTTATGGAAGAATCTAATACCCCCGTCTCAGTAGGTAGAAACAACAGTTTGACATGAACTGGACACGTTAAGTGCGCTGCTTGCTTGTGTTGCCGCTGAATTGCTTGAAATGCAAGATGGGAGCAGGGAGTCCCGTAGTCGAGCACAGTCGACTAGAGTATTCTTACTTGTTTTTATACCTTTTTTTTAATTTAAAATAAAGATAGTATATTTTGTGAAATGTCCGTCAGCCCGTCCGTCTGTCTGTCTGTATGAACGTAGGTTTTTCCCACAGTTTTGAAGCTAGAGCAACCAAACTTGGTTAACATGTTGGTATATACCATAGGCAGATCTTCTAATGGCTGTTTATTTATAACCGAATGGAAGGTGTAATTGTATTCATAGATGGCTCTATCAATGAATTTTACAAATGTTCTATGAATTTTGTCCTTTTTTATAAGTCGCACTATTTCTGAAAATGTTGAATGAAATCTCTCGATTTGACCATTGACTGTACTCTTATAAGAAGGTGCTGTGAAAATTTTGATTTTAAGTTGATCTTCAAACATAAATTTTATTGGAGCTGAGTTAAATGATTTTTCGGTGTACATAACGAGGTACTTGGGGACTCCAAAATAGAAAATAAGATCTCTTAATGGGGTTCTTTAATTGATTTTAATTTATAGCCCTTCCTTGTGCTAATTTAGAGAACTTATCTATGGCTGTTAGAACTAACTTTCCCTCTGTCGAATAAGTGTCTATATATATTATTTGGTCGGTATATTCTGGAATCGGAGTTTCTTTGAGTGCAGGCGTTGAACTGTTTAGCTAATGTATCAATTGTTTGTTTCCTTTTTTGGGAAATAAAATTTTTCGGACAGTTCGATTTTGTTTTCTAAAGCATTACGGTGGGCTCTGGTATGTGTTTTAGGAATTTCTTCTTCCTGTTGTGTTTCGTCAGTTAAATCTTGTACTATTCTCTATGTGAGGAAATGGTATACTAAATTTGTATTCGGAGGAATCAGTTCTATGAATAAATATTTGATTTTTAAAGACTTCAATTCTAGAAATTGGGTTGTGGCAAGAGCTTTCGTCACTGCGTTGAGTTAGAGGTGATGAACTATTGATACCACTATCAGCACTATCGATAGTGCCCATAAAAATAAAAAATAAAATTTGAGCCTTATTTGTGGCTGCACAAATAATATTGGTTAAAAATTTAATTACATTAAAATCAGAATAGAATTGCTGATGCTCAATAAGTTCAAAGAAACTTCTGCTAAATTGTCAACGATGCCAGAAGATATTTGGGATATTTCGGTCACATGTGACTTGTGGACATCGAGGGCCAACGCTAGCTTTTTGACATTCACAGGCCACTTTGTTTATGATTATAATTTGAATACAGCATCTGTTGGACATAAGAAAGCCTTCTGCGCAAAATATTGCCAGCACTTTGACAGACAATGCCACCTCAATGCTGAAAGCATGCGAATTATTAAAAAAGCAAAATCTTCCATGATTTGCGCACACCTTAAATCTAGTGGTTTAAGTTGGGTTAAAATCAAATAAAAACACCTCTAAGCGAGGTTAAAGTCTAGGGACGATGCATATTAAAGCCACAAAACTTCTGATATCTAATTTTGTGACGAAGTATTTTCTGATTAATATAAGAAATATTTTAAATAATAAAATTAATTTTGCGCAAAAAGATTATTCAAAAAGACGAATTATGCCAGTTATGTGTTATGCATCAAAAGTTGCGGAATTTGAATGCCTACAACATTTTTAAATTTATTAAAATCGGTAAGTCCAATTTCTTTTAAATTGCCAAAATATACAAAAAAAAACCCTGTTTCACCTGTAGTTTTCCCCTGAGGGTGATAAAAACTGTCAAGGTAAGCTTAAAAGCTGTTAAAAATACCTTTCCAATTAAATGTAGAATGTGTCTGTAGCTTCTTTGGTTTGGAAACTGTGGGCGTGTCAATTCTAGCAGTTTTGAGCGTTTCCCCGCTAAACTATCGGCTTTTCAGAAAAGTGGTAGAACAAATGTTTCTTGAGTTATGATGGGGAGCAAGTCCACAAAATTATTGACAACTACCTCAACGCCTTGATACAAACAAACTGACAACCTTTTCATCTCAATTTGGAAAAGCCACTATAATTTTAAAACGTTCATAACTTTTGAAAGAATTGTCAGATTAGCATGAACGAGGTGTTATTCAAAACAAATACCATAAAGCCCCAACAGCCCCAATAGCTCTAATTCTTAAATTTTTCACGATTTGTAAATTCAAATGGTGAATAAGCATCAGCAGTTTTTGAAAACGAGCTAGTGAATTTGTCGATCAAAGAAAATCCAATCACTTTGGCCCTATCAACGGAGACCAAAAGGACACATTGTTTGATTTTTTAGATGAAAGGCCTATTAGCAAACACGGAAACGCACAATCAGATGCAATTATAATTAAACGCCAATATCTAGAGAGAGCTAAAGCCGCTTAAGAAATAGATTCTCTGTTATGGATTAAGGTAAACTTACACAACGAATTATCAATACTCATCCCCGCAATACCGTTGAGTCCGAAAGAGTATTTAGCAAGGCGGGCCAAATTGTTTCGGAAAGGCGAACTAGGATCAAAGAAGAAAACATCAATATTCTTTTACTCTTAAACCAAAACTTTAGGATAAAAAAAACATTAATATATTAAATGTTTTCTTGTTTCTTAAACCAAAATTATGGATAACAAAAAATGAGTATATTAAATAGTTTTTTTTTTTTAAACAAACCAAATATGTATTATGGTGAAACTGGTGGAAAAAACTGTCGTTGACTATCGATGGTTTTGAAATTACTATCGTCGACTATCGATAGTTCTCCACCTCTATGTTGAATACTGACTGAATTTAACTCGTTTGGATTTACTATCTGAGACAGAGCATTTGCTACGATGCAATCTTTTCCTGGCTTATACAACAATTCGTAATCACATTCTTCTAGATGCGCTTTCCATCTCGCGATTCTGGGATTACCATTTCATCTACTAAGTGATTGAGCGAGAGGTTGATGGTCGGTGTAGATTTTTACTTTGGCTCTGCCATATAAATAATTTCATAACGCTTTAAGAGCCCAAATTAAGGCTAGCATTTCTTTTTCGTTATCTGCATAATTTTCTTCTGCCTTAGAAAGTGTTCTCGAAATGAAAGATATAGGCTGATTATTCTGAAATAAGACGGCACATATTGCACATATTAGATGCGTCTGTGCTGAGGTGAAATTCTTTATTAAAGTCAGGGTATTTTATAATTACTTCGCTAGATATTAATGAGCTCTTGATTTTTTTTGAAGGCTTCTATTGCCTATTGGTTGAAATTTACTATTTTTGTCATAGAAGTTTTTTTTACTAACACCTCTTAACATACTAGTTAAGGGTTTGGCAAGTTTTGCGTAATCTATCTATATATATAAAAGAGTTTGTCTTCACTGGCGATTGGCGATTGGCAATCAATGCAGGGCCCAAACCATAACAGCTAAATGGCTGAAAGTTTCACAGTAGCTTAGGCCTATGCCGAAAGTGAGCACTAATCCCGGATCTTGGACAATTCGCTCGGGATATGTGGAAAATTTGAGGAAAACCGTTGTATCCAACTTTTTTGTTTATCATCCGATTAGCTTCAAATTTATTTTCAAAGATCTATATAAAAAACAAGTAAGAACGTTGCAGTCGGATGCACCCTACTGCGATATACTTTTTTTTAGCCGCTTTGCGGAGTCTGAAGTGGGCGTGGCAATTGTATTTTTGCTCAAATCTTTCAAGTTTTGTCATCAATTTAAATTTGGTTTGGCCTGTTCTACAGATCTTGACACTTTGTCTTACTATGGTGTATACCAACATGTGTACCAAGTTTGGTTGCTCTAGCTTCAAAACTGTGGAAAAAACCTGCGTTCATACAGTTGAACAGACGGACGGACGGACGGACGGACTGACATTTCACAAACCCAATATACTCTTTTTTCTTTTTTTTAAAAAAAAAATTAAAAAAAGAGTATAATAATTTATGACTGCATACCAATTTCCGGAAAATTCACCCGGGTGGGTGGAAAGTGAGTGGTTAAAAGGCCAATGTCGATTTGCTTCAAACTCATTTTCAAAGATCAATATGAAAATTCATGAAAAACTGCATACCAATTTTCCGGAAAATTCACATTCTGGGTGGAAAGTGGGTGGTCAAGGTTATATGCGTGAAACTTTAGTTTTAGTGCGAATTTTTTCAAACTCATTTAACAACCTCCACAGAACAAAATACAAAAAACGAAACTCTCAAATTTAAAAAAACACCTGAAAAGTCGGAAAATGGTAGGAAAATTGTTGTATGCAACTTAGTTGTTTCTCACCCGGGCTCAAATTCATTTTCAGTAATCCATGTGAAAATTCGACAATGATTGCTTATTATTTTTCCGGAAAATTCACCCATCTGTGTGGAAAGTGGGTGGTAAGCAGGGCAAAAGTTGCGTTTTTATGCGATTTGCTTCAAACTCATTTTCAAATATGTTTATAAAAATTCATTGAAAACTGCAATCCAATTTACCGGAAAACTCTCATTCTCGGGTGGAAAGTGGGTGGCAAAAATGCCAAAGTGATGTTTTTGTGCGATTTGCTTCAAACTCATTTTCAAAGATCAATATGAAAATTCATTAAAAACTGCATACCTTTTTTAAGTAAAATTTACCCTGTTGGGTAGAAAACTGTTGGTTAAGTTGTAGGGGCAAAGTTAAACTTTCGTGCGAATATGATTTTATAAGGACAAAATTTATTTTTGGAATATTTTGGAATGTTACTTTGTTTAGCTTCCTACAGTCAATCACTACTCTGTACTACTACTCTTTTGAGGCGTCTATTTCTTTGGTACAATCCAATTGTATTTAGATCTGGATGATCCAATAATACCGTCCTCTAGTAGTTGAGAAATGTGTTTGTTAACTTCATCTTTAAAGGACATAGGATATTGATAAAATTTTGAGTATACTGGAGTTTCGGAATGTGTTCGTATTTCTGCGGTGAAATTTGTAGTATGGTGAGTATTTCACGTGGCTTTGCAAATAATTGGATGTGTTTTTAAGTAGATTCTATAATGGTAACTCTTGTTTTTCAGTTTAATGGTCAATACCTGGGCTTATATTATTTACTGCTTCTATCTTTTTCTCTTTAATTGGAATAGTGACCTGGTTATTAGTTAACATATAATTTTGTCAGTGTAGATAGCTGCTTTTAACTCTTTAAATTATCGTTGCCTAAAATGGCTTCAAATGATTTTAATGTAGAGAGCAAAAAGAATTTGTTTGGCATATCGGATATGTTAAATAAATTTGCTATCGTGTGGTGTCTAATGTTTATATTACCACCTACTGATATGGCTTCGAAAGATTTATTGTTTGGGATTGGGTTTGAAACTAAATCTGATTTTAAGTAATTACGGTTTGATCCCGTGTCAATGAGGATTTTTTAAAATTTGTCCACCCCTCACTTTGACTTCGAAATAAGGTAGTGAGGAGCTAGTTACTCTAAAAAATGTAAATCAGAGTATTCTGTTTGTGGAGTGTCAGTATAGTAATCCTGTTCGAATCGTTCTTGGTATTATTCGATTGTTGCTTCATGGTCGTTGGTAGATTCGTAAGTGTCAAAAGTCTGTTCGTAGTCTGTCATTGTTCCGTCTTGGCAGTTGTTTTCGTTCTCGTTGCTTCTATATTGTAATTTCTTTGTCTTTTGTCCGCTATTAATGGCATGTTGTATGGGGGTTGTTGCCAGTCTCAAAGTTTGGTCAGTTTTTGAAATTAACCTGGCTAGTCCTAATACTGGGATCTATTTAAATAGGCTCAGGATGTGGTTGCTGTTTTGGTGCCGAAGGGCGTGGTGGGGCAGTCAGTTGTTGTTGGTAAGTAGGTCTATTGTACTGCAGGATCACAATATATTGTTGTTTATATTGGTGTTGAGGATTTCTATTAAATGGTTGGCCCCCTTGTGGTCCTTGAGGTGTTTGTCGGAATACAAAATTATTTGCCATTAATTGTCTGGGCATTGGAATTGGCTTTTGCCCTGATGGTCGGAAGCCGCTAGGCTGTGTCCTATTGTTTGCATGATTAGATTTGAAAGTTTGATTTTTGATTTTCTTTAGTATGTGAATTTGAATAAACAGCTTGATGGAATTCTGCCACTGACTGGTTGCTACTCATCATGATTGTTGACATTTGATACTCTGAAGTACTCAAGTCACGTTTGTCGACATAATGCAAAGTTAAGCGTTTTGAAATAACACCTTAGTCTAGACTCTAGAGGGACATTGTATGATTGTAAGGCTATGTCGGCATTTCCAATTATTTTATTTCGTATGGTATGTATACCGAAAGATTTCGGAGTGCCTTGTAGAGACTCATAGTATCCTAATACTCTATCCACTCCCTTTTTCCACGAATTAAACTGAGAGGGGTCTCCTGAAAATTCAGGAGTGCATTTAACCACATCTGGAATCTTATCTAAGTCACCTAGATTCGCTAGATGTTGTGGTAGAGTTAGCTGATTTGGTACGTTAAGGAAATTTTGGTGTGGGTTATTAATCTGTCAAATCAGGTTCGGTACTTGTTTTTTTAACAGCTTGGCTAATAATACCGCCAATGAGAGCTAGTAATTCTGCTTGATTTTCCATGTTTCTGCGCTGTTGGAATCCTTCCTGCCTTTGTAACTGTCTTTGTTGTGCTCTTTGTTCTTCTACGTTGAGTATGGGCGGTCTTATAAGATTGTTCAAGTTTGCCATTAACTATGTTGTTCCAAAATTTTCGAGATTTTATGAAGTTATCAATGCAAATGTAAATCGCAGACCCGATATCAAAATATAAATTTAAATGAAAAAAGGTAAATGGGAATATTTAAATAGATAAATGGAAATATAGGAAAAAATTCAACATTTTATTGTTACAAAATTATTTCTGTTATTTATATGTATTTATCAGTTATTACAAAGTGAAAACCCACTATACATGAAGTGTTAAGTTAGTTAAGTTGACAATGTTGCCCACTGTGCCTGTTGTTTGGATTGTGTGTTTATGTGGTATTTAATTTGCCTTTATTATGAGCGTGTATGTGTAAGTTTGTGTGTGTGTTTGTGTTGGGCAACGATTTTTACATATTCTTTTTTATACCCTTGCAGAGGGTATTATAATTTTGTCACGAAATGTGTAACGCATTAAAGGAGACGTGTCAGAAAAAAAAATAATTTTATTTTCGAGCTATCGGTGTGAAACTTGGCACAGATGCTTATTCTTTCTGCAAGCAGTACATATGTCAGAGTCGGCCAGATCGAACCACTATAACATATACCTGCCATAGGAACGATCGGTTGAAAAATAAGATTTTTTTATGCAAATCTTTTCTGCAAGGGTGTATATCTTCGGCACGCCGAAGATAACATTTCTTTCTTGTTTTAATTTGTTATTATTTCACAATTTAAAAACTTAAAAACTTTAGCGCTTATGTCCCACTTAATTAATAGGTAATTTAAGTTTTCTTTAATTTCACTTAGTCACTAGTTTACGTTAAGATTGTTGATACGGCCACTCTTGTCGACGATCCGGATGTTATCCCGTTAAGTTTCCTTCTTATTAGGATGCTTATTATAAGGGATGCTGCGACCAGTACAAATGCGAAGATAGCCTGTGGACGAACCTGGCAGGATGTGTGGTCCACCGATGAAAGTTGGAACAATTAAGTTCTTGTTTATTTGGGCGACCGCTAGTGTAAGCGGAAGTCTTAAGCGGCACAAAAAATTTTATAAACGATTGGTAATCGTCACGAGGTATAATCGTTTTGTTATATAGTGTGATCGCGCACTTAGAAGTTATTTTATTCTCTCGCACGTCGTTTAATTTTTTTGACAAACGACAGATAGCGACGTAAAGGCGTTTTGCTATATTGTCCGATCGTTTAGTAGTTTTTTTACCTTTTCGCACGTCGTTTGTCCCTGCTCAGCAGTTCAGAGGCAACACAAGCAAGCAGAGCACTTAACTTGTCTAGTGCCAGTTGAGAAGGGGATAATAGATTATTTCATAGCTTTGGTGTTTGTCATCCGATCTTAATGAAATTTACGCAGCTGATCAACATTGTTACAATATATATGTGTACCAAAAATCAAAGCGTTATCTTTAAAATTGTGGCTGTGTGAGTTATTTTCGACTTGCGGGGGTGCGGTTGGGGGTGTATGGTAGTGTATAGAAGAACCTGCATGACAAGTTTGGTGTCTAGCTCTTATAGCCCTTTTTCCCATTGTTATTGGGAACAGGGAGTAAAAATATTATAAATTTGGTTAGTCTAGTTATAAAACTGTGGAAGATATAGATTTTTGCGGTTTGTGGGGGAGGGGGTAGGGGTGGTAGGTAGATCTTGACACTTTGTCTGCCTGTGGTATATATCAATATGTATACCAAGTTTGGTTGCTCTAGCTTCAAAACTGTGGAGAAAACCTGCGTTCATACGGACAGACGGACGAACAGACGGACATTTCACAAGCCCAAAAAACTCTTTTTTCTTTTTGTTTTCAAAAAAATTTAAAAAAGAGCATTTCAATTGACTTTTACCTGTTATCAATTATAAGATTACTTACTGTTTACTCCCTGTTCCCATTAAAAATGGGAAAAAGGGAGTTATAAAGTACTGCAAATGTGTGTAACAGGCAGAAGGAAGCATTTCCGACTATATAAACTACATATATATTCTTGATCAGCATCAACAGCCGAGACGAACTAGCCATGTCCGTCTGTCTGTCCGATCAAGTTTATTTCCAATTTCGGATGCACTGCCGCTGAACTGCTTGAAATGCAAAGTGGGAGCAGGGAGTCTCGTAGTCGGGCACACTCGACTGCAGCATTCTTACTTGTTTTATATTGGCGTGCTTAGTAATTCAAATGAGCTTTGTTAAAATTAACTTAATTCGTCAATTCGAATATGCGGAGTCGGAAATGGGAGCATGCCAAAATATATTTTTTTATGAAGCACATATAACATTCGTAGAAATGAAGCGACCAACTCTCTTAGACCGTTCGTTTGACTGTTGCCCTTGTTGTTGCCAGTTGCTGGCATATTTGTTTAACAAGCTTCACGACAGCAGCGTAAAACCTCATAATGTGGTTATGCAAAGTACACATTTTGACAACTGGGGTAAATACAACGGAATGGAGAAAAAATGGAAAAAATAATTAAAATAATGTTTCTTTGAAAAATATTAATTATAAAGCAGAATGATGTTTATAAGTTGGACCTTTGTATGGAAAAAGTTTTAAGTACGCATTATAACGTATGTTTAGACTAGAGATGGAAGCGTGCCGTGTTTTGCCGTGTACATGCGTGAAAAGACATCCACGTACAAATCTTCTGAGTAATAATTTAGATACATTTTTATCTTTGTATTTAAATATGAAATAATTAAATTTTCGGTGGCGGTGCGTGTGCGTGCTTGTTCGTGTGTGTGCGTTATCATTTCAGAAAATCTGACAAGCGCTCATCTCTAGTCTATGTACAATGTGCAAATATACACACACTAGCATATACCAGCGGCTTCGCCCGCCATTTCAAATCTTCGAACTTTCTGCATATTTCCCGACCGTGTGCGTACATTTTACTCAATGTGACTCACATGCGCAACGATTTTAAGACATACCTTTAAATCTGAGTTCGAAGAAGAAATGGAAACGGGAAATAAATTCGATCCCGTCCCGCCCGTTGAGGTTGCACGCCCGCTCTTTTTAAAATCCTTTCCCGTCCCGCCCGAATATATAATTTTGCAAAAAAAAGGTTGCATGCAACAGTTTACCATCCATGTTACGAAACTTCGAGCGGATTTTCTAATTTGAAAATAACTTTTTAAGAGAGTTTGAAGCAAATCGCACAAAAACTCTACTTTCGCTCTGTTTACCACCCACTATCCACCCATAGGGTGAATTGGTATGCAGCTTAGAATTAGTTTGCATATAGATCTTTGAAAATGAATTTGAATCAAATCGCACAAAAACTTAACTTTAGCTCTATTTACCATCCACTTTCCACCCAGTTTGGTTTATGCAGAGCGCAAATACAAAAACAAAAGGCACTTTTGCCATTTGTATGAATATATATGTACATATGCGAACGAATAAAGAGTGCAACGAAAAATCAGAGAGCGCGCGCTCTCATTTTGCAAGTCCGTACACGCACACATACAAAAATATACGAAACATTTTTTGTGGCAGTGCGAGAAAGCAATATTGAAAGGCGTGTAAAGTAAACCGCTTGATATATCTATCTCTGTCGCACACGCAAAATGTTAAAAAGTTAAAAGCCGGGTTTCCACCCACTTTCCGTCAAATTTTCCGTAAAATTGGTATACTGCTATTAATTAATTATACTCTTTTTTAAATTTAAAAAAAAAAAAATAAGAAAAAAGAGTATATTGGGTTTGTGAAATGTCCGTCTGTCCGTCTGTCTGTCTGTATGAACGCAGTTTTTTTCCACAGTTTTGAAGCTAGAGCAACCAAACTTGGTATACATGTTGTCGTATACCATAGTCAGAGAAAGTGTCAAGATCTACCCCCCACCCCCATCCTACAAACCGCAAATACTATATCTTCCACAGTTTTCAAGCTAGAGTGACAAACACAAGGGCTACAAATCACATGCATGATTGATCTGACAAAAACAAATTTGGCCACGCCCACTCCCGCCCCCCGAATAAGCAAAGTCTGATTCCGCAAAGAGGCTAAAAAAGAGTGTATCGCAGTCGGGTCCATCCGACTAACTTGGTTTTTATATAGATTTTTTAAAATGAGCTTGAAGCTGATCGGATGATAAACAAAAAAGTTGCATACTACGGTTTTCCGCGACATTTTCGACAATTCCCGACCGAGTTTTCCAAAATCTGATCTTAGTACGCACTTTCAGCATAAGACGAAACTACTGTGAAAAATTCAGCCTTCTAGCTCTTATGGTGTGGGCTGTGCGACAATTGTAAATCGGTCAGTCAGTCGGCATGAACACTTAAGTTCACAATTTTTTGTTTTTGTTGAATTTTTTCTAAGTTTTTTTTTTTTATTATTTTATTCCTGTGCTGTAGACAAGTCAAATGAAATGTTGACAGGTGGGTGTAACCAAAGCGGAGGGCGGGGCTTAAAAATTGGAATAGGCAGACGAGCTAATTATGAGAACTGGCGAGTGTACAGGAAATCTGATAAAAAGTGAGCAGGCTGGGTCACAAAACTCAAACCCAAACCCACGGTCACACGTGTTGTACTTGCAACGTTTGAAACTGAAAACGTCTATTAGCAAACGTAACGCACAATCGACTATCGAGTAGCCGTGGCATCGCCATCGGTATCAGCATAGGCATCGGACAATGCGAGTAGCTCTACATACAACGAACACACTGCAAAGCACTTCCTGTCTATCTTTGTCTCCCATTTCATCAATGACGTAGCGCCCTGGCAAACATTTTGGAAACTATTTGCGCAGCGTGGGATCCACACTGACGCAGAAGGTAAGGTTGACGGTGGCTAATAAATGGTATAAAGGACGCGAACAGGTACAAGAGTGCGCTAAAATTTCATTGTTCAACGTAGCACCCATGCGCGCTGCAGGTCCTGGTGCGCTTTTGGACACACGATACCACTTCAAATGGAAGCAGGAAAAGGGATAATAACGAGGCTAATAGTCGGTATCGAATTTAACTCTAACAGATAATCATCACGGGTTCTGGACCCGTCTTTCCGCTTGTAAGTCTATGTGTATGCTTGATTGTGTGTGTGTTTGAATATATATAAAAGAGAGTAAAATTAGGATAATTGTCTAGGGATACTTCACGCTGCACTGACAAGTATAAGAACTAACTAACTGCTGTTATTTGTTTCTTAACGCTTCGTTCTTTATTCTGCATGCGTGTACATTGTACGCCCTTTAGCGTGTCCTTTTGTGTCTAGGCTGCCAGTTGGCGGCAATGAAGCGTGCAGCGTGCCAGCCCAGATCTCGATCGTTGTGTAAATCGCTTGCTGCCAATCTGACGTAAGTAGTTAAATTTTTGTTTGTGCAACCATCTATCGATCTATGTACACATGTTAATGAACTAAATAGGTTCTGCTTGGGCAATTCCAAGAATTGCGTGCAGCTTAGGGAGTAGTTGTTAGTTGGGTCCACAATTAAGTGCCATTTGAATAGCGCCTTTCGAAAAGGGTTAGACTTATTTTGGATTCGGTTTTCAATTGTGGCGTAATTATTTACATATCATGTCCAAATGTATATGCAACACATATATACATACATATGCATGTAGCTCCATACATATTTCTGTTCATACATACTTATGTTGTCAAAGGCTAAGCTCAACCCTAGCATTGAAGCCAACATGATGATTGAGTACGACGATTCGAATTAAACTTTAACTGATAATAATATATGTGTTTGTCATTTAAAAACTTGCTAACGAAGTTATTAAGCGTAGATACAACACGCAAATGTACAGTGGCCACGTAGAAAACCGACTAATTAAACAAGTAAAATATGTATTTACAATTCTTACTCGCATGGTTAAAAGTCTCAGAGTACGCACGATTTTGAGTGCCTTCTTAAGAATAATTGTCAGAGGTTTGACAAATAGAGCGATTACAGAATAGAAAAAAATTTAAATTGCGGCTACTATCGTCAGACCTAAATGAAATTTGAATAGAAAACGTAAAGGAAATATAGAGAGATTGATTGAACTTAAAAACAATAAGTTAAATCGTTGCTGTCGGATGCTCCCGACGGGAGCGGGCAATAATATGTTTGGTACAATCTGTCAAGAAGATCATTAATGGCCATTCATTTAAATTTGGTAGCTCCAGCTTTGCAGGTGTGGGAGATGCACATATTGCTCGTGTGCAGGTGAGGGAATAGGGGATGCAAAATTTGTACACACTGTACTTATCAAAAATGGGTAAAATGGAGTAATAAAGTACTGAAAATGCAGCGAAAATGAGAGATCTGGACACTTTGTCTGCCTATGCTATGTATCAACATGTATACCAAGTTTGGTTGCTTTAGCTTCAAAACTGTGGAGAAAACCTGCGTTCATACGGACAGCCGGATGAACAGACGGATATTTCACAAACCCAATATACTCTTTTTTCTTTTTTTTTCAATCAAATTAAGAGAGTATAAAAATCTTTAAAAAAAATTCATTATAAACTGCATACCAATTTTTCGGAAACTTTGGCGGAAAGTGGGTGGAAAACAGGCTTTTAAATTTAATTTTTGTGCGTGCGACAGAGAAAGAAACATAAAGCGCTGTTTTTTGCATGCCTTTGGTTATTGTTTTCTCGCTCTGTCTCGCTTTATATGTTTTAGTATGTAAGCACCGAAATGATTCGTATGTTTTTGTATGCGTGTCTTCGCATATACCACCACTGGATGGAAAATGGGTGGTAAATAGGGCGAAAGTTGAGTTTTTGTGCGATTTGCCGCAAATTCATTTTCAATGATCTGTATAAAATTCATTAAAAATTGCAAACCAATTTTTGCGGGAAATTGAACCACATTGGTGGAAAGTTGAGTTTTTGCACGATTTTCTTCGAATTCATTTTCAAAGATCTATAGATCAATCCTGTTCCTAATTGTAATGACCATACTCTTGACACTTATTTTCTCATCTGATGTGGTTTTGCCTGAAAACCCCTATCATCCCACTTTAGATTTAAGTATAGAACTGCCTAACATTGAGCACACTGCTACTAATCCAGCGGAGAAAGAACGTTGCTTTCGTAAAACAGATTTTGTTAAAGTTAATTATCTCCTTATCAAACAGACTGGTCCCACTTGTACTCTTCTGCAAATATAGATATTGCCGTTTTATTCTTTTATGATACCCTCAATTCTCTATTGGATGCTTGCGTTCCGCTTGTTTTTCCTGTGAGGCATGTCAAGCCTCCCTGGTTTTCACGGGAATTAACGAGGTTAAAAAATGTGAGGTCAAGATATTATAAAAAGTTTAAGGAAGTCCTTCTGATTTTTCTCGTTATTTGATCGCTAGATCTAATTTCATTACGCATAATACGCAATGCTATAAAGATTATCTGTTTCGCTGTAAGCTGCAGTTTTCTCAGGATGTTAGACAGTTTTATAGTTTTGTAAATACTCTTCTTTGCCACAGTCTGTATCTTTCGAAAATACAAAAGCAAACTCTGATCAGGCGTCTGCCGATTTGTTTGCTGAGTTTTTTCAGTCTACTCACTCTCGTTCTAATTACTCAACTAACACAACCTATCCTTTTCCTTTACAAAGGTCTAATTGCATTTTTGATCCTGTGATCACGGAAAGTGCGTTACTTAGCGATCTTAATTTAATTAAGCTTGGGTACTCACCAGGTCCTGATGGTATTCCAGGATGAGTATTAAGGTACTGTGCTAGTACTCTTTATAAACCATTACATAAATTATTTTCATTGTCTATTTCTTCTTGGTCATATTCTGTCATTCGGGAGGAATCTTTTATCATTCCACTGCATAAACATGGTTCTAAGACTGATGTTAAAAATTGTAGGGGTATATCCAAATTGTCTGCTATTCCTAAAGTAAACAAAATTATTACTTCTCAATTGCAGCACTTATGTAGTTCAATCATTTCACCTTCCCAGCATGGTTTTGTGAAACGTAGGTCTACCACGACTAACCTTCTAGAATTCACTTCCCTTATGATCAAGGGATTTAAAAATAAAATGCAAACTGATGCTATTTATACTGACTTCAGTAAGGCCTTTGATTCTGTTAACTACTGTCACTTACTTTACAAACCAAACCTTCTAGGATTTTCTTCTAACCTTCTTACCTGGATTTCTGAGTATCTGTTTAACAGAACTCAAAAAGTTTTTTTTAAAACTTCACGATCTTCTCCTATTTATGTAACCTCGGGTGTTTCCCAGGGCAGTCACCTTGGCCCCTGCTTTTTAATCTTTTTATTAATGATCTTCCCTCTATCTTATCTCAATCTATTATATTAATGTACGCTGGTGATGTGAAACTGTGTTTAACATATAACGACTTAACCTCTCATTCCCTTCTGCAATTTGATCTTGACTCTTTTTTGTCTTGGTGCAAAATTAATTTACTACAACTAAATTTCTCTAAATGTAAGGTCCTGTAATTTTATCGTAGTTTGCTTCATCTAGTTAATTACTTGTTCAACGGGATGGTTCTGGATAGATTAAATAAAGTTAATGATTTAGGCTAGCTTCTTGCATGGTGTAATGATTGCAGTAAAACTATTAGATGATGAAATCGACTCCTCTATGTTGATGCGCCAAATTAACTTTTCTGTTCCTTGTAGACCTAAGTGTAATTTTGTTCCACTAACTCTTACCCGATGTGCTAAAAACTATTCGTTGTATGAATTTTTTCGAGTAATCTGTGCAGATTGCAATAGACTTTCTCGAGTAATCAATTCTGAGTCCCTTTTTTTCCATAGTTAAAAACTCTATTTTAACTTTTTTAGCTCGTAGTTAGCCATTTTGCCTACTTATCATTACTAACTTTTTGCCTTTTATTATTTTTTGGTCTGATTGGGTTTTTTATTCAGATCAATCAAGGATGTGATAAGTAGCCCTTGTGCTAAATTTGGTTACTCTAGCTATAAAACTGTGGGAGATATAGGTTTTTGTGGTTTGTGGGGGAAGGGGTAGGGGTGGGGGGAGATATTGACACTTTGTCTGCCTTTGGTATATACCAACAACAATACCAAGTTTGGTTGCTCTAGCTTCAAAACGGTGGAAAAAACTGCGTTCATACGGACGGACGGACGGATATTTCACAAACCCAAAATACTCTTCTTCTTTTTTCAAAAAAATTAAAAAAAGAGTGTATACAGCACCTCGAACTTAGAAGTTAGGCAACGGCTTTCGTAATAGGACGGTGGTGCAGCTGATACTACTGCACTCTACTGATCGGTAGACCCGGGTTCGAATCCCGCAACAGTCGGTCGAATAAAAATTCGTTTCATTTTTATACAAAATTCAACTGCTGACTCCGACAGGCAAAATCACAATTGCCGCTGCGTACTTGCCCCCTCGGCACACAATTTGTGAAGCTGACCTGCGTCAACAGCTAAAGAACTTGGGACCCAAGTTTATCCTAGGAGGAGATTTTAATGCGAAACACTCTTGGTGGGGATCCAGGATCGTTAACCCCAAAGGAAATCTCCTCCTAAGATGCCTAAGAGCGCTTGCCTGCAGCGTGCACTCATCCGGAGAGCCTACTTACTGGCCCACTGGCCCAGCCAAGATTCCGGACCTTTTGGATTTTGCCATCAGCAAAGAAATTGACCCGGCAAAAATCTCCACAGTTGGCTGCTACGAGCTCTGCTCTGACCACAGCATGGTTAAGGTACTGCTCAACTCCACGTACCTGAGGACCCCGTCTGCAACAAAGCTACTAAGGCGCAACACCAGCCTCGATGCCTTCAGAAACTGGCTCAACGAAAGTGCGGATCCTCAGCCTGATATCCAAACTGGAGAAGATATTGATGAGGCAGTGGAGCGCCTTATCAGAAATGTGCATTTAGCAGCAAGCATTGCGACTCCAACGCAGAGAGCTGGGACTAACCACAGAGCCCATAGAGACCAACATCTTTGGTCGAAAGAGTTGGCTTCCATGATATATGCGAGAAGAAGGCTTAGGAGAGTCTGGCAGGTCAGCAGAAGCCCTAGAGATAAGGCAACATACAACAGGGCATGCAAGGACCTAAAGCATTTGCTTTTAGATCTTAAGAGCAAAGCTCTGGAGGAGTACCTGGTAGAGCTTGAACCTGGTAACGCCGAGCACAACCTATGGAACGCCACCAAATATTAAGAGGCCGGCAAGGAGGGTTCCGCCAGTTAAAACTGCTACAGGAGTATGGTGTCGCTCCAGCCAAGAAAAAGCCAACGCCTTTGCAGAGCACCTAAGTGGCAGTTTCCAGCCATTTGACCTGTGTGACGCAGAAGACCTGGAGGAAACAATGCAGTTCCTTGACGTAGCTTGTCCTATGGATTTGCCTATACCGGAGATAGGCAGCCCAGAGATCATAGAAGAAATAGCTAAACTAAAGCTAACAAAATCTCCTGGGTATGATCAAATAGACGCGGCTACCCTGAAGCAACTCCCATCGAACTGCATTGACAACATAACGGCAATCATGAATCAATGCCTGAGACTCGGCCACTTTCCATCTCAATGGAAGTGTGCTGCAGTCATAGTTATACCGAAATCAGGTAAACCAGAAGCAGAACTCTCGTCATACAGGCCAACAAGCCTCTTAGCTATCCTCTCAAAAATCCTTGAGAAGCTCTTCTTAAAGAGATTATTACCAATTCTGGAAGAGAGAAACATCATCCCTGAACATCAATTTGGCTTTAGGCAAGGGCATGGTGCCATCCAGCAGTGCCATAGAGTGGTCAGCAGGATCCTGGACTCCTTTGAAACTAAAACGTTTTGTGCAGCAGTCTTCCTGGACGTGCGGCAGGCCTTCGACAGGGTATGGCACCGAGGCTTACTATATAAGCTGAAATTAAACCTGCCTATGCCATTCTACCTGTTCCTAAGGTCATACGTCGAGAATAGGAGATTCTACGTTAGATTCAGCCACTCGGAGTCCCCTATTCAAGCAGTGTGTGCTGGAGTACCACAGGGTAGCGTCCTAGGCCCGATACTGTACTCCATATACACTGCAGACATGCTGCTTCCAATGGACACGCATTTCACCACCTGCACCTATGCAGACGATACAGCGCTAATGGTTTCAACCGACTCATTATCACTGGCAGCGCAAAGGCTACAAAGCGCACTCAACAACGTACAACCATGGCTTGAGAGGTGGAACATAGTTATCAATGCCGAGAAATCGAATCACGTCACTTTCGCACTCAGACCTGGAATATGCCCGCCTGTCTCCATCAACGGTGCCATCATCCCACACAAGTCATCAACAAAGTACCTGGGATTAACACTGGAGAGGAAACTGACCTGGAAGGAGCACATCGTTGGAAAAGCTACTCAAGTAACGCTTAAATTCCGTAAAATAGCCTGGCTTCTGTATAGGAGGAGCAAATTGTCCACCAAAAACAAACTTCTCCTTTACAAATCCTTCATCAAACCAGTATGGAAATACGGAATTGAACTTTGGGGCACAGCTTCACCCTCAAATATCCGGAGGCTCCAAAGAACGGAAAACAAGATCCTGAGGCACATAATTAACGCCCCATTCTACGTAAGAAATACCACAATAAAAAGGGACCTAAACTTGCCCTCGGTTGTGGAAGAAGTGGCTAAGGCCAGCAGAAGACATCTGGACAGGATAGACAACCACACCAACCAACTCGCCATTAACCTCCTGTACAACAGCAATCAGCATCGAAGGCTTCAGAGGCTTCATCCACTCGACTTGCCATTCAGAGTCCCTTAAAGGGGCTCTCAAGGAGACAAACCAAAATTTATAACGGCTTTGCCTTCACCCCAAATATTTCCAACTCTAAAATTTCATCCTTCCACAAGATTGTAACTTACCCTATTTAACTATATCCCGTCAATGTGTCAAAAAATTTAATACAATGCCCCATGAGCAGATGTAAATAAAAAAAATATATTACTAAAAAAAAAAAAAAAAAAAAAAAAAATTTTTATACCCTTGAAGAGAGTATTATAATTTTTTCACGAAATGTGTAAAGCATTGAAGGAGACGTCTCAGAAAAAAAAATTGTATACAGCCGAATCATGTCCGTCTGCCTGTCTGTCTTTCTGCTTATCAAATAAAAACACCTGCACGTGAGGTTTAAGACTAGGGAAGAAACATATTTAAGCCACAAAACTTCTGATATCTTATTTTGTGACGAAGTATTTTCTGATTAATATAAAAGCTGTTTTAAATAATAAAATTATGTTTGCATTCCGCACGTTGCACAACAAAATTCAGCTTCTTTTTATTGTACCTAAGTAACTTTTGTAGTGTGCCGAATGGTATACCAATATTTTAACTCTTTGTTCCCAATTTCATAAGCGATATTAATTCTTGATCAGCATCAACAGCCCAGTCGAACTAGCCATGTCCGTCTGTCTGTCTGTCCGTCCGTCTGTACGAACGTGTCGATCTCAGAGACTATAAGAGCTAGAGACATGAAACTAGGCATGCAAATTCCTGTATACCATACGCAGATCAAGTTTGTTACAAATTTCGGATGCACCCCCGCAAATCGAAAAAGACTCCCAAAGCCACAGCTGTGTAAATTTCATCACGATCGGATTAATATCACCAAAGTTATGGAATAATCTATTACCCCCGTCTCAGCAGGCAGCAACAACAGTTTGTACTGAACAAGTTAAGTGCGCTGTTTGCTTGTGTTGCCGATTAACTGCTTGAAATGCAAGTTGGGAGCAGGGAGGGCATTCTTTGTTGTTCTGTTTATAAAAACATAAATCAAAATAATAAATTATGCAACATTTTTTTCATATTTGTTAATCGGTTTGTTGCTTTGTTGAGCGCTCGTACAAAAGTGTCTCAATGAGCTATTATTGCGAGACCGATTCGTTCGGTTTTCTGAGCCGAAAATGCTGAGCGAAGGGAAAAAGTAGGATGCACCCGACTGCGATATACTCTTTTTTCGCCTCTTTGCGGATTCAGAAGTTTGAATTGTATTTCTGCTCAAATATTTCAAGTTTTGCCATTAATTTAAATTTGGTTGGTGTAAGTTTTGGTGTATACTAAAGGCAAACATAGTGTTAAGAACAAATTTTGATTTCCATTTAGTTTTGGTCTAGTTCTGTCTTATATGCAAATTAAATCGGCAATTGAGCGTCATATCAAGGGTGCTTCACGTTGAGTAGCTGAACCACAACTGTACAATATTGCTATTTTAAATTGAGTTTTCAATCACAAACAAATTAAGCAAGCCTGCACGCGACTTGATGTTAGCCCCAAGGGGTCTAACCGCAGGATAACAAATGCAATTTACTTAAATGCCGTTGCAGCCACAACAATAACAGCTATTGTAATCAATGGTAACAAGAACGGCGAAAGTTAATGAGATTAAAATACGCAGCGGGTGGTGTGCTAGTGTCGTTTCAAGTCCTGCTCCACGGGTTTTGTGTCCAATGGAAACGAATCACAAAGTTAAATTGAGAAATAGTCACTGGCAAAGCGAGAACAACGCAAACAGAAAACAACAAGGAATGCTATTGTTGAAAGTGCACGACAGTTTAAAACCAGGTGTGTTTATTTATATTAGAAAATAGTAAATATATTAAAAACTGTAACAACAATGCTCTTTGTAGAAAAAATACATGACCGGAGACAACGGTTTCACCCTATTGCTGGTCCTAGGAACAGAACTGTATCATAAGTTTTTATAAAATTTTTTAAATAGTTAAAAAAAAAAAAGAGATTATATTGGGTTTATGAACTGTCCGTCCGTCCGTCTATCTGTAGGTATACATGTTGGTATATACCATAGGCAGACAAAGTGTCAAGATCTGGTCTGTACCTAAAACTAATGTTGCCAGCTACAAGATAAAGTGGTCCGATTTTGATACAACTTGCTCAACTTAAGTGCGCACTTTTTAGGATCCTTCCCCGTCCCACCCGTCAGTTAGTTTTTTGCACCCGTTTTTCTCTAATTTTCAGTGTAGAGAGCGGCAAGATGAAAAACTCCTGGCGGATTTTCCAAAATTTGAAATAACGTTTACATTTTTGTACGCTTGCTTTAGCTCCCTGCTCCCATTAAAAATGGGAAAAAGGGAGTTATAAAGTACTGCAAATGTATGTAACAGGCAGAAGGAAACATTTCCGACTATATATATTCTTGATAAGCATCAACAGCCGAGACGAACTATCCTGTCTGTCCGTCCGTCTGTATGAATGCGTCGATCTCAGAGACTTGAAAAGCTAGAGACAACAAACTTGGCATGCAGATTCCTGTATACCATACGCAGATCAAGTTTATTTCAAATTTCGGAGACAACCCCCCGCACCACCGTAATTCGCAAAAAGCTCCCACAGCCACAATTTTAAAGATATACAGAGCTTCGATTTTTGGTACACATATTTATTTTATCAATGTTTATCAGTTGCGTAATTTTCATTACGATCGGATAAATAGCACCAAAGTTATGGAAGAATCTATTACCCCCGTGTCAGCAGGCAGAAACAACAGTTTGACATGCACTGGCCAAGTTAAGTGTACTGCTTGCTTGTGTTGCCGCTGAACTGCTTGAAGTGCATGTTGGGAGCAGGAAGTTTCGTAGTCGGGCACACTCGACTAGAGCATTCTTACTTGTTTTTACAAGTACAAACATGTACAAATAGTACAAATATTTCTTGAACAAGATTACATAGCGTTAAAATTCGCATCTAGTAATTCTGTAAGTTCAGCAATGACTGTGAGTAAAGCACTAGCATATCACTGGGGACGGCAGTCCACGCTAGGGACGAAGCAGCACGAAGTGTGCAAACGGCGACTAGTATTATATGTACAGCAAGATTGAAAGATCTGCTGTGAGTATCCGATCAGATCGAGCTATATACCGATCGAAAGGTATTGCCTTAACTAAGAAAAGTGCATATTAAAACTTTTGGTAACTCACCTGGCTCATGAGGTGTTGGCGAGCAGGTGAGAAGGGAAAAATATAAAAAAAAATTTTAAATGTTCTTATTTCTGAATAAGCGTTGAATGACACCTCGTTCATCAAATTCTGACAATTCGTTGAAAAGTTATTACCATTTTAAAATAAGAGCGGCTTTTCCAAATTGAGATGAAAATGTTGTCTTTTTGTTTGTTTGTTGTCAGGTGAAATAACGTTTTTTTTTTTTTGGCAATTCAAAAAAGTTGGCTTACGGATTTTAATAAAATTTAGAAATGTTGTAGGCATTGCAATTGCGCAACTTTTGGTATGTAACAGATATCTGGCATAATTCGTCATCGCGAGATAATACCTGTTTAGTGTACCTACTATTACTACTAAGAGGCCTTAACGAATAGTCCGAGTATGCTACTTTTTGCAAAATAACCTGAGTTCAACTCCCAGTGCAGGAAGTCGATTTTTATGTTCGCTTTTATGTTTTTTTTTTTTTTTTTAGCAAAGCCAGACAAAATGATAATGGCATCATACAATGTTGGAGAATGACTTATGTTCTACTTTTGGTTACATTGAATAACACAAACTGCGCCCCAACCATACCAACAACACTCAGCAAATTGTTGCTCTCTCTTTCTCCCTATTTCTTTATTTTGCTCTGCAAAAATGTCTGATATCAAATACAAACACCTCTAAGCGAGGTTAAAGTCTAGGAATGATGCATATTAAAGCCACAATACTTCTGATATCTTATTTTGTGACGAAGTATTTTCTGATTAATATAAGAAATATTTTAAATAATAAAACTAATTTTGTATTCTAAAATATATATCTAATAAAAAAAAAAAAGTTACTTAGCGTTTATGGTATTGAAAAAACGTACATTTAGCTTTGTGCAAAACTTTTTTATACCCTTTTTTTAATTTTTTTGAAAAAAAAAATAAATAAAAAAGAGTATATTGGGTTTGTGAAATGTCCGTCCGTCCGTCTGTCTGTCCGTCTGTATGAACGCAGGTTTTTTCCACAGTTTTGAAGCTAGAGCAACCAAATATCAATTCTTGACACTTTGTCTGCCTATGGTATATACCAACATGTTTACCAAGTTTGGTTGCTCTAGCTTCAAAAACATTTAAAAAAAGAGTATAAACAGACGCTTTGCATTTCGTCTGAAAACTGGAGCATGTCTGATAGTAACTTTTATGTCATTAATAAAATTGTATTACATTTTCTATGCACTTTCAATTGTTTTATAAGTAATTGTAGCTCCGTACCCTAAAGCAGACACTTACAAACATTTGTGGGCAAAAATATCGTATGTGACCAAATAATTGGTTTTTTGGAAATATGAAATGCTCGTCCGTCTGCCCGTCCGTATGAACGCAGTTTTTCAAAGTTTTAAAGCTAAAGCAACCAAACTTGGTACTTATGTTGATATATACCATAGGTAGACAAAGTGTCAAGATCTTGGGTTTTCTCGGTGAAAATTTAAAAAAGATTTGCATCTATTAGGTTTGTGAAATGTTCGTCTGTATGTCCATTAGTCTGAGCGTCCGTTCGTCTGTGTCTATCTGCCTGTCCGCATGAACTGTTTTTCGGCACAGTGTTGAAGCTAGTACATCCGAATTTGGTATACTTCTTGGTTATGGGAAAAGAAAGTGTTGAGATCTCCAGCACCACTCCTCCTCCCCAACAGTTATTATACCTCAGGGCACAGAAATCGACATTATGTGTAGCTCCTTGAAAAACCTGAGTACCTGACACCTGAGACCAAATAAAAAAAATCCTTATGTCCCACACACCTTTAGCTAGAATCATCAAATGTCCTAGGAGGACCTGGATTATAAATTTTGCAACGCCCATCCCCGAAGCTGAAAATGAGCAAAATCGGTTTTCAAAAGCTGACGCCACCAAATTTAAATTAATGGTCACTAATGAACTTCGTGACAGATTTGATTAAAATTATATGCCCACTTCGGTTTCCTCAAAAAGACTGCAAAAACAAGTAAGAATGTTGCAGTCGAATGCACCCGACTGCGATATACTCTTTTTTCAGACGTGGGCGTGGCAATGGTATTTTTGCTCAAATCTTTCAAGTTTTGTCACCAATTTAAGTTTGGTTGGGCCCGTTCTACAGGTTTGGGAGAAACAATCTATTTAATAGGGCAATAGAATTCAACCTGCAAAAATTTGGGGACTCTAGCTAAAGGGATGTGGGAGTTACAAACTTTACTTTTCTGTGGGGGCGGGGGTGGGCGTGGCCAAATTTTTTTTAGTCAGATCAATCAATACCAATTTGTTTACCAAGTTTGGTTGCTTTAGCTTCAAAACTGTGGAAAAACCGGCGTTGAGAACTGGCCCAACCAAATTTAAATTGATGGCAAAACTTGAAAGTTTTGAACAAAAATACAATTGCCACGTTCACTTCAGATTCCGTAAAGAGGCGAAAAAAGAGTATATCGCAGTCGGGTGCATCCGACAGCAACGTTCTTACTTGTGTTATGTTGACAACACCGACTACATGGGTAGATTGACTTGGTTGATTTTAATCCATTATATCGTCATTACCAGTCGGTTACACACATTTGAATTACTTTATGACCAGAGTATAGCATGAGTGGAATTTATGGTTTAAAAAAGAAATAAAATTAATTGAGAAAATGTTATAAATTCCATACGATTATTATGTTGATAATAGCGCACATTTAACGCGCGATAATCATAAATAATCGTGTCAAATGCAAACAGATGTGAAAACCCCAACAAGACAAAAGCGAGAAAACTGTAGGACAACCGACACCAACGTCAGCAACTACAGCAACAAATCACGCGCAGTCATTTAGCTGCAGTAACAACGACAACTACACAGACTTGAGATTTAAAGTTGAGAATAAAATATTTGTGTGGTGCTTAATGAAAACAATGTGTGAACAAGCCGGAAGCATCCGCAGTGCCAAGACGGGGCAGTCATTAAGAAATTTTTGAAGTTCCCTTTGCCTCTCACTCCAAATAGCTCAAAGTCACCCTCACAGACCGAACACCATACAATGGGCCATCTGAGTTTTTTCTCTGCAAAAATCATAGCTCTTCAAGAACATTTATATTTATTATTCTTTAATAATTCTCAGTAAGTTCAAAATCGTGTATAAGTAAACGGGATTTCTATATAAATAAATAAAAGTTTTTAGTGACAAAATTATAGCACCCTTTGCTAGGGTATAAAACAGTTGGCTTTTGAAATAAGAGAAAATCAATATTTTTTGTCATGTTGTTCATTAGAATACTAACTGGTTTTATATTCCAAGCGAACGTATAACCAAAACAATATCTCCAAAAGAAATTGTCCATGTTCAAAACATATAATTTCTGTAAAACTCTGATTATTTCTTAAGAAGCCTTTTCGGAAGAGGCCCCATAGTGCGGCATCGCTACGTAACCCGCTGGGGGGTGCTCGATTGGTGGCGCCTATTCAAATGTTTGAAAAACATCCCAATAAGCACAGAAACGGATGCGGATCCGTTTTAGCCGAAAAAACGGGCTGATTTACGATTTACGCCAACTTTGTAGTCGTATAATTTTTAATTTTTGCTTTTACCAATTAGGCTCGCTTCTACTATTTTATTATAAATTTGATTATAACAAGTAAGAGCGTTGCAGTCGGGCTCACCCGACTGCGATATACTCTGTTTTCTGTACGTATATTAAATTAAATTCTTTTAAAGACTACTTATATATTTTCTTTTCTTTTCTTTTCTTTTCTATTCTTTCTACTAAGTGCAGAATGCTGCAAACGCCCAAAGCAGATCGAGACGGGTGCTTGGCAAAATGATCGCTCGTTTACAGGGGCGGGGGTGGGCGTGTCAAATTTTTTTTTTCCAATCTATCCAAGAGTTCAAATGGAGTCATACTGCAAAATTTGGGGTTTCTAGCTATAAGGGTGTAGGAGATACAGGTTTAGCTCATTTGCGGACGGACGGACATTTCACAAACCCAATATACTCTTTTTTTCCATTTTGGAAGACAGAGTATAAAAACTGTGCTTTTTTATTTTCCGTTTGATTTTTTGCAAAAAGTTTTCTACTTTGAATGCGTCAAATTTGTTCAAAGAACCAATATATCTAATATCCTCAGCTAAGTCCGTCAGACAATGTGTATTGTACGTTAAGGCAGAAATGGGGCAGGTAAAAAACACCGTGGCTCGCCTATCTGAAGAGGTATTTACTCTTACAAGACAGTTACAAAACTACAGCATGTCAGCAGCAACTGTAATTCGTCTAGCTATAACTAGTTAATTAGTTTGTTTGCTATAACTAGTTAAGTACACTTATGAAAAAATATTAAAAAACAAAATATCTATTCTGTGGTTAAATCAATCAACGCTCTCAGTAGAATTTTCATAACGTATTTCTTGTATTATATGTAATGTGACAAGAAAATTGTTAAAGTTAGCAGAAAAATTGTTACAAATCACACTAATAAACAAGTAAGATCGTTGCAGTCGGATGGACCCGACTGCGATATACTCTTTTTTTCGTCTCTTTGCGGAGTCAGAAATGGGCGTGGCAATTATATTTTTGTTCAAATCTTTCAAGTTTTGCCATCAATTTAAGTTTGGTTGGGCCAGTTCTACAAGTTTGGGAGAAACAAACTTTGGTCGATTGCAAGGGCGGAGGTGGGCGAGGCAAAATTATTTTTATCCAATCCATTTAATAAGGCAACAGAATTCAACCTGCAAAATTTGGTGATTCTAGCTAAAGGGGTGTGGGATATACAGACTTTGCTCATTTGTGGGGGCGGAGGTGGGCGTGGCCAAATTTTTTTTATCAAATCGATCAAGGAAGTGATTAGTAGCCCTTGTGCAAAATTTGGATACTCTAGCTCTAAAACTGTAGAAGATATAGTTTTTTGCGGTTTGTGGGGTAAGGGGTGGGGGTGGGGGGGAGATCTTGACACTTTGTCTGCCTATGGTATATACCAACATGTATACCAAGTTTGGTTGCTCTAGCTTCAAAACTGTGGAAAAAACCTGCGTTCATACAGACGGACAGACAGACGGACAGACAGACGGACAGACAGACAGACGGACGGACGGACATTTCACAAACCCAATATAATCTTTTTTCCTTTTTTTTCAAAAAAGTTAAAAAAAGAGTATAAAAAACTGGCCAGATTAACGGACATTTTGTCCGAAACGGACTCGTTTGGTTTATTGGGATATTAGTATTCATATGCCCTGTATCGAAAAGACTACCATAGGGTATATATCGTACATGAATTCCTATGAATATTGTTATTTTTTTTATGATCTATTTTCTAGTGTTCCTGAATTCCCAATTTCGTGTTTAAAATTTATTTTCGTTTTTCAAAAATGTTAAGTACTCAATGTAATCGAAGCAGCATGCAGCTAAGCAGGTTTTGTATGTGGGATGCTGCATGATCAATGCTTACGACGATGACTCGTCAGAATATTAAATTATTTTGATTTACGGCCAGTATTGCCAAATATTTTTGTATGTTACACATGTCAAGAGCAACATGCTGTTCCGATTAACCAGAGCTTAAATAAATTGTAGATCTTGCAAAAACTATAAAATATGAATTTATCACTGTAGACGGCAGTCCACGCTAGGGACGAAGCAGCACGAAGTGTGCAAACGGCGACTATACAGCAAGAGTGAAAGATTTGCTGTGAGTGTCCGATCAGATCGAGCTATATACCGATCGAAAGGTATTACTTTAACTCAGAAATACTAAATGCATACGTAAGCTTTTGGTAACTCATCTGGAGAAGGGAAAAATTTCAAAAATTTGAGCTATTGGGGCCGTTGGTGCTTTTTACTCCCTGTTCCCATTAAAAATGGGAAAAAGGGAGTTATAAAGTACTGCAAATGTATGTAACAGGCAGAAGGAAACATTTCCGACTATATATATTCTTGATAAGCATCAACAGCCGAGACGAACTATCCTGTCTGTCGGTCCGTCTGTATGAATGCGTCGATCTCAGAGACTTGAAAAGCTAGAGACAACAAACTTGGCATGCAGATTCCTGTATACCATACGCAGATCAAGTTTATTTCAAATTTTGGATGCACCCCCCCGCACCCCCGCAAATCGCAAAAGACTCCCACAGCCACAATTTTAAAGATAAAGCTTTAATTTTTGGTACACATGTATGTTTAATTAATGTCTTTCGGATGTGTAAATTTCAACACGATCGGATAAATAGCACAAAAGTTATAGAAGAATCTATTACGCCCGTCTCAGTTGGCAGCAACAAAAGTTTGACAAGCAGTTTACGAGTTAAGTGCACTGCTTGCTTGTGTTACACCCGTATCAGATGGCAGCAACAACAGTTTGACAAGCAGTTTACGAGTTTAGTGCACTGCTTGCTTGTGTTGTCGTTGAACTGCTTGAAATGCAAATTGGGAGCAGGGAGTCTCGTAGTCGGGCACACTCGACTAGAGTATTCTTACTTGTTTTCTTTAGCGCATAAATGTTCTAATTCTGGATGCGCGTCGAATGACACTTTGTTCATCCAATTCTGACAATTCGTTTAAAACTTATGAATATTTCAAAATAAGAGTGGCCTCTTGCCTCTTGTCAGTGTGCCTGTTTGTTTGGTTGTTTGTATTAACGCGATGTTCTGTCTAGAATTTTGTGGACTTGTTCCTTATCATAACCCAAGAAATGTTTGTTCTAACACTTTTCTCAAAAACCGCGAAAATTGACAGTCTCCTAACCATTGAAGCTACAGACACGTTCTGCATTTCATTGGAAAGGTATCTTTAAGAGCTTCCAAGCTTACCTTGACATTTTTTTTTAAAACACTAAAGGTAAAAGATTTTGATGAAAATCATAAAAGTTGTGGTCATTGAAATTCCGTAAGTTTTGATATGTGCATTTCCAAAAAAAAGGTCCACCAGTGAGGAAAATTTCAAAGTCATTATTAATACCTATTACTTCTGAATAATATGCTTTAATCGATGTAAATTCAACCATTTATAATCCAGTTCAATAACTATTATGAGCAAATCGACTGCAATTGAATTCGCTGCGCTTCGCACTCCCCAACGGACGTGTATTATACTCTTTTTTAATTTTTTTGAAAAAAAAAAAAAAAATGAAAAAAGAGTATATTGGGTTTGTGAAATGTCTGTCTGTCCGTCTGGCTGTCTGTCCGTCCGTCCGTCCGTTCGTCTGTATGAACGCAGTTTTCTTCACAGTTTTGAAGCTAGAGCAACCAAACCTTGTATACATGTTGGTATATACCATAGTAAGACAACGTGTCGAGATCTCCAATGTGGTTTAGTTTGCTCTTTTCCCTCTCCATGCCCAGGCGCCCATAATCCGTACGGGCCGAACACATTCGGCAAAGTACACTGACACGAGCCGAAGGCTTTCCGAAGTAGCGAGCTACTGCTGCTGCGATCAGTGTCAATTATGCTTCCATTGCAGAAGGGTAACGCTCGTTTTAAGCGCATTATTTTCGAAGTACATTGAGCGATAAAGTTCTGTACGTTCGATCAACACAATATGCGGAGACACTTGCGTCTTTGTTGTAGTTGTTTAAGTATTGTTTTCATTAGTTGTTAAGTTTAATTAAAGTTTTTTTTGGAAAAAAATAAATTAATTCTAATCAATTTTGTAGAAATAAAAAAATTTTTTACTACGTGCTAACGCGCACATAAATATAAGTTGCTTTTCTTTTTGAGCAGTGCATGCAAGCCGAACAGCGCTCCAATACAGTCAAATTTTTGTCACTCTTTTTGCGCCGGGGTAGAGTCTAAACCAGACCCCGGAGCAAAGAGAGTGCGAATTTTTATATGTTTTTATTTTTTTGTCAAATATGCGATTGGAATACAAGCATTCTGCGTCATTTGATAAATTCAAAACAAACAAAAAATCGTTTTCCCATGCTATGTCCCACATAATTTATAACTTACTGTAATATCGCAGAACCATATTGAACAAGTAAGAACGTTGCAGTCGGATGCACCCGACTACAATATACTCTTTTTTTCGACTCTCTGCAGAACCAGAAGTGGGCGTGGCAATTGTATTTTTTCTCATATCTTTCAAGTTTTGCCATCAATTTAAGTTTGGTTGGGCCCGTTCTACAGGTAAGGGAGAAACAAACATTGGTCGATTTCAAGGGCGGGGCTGTGCGTGGCAAAATTATTTTATATTATACTAGCATTTCCCGGCGTGCGGTACTACGCCCCGTATAAAATGGATCAAAATAACACCTTCTGAAACGGCAAAACTGGTAAACTGTATGAAGAGACGTTTGCAAGCCGTTGTGCAGTCAAAAGAAGGCCCCACACAGTATTAGCGTGTTTCAGTTGCAATGAATAATACTGATTACGCTATCTGTGCCAATACTTTTTTGATGTAAATTTGTGCCTTTTTTACTTTTTAAGGTTATGCTAAGAAACCATAGCATAAATTTAGTTTTTATACTCTGTTTTCCAAAATGGAAAAAAAGAGTATATTGGGTTTGTGAAATGTCCGTCCGTCCGTCTGTCTGTCCGTCTGTCCGTCTGTATGAACGCAGGTTTTTTCCACAGTTTTGAAGCTAGAGCAACCAAACTTTGTATACATGTTGGTATATACCATAGTAAGACAAAGTGTCAAGATCTCCCCCCACCACCACCCCTTCCCCCACAAACCGCAAAAACCTATATCTTCCACAGTTTTACAGCTAGAGTAACCAAATTTGACATAAAGACTACTGACCACATCCTTGACCGACCTGCCAAAAAAAAATATGCCACGCCCACTACCGCCCCCGCAAATGAGCTAAACCTGTATCTCCTACACCCTTATAGATAGAAACCCAAAATTTTGCAGTATGACTCCATTTGAAATCTTCGATAGATTGGAGAAAAAAAATGTTGCCACGCCCACCCCCGCTCCAGTAAACGAGCGATCATTTTGACAAGTACGCGTCTTGCTCTGCTTTGGGCGTTTGCAGCGTTCTGCACTTACTAGTAGAAAGAATTTTATAGTTTGTAGCATATATATATAAGTAAGCATATACAGAAAACAGAGTATATCGCAGTTGGGTGAGCCCGACTGCAACGTTCTTACTTGTTTTTTCTTTTATTTTGTTGTTAATAAATGCGTTTAATGAAAACCGTTTTCCATTTTGACAAAGCTTAATTGGGAGAAAAGTTTTTGCACAGGAAACTCTGATTTGTTAAGTGTGCCAATACTGTTTTTGACTCAGTGTATATAGATATTATTATTAGATCTTGACACTTTGTCTGCCACAGCTTTGAAGCTAGAGCAACCAAACATGGTATGCATGTTGGTATATACCATAGGCAGATAAAGTGTCAAGATCTCCCCCTCCACCCACACCCCTTCCAAGACAAACGACGAAAACCTATATCTTCCAAAGTTTTACAGCTAAAGTAACCAAATTTGACATTAGCGCTCCTTAGCGCTCACTGACAAAAATTTGACCACGCCAACCCCCGCCCACACAAATAAGCAAAGTCTGTATCTCCCACACCCCTTTAGCTAGAGTCACCAAATTTAGCAGGATGAATTCTTTTGCCCTATTAAGTAAATTAGGTAAAAATATTTTTGCCACACCCACCCCCGCCCTTGCAATCGAGTTAAGTTTTTTTTTCTCACAAGCCTGTAGAACGAGCAGAACCAAACTCAGTGCCTGAAATTTTTGATTAAGTTCATCAACTCATATATTATAGCAGTTTGCAAACTTTAATTAATGTTCTGAATTTTAAAGTGTTTTCGGTGATAAACTGTTTGCCAGGAAGGCAACAGGGCTCAAAATCGCTTGTCAAATGTATCGATTGTCAAATATATTGAATTTTTGAAATTAGTTGGTTACCATTTTGGTGAAAACAATTTGGTAGCAAACGTGTGACCACTGCGCAAAATATTTGCTTTCCTAGTCGATTTTGCGCAAAATAAGTGCTGCCATCGTTTCCATGGATTTTGCAATGCATGTGACCGGCAAACAAAAGGTGTGCCAAACTTATGCATTTAGCACAATCAGCTGGCGCTAGATTTTGCGCCAAATGTTTTGAATGCCAGACCGTAACTTTAAGATAGAAATAATCTTTTCATCATCGTTATCAGATCATTTGCTGTAACATTTTCAGAGTTTTAGAAAAATGATGCTAATTATACTCATTTTTTTTAATTTTTTTGAAAAAAAAAGAAAAAAGAGTATATTGGGTTTGTGAAATGTACGTCTGTCCGTCCGTCCGTCTGTCCGTCTGTATGAACGCAGTTTTTTTCCACAGTTTTGAAGCTAGAGCAACCAAACTTGGTATACATGTTTGTGTATACCATAGGCAGACAAAGTGTCAAAATCTCCCCACCCCACCCCTTCCACCACAAACCGCAAAAACCTGTATCTCCTATAGTTTTATAGCTAGAGTAACGAAATTTAGCACAAGGGATCACATCCGTAATTGATCTGACTAAAAAAAATCTCCCACACTCCTTTAGCTAGAGTCCCAAAATTTTGTAGGTTGAATTCTATTGCCCTATTAAATAGATTCAATAAAAATAATTTTGCCACGCCCAGAACCGGTTCTCAAACGTTCAGTTTGGAACCGGTTGTTGTGATTGAATAGTGGTTTCTTCAAAATATGAAGATAAAGCACTGTCGTCTTTGGCTGTACCATGGAAAGAGGTAAAGAAAAACCGTAACATACATACATATGGTACATACAAACATAATATAGCTCAAAGACTAATACCCTATTTCCACCGCGATCGCTAGATGGTCACAGCCCAAAAAAGTCTTAGGCTAGGCAGGTCGCAGCCATACAAAATCTTGTCCGTTATTTTCAAATTCAGATGGTCACATAGTGAGCAAACGGCCAGTGGGTAAACAAGTCAGCTCTGGCAAATCATCGATAGGTATCGATAAAACAGTCCAAAAACATCTGATTTTTGTAAACAAACAAATATGCGCGGGAAATCAAGTAATTTGAACTTTTGTTGTTTTGTTTAATTTTATTCATATTTTGATTATATTTTAATTTCAAAACAGTGGATACCTGAAAGAAACGCAAAAAGTGTTCGGAGGAGCTCGACACAGCATTTATAGAGATGTGGGGAGAGAAAATATTTATTACCAAGCTGCTACTCAAAATGCCAAAGTAAACAAAACACAGCTGATTTCTTGTGACTTTTGCTTAGTCCTCGGCGGAAATTGGGTTTGGTGGCAGCTAGCGACTTTTGCTGAGCGACCTTGCTGTGTATAAGATTTAAAAAAGCGAGTAAACAGACGGACATGGCTAGTTCGAATCGGCTGTTGACGTTGATCAAGATTGTATAGGATATGCACTTTTCTTTTCAGAGTTGGAAATGAACGAGTCAATAATATTTTTCATTAAATCGGTCGAGAAGATCATTAGGGAATATAAATTTAACTTTTGTTGCTTCAGCTAGATAGTGGGAGATAAAACTTCTGCTCTCTTGCTATGACGGGTGCGGGTGTGATAAAAATTTGTTGTATCCAAAATATTTCATGTCATCCTGCAAAGTTGGGTGATTCTATTAGCTATAAGGTCTTACTTTGTATCAAACTTTCGAGATGGGTTTGAGTGGGCTTAGCTTTAGCCATCACGCGGGTCATGTGATGCGGGTAGCGATCGGCCTTCCCGTTGGGAGGTCAGCTGCGAATAACGAGCTGTCTCGTAATTAGCAGTCCCGGACAATCAGCGGGTATTCAGATAAAAAATAAATTTGGCCACGCCCACCCCCGCCCCAACAGATAAGTCTCCCACACCCCTTTGGCTAGAGTCCCAAAATTTTGCAGGTTGAATTCCATTGCCACATTAAAAAGATAGGATAAAAATAATTTTGCCCCGCTCACGAAATAAACGGCGTCCTGCTCCTCAAAATGGTTGTCTAGCCTCCTCACTTGAAGAAAATTTCTCTCCACCAAGCGCAACTTTGAGCTTAGGGAATACAAATAAGTTACTTGGTCTGAAAGTAAGAAGGAAGGAAGGAAGCAGTTCAAAGCGTAATTCATGGATTTTCTCCATGGCAACTGCTGATGTGTGGGATGGTGCATTAAATTGGTGAATCATTTTGTCTTCTGCAAGTGGGGGCATTTATCAGCTATTTCTGTCATTAGCTTATTCAAAACCGACGCGTAGAGGTCTCCCGTGATAGTTTTTCCTTTCTCCAGATAATCGGTGTATATATCTCCACAACTATCCCAAAAAACTGTCGTCATCACTTTCCTAGTCGAAATAACAGCTTTTGCTTTTTTTTGTGGTCGTACTGGTTTTGGGCGTACTGGAAGTGTCTCATCTTCTAAGCTAGTACCACGTTTAAATTCAGAAGCTATAACTTTACAGTGGCAAATGATGGGGAAGAGTCCCCATAGACTGTGTCCATTTCTTTCAAAAACAAATATCTTATGACCGCATGGTATTCAACTTTTCCCATTTTACAAAAGCACTGATACTGACTTATGTAGGTAATCGAGTGTTCAACAATAACTATAATATCGATTAGGCTAAAGTTTTGGAGAGAACACATTAAAAGATGCCTATTCACAATAACAAAGTTTGGTTAACGTAGGACGTCGGCTTCATTGTCAGGCTGTCATATATTGTCATATACATATAATAAAAAGGAAAAAGGGGATAATTAAGTTTTGCAGGTGCTTAAATTACAAATAATAAATACTAGGGCCGTTTGATAAGTCAGTGACTTTTTTGGGCTCGTCCATCACATTGTACATGAATGCTTTAAAGCAAAAAAGCTATCAGCGCGATGGGTGCAGCTGTTGATAACACTTGACCATTACGCAACTTTGTGATCACTTCAAAGGAGTGTTGGGCAACGGTCAGCCGTAATCGAAACGAGCTGTTGTGCCGTTTCGTTACCGTAGACGAAACATGGGTCCATTACACCATGCCAGCGACCAAGGAACAATCAAAACAGTGGGTTTCACTGGGTGACATGCTCTAAAGGAGGCCATGGTTCTGTCGGTCAACAAGGTTATGGCCATAGCTTTTTGGGATGCGCACGATGTCATTCACATCGACTTCATGGAAAAGGGCAAAACGATTCTGAGTTTTTGGAGAGATTCGATATTAATCTGAAGCAGAAACGACTACCATTGGTGAAGAAAAGAGGGTTTGCTTTCTTTTCTAAGTTGGCAAAGCAACCACCACCGGTGGTTTAGTTGGTTTCTCTGCTCTCAAAATGCTGTTCGCTCTTACTTGGTCGTTGATTGTGTAGTATTGATGCGCATGATAAAATTATAGAATTTAATCATCTTTCAGTATATGTGGCTTTTGTTTACTCAATGATGATCAACGTTTCTGCTCAGTCTTAGTTTTTATTTGTACTCGCGTACAGGGTATCTAAGTGCCGAACACACAGGACTATAGCGTTCTTACAAGCAAATCCCTTTCGCAGTGTAAAATCCACGCTAAAATTATGAATCAAAGAAACCCTAAATAAATTCACATTTGACCATGAGAATTTTTACTTGTGAGCATACATACTATGCGTATTCATTTTCAATAACTATAGAAAGTAAGCAAACTTTTGAGTTTGACTGTTACAATGACGCACTACTTAGTGTTTCAAATTTTCTGAGTGGGTCAAGTACGCATATGTGCTATCATATACGCAAAATCAAATCAGCTATACGCGAGTAGTACTCGAAAAAAATAAGCATTGTAGATCTCTGGAGAACACATACGCCTAGAAGAGGAAAAAAAGAGACAATCACACTGGTCTAAAGCACCAGACGTCAAGCATTCAAAAAAGATTAAGGAAGTAAATGCCATTGGAAATAAATGCAATCAGAAAACTTACAGGATTCCTGACAGGGCACTGTAGCCTATAAAGTCAACGAACTGAGTATAGTCAATTAGGAGGAAACCTTAACTCATATTTCGGGCTGAATGTCCAGAGACTTCTAGAAGTATAGCCCGACAACACAAGATATGATAACCCTTATCTCAAAGCAAATTCTTGCTCTCGTTCAGATGGGAGAACAATGGATATAATAGATCGCAGTACACTGTCCTCATAAAGAATAATAATAAGCTACTATAAGGGTGTGGAAAAGACAGATGGCAAAATTGTATAAGTCAGGTTTGTCAAGGAGTTGTTTAGTAGTTTTGTGTCAAATTTGGTGGTTGTGAAACTGAGGGATATATATTATACATATAGGATTATGTCGAATTGTGGTGTTTTGTGGAGATCATAGCATTATATTTTCGTATTGTGTATACCAACATGTTTGCCAAGTTTGGCGGCTCTGGGATCAAAACTGTAGAAAAGAAACGTGCTCATGCGGTCGGACAAACCTAATATACTCTTCTCAATTTTTAAAAAAGGGTATAAAATGATTTTACAGCAACAACCGATTATTTCTATGGTTATATGGCTACAAGATAAAGAAAAAGAAAAAACTGACAAGCACATACTAAAACTCAAAATCGGTGGGTTAGGTTGGCACGACTTGAGAAACAAAATAGGTTCTGCCAATGGGGCATTCTTTGATAAGAAAAAAAAAAATTCTTTTAATATTTCTGGCAATGAAATATGTTGAAGTGTACATAAAAACAAGTATTTGGAGCAAATTTGTTCATACAAAAAATTATTTTTCAACCGGTCGTTCCTATGGCAGCTATAAGATATAGTCGTCCGATTTCGTATATGAACAATCGATTGAAAAATTAGTTTTTGTATGAAATTTTTCATTTTTGTATGAATAATGAATAACTTTTTTGTTTCTGAATTTATCTTAACCAAAGCCACATATTCTAAGTTAATACGATCTTGATATGGTGACTAAATTTCATCAATATCGGATGGCTACAAAAGCCAATTGCCCAAAAATAACGACGAGACCTCCGCAAGCTTTTTGAGCCATTGTGTGCCCACCCCTGAAATATGTATTCATCTTTATGGCAGCTATAAGATGTAGTCATAGGATTTGTTTGAAATTTTTTCAATATACATCAAATGTGCTTTAACTTAAAAAATTATGTTAAGAAAATAAGAAAGTTTTTGTTTTGAAGTGATCTGTTTACATATTCATCTATAACTCCTAAAAACTCTGCTGTACCAAAATTAAATTTTTGGTATGAAAGACTAATAAAATAAGTCATATTTTAAGATAGTTTTTAAAAAAAAGTTAGGGGGTAAATTAAAGAAAACAACTAAGAATACTCTAGTCGAGTGTGCCCGACTACGAGACTCCCTGCTTAGTTGCATTTCAAGCAGTTCAGCGGCAACACTAGCAAGCAGCGCACTTAACGTGCCCAGTTCCTGTCAAACTGTTGTTTCTGCCTGCTGAGACGGGGGCAATAGATTCTTCCATAACTTTGGTGATATTTATTCGATCGTGATGATCAACATTGATTAAACATACATGTGTACCAAAAATCAAAGCTGTATCTTTAAAATTGTGGCTGTGGGAGTCTTTTGCGATTTGCGAGGGTGCAGGGGGGTGCATCCGAAATTTGAAACAAACTTGATCTGCGTATGGTATACAGGAACCTGCATGCCAAGTTTGGTGTCTCTCGCTCTTATAGTCTCTGAGATCGACGCGTTTTGAAGTTTTTCTCTACAAAATACGTTACTTACATTTTTAAATCGATTCATCCGAGTAAAAGTTATTGACATTTGAAAATTTTACGGCAACAATATTTAGCTCCTCATAACATGGCAACGACGAAATACACTGAAAAAATAGTACTCCAAAAATTTGTTTTTATCAGGGACCGTCACGGACTACGGTTAATTTTTAACTTTTATTTAGAAATCCCGAAATAACAGTTATTTTTTACATTTTTATATAATAACAGAAGTTTACTGTTGATTATACTCTTTTTTTAATTTAAAAACAAAAAAAGAAAATAGTGTATATTGGGTTTGTGAAATGTCCGTCTGTCTGTCCGTCCGTATGAACGCAGGTTTTTTCCATAGTTTTGAAGCTAAAGCAACTAAACTTGGTATACATGTTGATATATACCAAAGGCAGACACAGTGTCAAGATCTCCCCCCATCCCCTCCCCTTCCGCCACAAACCGCAGATCTACGAGACTCCCTGCTCCCAACACTTAAATTGTGCAGTGCCTGTTAAACTGTAGTTTCTGCCTGCTGAGACGGGGGGAAATAGATTCGTCAATAACTTTGATGTTTCTTACCCGATCGCAAACTGATAAACATTGATAAAAGAAATATTTGTACCAAAAATCAAAGATATATCTTTAAAATTGTGGCTGTGGGAGTTTTTTTCGATTTCCAAGTTTTCGATTGCCAAGTTTGGTGTCTCTAGCTCTTACAGTCTCTGAGATCGACGCGTTCATACAGACAGACAGACGGAAAGAATTACGGACATGGCGAGATCGACTCGACTGATGATGATGTTACATATGTATGTATTCTTCTGCCTTTATTGTCATTTATTCAATTAATTTTTACTGTCAAGCATTCTGTTATCCCGAGAGGTCGTATGCCTTCGTGTAACGCGCTCGTGTTGTACGTTTGCCAACCACGTACCAACTTTTGACACAACTTGGTTGTGCAACTTCACAAAATGGTGGCGGCTGGTGATCATTAAAAATTTAAAAATAATTATAGCAGCCATTTTCTTTATTTAAATTTGAAATTAAATGGATATGTTATATTAATAAAAGTTAAAGTAAATTATGGAAATAAAATAAAAATTGTTATTTTGTATTGGGTAAATTAGATAAATAATTAAAGATAAAAGCAATAATAACATAACGCATTATATATTTTAATGTATATTACTTTTTCTGTGAAAAAGCTCGAATTTAAAAAGAATTATATAGCCGAAGCAACAGAAAACACGAACGTCAAATACGAAGGCTTCACGAAGGCCAAAAATATCAAACTTGTTTGATATTGTTTGTTCTAAAGTTAATGGGCACCATAACACAAGCGCAAACTCATCCCCAACGCAATTCCAACTGAACGAACCATTGGCAATGTCAACAATTACACCAACCAAAAGTAAATGCGCAGCTTAATCTGCTCACAATAAAGAGAAGGAAAATCAAAAACAATCTGAACCCACTTCAATTTCAATCTGTTCATTCTCTTACTGTCTACCTAAGGAGGTTACACCCTTCAGCCACCAGCCAACCCTCCACATAAGTAGTCCTGGCAACGATCCTAGGCAACAAATATACGATAATAAAATTTAAATCACCAAACAGCTGCAGTATACATCAACTGGCGGAATCAAAGCGAACAGCGTTAACTGTAAAGCATTTTACTACCCATGAACTTTTTTCCGTTCATGTCGTTAACTAAAAGGTTAGAAGGGCCGCCCACAATGACGCCCACGTCGCAGCATTCCAAGCGGAAAATGTTAAATAAACTGTCAACACACCCTGCACCCTCCGCCCATTGCCGGCAACCCCTCATTGCACGCACGTAACGAAGTCGGAAGTGTGTTTCAGCATCCTCCTCATGGTGGTCTCGACTGAGTCAAAACATATTTAACGCTTATGAATTGCTCGTTCCCCAGCTTCGGGACCCGTAACAGTTGTACAGATAGAAAGATTCAGAAACAATTAACGTTATCTGGCTGCCGTGAGTAAATTGATTTTAACTGAACTCTTAATTAACTTTTCGTAACAAAAAGTATTTCACTTATTTTTGTATTACATTTATTTTTAAGAAAATCTAAACATATATTTATCTTTTTTAAATAATTAGTTTACATAATGTTGTTTGTTGAGAAAAAAAAATATGTATTTATATATATATATATATATATATATGTATGTATATATTTAAATAAATGTTGCTGAAAGTGCAATGTGCTCCTCGCTACTGTTTGTTCTAAGTATGCAAGTTTGTTCTCGTTAGTAATTCAAAACTTCTAAAGCACTGCTTGCTATTATTTTGCAAGTAAGCACTGTGCGTAGTAAATATCTATTCAAGCTTAAGTTTAGAAAACAACACAAATGTTTAGTCACAAAGTTCAAAGCACTAGCGTCTATAATTTATGCATATTATGTATAGTATTATGTGAATAGCAAAAATAAAACAAATATCTTCATTTTTTTAAGCAAAATGGCGCAGTCTTCGCCGCTAGCAAAGCAAACTAGTAGAGAATACCTGCGGGATCATAATTGTCAATCTAATGTATGCATCTCCAGCACGCTCTTCAATCAATCCTCCTATCCCCCTCTTCCACACACTATTACAGTGCTTAACAAGATACATGTTGATCGATCGATCGATCTTTGTGACATTTTATTTTTTAGCAATGCATTCTTCTGTTTATTACAATTTTGCTTTAAAATTTTTGTTTTTTAAATTGTTTCTTTTGCTTTTTCATAATTGGACTAGAAATATTATTTTACATATATTTTGTGGGCGGTTTACATAAATGTTCAACAAATAATTTGCATTAAATTAAAATCAGATTTGTTTAAATTTATTTTAGTTATGCTTATTGTGTTTGATATTTTTTTTTGCGATAAGCACTTATGTTATGTTTGAATTTATTTAAGTATAATAAACGCTTCGCATTTTTTACTTATAGGCTATAAAAAAAAAATTAACCACGTATACCTGCTAAAAAAAATTTTTTTGTAGCTTAGTTTTTAGCAAAGCAATAATTGAATATTTATTAACTTGAGAATCGATTGTTATGTATGAACTATATACGCATAGATAATAAGAAAAACATTAAATACATCCATATACACAAAAAGCTTTCAAGTTTGAATTCATTACGACTATAATTTTTGATATTATTTTGTTTTAAGAATTTGATTTGATTGCGATTGATTGTTACTGATAAAATTGTTTTTAATTATGAAAGCAGAATTGATTTGCACTTAAAACATTTTAATGTATACGTAAATACGTAAATATTAAATTATTAAAAAAAAAAATTGCTTTATTTGTTGTCAAAAACCTAAAAACTTAACGCATATTATGGTTATGACGAAAAGCAGATGAATTAAATTAAACAAACGTTATATAGTTATTAATATGTATATCGTAAAAGCGTTCGCACGCCCACTACATATATTTTTGTCCAATATAGATGCAGATCAGATGCACTTCTACTCGCGATCCGGAACCCATTTCTGCTCAATTAGTGAACAGAAAGGGTCCCAGCGAACTTCAAACCATCGGCGGCTTAATGTCCACTAAAGTACTGTGATCAAGCCGATGATCTAGACCAGGACTAGGCGCTGATGCTCCTACCAAATGATGATGATGATGATGATGTAAATGCGCATGAGGATGCGATTGCTGCTGGGTGAAGTGCTGGTGCTGGTGCTGCTGCTGATGTGCCGACTGATGCGAGTGCTGTTGTTGCTGCTGCTGTTGCTGCTGGTGCTGATGTAGCATCACCGGCGAACCGCCCGCGGCGACCATCTGGTGCGGCGTGGCCAGGTGCAGACCGCCGCCCAGCAGGCTGCTGGACGTGCTGGAGGCGCTGTGCGCATGCAGCGAGGTCGGGGTGCCGGGATGGCTGCCAGCTCCGTTGCCGGCACCGGAGCCCGCGCTGCCAACACCGGAGCTTGCGGAGCCACCCCCGCCGCCACCACCTGCGCCCGTCAGTTGGCCACTGGACGCGCCGCCCAGCCCGTTCGACTCACCCGACTGATTGGCAGTCTCCTCAGAGTCGCTGCACGACTCTGAGGAGCCCTTTTTAATGCCATTTGGTGCCGTGCCGTTGTGCGTCTTCACGTGCTTTGCCAGATGGTCGCTGCGCATAAAACGCTTGTTGCACACAGGGCAAGCGAAGCGCTTCTCGCCGGTGTGCGTCCTCAAGTGCCGCTGCAGCTCGTCGGAGCGCGTAAAACGCTTGCCGCAGAACAGCCAGTTGCATACAAAGGGACGCTCGCCGGTGTGCCAACGCAGATGCGCCTTCAGATGCGACGTCTTTCCATACACCTTTCCGCATCCGGGTATGTGACAGGAGTGAATGTTTTTCTTGCGTAGATGAACACCAGCTGGTCCTAGGCGCTCGGCCTCCTGGCAGTTGGGGCAATCGCAAGTGGCACGGCCCGCATAACGTCGCTGGGAACGTGGCGACGGTGTCGATGGTGTCGAAGCTTGCGGCGAGGTCGCCGTAGCTGCCGCTGATGGCGAACTATGTGGCAGCGAGAAGCCGCCCACTCCCTGACCCGGAAGCATGCTCTTGTATGTATCCTGCAGCAAGTGCTGTCCGGAACCTAGCAAATGTGCCGTATTCGATAGCGAGTGGGACAGTGCTGAGCTGTAATCCGTGCTAGCGACCGCAGCGCTCGCGTAGTTAGCCATTGTCGAGTGCATGCCAGCTGCGGCAGCGCTGCCCATATCCAGCCAACTGCCAGCAGCAGCGGCGCTGTGCATATCCCACCAGCCCGAGTTCACACTAGCTGCTTCAGCGGCTTTGTGCGCGGATGCCGTCACTGCATTGAAGGGCCAGTCGTACGGGTGGCGCGAGTAGACTGAACCAAACGTGGCGCCCTCAACCTTGCCTAACAAGCCCTGATGCATGTGATGATTTTCCGCCACCATGCTGGCCGTCGATGTGGTTGCGTTGGGAAAATACAGATCGCTGCCGTACGCGGAGGCAGAACTGCCCACGGCCGCACATGACGAGGCGAGCGGGCGACTGTAAGGATAGATGCTAAAATTACACACAAGTTGTATAGAGCGAGCTGTTGGCTGAGCAACGCACAGTGGTCTACATTCTACAATCAGAAAACTAACTGAACGAGAACATAAATAGCATGTACATTCCGAGAAAATGTACTCAATATATCATTGTTAAGAATTGGAAAAAATCTATCTATCTATATTAACAAAAGATTATTCTCCATTACTCTGAAATTAGATTTTGTACAGACTACACTATAGTCTATGTTATTCAATTAAAACTATTATTTGTAGTGTCCTATGTAACAAATTGAAATTGCATACGTTTTTTTAAACATTGACTTAGCACATAACAATGCCCTTTCACATTTTGTTCAGCCAGATGTATAGATATAGGACCACTGTGCGCCGCCGAGCTGCTTACCTAGCAGTGATGTTCACCATGGTGCTGCTGCTGTTGGCGCTGGTCGACAGGCTGCGTGATGCTTGACCTCCTCCACCACTGGAGCTGGATGATATTGTTGAGATTGCACACGGTGAGTGCTGACCGATGCTACTGCTACCGCTGCCGCTGGCTGCACTGCCTCCTCCGCCGGTTGCACCACTACCACTGCCGCTGCTGCCCGCTGCAGGAGAATTCGGGCTCTTTTTCCAGGGATGGAACCCCTTGCCAACGGCCGCATCGGCAAGCGGCGGAGGTGATTTGTTCGAAAGCTTGTTGCACTGGGCGGCTAGCATGGCCAGAGGTGTGCCGCGCAGGCTGGGATGATCCTGGAAAGAGCATGACAAAAAAAAAGATAGAGCAAGACAGTCAGTGTGAAGTGTTCGTTGAAGCTGGCGACATTGCAAATTATCTAAATACAATTTAGTAATGCTCAATTTCACTTCCTGTTGGCTAAGCAAACAACACCGGTTTCTAATGCCGTTGTCTGTCCGTCTGTCTGTCTGTCCGTCTGTCTGGCTGTATGAACGCACAGATCTCGGAGACTATAAGAACTGGAGGCACCAAACTTGGCATGTAGGTTCCTGTATACCGTACGCAAATCAGGTTCACGGTAAACATATATTTTATGTCAATCTTGATCAGCTGTGTAAGTTTCATCACGATCGGATAAAAAGCACTAAGGTTATGGAATAATTATGGCAGAAACAACAGTTTGACATGCACTGGACAAGTTAAGTGCGCTGCTTGCTTGTGTTGCCGCTGAACTGTTTGAAATGCAAGTTGGGAGCAGGGAGTCTCGTAGTCGGGCACACTCGAATAGAGCATTCTTACTTGTTTTATTTTCCATGTGTTCACAGAAAAAAAACAAGTAAGAACGTTGCAGTCGGATGCACCCGACTGCGATATACTCTTTTTTTCGCCTCTTTGCGGAGTCAGAAGTGGGCGTGGCAATTGTATTTTTGCTCAAATCTTTCAAGTTTTGCCATCAATTTAAGTTTGGTTGGGCCCGTTGAACAGGTTTGGGAGAAACAAACATTGCTCGATTTTTTTTTGTCAGAGCAATCAAAGATCTTGACACTTTGTCTGACTATGGTATATACCATTATGTATGCCAAGTTTGGATGCTCTAGCTTCAAAACTGTGGAAAAAAACTGCGTTCATACAGACGGACGGACAGACGGACATTTCACAAACCCAATATACTCTTTTTTATTTTTTTTTTTCAAAAAAAATTAAAGAAAGAGTATAATTAGGAACCTGCAAAATTAAATGATAAATGAAACAAGTAAGAACGTTGCAGTCGGTCTGACCCGACTGCGATATACTCTGTTTTCTGTACGTATATTAAATTAAATTCTTTTGAAGACTACTTATATATATATATATGCTCCGAACTATATACTTTTTTTTTACTAAGTGCAGAACGCTGCAAACGCCCAAAGCAGGGCGAGACGCGTACTTGTCAAAATGATCGCTCGTTTACTGGGGCGGGGGTGGGCGTGGCAATATTTTTTTCTCCAATCTATCGAAGAGTTCAAATGGAGTCGTTCTGCAAAATTTGGGTTTTCTAGCTATAAGGGTGTAGGAGATACAGGCTTAGCTCATTTGCGGGGGCGGTAGTGGGCGTGGCATATTTTTTTTTGGCAGGTCGGTCAAGGATGTGGTCAGTAGTCCTTATGTCAAATTTGGTAGCTGTAGCTGTAAAACTGTGGAAGATATAGGTTTTTGCGGTTTGTGGGGGAAGGGGTGGGGGTGGGGGGAGATCTTGACACTTTGTCTGACTATGGTATATACCAACATGTATGCCAAGTTTGGATGCTCTAGCTTCAAAACTGTGGAAAAAAACTGCGTTCATACGGACGGACGGACAGACGGACGGACGGACGGACATTTCACAAACCCAATATACTCTTTTTTTCCATTTTGGAAAACAGAGTATAAAAATGAGAGTAGAACACACGCGTCAAAGATTTACAATCTAGTGCACATTTTCGTTTTTTCAGTGTACACAAAACGATAATACAACAACAAAATACATTCGAGTACCTAACGGTACTACGAGCATATACACACGACTTACAATTGTTCTGGTTTTGCCAGCAACGAAAATAGACGGAAGGCGAAAAGCGAAAAATTGTTTGTGTAATTTGCAATGTGCTTATGGTGTGTGTAAGATCACACGCATTGTATGCCCAATGTGTAATATAACAAGAAAGTTGCAGTCGGATGGATCCGACTGCGATATACTCTTTTTTAGCCTCTTTGCGGAGTCAGAAGTGGGCGTGGCAACTGTATTGCTCAAGTCTTTGAAGTTTTGCTATCAATTTAAATTTGGTTGGACCCGTTCTGCAGGTTTGGGAGAAACAATCACTGCTCGATTGCAAGGGCGGGAGTGGGCGTGGCAAAATTATTTGTATCCAATCAATTTAATAGTGCAATAGAATTCAACCTGCAAAATTTGGGGACTCTAGCTAAAGGGGTGTGGGAAATACAGACTTTGCTTATTAGGGGGGCGGGGGTGGACGTGGACAGACGGACGGACATTTCACAAACCCAATATACTCTATTTTTGAAAATAAAATGAAATAAAAAAAGAGTATAAAAACAAATACACGTCGTAGGTATAGGCTCTGGGCACCCCTGGTCTATATCAACATGTATACCAAATTTTGTTGCTCTATCTTCAAAATTGTGGAAAAAACCTGCGTTTATACGAACAGAGGGACGGACGGACGGACGGACGGACGGACGGACGGACGGACGGACGGACGGACATTTAACAAAACCCATTTTCTATTTATTTTTTCAAAAAAATTTAAAAAAAAGAGTATAGTTTTGTTGCTTATATTTTTGTATGTGTAGCTTTAAAAATTAGTTTGACGCAGATTGCAGGAAAACTAAGCTTTAATCCATTCAACCTTGACTACCCACTTTATAGACACGGGGTTGCGAATTTTCTAAAGAAATTTTATGCAGTTTCAGTGAATTCGCATTTAATCTCTGAAAATGAATTTGAAGCAAATCGCAGAAAATCAAAACTTTCGCCAACCTCGACCTGAAAGTTCTTTGAAAACGAATTTGAAGCAAAACCAACAAAAACTGCAATTTCGGCATTTTGACCCACGTCAAGAGGGGTGAATCTTCAATAAATTCAAGTTACGGGAAAACGCAATAAATTTGAATTATTTCAGTGAAATTTCGAAATTTATAGCATGATTTGATGATTTTGGACGATGTAAGGGTGGAAAATTTGTTGTGAAGCTTATTTTTAATTTTTGTTTAAAAAGTGCAAAATAAAGAAAGTTACGAAGTAAAAGTTATCTGTGATTTTTTCAATAGAAATTAAAGAAGTTAGTATTATTTTTGATTTTTATTTTAAAAGTTACAAATAAGAGTTAATCCGTAACTTTTATTTTAAAAATCAAAAATAAACCTAATATACTCCTTTTTCTTTTTCAAAAAAAGAGTATATAAATACCATATCTTCTAAAATTTTTTGGTTGAATGTTTTTCGTTGTATTCCTCACTCAAAACACCTTTTTTACACCCTTGAAGAGGTTTTTATAACTTTGTCACGAAATGTGTAATGCATTGAAGGAGACTTCGCAGAAAAAAAAAAATTGGTATATTCGTGATCAGCATCAACAGTCGAGTCATGTCCGTCTGTCCGGCTATTCCTCTGTTTATATGCGAACTAATCCCTCAGTTTTAGAGCTATCGTGATGAAACTTGGCACAGATGCTTATTCTTTCTGCAAGCATTACATATGTATGTCAGAATCAGCTAGATCGGACCACTATAACATATAGCTGCCACAGGAACAATCGGTTGAAAAAAAGGTTTTTGTATAAAAACTTTTTTGTTTTTCAAGATAACTTTTCTGCAAGGGTATATATCTTCGGCACACCGAAGATAACATTTCTTTCTTGTTATTCCCTGTTCCCATTAAAAATGGGTAAAAGGGAGTTATAAAGTACTGCAAATGTGTGTAACAGACAGAAGGAGGCATTTCCGACTATATAAAATATATATATTCTTGATCAGGACCAACAGCCGAGACGAAGGAGCCATGTCCGTCTGTCTGTCTGTCCGTCTGTCTGTATGAACACGTCGATCTCAGAGACTATAAGAGCTAGAGACACCAAACTTGGCATACAGGTTTCTGTATACCATACGCATATCAAGTTTATTTCAAATTTCGGATGCACCCCCCCCCCCCCCCCCCCCCCGCACGCCCGCGAATCGCAAACGACTCCCACAGCCACAATTTTAAGAATAAAGTTTTGATTTTCTTCCACATATATGTTTAATCAATGTTGATCAGCTGTGTAAATTTCATCACGATAGGATAAATAGCACCAAAGTTATGGAAGAATCTATTATACCCGTCTCAGCAGGCAGAAACAACAGTTTGACAGGAACTGGGCACGTTAAGTGCGCTGCTTGCTTGTGTTGCCGCTGAATTGCTTGAAATGCAAGTTGAGGGAGGGAGTCTCGTGGTCGGGCACACTCGACTAGAGTATTCTTACATGTTTTTCTTCTCAAAAGTTGTCAACACTTGTGTTGTTACAGTTACAAGTTACAGTTACAGTTAATTCCTAATCGGTATTCTTTTCATTGATGGATAGCCACAAATTCGTAACGCGTTTCGTAACGCGCGGTATCTAGTGCATTTTTATGCTCTTTTTTTTAATTTGTTTGAAAACAAAAGAAAAAAGAGTATATTGGGTTTGTGAAATGTCCATCCGTCCGTCTGTACACTGATAGAAATAAATAATGTATGTTAATATTCCATATTGCTATTGTAATATTTTTGTTATAATTTTCGCACCAAGAGGTGTTTTTATCAATTTGAATATGCTCATATTCAAATATAATTTCATAATGAAAATAGTAAATTTAACATTTTTTCGTATTTAATTCTATGTGCCAGCATATTACAATTGAACTGTGAATAATATTCAATTTTTATATACTTCATATTTGTTCCAAAAATTTTTCTATTCAAATTTAATATGTATCATATTGAAATTTAATATTGTTTTATAGATAGTTTTAACAGTGCAAACTCTTTTAGTTAACATAAACAAATATATACCATTATTTTACATTACATTATTGAATAAATATTATTTTACACATCATAATGAAATTTATTAAAAGCTCCAACCATCTTTTGGTATCTAACCCGGTTCTCTATACGTCAACAGTACTCAAACTTAGAATATATAGTATGTTGATATATACCATAGGCAGACAAAGTGTCAAGATCTCTCCAGATCACGCCCACTACAGACTCCGTAAAGTGGCTAAAAGTAAGAGCATATTGCAGTCGGGACTATCCGACTGCAACGTTCTTACTTGTTCAACAAAATTATAACTGTTGTAATTGGCAATCTCGTGAAGGCTATTACAAAGTCGTTGTTGTACTAATTTAGAGAATGGTATTTTTATGAATTATATGATTTTTATGGTATAATTATGATTTTTACGATTTTCGGTATGATTATGATTGCTTTTTATACATTTGCAGAGGGTATTATAATTTTGTCACGAAATGCGTAACGCATTGAAGGAGACGTGTCAGAAAAATAAATTTTTATATTCGTGATCAGCATCAACAGCCTAGTCATGTTTGTCATGTCCATCATGTCCGTCTGTCCGTCTGTTTATATGCGAACTAGTCCCTCAGTTTTAGAGCACTTGGCACAGATGCTTATTCTTTCTGCAATCAGTACATATGTCAGAATCGGCCAACTCGGACCACTAAAACATATAGCTGCCATAGGAACGAGCGGTCGAAAAATAAGTTTTTATATGAAAAACTTTTTTGTGAGTCAAAATAACACTTTTCAAATATGTTAACATAATTTCAGCGAAATCGGACCACTGTATCTTATAGCTGCCATAAGAACGGTTGAAAAATAAGTTTTCTTATGCAAATCTTTTCTGCAAGGGTATATAACTTCGGAACGCCGAATATAACATTTCTTTCTTGTTTTTTTCTTATACTCTTTTTTTTAATTTAAAAAAAAAAAAAAAAGAAACAAGTAAGAACGTTGCAGTCGGATGCACCCGACTGCGATATACTAGGAAATCTTGACACTTTGTCTGCCTATGTTATATACCAACATGCATACCAAGTTTGGTTGCTCTTGTTTTTTTTTCAAAAAAATTAAAAAAAGAGTAAAGCTTATAAAAGTTACGGTCCCTGAATAAAACAAGTAAGAATTCTCTAGGCGAGTGTACCTGTGTCCAGTGCTTGTCAAACTGTTGTTTCTGCCTGCTGAGACGTTTGTAACGTTTGTGTTATTTGTCCGATCGTAATGAAATTTACGCAGATGATCAACATTACGAAATAATCAAGCCACAGAACTTCTGATATCTAATTTTATGACGAAGTATTTTTTGACTATTATATGAATAATATTAATTTTGCTTTCGGCACACTGCAAAAGTTACTTAGAAACAATAAAAAGAAACTGAATCGGTTTGCGCAACATGCGGAATGCAAAATTAACATTATTATTTAAATAGTTCTTATGTTAATCAAAAAATACATCGTTACAAAATTGTATATCAAAAGTTTTGTTGCTTAATTTAACCTCACGTAGAGGTGTTTTTTTTTTGTTATACCAGACGTTTTGCAATGCAGGGCTTGTCAACTTGTTTGAATGTGAAAATATTTTAAAATTCAATATTAAAATTGAATGTTTAAATTCACAATGCAGTATTGCTGCCTACTTGCATTTTTACTGAACTGCTTCACGTACAAGTAGTGCACTGCTTGTTTTATGCACTTAAATGTAAAAAAAGTTTAAATTTTAGAGCATTTTGGATTGTATGTATTATTTATTTTGATAAAATGTGGTCAACATGTTTAGAATGTACTTAAATTTAAATGTAGTGAGTTTGGTCGAGATATTTTGAAAACACAGAAGTTTTTCAAACAGAATATTATTTTCAACCCATCGTTCTTTTATCAGCTTTAAGATATAGAAGTCCGATTTTAATGAAATTCGGCATCAGGTAGGGATTAGTTCGCATATAAACAGTCGGACAGTCAGACAGACGGACATGACGGACACGACGGACATGACCGACAAGACTCGGCTGTTGATGCTGATCACGAATATACAATTTTTTTTCTTCGTCCCCTTCAATGTTTTTCACATTTCGTTACAATGTTATAATACCCTCTGCATGAGTAAAAATATAGGAATTGAAAGATAAAAAATTGCCTACTCCAATTTTGGATTAATTTTTAAACTAAAAATTTTAAATGAGAGAGTGAGGTGTTTATAATAATATACTATTTTGGGCTCATTTTTAAACCAAAATATATAGAAATTGAGAGAGTTATATTATTTCATTCCAGATTTTATTTTTTAGCCTTTAATCATATTTTGATAGTAAAATTTTTTCTTAAATACAATTTCGGTTTCATTTTAAACCAAAGAATATAGAAATTGAGAGAGTAATATACTTTCACTCCAATTTTGGTGTAAAATTAATATCAATCACTTTTTAAATCAATTCCAATGGTTTTAAAAATAAACTATTTTGGAATGAAATTTGAATATTAATTCCTTAAAAGTTTAAATTAAAAACATAGTGGTTTTACTTTTAAACTTTTTTTTTTACTGTTTGTGTAACTGATGAAAAATTTGATTACAGATGGAATGTCCTTTTAACCAATACAAATTTTTGATTCCGCTTTTGTCTAGCGCCTCCCGCGCAATAAACTCTGACACTTTTTCACTCTCTCTTGCTTTTTCAATTACTACTGTCGTTTATAAACTCTTATTTTATTTCTCATATTTTTTATGTGTATCTGAAGCTTAAATTGCTGCGTGAAAGACGACGGTCGAGAAATTGTTTCATCTGTGAAAAATACAACGTTAAATAAAGTTCAGAAGGAGCTGGTACTTATATGACTATGCCTGCTCAATCTCTTCAGCAGTATGTGGTTGATTCTTTTGCTGATCCTCATCAAACACATTTCGCTGTTCAGCTCAGCAGCTGCTTGATGCACCAGAAATTGTCAACAGCAGAAAAATCATTATCCAATTTTCTACAAAAACAAAAGTCGATTGGGCCACTTTTGGCAGCCCGGTAGTCAAGTGACTGTCTGCCTTTCTATGAGAATTAAGTTAATAGTTTCAGTCCACCAATTTACAGTTTCTTTTTAAAGTCTTTTACCGTTGTCAGTCGCCAATTTAACAGTGCTAGGAGTAGATGGTAAGATGAAGGTATAGGCGACGATGCTTACTCGCAACCTGGCAATGAACGAGTTCGCGGAAGCTGCTATTTGTTGGATAATTGCTGGGGTCGCCCCATTGCCCACCGAGACCAACTATGCGTCTATAGCGAACGTCAAATCAGTAGCCCAGATTTCAGCGAAATGCTAGTGGTTGAGATTTAGCTGTGTGCTTATTGGAGGATTGGCGGATGCTGGTAGCCGGGACGCAACCGAATGTAGCACGCTTATATCGATGTCGCTGCCACTGCTGCAGTCTTGCCATTTCCGTATAATATGGCACACAGGTGCCGCTGTTCTGCAGTTTGGCTGGTAGTTTAATGACATCGGGGCCAGTTCCGTCAGCAGTCAAAGTGCATGCACATGAAATGCTTTTAAGGATGAACTGCATAGCAGGCAGAGCAACGCCAGCCCCAAGCTACTACGTTGGTTCCAGATTCGATTTCAAGAAAGACCCAGAGCTAGAGCCTAAGCCAAAGCTCAATCCGCAACAGATCAAACATAATTGGAGCAATTTCAACATCGTGCAACTGCGCACATGTCTTTCAATGAGTGTGTGGCAAGAAAATTAAACAAATTGATATCGGTGCAGGCAGTCAGCTAGTTAGTTAGTCAGTCAGACAATCAAGTCTATGCAAATTAAAATTCAAGTTTGATTAATCGATCACCCAGAAAAAAAAAAACAAGTAAGAAAGTTGCAGTCGGATACAACCGACTGTGGTTTACTCTTTATTTAACCTCTTTGCGGATTCAGAAGTGGGCGTGCCGTCAATGCACCCAACTCTGTAAGCCACAACATTTGTGTGTTCAATACCACATTCTAGTGCATTAGTTGAACTTCAATCAGATCAGCTGCAACACAAGCAAGCAATAATGAATTTAATTAATAAAACTGTTCAACCAGACTGACTGACTGGTCGGAACGACCGCACAGCCCAAACCAGAAAGCTAATTTTTTCACATTAGTTACATCTTATACTGAACAAGTAAGAATGCACTAATAGGGTATGCCCGACTAACAACACTTAACATGTGCAGTGCTTATCAAACTGTAGTTTCAACCTCCTGAGACGTGGGGGAATAGATTTGACAATAAAGTTGTTTATTACTCGATCGCAACGAAATTAACGCAACTGATAAACATTGATAAAAGAAATATGTGTAACAAAAATCAAAGATAAATATTTTAAATTGTGGCTGTGGTAGTTTTTTTGATTTTAGAAATTTGAAATAAACTTGATCTGCGTATGGTTAACATGCAAAGTTTGGTGTCTCTAGCTCTTATAGTCCATGACTTCGACGCATTCATACAGACGGACAGACAGACGGACATGACTAGTTCGACTCGGCTGTTGATGCTGATCAAAAACATATATAGTTTATATAGTCGGAAATGCCTCCATTTGCCTGTTACATACATTTGCAGTACTAACAGTGAGTAAAAAGAGCACTAAATCAGATTTAGGAAAATTCGGTCGGGAAATGTGGGAATTTTTCGAAGAACTTTTGTGTGAAATTCATTTTATCTGGTTCAAGCTCGTTAATAAAGTCAACAATAACTGTATAACACTTTTCCGGAAAATTCACCCCTCTGAGTGTAAAATTAAGGGTCAAGGTTGTATGGGCGAAAGTTCAGTTCCCGGAAAATTTGCGGAAAATTGTTGCGAAATAATTTTTTGCATGCCCGCATGTATGTAAGTTTGTAAGTATGTAAGAATGTAAGTATGTAAGTATGTATGTAGGTAAGTATGTAAGTATGTAAGTATGTAAGTATGTAAGTATGTAAGTATGTAAGTATGTAAGTATGTAAGTATGTAAGTATGTAAGTATGTAAGTATGTAAGTATGTAAGTATGTAAGTATGTAAGTATGTAAGTATGTAAGTATGTAAGTATGTAAGTATGTAAGTATGTAAGTATGTAAGTATGTAAGTATGTAAGTATGTAAGTATGTAAGTATGTAAGTATGTAAGTATGTAAGTATGTAAGTATGTAAGTATGTAAGTATGTAAGTATGTAAGTATGTAAGTATGTAAGTATGTAAGTATGTAAGTATGTAAGTATGTAAGTATGTAAGTATGTAAGTATGTAAGTATGTAAGTATGTAAGTATGTAAGTATGTAAGTATGTAAGTATGTAAGTGTGTAAGTATGTAAGTGTGTAAGAATGTAAGTATGTGATTATGTGAATGTGTGGGTATGTTAGTATGGAAATTTTCAAATATGTAAGTATGTATGTAATTTGTACGTTTGTTAGTTCGTATGTAGGTGTGTATGAGTGTAGGTTTGTACATATCTATAAAACGGTTCCACATGTGTGACTCATGAGAATTAGAAACCTGCATTTTTCACAGTAATTTTATCTTATGCTTAAAACGTCAGCTCGTGAAAATTTAAAATTAGATTCTTCAATAACTAAAGTTTATTATCTGATCGTTATTAAATTAACGAAGTTGATCAACATTGATAAAAATACATGCACAGAAAAAAGATTTCCAGGGATATTTTATGTTTTTTAAACTTGAGTGTACGATTCGTTTTTGGTTTTCCTTGAATCAAATAAAATGTACTGCAAATGAGTACATTATTCTTTATTTAAGTATACTGATAGAAATAATAAACAAATTAAAATTTCATATTAATATGAATTATGCACACTATTCATATATAATTAATGTTATATATTTGTTTATGTTAACTAAAAGAGTTTGCACTAAAAATACAATATGATACATATTAAATTTAAATATAAAATATTTTAACTAAATATAAAAATTAATATGAATTAAATATAAAAAAATATATAAAAATTTTAGTTTAATTACAAAACGTACTTAAATCAAGTACAAAAATTTGCTATAAGTCTAAAAATACTTATTGTAAGTATGTATGCTGCACTTACAATAATTCCGAGCCGGTTGTTAGTAATGCAGCACCGCTCAAAAACGGACGGCAAACGAAAAATTTACAGCTATTTTTGTTGTTGTTGCTTTTCGTTTTTGAGCGGCACAAAAACGGACAGCAAACGACAATGAACTTTTCTATCGTTGTTGTTCTTTTTGTGTATATCTTTATACTCTGATTTCCAAAATGGAAAAAAGAGTATATTGGGTTTGTGAAATGTCCGTCCGTCCATATGAACGCAGTTTTTTCAACAGTTTTGAAGCTAGTGCATCCAAACTTGGCATACATGTTAGTATATACCATAGTCAGACAAAGTGTCAAGATTTCCCCCCACACCCACCCATATTTATATATAAGTAGTCTTTAATAGAATTTAATATAATATACGTACAGAAAACAGAGTATATCGCAGTCGGGGGAGCCCGTTTTATACTATTTTTTAATTTTTTAATATTGGGTTTGTGAAGTGTCCGTCTGTCCGTATTAACGCAGGTTTTTTCTACAGTTTTGAAGCTAGAGCAAACAAACTTGGTATACATGTTTGTATATACCACAGGCAGACAAAGTGTCAACAAGACGCTAAAAAAGAGTATATCGCAGTCGGGTGCATCCGACTGAAACGTGCTTACTTGTTGAATTTGATTTAGGCATTCTATTTTGCGCCAATTTGCTTGTGTGTATACGTAGAAGTGTAATGGAAAAATGAAAAAAGTAACGGTGCATTATATTACGCGTGCGCAGCGTCAGTTTCGTTTGAGTGCTTGAATCAAGCGAATTGTTTTTACACCCTGTTCCCATTAAAAATGGGAAAAAGGGAGTTATAAAGTACTGCAAATGTATGTAACAAGCAGAAGGAGGCATTGCCGAATATATAAACTAGATATATTCTTGATCAGCATTAACAGCCGAGTCGATATAGCCCTGTCCGTCTGTCCATATGAACGCGTCGATCTCAGAGACTTCAAATTTCGGATACACCTCCCCGCACCCCCGCAAAAAACTCCCACAGAATTTGAAAGATAAAGTTTTTATTTTTGGTACAAATATTTATTTTATCAATGTTTATCTGTTGCGAAAATTTCATTAAGACACCAAAGTTATTGAAGAATCTATTACCCTCAGCAGTCTCAACAGGCAGAAACAACAGTTTGACATGCACTGGCCAAGTTAAGTGCGGTGCTTGCTTGTGTTGCCGCTGAACTGCTTGAAATGCAAGTTGGGAGCAGGGAGTCTCGTAGTCGGGCACACTCGACTAGAGTATTCTTACTTGTTTATGCTCTTTTTTTAAATTTTTTGAAGCTAGAGCAACCAAACTTGGTATGCATGTTGGTATTCACCATAGTAAGACAAAGTGTCAAGATCTCCTCCCAACCCCCACCCCTTTCCCCACAAACCGCAAAAACCTATGTCTCCCACAATTTTATAGCTAGAGTAACCAAATTTAGCACAAGGGCTACTTATCACATCCATGGTTGATCTGATTAAATTTGGCCACGCCCATCCCCGGCCCCACAAATAAGCAGTCTGTATCTCCCACAACCCTTTAGCTAGAGTCCCTAAACATTGCAGGTTGAATTCTATTGCAATATTAAATAGATTGCATAAAAATAATTTTAATCGAGTAATGTTTGTTTCTCCCAACCCTGTGGAACGGGCCCAACCAAACTTAAATTGATGGCAAATCTTGAAAGATTTGAGCAAAAATTCAATTGCCACGCCCACTTCCGACTCCACCAAGAGGCCAAAAAAGAGTGTATAGCAGTCGTGTGCATCTGACTGCAACGCTCTTACTAGTTATTTTTGAAAAATAAAATTGAATAAATTTTAAATTTGTATTTTTGGATTATTGATGATGCCACAATGGCATTCCTAAGTAGATGCCACAGTGGCAACCCATAGTAGATGCCACTGTGGCTGAAACTGGTACATGCCATCGTAGCAGCTAGCTGTCACATAAGATATCACTGGTGGATGCAACAGTGGCTGTCACTGGTGGATGCCACAATGGCTTTCACTGGTGGATGCCACGGTGGCATCCCTCGGGATGCGACTTTTGTATGACTTGATAATGTTAAAATCGCCGCTATAACACAAGTAAAGTACATTGCAGAGTCGTCGGTTACTGCCACCGAGCGCCGGCAATGTCGCCGGTGTTGTAGCCGCTTCCCCGAACTACAGGGTATGTTTAAAAGAGTTTGTCTACACTGGCGAAGACGTTTGGAATCTCGGAAAATTCGGTAGGGAAATAAGTAAAATTCTCGGAAAACCGTTGCATCCAACTTTTTTGTTTATCATCCGATAAGTTTCAAACTTATTTTCAAAGATCTATATAAGAAACAAATAAGAATGTTCTATGCCCGACTACGAGACTCCCTGCTCTCAACTTGCATTTCAAGCAGTTCAGCGGCAACACAAGCAAGCAGTGCACTTATCTTGTTAAGTGCATGTCAAACTGTTGTTTCTGTCAGATGATACGGGTATAATAGATTCTTCCATAACTTTGGTGCTATTGTCCGATCGTGTTGAAATTTACACAGCTGATCAACATTGATACAACATATATGTGTATCAAAAATCAAAGCTTTATCTTTAAAATTGTGGATATGGGAGTTTTTTGCGATTTGCGTGGGTGCGTACGATGTACAGGAACCTACATGCCAAGTTTGGTGGCTCTAGCTCTTATAGTTTCCGAGATCTGTGTGTTCATACGGACAGACGGACAGGCAGACGGACATGGCTAGTTCGTCTCGGCTGTTTATCCTGATCAAGAATATATAGTTTATATAGTCGGAAATGCGTCCTTCTACCTGTTACACACATTTGCAGTACTTTATAATGCATACCAATTTTCGAGAAAACTCACCCACCTGAGTGGAAAATGGGTGTTCAAGGTTGTATGGGCGGAAGTTGAGTTTTAATTTTTTAATTTTGTTCATTTCGATTTGTTTCAAACTCTTTTTCAAAGATCTACATTCAGAAAAAAAAACTTCCTAAATTTTAAGTCATTCTGGGCCTAAAACGGAAAAATGGTAGTTTTGACATACATTTAAAAAAATATGCACTAGATATTTAGGTATACATACAATATTTAGGTATACATATTAGGTATACAAAGGCATGCTGTCTTGGAAAGTGTATAATTTAATCTGAATCTGAGCCAAACTTTGCAATATATTAGAAACAAGTAAGAATGTTGCAGTCGGATACACTCGACTGCGATATACTCTTTTTTTCGCCTCTTTTTGGAGTCAGAAGTGGGCGTGGCAATTGTATGTTCTTTTCTTAGTTTGGTCTAGCTTCAAAACTGAGAAAAAAACGGGGATCATACGATCAGACAGACAGACGCACGGACTGATATTTCACAAATTACTCTTTTTTTTTTTCAATACTGAAAAAATTTTAAATTTGGTTCCTCTCTCTTCAAAACTGTGAAAAAATGTTGTTATGTGTATTGGACAGAAAAAAGGACCGACGGGCGTTTGACAAATCCAATTAACTCTTTTTAATCCCTATACCCATTCAAAATGGGTAAAAGGGAGTAATACAGTACTGTAAATCTGTCCGTCCGTCTGTCTGTATAGATTCTGTGATCTCAGCCACCATAAGAGCTAAAGACACTGGTACTTAAATTTCTCTTATCATTGTTTGCCCGCGTCTCAGTAGGCAGAAGCAACAGTTTTCAGGCACTGCACACGTTAAGTGCTCAACTTGCTTGCGTTGACGACGAAATCTTTGAAGTAAAAGTAATGCACTGATATTTTATGCACTGGTATGTGTGATTGAATACAGAGATGTTGTTGTGATTTTAAGCGTTGGGTGCAGAAAGCCGTAGTCAGGCACACTCGGCTAGAGCATTCTCATTTGTTTTTTTATTTTTAAGTTTTGATAAATGTGTATTAGTATTGCAAACCTTATAATGCATATTATCAAAAAGAAACTATTTTGATTGACAATCGTAAGAACGAACATGTTTGGCTATAATTAGTTTACTCCATCGAGCGTGCATAATGTACTAAATAAATAATGGATTGCCTTTGAAAAGGGATGTATGAATGCAATATGTTACTTGACTTGGGCACTGTGCCGCATCTTGCTACCACTTAGCTACTCTCACACCTGGTGCCCGTTTCCTTGATTTCACTGCGTATGTTGACTTCAAGGCGTAGCGCCCAACGAAAATCGACTTTTCATGTTTTTATTGTTATTGCCGACGCGCCAGCCACTGCACTTTGTTGCATTCGTTAATGTGCAGTTACTTCACTCTATGTGCCCTTTCTCCCTAGATCTTGCTCTTTTTATGCCTCTGAACCTGACACTGCTGTATGTCATTAGCAACGACACCTGCTGTGAAAATTATGGCACCGCCTCCGATTGATGTGCCCAACTAAATGTCGACAATCGAACAAAAGGTGATGAGCCTGCAGCACCGTCGTTGATAGCGCCCGCTGTGATCTGGTTCAAGGTTCCTGGTTCAAGGTTTCAGTGGCCAGATTCTCTGAGTGCCACCTGCTGTGCTAACCATATATTTTTTTAGTTTGCGCCTTTTATCGTTTGCTTTTGACGGCAGTCCTTAGCCCCAAATTTCATTTGACTGTTTTAATTAGCTAACGTATTTGAGCTAATTTCGAACTTTAATACACCGAAATCAGCATCCCGCTGCGTCGACCACCTTTGGCTGCCACCATGGCCTGCTATTGGGCATACAAATGTAAACAACAACAAACTTTAATTTGTTCATTGATAATTATAATTGAGTGGCAATAGATTCTTAGATTACGCAATAATAAAAAGGAAATGTGATATTCGGCGTGCCCTTGTAAAATTTTTCGTAATTTTCGACCGTTCCTATATCAGCTATATGATATAGCCGCCCGATTTTGATTAAACTGTACCAGCATATGTGGAGCACAATAAGATTTAGTGCTAGGGATTTTGGTTGAGATATCTGTGTGAACAAAAAAGTTTTTCATGCAACCACTTTTATTTCAACAAATTTTTCCCATGAGCGCTGTAAGATATAGGTATCCGATTTTGATAAAATTAAGTCAGAATGTTTAAAAAATTATAATCAGGGGTGTTACGAAAAACAAAGCAACTGGGTTCCAACTGAATTTAATCCGTAGGTGTTACGGAAAGCGTTTTGGGTTGCTTTTAAAAGTCTAGTGTTTTCTCAAGAGTTTTGGGCAAATTTAAATTTAGCACAAGATCTGGCCTTGCAATCGATCTAATTTTATATCTCCCCCACCTGTAAAACTGGATCAACCAAATTTATATTGATGGCAAAACTTGAAAGATTGGAGCAAAAATTCAATTGCCACGACTACTTCTTCTTCCACTTATTTTTCTTCTTTTTAACTTTAATAGATTACCTTTTTAATCTGTTGCATCTGCATATGTGTACCGCCACAATTCCGTAAACTTTGTGCCACATAGCAACAAACGTACCCAATCAAAGGAGGCCGTCAACATTATCATATTTTTGTGGCAAGCAATATAAAACCTAAGCTGCAGTCATCTCGTATTTTGAAACGGCGCCAATGTGCAAATAAAATAACAACTAACAGTGGAAATTCAAATCTCAGCAAAGCGCAGACGAGCTACCCGAACGGACTAGCGTTTGGCTACCCAAATACGCGACCCGACAAAATTATGAACCATAGCTGAGTGGTGTGCTCTGCGGGCACGGACAGAGAATGTGGTGCTCAGACAGTGTTTGGCGGTGCTGAGTTTCATAGGCAATTAAAAAGTTCATTGCTTTTATTTCAGCAAGACAGGCTTGCCAAGTTGGGTTGGTCTGCCAGCTAACCAGAAGTCAGAACATTGCCATCCTTTTTGTAGCCCGGGGCATTTGGTGAAGGACGCGACAGGCTCTGGCCAAAGCAGTGCCATTAGTATGTAAAGTGTAAACTAATGGCTTTAATTTTGGCTGGTCCGTTGGCTGGTCAGCAGCGTGGGAACTGCTCAGCAACTGCCGTGATTGCCGCAGATGGAGGTGGAGACCGTCAGCGGAAGATTGAAGTGGTGCGCCGTTTGGTTTCAATCTAAGAAGTTTATTAAAACGAATCGCACAGAAGTTAGCAAATGCCTGGACTTATGACTATTGATTTCAATCTGGAAAAATATTAAGTAGATTTAGTGCCTGTCTGTGGGCCTATGCATGCAACAGAGTTCCTTGGAACTGGTCCTGGTCAGCCAGGATGCTCTAATAAGTAAGCCATACACGAAAGATCATTAGCAATGACGGAGCCGACGCAAAAGGGGTTAAACAAAATAACAAAAAACAACAACTAACGCAGCCAAATTAATGGAGTTTCATCATAATATTTTTTTTTCATATTTTTCGCGTTATCTGCGAACCAAAAGCGAGCCTGTTTGTTGCTATTGCTTTTGCTGCTTTTGTTGGATATTATTTTTTGCGAAATCTTAAACTTGACTCGAGTCGATTCAAGTCTGTGCCGAAGATAATTATGGCTCTGAGTTGGACTCAATATATGATATACATACATACATATTCGTGTATGTACATATGAATGAACATACACATATGCTTGACCACCGTTTCGTAGCTATAACCAAAATTGATGACGTGCATTAAAGTGTCTTTAATGTGCGGGAACAAACCAAAGCCCGAACCGAAAACCAATCCTGATTCTGATCAAAACCCAAGCCCAACAAGTGAAAAAATGCTTTTAAGAAGTTCTTTAATTTTATGTTCATGCTTATGCCGCTCATTTTCCCACTTTTATACAGTCTGGGCTTCCATTTAGACCTATTTCATCAGCGAAAACAGCATATAATCAGTTATAGACCGAATTTTGTTTGTATTTATAGCCCACTGTGAGACATTCTAGAATCCATGCCAACATGCCTTAAACAAAATCGTCTTAAATGTCATGATTAACTGACCGCTCATTAAGACCACATGACAGTTACTAACTCATCCCTAACTCACCCCACACGCAGCTTGGAGCAACCCTCAAAGAGGTCACATTTAACGTATCTCATATTGCAATTAATTTGAACTTTAACTCTAACTGCCGCATGTGTGGAGCGGGTTGATTAAGTTGGGGTTGGAATTTGGTTGCTGTTGGAGTACCGTCTGAAAGTAATTGGGGTTGATCCCAGCAAACATTTTCGAGTTGTTAATATCTCGCATGCCAGAGCGAAAAATTTACGATAATTATGGAGAATATTTGATGATCTTGGTGAGACATTTGAAAACATTATTTTATGTGCATTACATTATAAAAACACAGTAAAAGATAGAAGTCGAAATAAAAACCATTTTGGATTGTATAATTAACAATGCCAACAAATTTTTATATTTAAACCACTCAGGATTAAAAAATGAGAGAGGGAGAACAACAAAGTGTCGAAAAAAAGAGTGAGTGAGAGAGAATACTTACTTTCACTCTCTCTATCTCACACAACAATCCCAATTTTTGTATACCCTTGCAGATGGTATAAGTAAGGCATTGAAGGATACGTCTCAGAAAAAAAACAAGAAAGAATACTCTAGTAGAGTGTGCCCGACTACGAGACTCCCTGCTCCCAACTTTGCATTTCAAGCAGATCAGCGGCAACACAGGCAAACAGCGCACTTAACTTGTGCAGTGCCCGTCAAACTGTTTTTTCTGAACGCTGAGGCAGGGGTAATAGATTCTTCCATAGCTTTTGTGTTATTTTTCTGATCGTGGTGAAATTTACACAGCTGATCAACGTTGACAAAACATATATATGCACCAAAAATTAAAGCTGTACCTTGAAAATTGTGGCTTTGGAAGTGCGTATTATAGTATTATATTCAATTTGCGGTAGTGCGCGGGTGTGTAACCGAAATTCCAAAAGTAAACTTGATCTGTGAATGGTATACAGGAACCTATGTGCCAAGTTTGGTGTTTCTAGCTCTTATAGTCTCTGAGATCGACACGTTCATACGGACAGACAGTCAGACAGAAGGACAGACAGACAAGGCTATTTCGACTCGGCTGTTGATGGTCATCAAGAATATATGTCGTTTGTAAAGTCGGAAATGGCTCCTTCTGCCTGTTACATGCATTTCCAGTACTTTATAACTCACTTTTTCCGATTTTTAACGGGAACAGGGAGTAAAAAGATGAAATAACTTTTAATAATGGTTCAAGTCAACCGAACTGGGATTCGATCTCAAGGCTTCGTCTATCCTATGGTATATACTAACATGTATACCAAGTTTGGTTGCTATAGCTTCAAAATTGTGGAAAACACCTGCGTTCATATGGACAGACGGACGGACCGACGGACATTTCACAAACCCAATATACTCTTTTTTCTTTTTTTTCAAAAAAATTAAAGAAGAGTATTATAAAAAAATTAATTTAAAAAAAATCAGTCTCTGAATCCGGACAAATTTAAAAAAAAAAATAAGTTTGAGAGGCTGTTTTCGATCTAAACTAAAAAATCTAGATTGTCGATTTTTCAAAAAATTACATTCAGAGAATTGTCAATATCTTCGAAAACAGATTTTGGATATTTAAGAAATTTTTTAATTTTCATTCATGAATACGGTCATGACTGACTTTGTCTTCTTCATAAATGAATTCTGATATGATTATGAGCCGTGAAATCGGCTATGAGCTTTCATAGATCGTTGACCGCAATGATATGCCCATGTTAAATTCATAGCTGAAATGCATTGGCTCGAGGTTGCGAATTCATAGCTAGTCATGAATGAATGAATCATAGCTGATTCAGCGGTGACCAGAACTAGGGGTTAACGTCTAGGCATAAGCCAAGGGTGGCCACGTAGAGAAAAATTTATCAGCGTCTGATCTTTCCAATATATGCGTTATGGGCTAAAAAGACAAAACTCAAGAACAAAATACATTGCTTGTCTGGCTCGACTCACTTTGCAACAACAATTTCATGTATTGTGTGGCCATGAACAGTTAGGTTTCTTCAGTTTTGCATACACATGGCAAAATAATATAAGTATTTTTAGATAATCGTGCACTGCGGTCTTCTATCACTTGAAGTTTATTAAACATTAAACATTTCTAGTTCTGCTTCGAGCTAAATTATGTATGGAAAATATTAATTTTAAAATATTAATACAAACTAGCAATTACTTTGTTCAATTTGCTATTCTTTTTTTTTCAGTGTATATTTATTTTATTTTATTTTTTAATTTTCTCGGGCTGACGGTGAATGGTTTATGACCCATGTGACATGTTTATTAAAGATGTTGTAAAAATCTCGAGCACACTTTTTCTGGCCACCCCTGGTACAAACAACTAAATACACTATGCAACGAAATGACATTTTTTTCGCTGAAATCAAAAATTATAATTCCTGAGTCCCTAATCACGCAAATAATTTTTTTTCTATGGCAGAACTTAGGCAGGAACCTACATGCCAAGTTTGGTGTCTCTAGCTCTTATAGTCTCTGAGAGCGACGCGTTCATACAGACGGACGGACAGACAGACGGACATGGCTAGTTCGACCCGGAACAGTGAGTAAAAAAGATTATATTGGGTTTGTGAACGTCTGTATGAACGCAGTTTTTAGACAGTTTTGGAGCTAGAGCAACCAAACTTATATATACCATAGGCAGACAAAGTGTTAAAATCGGCCAGATCGGACCACTATAACATATAGCTGCCATAAGAATGATCGGTTGAAAAATAAGTTTTTCTTTTTGTAAGAAAAATTGGCCACGCCCACCCCCGCAACCACAAATGTGCAGAGTTTGTATACCCCACACCCCTTTAGCTACAATCACCAAATTTTGCAGGTTCTGTTGCCCTGTTAAATAGATTGGATAAAAATAAATTTGCGACGCCCTCCCCTGCACTTGCTATTGAGGTTTCTCACAAACCTGTAGAACTGGCGCGACCAAAATATAAATTGATGGCAAAACTTGAAAAAAAGAATATATCGCAGTCGGGTGCATCCAATTGCAACGTTCTTACTTATTTTATACATGATATTTCTATTAATCTCTTCTATTAATCTGAAAAACAAGACAACAAAATCATCAACTGATCATTATCTATACTCAAAAGATTCTTAGAATACTACTTTTTCGGCACAAGCTGTACAAAATTAACATTTTTGAGGCTTTTGAGTTGAAAGCTTAATTTTAACAAATATTTACATAAGCAGATAGAATCTGAAGCGCGTTTTATTATAATATGAACGAATTTAAACGTCGCCGCAAGCTGTCGGTGCTCATGTCGATGGTCAGGCGATCATGATCTCGACTGCGACTGTAGCTGCTAGTTGGACCTGAGCTGGGGACTGCGACTATGATTGACACTGGACCTGGAGCTGGAGAGTGGTCTTGTATAAAAACAGCAAGTTGCCAAAGACCGTCAATTTGATAGCACGACAAGTTAGTCAAGTCAACTCGAGTCACTCACTTAGTCAGGCAAACCAGCTCATGCTAGATGAGTGAATGGTTTCAGGAGTTTTTATGTATACATACAAATGCATATTTACCTATATATTTGTATGCATATGCGTGTACAGTTGTGTGTCTTCATTAGCATAATGAGTTTGATTGAAAAAAAGTTGATAATGATATTAATGGCGTAGCAATTGATTGATATTTAACCTTAGGTGATAAATAATACACCAATAGTGCAATTTGATTAAGTCTACTAACTAATAAACTTTTTATTCTTTTTTCTTAAATTTTTTTAAAAAAAGCGTATATTGGGCTTGTGAAATGTCCGTCCTGTATGAACGCAGTTTTTTTTCCACAGTTTTGAAGCTAGAGCAACCAAATTTAGCACAAGGGCTAATAATCGCCTTTTTGACTGATCTGCTTAAAAAAAAAAATTGGAAACGTCCACAACCGCCCCTACAAATGAGCAACGTCAATCAAACCCCTTTAGCTAGAATCACCAGGTTCGCAGGTTGACTTCTGTTGACATATAACATAGATTAGATTAAAAAAAATTTGCCACGCCCACCCTTGCCTTTTGCAAAGTTTGTATCTTCCACACCTGTATAGCTGGAGCAACCACATTTAAATTGGTTGCTAAACTTGAAAGATTTGACAGAAATTACAATTGCCACGCCCACTTCCGACTCCACTTAGAATATAAAAAAAAAAATATATTATCGCAGTCGGGAGTATCCCACTGTACCGTTCTTACTTGTTTGAATTTAAATCTTGCGTAAATTGCACTATGCAGCATTCAAAATGCAGTTGGGCTTAAAATGATTTTCTGATGAAGATGTGGCCCCTTTTTTCTATGGTAGACTTGTTTTTAAATTTTCAAAGTTTTTTTTTCAACTAGAATTTCTACGAAGTGAGTTCAGACTTGTTAAAAATCTATGCCCTGAAGACGGTTACCGACTAGTAACCGAAATATATTGGTGAAAAACAAAAACAACTATTTTTCAAATCAACACTGAACTGTACCAGCTAAATTCCTCTATATTTGATTACAACTCGCGTATAGCATTTCCGATTTTTATAAAGAATACATTTAGTGAAAGTCAATATATTGCCCTACAAATAAGTCCCACACATTTTAGACATATATCCAATAGTTTTGGATATTTATTTATTTATTTCCCATTATAATGTAGTTCTTATTTAGCTCTATAATTGGAGCTAACGTCGATTTTGGGCAACTATTCGTTTTCGAAATTTTTGCAACAAAATCGGGGTAGTCGCACGGAACAAAAATATAAGTGGTTTTCGCAGCGAACAATTTCAACTCAGATTTCAACGAAAGTTGTGCATTGATGTCTTTTTTAAATAGTTTTATTTTACGCAAATACGATTTGCAGTTTTTTTTTATTTAATTTCAACCTTTATCACACGGTGATTGATTGTTGTTACAGTGAATTGATTGTTGAGCATATTTATTAATTAATGCTTGTGGTTATTGAATTCTTATAAAAAAAAGTTTCCTCAAGAAAAAGCTCATTTGACTAAGTAAATATTAAAGAGAAAACGGTCTAAAAATAAAAAAAAAAATTTAAAAAAAAAGAGCTAAAAAGGTATTTTTGCAGATTGCAGTCGATTTGCTCATTATAATCATTGAACTGGATTGTAAATTGATAGATTTAATAAATTTCTAACAATTTACTTTGATTAAAGCATATAATTCAGAAGTAAAAGTATAAAAGTAAATGCCGAATTATTGAAAAATTTTTTATATAGAATATTTTTGAAACATTAATCAATTAACATTGATATTAAAGATGATGATTTCCTTTTTAACCAAAACAACTTTTTGGAGTGTCAGAAGGTTTATATACCTACTATATTTTGATTAGATATTTTTAAATACTAATAAGTAGACCTCAGATTTCGAATATTTGCATATTTTTGATGGATTAAAAAAGGTATATTCTGATGGCACCAAAGTTAGTCTCATTGAAAATAGAGCTGAAAACAATATGCATATTTTAAATACTTTTCAATATTTGCATGAAATGCATATGCATAAAAGATGCAAAATATGCAAAAATTTCCAATGCTTAAGAAATCGAAAAATAATGTAAAATCGATTCAGAGGGATACACCACCTTGATATACCACTATGTATTGAAATTTTAATAATTACACAATGCAACAAATTTTGAAAAAAATGTACCTAGATCAGCTACTATATTTTTGTTATGTAAAACCAATCGCTGAATCCGAAAAAATATAAAACAAGAAAGAAATGTTATCTTCGGCGTGCCGAAGATATAGACCCTTGCAGAAAAGATTTGCATACAAAAACTTATTTTTCGACCGATTGTTCCTATGGCAGCTATAAGATATAGTGAGCCGATTTTGATCAAATTTTGTTCAAATATGTGGATAGTTCCCATTAAAAATGGGATAAAGGGAGTTATAAAGTACTGCAAATGTGTGTAACAGGCAGAAGGAGGCATTTCCGACCATATAAACTATATATATTCTTGATCAGCATCAGCAGCCGAGACGAACTAGCCATGTCCGTCTGTCTGTCCCTATGAACACACAGATCTTAGGGACTAAAAGAGCTAGACACACCAAACTTGGCATGCAGATTCCTATATACCATACGCAGATCAAGTTTATTTCAAACTTCGGATGCACCCTCCCGCAACCTCGCAAATCGCAAAAAACTTCCACAGCCACAAGTTTAAAGGTACAGCTTCGATTTATGGTACAGATATATGTTTAAACAATGTTAATCGGTTGCGTAAATTTCATTACGATCGGATAAATAGCACCAAAATTATGGAAGATTATTATATATATTTTTCGGATTCAGCGACTGGTTTTCCATAAGAAAAATATAGTGGCTGTTCTAGGCACATTTTGCTGTTGCATAGTGTTATTGGCAGATATTAAAGTAGAGCAACTGATACTTAATACATGGGATATTTTATAGATTTTTAGATATATATAGATTATTATTCAATATAATTGGTATTACAATATTCAACCATAATTTTTTCTCAATTATTAGTTGAGAAACTTTGACATTTCTCTCCAAAAACCATTTTGTAAGCGGAAAAGCTTCTTTCGACTTCACTGATAATGATATTTTTATTTGTGACGGATGCAAACAAATCTCCAGTATTGAGATTTAAAATATATATTTTTGAAATTATATGGAAATTTGCGGGTCTGCTGCCTTCCTTAGATGTGGTAGCCGTTTCTCAGGCTCCCTGTCCGGAATCGACCCCGATTCCTCGTTACCCATTGCATCTAGGTAGTCCTAGATACTACCATTTGAAAGATCTGTTGTCGGTACATATGACCTGCATTTTATCTAGAGTTCAAGTAACCTAACGATCTTACGATCGTTAGCATAGGCAACTATTCTGGGGGCTCTCCGTTCAAATTTTTTAAACAGTTCGTTTACCACTAGATTCCATAGTAGTGGCGACGGGACTGCAACCAGAGTTGTGCGTCTGTTTCTCCCCTTACTCATGGAAGTGGTTCCCCACTCTGTTTTAACCCGTCTGTAAATTAAAAAGTTGTTTATCCAAAGGTTAATTGTTCAGTGTGAAACGGCCGATTCCAAACCAGCGAACGTAACAATAACACTGAATGCAAAATTAATTTTATTATTTAAAATATTTCTTATATTAATCAGAAAATACTTCGTCACAAAATTGGGGGCTGCCATTAAAATGTTGTCTGGATTTTCTAAATAAAAAAAAAAACATATATAAAAGCGAAAAAAAAACCGACTTCCTGCACTGGGAGTTGAACCCACGGTATTTTACAAAAGAAACACTACTCGTTTAGGCCTATTGCTGTAGTAGTACTAGGAGTAGGTTCACTAAACAGCCAATATCTTGCGAAGACGAATTTTAATGCCTAAAAAATTTACAAATTTTACAAAACAAACGTTTTTTCACCTGTAGTTTTTCACGTGAGTGTTTTAAGAAAAAACGGGCAATGCAAGCTCAAACGCTCTTAAAACCACCTTTCCAATGAAATGAACGTGTCTGTAGCTTCATTGGTTTGGAAACAGTTAACATGTCAATTCTAGCGGTTTTTAGCGTTTTCCCGCTAAAATAGCGGTTTTTCAGAAAAGTGGTAGAACAAACGTTTCTTGGGTTATGATGGGGAACAAGTCCACGAAATTCTAGACAGCTACCTCAACGCTTTGATACAAGCAAACAACCAGACAAACTGACAACCTTGTCATCTCAATTTGGGAAGGCAAAAATTTTTTTAATTTTTCCCTTCCCACCTGCTCGCCTATATCTCATAAACCAGGTGAGTCACCAAAAGTTTTAGTATCCACTTTTTTTAGTTCAAGTCGGCCACATCATCGGTAGATAGCTCTATCTAATCGGACACTCACAACAAATCTTTCATTCTTGCTGTAAATAATGCTATTCGCCGTTTGCACACTTCGTGCTGCTTCGTCCCTAGCGTGGACGCCGTCCACAGTGATACTGGTTAATAAAGGCGGAACTTTAGCCGATACTTCGTTGGCTGCGCAGACGATTTAATGCCAATAATGATTTAAATGACGCAGTTGGAGATTAAGTTTATAGCGCAAGGATGAAATTTCCGCTCACGCTGTGACAGTCGCATCATAAAATTAATGAAAATTGAAAACGAGCAGGAAGAAACTGCCAAATGGTAGCGCATTTGATGGATGGTATACTACCAAAACGAAGAATGGAATGGGACAGGGATGCTAATGCACGCTGTAAGAATCGAAGTGAACTGACAGGCATAGGGTAGGCGAGTTAAGTTGAGTTCCTGGCCTACCCCATGTTGGGCTGAGTCAGTCAAATGTACAACTTTGTAACAAATTGACAACTTATCACAAACATACATTCGAACACAAAGAAACACACAAATGGAGTGTGGTCCTTTGTTGAATGAAAAGTGCCGTTGCGATTATCACCGCAGGATATACATACATCAGGTAACAACAAGGGAGAATGTGAGGCAAAATATGAAAAACAGGAAAAGAGAAAAATCCGCAGTCTTAAACTCATCCGCTTTACTGACAAATCACAAAAGCCCTTAATGCGCCTGCAACGCAGCGTCTGTTAAATAAACAGTCCATTGTCCTAGAACATTGCCTGAAACATTGCTTTAAATCTGACGCATAATGAGCAGTTTTAAGTTCCACATTTTCAAAAAACATTCCATACACAAAGAAAAACCACTTGATTTGCAAACTATGGCACAGTGGCATGAGTCTTAAACAACATCAGATATTATTCATAAAACATCAGGAAAAGCTACACCAACAATCCGCATTCGAGTTTGTTATTCCAGCAAGTGGTAAATTGGCAACAAGCCGAAAGTCGTAAAACATTTTTCACTTGAATTTTTGTTAGCCAGGCGCAGACACACTTAAAAACTAGTTTCCTGCCACGACCACTGCATCGTACATACATTGGAATGGACTAACTTACTGGAGTAGCTTCAATCGATGGTCTCCTCATTGTAATTGTTGACTGTTATCATTAAAACCACGTAAAAGTGTGCTAATTGCAAAACTTTTTTCATGCCATCAGACGCATCAGCAAGGTTCTTGTTGTGGCCGTTTGTGTTGCAGTCGACACTGCGTGCTTGTGGTAATTGCAAGTTGTGTAGCATACAACTGCATTTAACCAAACGCCGGCTGGGTTCCAATCACCGGGTATTTTTCCTGGTCTGGGTACGGCTACAAGTACGGGTCCGCATACGGATATATCTTGGCCTCAAGCTGGCATTGACTTTTAATTAAATGTGACGAATGTTTAATAAGTGGCTGGCCCACCGAACACGCCATGCAAATCCCATCCACAGGTGCTATGTGTTATCTCTCTGAGCGACATTGTACATTACAATATATAGGTATGTGTATATTGTATATGTGAGTTTTAAAAAAAGACTATGGGCTTACTTAAAAATATCAACAATATTTCATGTACTGGAAATTTTCAAACAGGTTTGTTACTTAACAGGTCTGCTACGAGTATATTAAACTTGATATGGGGTATGAAAAACTTGGAATACTTGCTATTGCACGTTTTGTATTGAATTTTAAGATCTTGTTTGCCACAAAAGCACAATACAATAACTTACGCAACTAATGAACACGGTATATTTGTTCTTTGTCCATAACAAAGTTAGTTAACCGTCTTAATCACAACATAATCGCTTGATTTCTTTTGTTTACAAAAATAATCAAACAGAACAAAAGAGAAGAGAGCGAAAAGTACGCACGAGTAATAATGATCTAGTCGAGTGTGCCCGCTATGAGAATCCCTACACCAACGCTGAAAATCACAACAACATCTCTGTATTCAATTAAACATACAAGGGCATTAAACAAGCAATGAATTATTCGTAGTGCAAACAGCTCAGCAGCAACGCACTTAACGTGTACAGTGCCTGCAATGCTACTGCTTCTGCCTGCTTAGAGGGGGAAAAATTGGTTCTTCAGTAACTTTGAAATTTATTATCCCAGCCCATCATATACGAAGCGCTCCAAAAGCGGAGTGAAAAAGGACTCCCATTACAACTCCTCAAGGTAACTTTTCCGGAGCGCTCCGATAATGGAGGGAAAAGGGACTCCCACACAAACTCCTTAAAGGATCGTTTCTGGAGCGCTCCGAATTGGTGTGAAAAGGGAGTCCTACAGTAACTCCTTATCGGAGTGATTTTGGAGCGCTCCGAATTGAAGTGAAAAGGGAGTCCGAAAGATAACCGTTTGGGAGTGTTTAGGCAGTTTAGAATCACTAAAATTCCCAACTCTTTATTCTATCATCTTATGCCTTGACAGAGTAGGCTGGGAGCTACATTTTTATACTCTTCTTTTTATATTTTTGAAAAAAAAAAAGAAAAAAGAGTATATTGGGCTTGTGAAATGTCCGTCTGTCTGTCTGTCCGTCTGTATGAACGCAGGTTTTTTCCACAGTTTTGAAGCTACAGCAACCAAACTTTTTATACATGTTTGTATATACCATAGGCAGACAAAGTGTGTAACCAAATTTAAATTGATGACAAAACTTGAAAGATTTGAGCAAAAATACAATTGCCACGCCCACTTCTGACTCCGCAAAGGGGCGAAAAAAAGAGTATATCGCAGTCGGCTGCATCCGACTGCAACGTTCTTACTTGTTTTTACTGGATTGTACTAAAATTCTCAAACATAAATTCTATCAGCTCAGTAATGAAGAGAAACACAAGCACTAGTGTAATTGATTTGGTAGCTAAGGTGTCTAACAGAACGACTAATTACGCACGGATCTAGAGTTCGAATCTACCTGACACCAGGCTGATTGATTACAATAAATGTTAATAACTATTTGCTACTTGGGGCATAGAGAGGTTGTACCAATGCGGCACCCGAAAAGAGAAATACTGGATTTGGCAAGCAATCCCAAAACACACCGTATGGGCTATCTTTGGATTATTAAAGGAGTCCTTCTACGAAAAACCATAAGCGGGTTATCTTAGTGAGCATTCTGGGATGTCGAAATAGCACCTCCTCCTCCTCTGGTTGGCTGGTATCAGATCGGAATGAAATGAACGTAGGTCATCAATATTGGTCAAATAAAAATTTGTACTAAAAATCAAGGCTATATCTTTAAAATTCTGGCTGTGGAAGGTGGGTTTTCATACAATAAATTGAATGAATATATTGTTGATTTGTAGAATGCCCATTTAGAGCTATAAAAATGATTTGAAATTAGATCAAATGGTAAACAATAATAGGGTTTTGTCAAAAATTTGAGAATTATTCAGATAATATTTTGTAATGTAGAGCTTTGAAAATAGATTTGAGCCCGATCGGGTTGTAAATAGAAAAGGTGCATACCCAATTTTTTCTAGTTTTAAAAAGGATTTTCCAAAATATTAAAAAACTTTCTGTTCATATTTCTATGGGTAGCTTTGAAAATTAATTTGAGCTTAGTCGTAAATTGACCACCTATTTGCCACCCAAGGTTGTGGTATACAGTCAATAATTAACATTTGTATTGATCTTTGTGAATGAGTTTGAGTCTGATGGGATGATAAAAAAAATCGTTTATATCAAATGAAAACACCTCTACGCGAGGGTAGAGTCTAAAAAAAAAGTTATTTCCCCTGTAGTTTTCACCAGCTTATTTTAAGTAAAAATTGCCAAGGTAAGCTCAAAAGCTTTTAAAAATACCTCTGTAGTGAAATTTAGAACGAGTCTGTAGCTTTTAACGGTTTTTCTGCTAAACTAGCTGTTCTATGAAAAGTGGTAGAACAAGCATTTCTTGGGTTTTAATAAGGAACAAGTATAGAAAATTCTAGAGAGCTAACTCAACGCGTTGATACAAACAAACTGACAACCTTTTCATCTCAATTTGGAAAAGCCACTCTAATTTTAAAATTTTCAGAGCTTTGAACAAATTGTCAGATTGAGATTGTCATTCAACGCGTATTAAAAAAGAATATTTGTGCGATGAAAAAAATTCCAAAAGGCCCCAACGCAGTTCTTTAAATTTTACCCGTCTCATGAACCAGGTGAGTTTTTAAAAGTAATCTTAGTTAAAGTAATACCTTTCGATCGGTATATAGCTCGATCTGATCGGACACTCACAGCAAATCTTCCATTCTTGCTGTATATGTATGTATGTATAATGTTAGTCGCGTTTTGCACACTTCGCGCTGCTTCGTCCCTAGCGTGGACTGCCGTCTACAGTGATTTTTAAGTCATCAATCTGAAATCGAGCTATTTTAATTAAAAACAAGTCCGAAATTTGCAGTCGGATACTCCCGACTGCGATACACTCTTTTTTTAGCCCCTTCGTGGAGTAGGGAGCAGACGCGTCAATTCTATTATTGGTCAAATCTTTCAAGTGCCATCAATTTAAATTTGATCTTGACACTTAATCTGCCTATGGTATATATCAACAATGTTGATTCAACATGAATACCAAGTTTGGTATCTCTAGCCCCAACACTGTGGTAAAAACTGCGTTCATACGGACGGACATTTCACAAATTAAGCATACTGTTTTTTCAGTTTTTGAAGAAAAGAGCATAAAGAGTTAAAAACATTTTCGTGTCCGCTTGTATGTCTGCATGAAATCATCAATCAAAGAATCTGTGCGAAATAGGGACTCCAAATCAGAATAAAATTCATTTCATCCGATATCGACTTAAATATTTAGGTATAGTTGCTTTTGTATATTTGCTGAAAAAAAAAATGTGGTTAATGCATGTGTGTCATGTATAAGCCTAATAGTCATTTAGGTTACTCTATTCCAAGCGTTGCGTGACTGCAGTCATGATAAATTCCTATAAATTAACGGCAATAAAATCGTATCGTTCTTATTTTACAATCCTATTTACCAGCATTATTAAATAAGTCGATAAGTATCATGGCTCTGCCATTAAGTGGAAGTTTAAAACGAGCATATACAAAATATTTTAATCAACTTTGCAGTGTAAATAAGCATATATATATTGAGCAAAAATCAAATCGAGTTTTGTTCAAATGACACTGGCGCGCCTACGCGCTGGCGCAGCAACAAACTGCAATAGTCAGGCAATTGATGGATTTCTTGATGCTTTTGTTCTGATTGGTGTGCTTAATTGGGACAATTTGTGTTACACAAAAGAAGCAGTAGCATCGAAAATGTACGAGCCCACGAAAAGTGCAAATACGTCCAGACAAACCGATGGGAATATGTTTTTAATTGGATATGCAAATGTGTTTCTTAGCCCGATGCCAACGATGACTCCAACCCAGAGCCAGCCTGAAGTTGCTGTAAAATTGTAAGACGCTGCACTATAAAACCTGCAGCAGTTGCTGGCGGTTTCCGAAATGTTTCCAGCCTGAAATTTTTCCTACGTTAACTTTGGTATTATGACTATTCATCTTTTAATGTGTTGCCGTTAAAATTTCAGCCGTATCGATATTATAGTTATCGTTGAATAATAGATTAACTAAGTCAATATCAGCGCTTTTGTAAAAATGGGAAAAGTTGAATACCGTGCGGTCATAAGATATTTGCCTTTGAAGGGTAATACGACAACACAAATCAAAATCGAAATGGACACGGTCCATGGGGACTCTTTCCCATCATTTGCCACTGTAAGTAAAGTTCTGGGCTGATGAATTTAAACGTGGACGTACGAGCTTAGCTGGACGACCGCCGAATTAAAGTAAGAGAGGTAGCTGAGATCACCAAAATCTCAAAGCAGCGTGTTCGCCAAATTTTGAACAATGAATTGGACATTAGAAAGCTTTCGGAACGTTGAGTTCCGCATTTGCTCACTTTTGATCGAACTGTTGCAAGTCTTATTTGGCGATGTTTACGCTTAATAAATAGGGGTTTTGGCATCGAATCATAACTGTGAATAAAACATGGACACTATAGTCCAGTAAAAAATCGCAATCAAAGCAGTGAGCTGCGACGGGGTAACCCACCAAAAAAAGGCGAAAGCTGTTATTTCGGCTGGAATAGTGATGGCGCCAGTTTTTTGGGATAGTTGTGGAATTATATACACCGATTATCTGGAGAAAGGAAAAACAAACACGGGAACCTACAACGCAACGTTTTTGGATAAGCTTATGAAAGAAATTGCTGATAAACGGCCCCATTTGCAGAAGAAAACAAATAAGAATGCTCTAGTCGAGTGTACCCGACTACGAAACTCCCTGCACCCATCTCTGAAAATCATAACACCTTTGCATTCAGTTACACATATAAGCAGTGAACTACAAGCAGTGCATTACAAACAGTGCATGAAATTTTCTTCAAGCAGTTCAGCGACAATGTAAGCAAGCAGCGCACCTAACGGTTCCAGTGCCTGTAAAAATGTTGCTTCTGCTCCACAGACGGGGGAAAATAGATTCATTAATAACTTTGGTGTTTATTACCCGATTGCAACGAAATTAAAGTAACTGACAACATTGTTAATAGAAATATGTGTACCATAAAAAAAAAGCTCTTTCTCTCTTTTAATCTTTTAAATTGTGGTTGTGGAGGTATTTTGCGATTTGCGGGGAGTGTATCCGAAATTTGAAATAAAATTGATCTGCGTATGGTTTACACGAACCTGCATCCCAAGTTTGGTGTCTCCAGTTCTTATAGTCTCTGAGATCGACGGACATACAGACGGACATGGCTAGATCGACTCGGCTGTTGATGCTGATCAAGAATATATATAGTTAATATCGTCGGAAATGTCTCCTTCTGCCTGTTACATACATTTGCTGTACCTTAACACTCCGTTTTACCATTTGTAACGGGAACAGGATGAAAACATTTTGATTCACCATGATAATGCACCATTCCATACATCAGCAGTTTCCATGGAAAAAATCTATGAATTACGCTTTGAACTGCTTCAGCACCCTCTTTATTCTCCAGACATAGCTCCAAACAACGTATTTTTATTCCCTAATCTCAAAGTTGCGCTTGGCGGACAGAAATTTTTCTCAAAAGAGGAGGCTATATCCTATGAAGACAATCATTTTGAGGAGCATGCATGAAACATTTCAGACCGCCCTCTTACATACTAGTATGTGTACGTCAATACATATTTATGAACTCAAACTTATGCTTGGACGCGAGCGCAGACTCCGAATGGGACTCCGACTGAGACACGTTCCCCGCTGAGAGCTATCCAGTTGCTTTGGTCAGTATACGCTGCCTACTACTTTCTGTTTCTCTGTCTCCGTGGCTGTCTTTTTTTGCATATTCATTTAAAAAGGTAGTCGGCAGAACACCAGTAGCCAATTGCCTGGCAGTTCAGGTTGCACCAATTCGTTAAATAATAATTAATAAATCACACATGAGCATAAAAAGCGTTAACGGTCAAACGAGGATCCACTACTTCGCCAATTTAACTTATTAATTTGTTTATTGTGCAAATATACTTGTATTCTTGTGCGAATACATTTCTTTTTTTATATATATATATATAAATGTGCGGCGTGGAGTTGTCTACTCAATATATATTTTTATACTATTTTTTTCAAAAATGAAAAAAAAAATGTAAGAACGTTGCAGTCGGATGCACCCGACAGCGATATACTCTTTTTAAGCCACTTTGCGGAGTCAGAAGTGGGCGTGGCAATTGTATTTTTGCTCAAATCTTTCAAGTTTAGCCATCAATTTTAATTTGATCTTGACACTTTGTCTGCCTATGGTATATACCAACATGTATACCAAGTTTGGTTGCTCTAGCTTCAAAACTGTGGAAAAAAACTGCGTTCATACAGACGGATAGACAGACGGACGGCCGGACGGACATTTCACAAACCCAATATACTCTTTTTTCTTTTTTTTTCAAAAAATTAAAAAAAGAGTATAAAAGCGAAAAAAAGTTATATTTAAACAACAAACAGTAACTGCAGATCATTATTGTATACAAGATATTATATACTTATATCCACAAAATAAATTATCTTAATACAACTATTTTCAAAATTCCACTTATTCATATCCACTTTCGTTTTTCTGTTTTACTATAACTGTTTACCGAAGACACTTTGAGCATATGTTGATGTTCAAAGTGTTTTTGGCGGACAGATAATTCTCTCGCTCAACAAAAGACACTCAAGAGGCAAACACATTAAAAAGTGGAGTGAGCTGTTTTCGAACACTGGTTCATAAATACAGACAGACGGACTTTCTACTAAACTTTTGAAAAATAAAAAATACGCAAGAATGCAGTGCCTATCAAACTATAGTTTCTGCCTACAGAGACAGGGGGGAAACAGATTCGTCAATAACTTTAATGTTTGCTAGCTGATCGTAATGATATTTAGGCAACTGTTTCAATGCTGAATCTTTAAAATTGTGGTTGTGGGAGTTTTTTTTTCGATTTTCGGGAGTTCGGTGAGGTGTACACCAAATTTGAAATAAACATGATCTGCGTATGGTATACAGAAACCTACATGCCAAGTTTGGTGTCTCTAGTTCTTATAGTCTCCGAGATCTGTATGTTCATACGGACAGACGGACAGAAAGACGGACATGGCTAGTTCGTCTCGGCTGTTGATGCTGATCAAGAGTATTTATAGTTTATACAGTCGGAAATGCCTCCTTCTGCCTGTTACACACATTTGCAGTATGAACATTTTAAAATTTGAGTGGCTTTTACTAATTGAGATGAAAAGGTTGTCAGTTTGTATCAAGGCGTTGAGGTGGACTTGAACTCCATCATAACTCAAGACACGTTTGTTCTACCACTTTTCTTAAAAACCGTAAAATAAACGGGAAAACGCTAAGGCCGCTAAAATTGACACTTTTTGAAAAAAGAGTATATTAGATTTGTGAAATAATTTTTTCCACAGCTTTGGAGGTACAGCAACCAAACTTGGTATGCATGTTGATATACATCATAGGCAGATAAAGTGTCAAGATCCTCACCCCCACCCAAACCCTTTCGACTAAAGCAGCATAAACCTAATTTTGTCTTTCCCAAACCTGCAAAACTAGAACAAACAAATTTAAACTGATTTCAAAACTTGAAAGATGTGACCAAAAATTGTCACACCCACTTCTAAAGAAAGAGTACATAGCAGTCGGGTGTATCCGGCTGCTACGTTCTGACTTGTTTTTAATAGGAATTAAACGAATAATTAACAAAGCGCAAAAACACCAAACAACAAACAACAAAGCGTGATAGACAACATCGATCAGCACGGCAAAAACAACAGCAATAAGATCAATCTGAGAGTTGAGAGTGCAAAAAAGACGTAACATATACAGGCACTATCAATGATAGTTTCTGATTGAATTTAACACACGAAAGCCTGCAGCACGATAGGAAAAAAATTGGCTAGAAGTTATTGTACAAAAAAAGTTTATTCATGTTGTTGTTAAATCAACAAAAAAAAATCGTGTATATCATTTCATCTGAGTTAAATTTTTTTTATTAGCAGCTAACAAGCTCCGCCACATAAACAGAAGAGCTGTTTGTTGATAATGATCGCTTAGCCAATCAACGACCTAACAACAGCTGCAACAGCCTAAGGCCATGACAAAAACATTACCCATAAAGTTGCTGGTGCTTGCTTTCTAGTATTATCAGCGTTTTGAGGCGCAAAGTAGAAAATTAGAACCTGGAGACCCGAACCAGGAGACTCGAAACTAGAGAGCAAGAGCCCAAAACTGTACCGAAAATTACCAGCAATTTTCAAACAACAACGCGTTAAGTTTTTGTTGCACATGCCGATGCCAAAGCCCAAGCTGCAGCTCCAGTTTTCTAAATCTTTTTGGCGGAGGTCATTTTCTCAGATTTTCAAGCACATTTCACGGCTCAATAGCGAGACTAACGAATGTGGGAACAATGTAGGCGACGAATTTTGTAAACGTTTTGAATTTGTATTAGCTGAGTTTAAGGCCTGCAGTGCAGACATAAAAATGGACTATTCGTATTTGTCCCGTTGTTTGCAATGCAAATTTGTCTTATCAAGAGCAGCAGCTACTATATAATAGAGACAGTATTGACAAACAACATGGCTGGTCAAAGGTGACGCTGCGATTTTCATCAATGGCAGTTCATTGAAGAAATTGCATACTGGAATTAAATTCATTGCATACAAATTGCTGCAAAGCAACGTTGCTGATGCAGTAGCAATTGCAATTTATATTTGCATGCAATTTGTGTGTTTGTCAAAAGAGCCACTGCACCGAGCTGGCAACAATTTTCCCGAACATATTTCAATTGAGAAATTGTTATGTGACAGTTGCTGGCATCAGCATCTGCCATCTGCAACTACAATAGCGGCAGCAGCAACTTTGCTGCAACTTCTTTGCAGACTTGAATTGACATAAAGCCAAGCTACATTTTGTTTTGCATTTTCTGCATAATTTGTCGCTATTGTCTGAAAATAGAGCGCATAAAAATGCATGTCTCGATAGATTTTGGCACTCCAGAAACAAGCCAAATTCACGTACAGCAACGCCTTGCACCAATCAGAGGATGTTCTAGCGATATTACCAAATTGTAAGTTTAATGAAATTGAATCGTAAGCTTCATACACGTACCTCAAGAATTCCTGACTGGGTTCGCATAGGACGATCGATCCCTTGAAGAAGTTATGGAATGGATTGCAGACTTGTTTTTTGGTATCCCTGAAGCCGAGTTTTTGGTTCGAGTCTTGATTTATTGTACGAAAAATCCACAATGCAAGCGATAATAATTTTTAAAATGGGAATAAACCAAACCATTGTGTAGTCTGTTTCCAGAATGGGACTAAAAGTACATAGGGTTTGTGCAATGGCTGTCTTTCCAAAAGAAAGCAATTTTTCTCAACAATTTCAGGTAGAACAACCATTTTTGGCATACAATGTTAGTATATTGTACATAAATGTATGTATATAGATTAAACATTTTGTTACGGTCACCTCCACCCCGAAATTTAGAAAAAATCTTTATCTTACATATTTTTAAGACTAGAGTCACCAAATTTAATATGAGGAAACTTGTGTTTCGGTTAGGGTTCAGATTCTTGGACTAAAAATTTAGATATTTTGGTTCATATAATTCGGTTCCGAACACAATACAAAAATTAGAGTGGATATAAAAGGATCCGTTCTGAACTGACTTATAGCCTTGATTAAAACTCAAACGAGTTTTAATAATGTTGCTGTTAGTATTGCTATGGCTATTGCTCGCTGTTGCCTTCCAGATTTGCGTCCAGCTCCGTGCCGTGGCAAATCAATCAATTTAGTTGGCTGTTTTGCCATATTTTTGTTGCTGTGTTGATGTTGCTCAGGATTATCGTTTCGCTTCATCAGACCTCAAACATGAGACATGAAACATGAACATCATCAACGCCACTTCAACGCGAACCTTATACACAGAATATACCTAATTTAAGGCTTTACTTGACTCGACTCGGCTCAAGTCACCTAAACTTGGACTCGGCCGGTGCAGAAGGACAACATAGCCTTAAAAAAAAGCATATCAAATGCTTAAGTACACGCTCGCCTGGTGGTAATCACTGCAGATACATCTTAAGCAGAGGCCGAGCAGCATGAAATTGAAGAGGAAGAAGAAAAACAACAACACCAATGGCAAGGCGACCCATGTTGTTGCCATGTCGCTGCAGGCTTTAAAACAGCTATAATGTTTGTATACGTTTGGATGCATATATATATATATATATATATATATGTGTTTCGCTCGCTGTAATGCACGAATCGCTTGCAGCGTTTGCAAAAGCCAGCTAAGATATTGCTACAAAGCATGTTGCAGTTTTTGCATGAGTTGATAACTTGACCTTATGACTGCAACAATCAGATATTAGATTTTCACTTGGCAAGGCAAGTCATACACCTGGCCAAGCACTTATGCTGACGTACAAACCAGTCAATGTGTTGCTGCGACGCAGTTGCGAATTGCCAATTTCAGTGACCACCCCAATAATATGCAAACAGATGTTATTATACTCTTTTCTTAATTTAAAACAAAAAAATGAAACAAGAAAGAATTGTTATATATTTCAACCGATCGTTCCTATGGCAGATATAAGATATAGTGATCCGATTGTGATCAAATTTGGTCAACATATGTGGATAGTGTTAAAACTTAGACAATGTGAGTTTAGTCGAGTTATATTAGAAAACACAAAAGTTTTTCATTCAGAAACTTATTTTCAACCGATCGTTCCTATGGCAGCTATATGTTATAGTGGTCCGATCTAGCCAATTCAACTGTAGATGCTACCTGCAATACGAAGATGCATCTGTGCCAAGTTTCATCAAGATAGCTCTAGAACAAAGTCCTGAAAAACGCATATAAACAGTTAGACGGACTTGACTCGTTGACTCGTAGGAACGATCGGTTGAAAAATAAGTTTTTGTATGAAAAACTTTTGTGTTTTCCAATATAACTCGACTAAACTCACTTTGTCTAAGTTTTAACACTATCCTATGTTGACAAAATTTCATCAAAATTCGACTTCTATATCTTGTGGCAACTATGGGAACTATACACATACCCTCGGAGCGCCGAAGATAACATTTCTTTCTGGTTTACATTTTATAATAACCTTAAAAAAATGTGAAAAATTGTTTGGTTGGCCGGATGGAATTTAGGTAAAACTTTGGTTCCACTGCACTAGTTATGTCCAAAGTCGATTAATAAAACAGTGTTAAAAAGACGGGGATATCATTCAAGCTTACACGAAACTTCAGCAGCATCGACATCAACAGCAGCAACAAAAACGTACAACATCATGGATCGCGACAGCAGCATGTATGTAATTATGTATGTAATTTTTACTAGCTATGAGTCAAATGCAAACCAACAGCCACAAAATGGTCACTTGTCTTTTTTTTATTTTTGAATGCAATTGCCAATTTAGCATGCTATTTAACATCCTTTTAATTCTTTTTGATGAGTGCCGCTGATGCCGACGCGACTTGTATTTTTGTTACTCAACGAATGTCATGCCACATGGCTGCATGGCAGTTATTGGCATGCCTCGCTAGAATGCAACGCAGCGTTGCAACTGCAAAATAAGCCGCAGCAGCGGTAGCTGCCGAAGTTGCCAAGTAGAAGTGTCGGTGTTGAGCATCGCTTCACTTGTCAACGCGAGTGACTAACGAGTGCATCATCAAATGTCAAAACGACTTCATTTAATGTCTTATACAATATTTACAGCGGCCGTTGCGTGCCGTAGTCTGAATTTCCTGCTGACGCTGCTGCTGCTACAGTTAGTGAAGCTGCTCTGGCAAGCTACATTGCGTTGATGGCACTATGGCAAAGAGTGGGTGACATCTCATTTATTATTGACAGAGCCACTGATAACTCAATGCGTTGTTCTAACATTATTAATAAAAGGAAATGATTGTATGCATATAAGCATTTCCGCCAGCAAGTCCACCAGCACCGAAAATTGCAAAGTCATTATTGGTACCTTTTGCTTCGGAATTATACTTATGCTTTAATCTTATTAAATTGTTAGATATTGATTAAATCAAACAATTTACAATCGAGTTCAATAACTATCATGAGCAAATCGACTGCAATCTGCAAAAATGACTTTTTGCCCTCATTTTGTTGTTCATTTTTAAACCGTTTTTTATTTATATATATTTACATATATATATTATTTATATTTACATTGTCAAATGAGCTGATACTTGATGAAAAATATTTCTTAATCATTCAATAACTTTAACAGCTAATTAACAAATATGAAAAGCGATCAATTTAACCAAGCTTCGATGTAAATATTCAAGAGCAAAGTCAAGGGAAATTTAAGTAACGTTACGCCACATACTAAGAGTAATAAAAAAAAATTTTAATTTTTTTAAATTTCATAAAAAAACATGTATTATTTTAAATCTTGATAAAAAATTTTTTTACAAAAAGTCTTAATGTATGATTTCTTTTAATGAATATTATGCTCCTTTAGTACTTCACAAATTAAAAAAAAAAACAAGAAAGAAATGTTATCTTCGGCGTGCCGAAGATATATACCCTTGCAGTATATACAATATACAATTTTTTTTTCGGAGACCTCTCCTTCAATGCGATACACATTTCATGACAAAATTATAGTACCCTCTGCAAGGGTATAAAAGTGTTTAAATTCGACTCCTTCAGTTTTTTTCTTTCTGTATATTGTCGTCCAAATGTCACGTTGCGCCACTACGGAATTGCCAATATATATATATTTTGTCAGTCAAAGTCTGATAGGTTGTAAGCCCCCTGTGTTTCAGGCTTTAAGTCCCACTAAGGAAATAATTTCTCTTTTACTGGGAAAAATTGGGAAAACGTATATTGCATTCTCTTGTTTTATTTATTATGATTGTGAAATCCTCGTCTGTCTATCTGTCTGTCCGTCTGGCGTGTGTTTGTCCGTCCGTCCGTCTGTCCGTCCGTATGAACGTTACTTTTCCACAGTTTTGAAGCTAGAGCAAACAAACTTGGTGAACATGTCTATATACCATAGGTAAACAAAGTGTTGAGACAAAAAACACCCACCCCCCTTGAAAATGAGCAAATTCTGTTTATTCACAACCGAAAACTAGATGAACATATTGATTTTATGGCAGCTATAAAATATTGTCAACCGATTTTAATAAGCTTAGGTTTGCAAGGCAACCAAATTTAAATTGATGGCCAATCTTAAAAAAAAATATGATTGCCCAACCACTTCCGACTTCGGAATGATGGTAAAAAAGAGTGTACCGCAGTCGGGAGCATTCGGCTGCAACGTTCTTACTTGTTGGCTCTGACCTTTTTAAAATAGTTGCGAGCAATCCGTGGCGCTTGTTTCCTGTCAGTTGATCTACCTTCCAATTTTATATTCTACGATATTCACGCTACGCTCAGTCAACACACTTCACCACATGCCAGAATAATGACCGTGTCAAAAGACACGAAATTTACAGCAAAGCACCAAAATAATAACTTACAAACTTTACGTGGTTTGACTGTTGTGCTTTTGGCACTGCGTAAGCTATCAGGCCCTTGTTCAACGTACAATTGTTAACAAAAGTATTTTGCCAAAAGTGCATTCATTGTTATGTCTCTTATCTTAATTAACTGGCTGAAATGGTGTTCATTTAATTTTTAAGAGAGAGAAGCAATTTAGATATTTCTGAAAGCAAAAGCGTTTGCTGATTACTTTATGCATTTACTTTGTATGACTTACTGCTGGTGCAATTATGCGTAAAAGTAATTTAGCAATGCTTTCATTGATATTTGAATTGCCTCTCATGCGGTACAAATAACATTTTGAAAAGCTCTTTCAGTTCATAATTTATCAGTTTTGTTTGTATTATATAAAGTGCCTCGTTAAATCGTTTATTACCAAATTAACAAACATAAGCCAATTGATTCAGTAACGAACTGTGTACGATCAGGCAGACCACGCAAAACAATACTTAAAGAGGACTGTATAATTTTGGGAAAAGGCAGATGTTTTAATAATAGGACACTGATAGAAATAAAAAATGTATGTTGATATTCCACATTGCTTTTGTTATATTTTTGTTATAACTTTCGCACCAAGAGGTGTTTTGTTCAATTTGAATATGCTTATATTCAAAAAAATTTCATAATACGAAAAGTGCAACGCATTAAAGGAGACGTCTCGAAAAAAACCAAATTTGTATATTCGTGATCAGCATCAACCGCCGAGTCATGTCCGTCATATCCGTCTGTCCGTCTGTTTAAATGCGTTTTTCAAGACTTTGTATTCGTATTGCAGGTAGTATCTACAGTTGAATTGGCCAGATCGGACCACTATAACATACAGCTGTCACGATCGGTGGAAAATGAGTTTCTGTATGAAAACCTTTTGTGTTTTTCAAAATATCTAGACCAAACACTATATGTAAATTAAAGCACGTTTTACACATGTTGACCAAAATTTATCAAAATCAGATCACTATATCTTATAGCTGCGATAGGAACAATCCGTTGAAAAATAAGTTTTCTTATGCAAATCTTTGCTGCAAGGGTATATATATATCTTCGGCACGCCGAAGATAACATATCTTGTTTATATTTATTTCTCAAATATTTTTACAATTCAAATGAAATATGCATCATGTTGAAATTTAATGGTTTATAGTAAGTTCTAACAGTGCAACTCTTTTACATTACATTGTGTTATAGATATTGTTGTACACTTAATCAAATTTTACTAAAGATCCAATCATCATTTATTGTCCCCGATTGGATTCGAACCCGGTTCCTCGTGCATCAACACTCGTCAGTCAGTCCTTTTAGACAGCGAAGCTACAGACGAAATTAAGTCTGCTAATGCATTTTTATACTTTTTTTTAAATTTTTTTGAAGAAAAAAAGAAAGAAGAGTATATTGGGTTTGTGAAATGTTCGTCTGTCCGTCCGTCTGTCCGTATGAACGCAGTTTTTTCCTCAGGTTTGAAGCAAGAGCAACCAAACTTGGTATACATGTTGGTATATACCATAGGCAGACAAAGTATTAAGATCTTAAGATCTGTAATGTTTCAGAATTATTTTGTCATGCTCATTATTGCAAAATATTGGTTGATCACCTCAAATTCGACTTGTGCAAAACTCGTGCGTGACAAAAAGCTTTCCTTCTTTGGTCGTGACAAATGTCGTGTAGCTGAGTGATATTGATGTCAGAGTTTCCCGGGTACACCGAGGAACGATAAACATGCATGGAACACTTTTGAATGCTTGAGTTTTTTATGTTTTGAGGCAAATATAAGTAATTAAAACTAATAACAACTAATAAATAATGAAATGGAAATATTTGAATGCACTGTTATACAAAGGTACAGAGAAAAACTGAAGAAATGTGATAGAAAAAAAATAGTTAAGAATGCTTGCAGCTCTAGCAGCCAAACAGCTGTTTGGCTGCAAAACATTTTAAACATCTAACAGTTTGCATGTTCTGTTTTCCACTTGTCTGGCATGTTAAACACACTTTATCACTAAAATCAAGTCAGCTATTGTTAGTGATGTGCAGTTTGCCCAAAACAAAATGGAAACAAAATTCAAACCGGGCACAAAATTTCCCGAATTGCGGAGCACGCAAAAACGAAAACGAAAAGCTTTGTTGAAAACAGAAACGGAAAAGTTCAACCGAAAACCGGAGCACTCCTGAATATTCAAATTTTCTATGAAAACTTTTTGTATTAAATATTTATTCTCTCTTGTTAAATCAAGAATAAATGTATTGATTTCATGATGGTTTAAATATTTAAATTGACTACAAAGCATATTTAAATTAAATGTTTTGTAAAATAAGAGTGTTCGTAATAAAAAATATACTGATTAATATTGAAATTGAATATTATTCATATGAAAATGAAATTTTAGTGTGTTTAATGTTTAATTTTAAAAGAAAATATTTGTTTTTAATACAAAATATTTAATTAGAACATAAAATATTTAATTTACACATGAAACAAGTAAGAACGTTGCTGTCTGATGCAATATACTCTTTTTTTTAGCCTCTTTGCGGAGTCAGTAGGCGTAGTAATTGTATTTTTGTTCAAGTCTTTCAAGTTTTGCCATCAATTTAAATTTGGTTTGCCCCGTTCTACAGGTTTGGAAGAAACAAACTTTGCTCGATTGCAAGGGCGGAGGTGGGCGTGGCAAAATTATTGAGATCTTTACACTTTGTCTGACTATGGTATACTAAGTTTGGTTGCTATAGCTTCAAAACTGTGGAAAAAACCTGCGTTCATATAGACGGACGGACATTTCACAAACTGAATATACTCTTTTTTCTTTTTTTTTTTTTTTCATAAAAATTAAAAAAAGAACACAAATATTAAAAAAAAAAGGCCATGTTAAATTGAATTTGGACATTTTTTAACTAAAACATTTTATTTCTATCAGCGTAAAAAGTAGCTTAAACTAGTTTTTGACTTTATTTACAGATTATGAGGATCCATCTAAAATTGCAACTGTTCACGAGTGCTTCACTCGATAGGGTTTACAGCTTAAGTACATTTCTTTTGGATAATATTGCACTTATGTCGATTTTGTGGCATAGTATAAATTATAACTCTAATTGGTGTTTCCATCTAATGGAGTATTCGATATGTCACATTTGTATTGCTTGTCACATTTTTTAAGTGTAATTTTGAATTCAATTATACCTTCTCAATCAATGGACATATTAAGAGAGAATTCTGATCAAATATTGAATTCATTCTATATATATTATAAAAGATTGGAACGGGAAAGGAAATTCGATCCCATCCCGAATCAAAAACTTTTTGTCCCGTCCCGCCCATCTCGGATACTTTAAAGTTACAAAGGGGCAAACAATTATACTGGGTTTGCTTATGATAGAGAATTACACGCTTCGATAATATATATTATTCATTTAGTGGAGCAAAAACATCAAGCATCATTTCTCAAATGTCATCAACCAAAATTCTCTTCTGAATACAGCCACTGTCTACAGGGTATAAAAATATCGCAGCCAAAACTGTTATATACTTTAGACACGCATCCCGAGTCAGATACAGAGCCAGACCCGCCAGTCAGGGACCATCTTATATGGCTCTCGACTTTATATCGATTTCAGACCAAAAACCTGCGACTGCGCCTTTTCGGTATGATTATCACAATTATCTGTAATTCAGACCATAAATCATTTCATTCTGCAGCAAACTTTAAACGTAAGTCAATCTGCCTTAGCTGTTGGTCATGCAGTTGCACTTGCCTTTTTTTCTTATCAAGTTATAGTTATAGTCACATTTAAATAAATAAGTTTACTGATTGGCTACATGGGCTGAGCTGAATTGACTGAGTTGCATGGTCGGAGCTGTCTTGGTTTTGGTTTTTGCTGTTTATGTAAATCATATCGTTGTAGTCGCCATCTCCATTGCTCTGCCGTCACTAACTGGAGAAGCAAATTTTCAGCACGATCAAACAATTCGAATAGCTCGTTCGCGTTTGGTTGTGGCAATCGATTGAATGCCCGAGACGGACACCCAGACCAGATCCAGGGGCCTAAGCTCAGATTGATGCATAAGTAGGGGTGTCCAGTTAAGCTGGCCTACAAGCTGTTATTGTGGTTGCTGCTGTTGCTGCCATGCATTAAATTTGATTAACTCATGAACTTGCTATCAAATCAACGCCGACAAACGTTTTGACTTCGCGTCAACAAAATTTATAAAAACTTGTTAGTGCTGAAGTTGCATTATATAACAGAATGCCAACGACGGTCTTACTTTGATCTCCCCTCAACCTTAGCTTCTATTCAACACTGAGCTCTTGATTTCAAGACATTAGCTGCAGGCTTGGCGATAGTTTCAAAATGTTAAATTTTGTCAAAACAAAAAGCTGATCGTCCCTCCGATCCTGTAACCCAATTATAATTAGATCCACATGATTTAATAAGAATTGTAATATATTTCTTCATACAAATTTCGACTTTCTACGAAAAACTTTCAATTCGGCCCAATGTAGAGCAAACACAATAAGAAGCTTAGCGCAAATCGCATGCAAATAAATACCTAAAGACTCTTCTAGTTCAGTCGAAACCAGCTCAGTCGAACCAAGCTCAGTCGAACCCAGCTCAGTCGAACCCAGCCCTAACCGCAACAATAACATTTTTCCGAAATTGCAAAATTAATTTTATTATTTAAAATATTTCTTAAATTAATCAGAAAATACTTCGTCACAAAATTAGATATCAGAAGTTTTGTGCCTTTAATATGCATCGTCCCTAGGCTTTAACCTCGCGTAGAGGTGTTTTTATTTGATATCAGACATTTTTGTAGAGCAAAATAAAGAATGAGAGAGGGAGAAAGAGAGAGCAACAATTTTCTTAGTTTTCCATCAAAGATCAATAAGAGCCATCCATTTAATTTTGGTTTCTCCAGCTATTTAAGTGTTGTAGATATGTTTCCAGGGGCGGGTGTGGGCGTGGCAACACTTTCTACTATTCAATGTAACCAAAAGTTCAACATAAGTCATTCATCAAAATTGTATGATTCTAGCTATGTAGGTGTGAGGGATACAGATCTTGGTGATTTCCGGGGGCGGGGTGGGCGTGGCATAATGTATTTTATTCCGGTTCGTCAAGGAGCTACTTAGTAGTCATAATTTCAAATTTAGTGATTCTATCTATAAAGCTGTGGAAGATATGTGACTTTGGCGAATTGTGAGGTAAGTGGTAGGTGGTGTAGCACGGGATGTTGTTTGCACGGGTCAGGAGGCCTAGCGTTCGAATCCCAGTTAGCACCAGATAATTATAGGTGTTTTTTTAATATTTGTACATATTTTAAAATATATATAACGTTTAATGTGAAATGTTAACGATAACTGTCTTTGGCCACTTAGTAATTTCACCCATGAGTCTTATCCTTCTGATATGGCAGCTCTCATGCTTTGTGGGGAATGATGATTTTTTTAAATCTTTTTTTAAGACTTCTGACCATACTTTTTCTTGCCAATAGTTTTTCCCTGAATTTTTTTTAAATATTTAGACCATGATTTTGACTTGAGGCCTGAGTTCTTGGAGTAAAATTCCTTGGGATATTCAGGCATCCCATACAAAAAGGAAAGCAAGCAGTATTGTATACGGTCAGGCCTGAGCATTTCCTTTCAGGCCTGAAACAATGTATGAATTCAGGCCACTGGGGTAGAACGTGACTGTAGCTTCTTTGCTTTGGAAACTGTGGGCGTGTCAATTTGAGCGGTTTTTAGCGTTTTCCCGCTAAACTAGCGATTTTTAAGAAAAGTGGAAGAACAAACGTTTCTTGGGTTATGATGAGGAACAAGTCCAAAAATTAAAAGACAGCTACCTCAACGCGTTGATACAAACAAACAGAAAAACAAACTGAAAACTTTTTCATCTCAAGGGAAGGTCACTCTAATTATAAAATGTTCATAACTTTTGAACGAATTATCAGATTGGGATTCTCGCCTGGTTGCCTATATCTCATGAACTAGGTGAGTTACCGGTATATAGCTCAATATGATCGGACACTCAAAGCAAATCTTTCATTCTTGCTGTATATAATGCTAGTCGTCGTTTGCACACTTCGTGCTTCTTCGTCCCTCGAGTAGACTGCCGTCCACAGTGATAGTGACTAGGGCATGGGGTCAAGTTGCATCTTAGAGTCGTTTGGAACATGATCTGGACGGGACTGCACTTAGCTACATAAAATACCATCTATATAATGTGAAATTTTGTTTCTCGTCTGCAGAGGTTATCTACTATGTATACATGGAGACTATAAGATATGGTTGTCAAATTTTAATATAATTTTCTGAAAATGATTAAATATTGCTAAAACTTAGAATCAGTTAGTTTGGTCGAGACCACTCCCGACCTTGCAATCGAGCAATGTTTGTTTCTCCCAAACCTGCACAACGGGCACAACCAAACTTAAATTGATGGCAAAACTTGAAAGATTTGACCAAATACAATTGCCACGCCCACTTCTGACTCTGCAAAGAGTCGCAAAAAAGAGTATATCGCTGTCGGGTGCATCCGACTGTAACGTTCTTTCTTGTTATAGCCGATTTTGACATGTGTCTTTCCTGCAGTAATAATAATAACATGTGCAGCTCTAAAAATGAGGAACAAGTTCGAAACAGAGAGAAAGACGAATGGACTGACAGACAGATGCTGATCAAGAATATATATACATTATGGAGCCAGAGGGGTATCCTTCAGTCGTGCCAATATTGTGATACCCTCTGCAAGGGCATAAAAACAGACTTAGATTGTTTTTTTAAAAACTTTATTTGCTTTGTGCTGCATCTTTAGGCGCCAGAAAACAACTTTTTGCACTTGACAGCATACGTTTAAATATTTTTTTTTTCTTCAAACAACTCTTAAGAGATCTGACTGTAAACTCAATTTTTGCATTGCGGATCTCATCATTTACCACCTGTCTGTTAGTCTCAAATAGCCAGCCTAGTGACGTTATCGCGGTGCTACCGAAAACTGCAAGTCAGACGCATCCGTGGCACGCCCTGATCAATTTGGGTATATTGGGTTTGTGAAAGGTCCGTCGGTCTGTCTGTTTGTTCGTACGCCTGTATGAATACAATTTTTTTCCACAGATCTGAAGCTACAGCAACCAAACTTCTCACATATGTTTATATATACCATAGGCAGACAAGTTGTTAGGCATCGCAAAGAGGGCAAAAAAAGTGTATATAGTAGTCGGGAATATCTTCATTTTTTTTTTGTAATTGAAATAGCGGCGAGAAAACCCCAATTAAAGAATGTTGTGGCGGTGCTTTTGAAGAGCCTGGCAACCTTGTATTGAGCACACGCTTCATTCCCCTGAATGTAATGGTCTCTCTCCCTGTTTCGTTCACCTCATCTTTGACGGCTTCTTAGTTTTCAGCTGCATCATGCCAACTAATTTTCCAAATGACGCAAGTTATTGGAGTCGACCCAGTCTATTGTCATAGGTGAAAACACACAGACAGTTGCACAAAACGGGGCGCATTCATTAAGCCAAATCATATTAACTAAATATGTCGACCAATGTAAAGAGGATACAAGTAAAATATCGGCGATTTACGTTGTGAAAGTAGGAAGTCTACACTGAGGAATATACAAGGGTTTGATTTTCTTAAAAAAAAATAATTTATATTTGTAAAAACATCATTTTTTATTATTTTGCAAAATTATTTTATTAAATAGGCATAGAACGCAATTAAGGTTTGATTGACACCACTATATGGTCATTTTTGAATTTTGAAATTGAGGAAAGTAGTTAACCTCAGAGCAGACAAGGCCTAATTTTAATAACACTATGAAACAATCTGACAGTTTTCGCGTGTACCGGGCTAATATCGAAAATTATTATGCAGAGGTACCTAATCACGAAAATAATTTTTTTTTCTTTCTTAGGTAGAATTTTTTTGTTTTATTGAGTCCAAAAGTACAAAATAATTTTTGTTTTTTGCAAAAATTTTTAGTTGGAAATCAAATGGAAAATTCGAGAAAAAGTCGAAAAAATGCATCATGTTATACGTAAGATATAGTGAAATATTTGAACTCACTTAAAAAAATCCATATGGGAAAAATATACTTTGGAAATTAAATAAAAAAATTCTACCTACGAAAAAAAATATATATATTTTCGTGAATAGAAACTTTGTAATTTGAGGTTCTAGTAATTAAAATACTGAGTTGATAAATTTGGTTACAAATGTGCCTCCTATTGTTACAATCTCCTATGTAACAATCTCCCGACTGCGATTATTACTATTAAGTAAAATCTGCCAAAAAAAATTGTTAGTCGTCATCAATTTAAAATTTTTAAGATCCTAAAAGTAAGCTTTAAAATCAATAATAATATCAATATTAAATATACATAGGCAATATCAAATACTACTTACATGCTACACTACGCATGCCACATTTGGTAAAGACTTCAGCTTATGTTTTCGATAATTTTTCGCTGTGCAGGCGATAGACAGGTCTATAGAATCTGGTCACAGCTCCTGCTGCTCAGGGCGGTCAGGGCTACTGAGGCCTTACCGATGACCGAGACACTGGCGCCTAACAGAGCTGAGAACAGAACAATTTAGTCAATGACTCGGCGATCTTTTTCCAACTGGCTTACAGACCATGGTATGGAGATCAGAGAGTTCACTCTGTAGTATTTGTATTTTCATAAATATAATATTACTTAATTTCTTTTGTCCCAGAGCGTAGCTCAATTCGAGTCCAAGAGATGTTCATGGGAAAAACAGCAACAGCACTGCATGATTTTCAATAATTTAAGAGCCACAACTTGGGCGCATAAAGATTTCCATAATTTCCTTAAGTTTTACCGCTGCCATTACTGTCTTACCGTCTGACAGTCTAACTATCTGGCAGCCTACAACACATGTCATATGTTTTGTGTTTTTTTCCAGCACAAATGTTAATTTCAGTCTGTATTAGTAATTTATCATTTTTTTTTTTTTTTTTTTTTGTATTTTGCTTCGCGTTCATAAACGGTTTTAATTAAAACCAATGCGCATGTGTAACTTTCTTAAGCGGAGCCTAAGATAAGAGTGCTCTACCTGGATAGCATAGCTAGACATGTCTCAAACCACTCAATACAGTACAGAGATAGACAGCTTTGAACTTGGCCGACAGCACGTTTGTAAAATGAATAATGTGGTATTAATTTTTGTAAACGCCTGCCTGCTCCATTAATATGGGTTCCATGGCCCGACCCAATGCTAACATTAACACCAACACCAACAAAGTAACTCCGTGAATTGTTTGGGCCCCAGCTTCAGTTCAGACTGTTTCGCGTTCTGTGGTTTTACATTTTATGGGCGCACGCAGTTGCATGGCGAATGCATGGCGAATGTGATTTTATGTATGCTATAACCAGACCGCGATTTAAATAGGACACTTGGCTATGGCGACAGGCATTGGTACGAATACAAAGCCGTGCTCTCAATGTTATATTGGCGTTACTAGCTTAATATAAAGTGTCAAACAATTTGCTTTGCCATGCGAGCTTGTATAGCGACAATTAATGCAAACAATCAAAAATGTTAAATTTTATTTATATGTCATCCCTAAACTATTGTTGTTAGTCGAATCGGCTAAGAAGTTCCGAAAGCTTTAACTAAATAACGATAAATAAATTAATCTCCTATTTCTGAATTCGGTATATGGGCAATTCTCTGATGTCAATCGGGACAATCGTATACATAACAAGTGGTAAAAAATGTTAAAACTAGACAGAATTTCAAAATTATATTTTCATTATAATGTTAACTTGATCAGCTCTATAATTGGTGCTAAGGTCGATTTGGAGCAACTATCCGGTTTCGAGATTTATGCAAAAAACCCTGGTAGTCGAACGAGACAAAAATTAAAATGATTTTCGCGCCGAGCAATTTCAACTCAGATTTTAACGATAGTTGCGAAAATATTGGAACGAATTTCTGATAAATGTTGTGCATTAATGTATCTTTAAAATTGTTTAAGTTTTACACAAATATGATATGTATTTTTTTTAAATACCCTTGCAGAAGGTATTATAATTTTGTCACGAAATGTGTAAAACATTGCAGGAGACGGCTCAGAAAAAAAAAAATTGTATATAAGTGATCAGCATCAAAAGCCGAGTCATGTCCGTGATGTCCGTTTGTCCGTCTGGCTGTGTGTCCGTATATTTATATGCAAACTTGTCCCTCAGTCTTAGAGCAACCGTGATGAAACTTGGCACAGATGCTTATTCTTTATGCAAGCATGTCATATGTCAGAATCGGCCAGATCGGACCACTATAACACAGAACTGCCATAGAAACGATCGGTTGAAAAATAAGTTTTCTTCTGCAAAACTTTTCTGTAGAGGTATTTATCTGCGGCACGCCGAAAATAACATTTCTTTCTTGTTTTTATTAAATATAAACCTCTGTTGCAAGGGACATTTTTTCCATTTGACTTTATACTTGATTATTTACAGTAAGGCTTGGCTTAATTGAACGTTCATCATATTTGTTAGTTAGTGCTTGTTGCTATTGAATTTTTATGAAAAAGGTTTCATCAAGTATAAGCTCATTTGACAAAGTAAATATTTAAGAAAAATGGTCTAAAAATAAAAAAATCAGATTAAAAAGCTGAACTGGATTGTAAATTGATAGATTTTATAAATTTCTATCAATTTACTTCAATTAAAGCATATGATTCAGAAGTAATAGGCGCTAATAACGACTTTGAAATTTTCGGTGCTGGTGTACTTTTTAGGAGAAATGACCATATATATTTTTCACCATTGATATTTTATTTTATTGCAACTTATTTTTATTTAATAGTGAATTCAATATTTCCACACAATACATAATCTAAGGGCCGATTTTCCCAATGTCCCAATAAACACTATGTGTCACATAAACTAAATAATAAGAAAATTTCGTGCTCAGTGGAACTTCATCTCCCATATAGGCTTGCTATGTACCACATAAGTAAATCAAGTAAGAACGTTGCAGTCGGGTGCACCCGAAAAAAAATAAAAAGAGTATAAACAGCTGATGAAATTTTGTCATTCACAGTAAATTTTGTCAGTTTTAAATGTTTAAATTGCCACTCTTTATAAATAACACAAATATGACCTTAAATTTAAGTGGCGCAATTTATCTTCATTTTCTGGACAATTCGGATGAAAATATGTGTTTGAGTTACACTACCCGAGTATATCATTCCAGGCCAAAATTTTTTGAGGATTTGGATGAAAGAGCTTTATATATATATATATACGCTTGTACCACCCTTTTCTGAGTCGGAAGAGGTCGTATGAATAATATTTTTGGTCAAATCTATCAAGAAATAATTATTGACCATCATGTAAAATTTGGCGGCTCCAGCTATGCAGCTGAGGAAGATATCGATTTTGTTTGATTGCTAGGGAGGGGGCAGCCGTGGCAACATTGTTGTTATGAAATTTTTCAGGCTGGTTAACAGAAGTTATCCTGAGAAATTGTGTCAAGGCGGTGTTGGGCGTGGACATTTTTTTAGTGAGGTATATAAAAGAACTACGCATTAGTCAAATTGTCGAATTTTGTAACTCTAGCTATGATACTGTTGAGGGTGAACTGGTATACTGTTTTTAATGAATTTTGATAAAGATCTTTGAAAATGAGTTTGAAGAAAATCGCATAAAAACTCAACTTTCGCCCTATTTACCACCCACATTTCACCCAGGTGGTTGATGTAACAAATATGATCGTGGAAATTGCAATTTATACTAAAACTTGTGTTCCTAGAACCAATAAGACAGTAAAAACAACATTTTTGAAACATTTCTTTGGTTAGTATTCTAGTATTTTAATGTTTCATGTAATATTGTGATGTATGAATTTTCTGCGTTATACTTAATAGGTTTCCTTAACTTTTCTCCATCGATCAGAACAATCGGTTCTAGTTTATGTTCAGGAGCACAAAAATTGGTAAGATTCCAATAATGACGTGCAGTCACACCAGTTTCAATTTACCCCCTGGGTGGTCAAGGTTGTATACAACCATATATATAAGCGAAAGTTTACTTTTTGTGCGATTTTTTTGAAACTTATTTTCAAAACTAAGCAACGCTACTTTGAAATGCCCACGAGCAGGATATGGTGGTCATGGTCAATATTTAGAAGGGCAGTCAAAGCTCCAGGCCTAGTATACTATAGGTCCCGACATACGCCACTGTAACACAATTTTACACAAGCAGAAAATCGGGTTAAATCAATCAAACAATTCTTAAGATGATGACCGGTGTGAGACATAATTAGATGCTGTCAGTTATATGTCACCGAATGTTAAGTAATTATTGCAGCAATGACAAAATGTGTTGAAAAGTCATCGTCTTAGCCAACTGTATCTGTAGCACAGATCTTGTAAAGCGATACATCGACATTATATCAGAAAAGAAAAGATGAAAATCATTTCATCGTTAGCTTCACACCTCAAGTAGCTTAACTGAGCCCGAATAATTGATTTCAGAATCGGCGGATACCTAAGAGTCCACATAAGTGGCATGTACTTACTCTCCTATCTGTATCTGTGAATACACACAACATACATACATACATACATATATGTCTGCGGCCTCTGTATCTGTTAAGCCTTAGCGTGAAATTCGTTGCACTGTGTTGAACAAGGCGCATCTAATCAATTTAGAAGCAGACTGAACCTCAGATCGTCGGCAGCATTAAATACTTTAGGTTCAATCAACGACTTTCGCCCAACACAGGCAACAGAGGAGCGCAGGCCTGTTCATGTGTCAGTGGCTGTGTATAACTGTAAATGGGAATGGCGCTTAACGGTGTTCGATGCCTTTTGTGTATTACTGCTGCTGTTGCTACTAGAACTTATTGTTGTCAGTGGTTGTTTGTTATTGTTAGGCCTAATGCCGTATAAGTGCTTCATTGTACATAAACTGGAGAAACGTTGACAATAGTATACGCATTGCACATATTTTTCAAAAGCGTCAAAGGAATATTCGTTAGAGCATGCTTTATTTTATGTACAAATTTCATGTTTTTACACCCTCGCCGATGGTATTAAAATTTTGTGGCGAAATGTGTAACGCTTGAAGGAGAGGTCTCAGAAAAAAAAATTGTTTATTCGTGATAAGCATCAACACCCGAGTCATGTCCGTCTGTCTGTCTGTCTGTCTGTCCATCTGTTTATATGCAAACTAGTCCTTCAGTTATAGAGCTATCGTGAAGAAACTTGGCACAGATGCGTATTCTTTATGGAAGCAGTGCATATGTCAGAATCGGATCACTACACACATATAGCTGCAATAGGAACGATCGGTTGAATGGAACGATCGGTTGAATAAAAAGTTTTTGTATAAAAAACTTTTTTGTTTCTCAAAATAAGTCGACCAAACTCACTTTGCCTAAGTTAAAACAGTATCCACATATGTTGACAAAATTTCATCTAAATCGCTCCTAAAAGAGCCCAAAAGGAGGGTATCCGACGGAAAAACAAGTAGGAATGCTCTAGTCGAGTGCCCGACTAGCAGTTCAAGCAGTTCAGCGGGAACGCAAGCAAGCAGCGCACTTAACTTGTCCAGTGCCTGTAAAACTGTTGTTCCTGCCTGCTGAGATGGGGGGAAATAGATTCGTCAATAACTTTGGTGTTTGTAATCCGATCGCAACAAAATTTACGCAACTGATTAACATTGATAAAAGAAACATGGGTACCAAAAATCATTAAAATTGTGGCTGTGGGAGTCTTTTTCGATTTGCGGGGGTGCGGGGGGTTGTATCCAAAATTTGGAATAAACTTCATCTGCGTATGCACGCTCAAAATATATGAAAACAGCAATCCTACGTGAGTACGAAAATGAGCTTATTCGGCGTCCCAGAATGCTCCCTTAGATAACCCGCAAAGACTCTGTGCGGACTCCTGTATTGTAAGTTTTACAAATATTTAAAAGCTCCAATCATTAATTTGGTGTCAGGCAGATTCGAACTTTAGATCCCTGCACAACCAGTCTGTTAGACACCTAACAAACATACACTAGTGCTTATGTTTCTCTATATTACTGAGCTGATAGAATTTATGTTTGGGAATTTAAGTATAATCCAGTTAAATAATGTAGCTCCCAGCCTAATCTGTCAAGGCATAAGATGACAGAATGAAGAGTTGAAGAGTCCCATTTCACTCCAAAGCGGAGCGCTCCAGAAACGATCCGTTAAGGAGTTTGTATGGGAGTCCCTTTTCACTCCATTTTCGGAGCGCTCCGGAAACGTTCCTTTGAGGAGTTGTAATGGGAGTCCTTTTTCACTCCGTTTTCGAAGCGCTCGATATAATGTTGTTAATAGAGAAATTAGATTAAAAATGCCTTTGCCGTCGATGTTGTAGTTTTGCTGAAAAACACGCTGACCAATTGATCAAGTCTTTTTCCTGTGGGTGCCAGAGCTTATTCGCCTTTGTGCAAACACCTAAACAAAAACATCTGGCATCATCTTTAAGCAATAAATTGTATCGCAACCTGTCTACTTTTTACTGCCACAGTTGGGTATGGAAGTGAACCAATTCAAAGATTTATCACATTTACCAATAGAAAATGAAACAATGGAATATTTCCCATATTTTATCAGCATTTAAAATGTAGCAGCAGCCTCTGTATATAATGTGTAAAAATTGGTTTTTGGCCAAACCAAAGTGGTCATTTGCCATATAGTGTAGGGCTACCCGGTTTCGAATGTTCGGTCGATGGGACCTTGGGACAAGGGACAAGCTTTCATATATATTTTTCATGTTATTTAAGTGATCTGCCTGCTGCCCCCTAAAGCTACAAAAATTAAGAACATGTGTGTACAATAGGTAGCGTCGATTTAGTTCACAAAAAATGGCAAGCCAAAGTCTTAATCTAAGAAATTTTCTTCTAGTTCAAAAATCAATTCTTAGTCCGCTCTTTCTGTGTTTAACATTTATATGTAGTACACTCTCGTAAATTACGAATTTGCGGTACCATTTTTAATTTTCACATTTTTGATTAAAAATATATTGAGCATTATTTCTCTTAAAAAAACAAGCATTGAAAACTATTCCATGTGGGTTTATCGTTCGTCGGCCAACCACAGAAACCCCTGGCAGTAATTATTATTATCAATTAACTGAAACTAAAGTATTTTGAAAGTAATAACAATTTTAAGGCATGTGTTTTTCATACGAATATTGTCATTAACGTTGCAATCCTCATGCCGTTCGTCATACGAAATCGTGTTGATTCGGAAATAGACGCATGCCTGAATGTATCATAATTATTTGAATTGCTTTATCTTGCAACTTTCTGTAAGTACTCACCGGATTTACTTGTGGTTTCTGCAAATGTGTCGCTATGTTATTGATGTTCATCCCCGACATGGCCGAAATCTGTGAGCCGTACAGTTGGCCGGCTATCGGTGTCATGTCCGTTAGCATTTTCACTCCTGTAGTTGCAGTTGTTTTTGTTGTTGTTGGTGTTGTTATTTTGAGGCGAACAATGATTGTATGATTTAGTTTGCTTATTTTCACAAAGCACAAAAAGTTGCTACTTAGTTGACGTGCCGTTAATAATGTTGTTGCTGTATTGCTGCTGCTGCTGCTGTTGACAAAGGAGCCAGCCAGGAGTAAACAACGTGGCAAACAACAAAAAATATGCAACAAAAATAATTTCTAGTTGCTTTAATACACTTTCACAGTTACTTGAGCTAAGCAATGTTTTTTTATTTACTGTTGGATAATTTTTGTTTGTTTTTTTTTTATGTTTATTTGCCGTCGGCTTCTACTGACAGTGACAGTGACAGTAACAATGACAGTAACAGTGACAGTGACAGTGACAGTGATGATGACCACATTACTTCCTCCTGTCAGATTCCCGTGCGAAACCGAAGCATACGTGCTACTGCCACAGCACTTGCTTATTACTTATTATTGTAAATGCTGCTGATACTAGCACTGGTCCTTGACCTGTTGCTATGAGTGTTTATGTTAGGGTTACTGATGTCACTAGTTGTGTATATGAACGCCTCGCGGCCTATAACGTTTTGAACACAAGCGAAAATAAGTGCAACGCACATAAAAAAAATAACAGAAGTGTAGTACAAACACACGGAGACGTACTTAAAACTTTATGTGGTTTGTTTTCTTCTGCTGTTTTTGTTTGCAGCGGCTTCCGCGGCGACGTTGGCAAAAAGGAGGCGCCTGCACAAACAAAATGTATCCGCGCAAAAGTTTTCGGCGTTGTCGCTGATCGTTCAAAGGCTTGCAACTGTTTCACGCGAAGGCAACGCAATCAAAAAGCTTAAGACCCGTTCTCGTGTTGTCGTTGGCGGCGACTGCGACGTCAACGCCAAGCAAAGGCGTCGTCATCGTTCAGCTTCAATAGAGGGCGCGTCAAAACACGTTGGCCGGCCGCTGTGAGAGAGAGCTCGTTTTGTAATTTTTATATTTCTGTTTTGCTGTAGCTGTGAGCGATGACAAACTGAGACAGCGACAACGACTGCGACCAGCGAGCATCGAGCAATCCCAACAGCAGCATTACCAACTCTCAGCTTTCTTACAGCGGCAGCAGCCATTCCCATTCATCATAACGCAGTAACTAGTGGCATTGGCGCATTTCAAAGGCTCTCTTGGCCGCAAAAACGAGACAGCAATAAACTAACCTACCCCGAATGCAAAGCACGATTGTGATGATCATCATCGGAGCCGGCCTTGCCTGGTGACGATGTACATACATATATATATGTATATGTACATACACATATATTTGATAGGCAGCTTGTATCGAGCACCGACACGGCGCGCCGTTACATTTCATTCATAAAAGCAAGCTAGCACGCGCTAAAACGAGTTTCACTTGTCGACGCCCCGTTGCGTGTGTGCTGCGCGCCGACGCGACTGTATCGACCAATCGGAGCAATTTCTTATGCTGAGTTTTCGCTAACCTATAATTAGAGCGATGGCCGCTGTGCAAGCGAGATGACTGTACGACATACACGCGTTTTAACATTTCAGCGCACCTTGTCTCTCTAGCGCTTTCTCGCTCTATTCCTCTCTATCTCCCAGCAGATAGAATACGGCTGTATTTTTAGCCGTTAGTTGCTGCCTTCAGCGGATTCCCTTCGCGTGCAAACTCCAAAATATTACGCAGTTGTATCTTATGGCTTCCATTTCCTTTGTTTTGCTTAATTTTTTTTTGGTACACGTTTAATATGTATTTAAATAAAAAATCGTTGTGAATGGGGTTACTGATTCTAGCAGAAATAAACTTATTTATTGTAGATCTAGTAAATTTGTCAAACCTCACACAATCCAACGAGACTGGATTACTATATTTACGTGGCATTCAGGACATTTCATGAATACCCTGACTGTTTTTTTTTTTCATACCTTGTTAACATTGAAAATGTTTAAATAGGATGTAATCAAGAAGTGCACTAGTAAAACTGACAAACAGAGTTATCTGAGGCTTAATATAAACTCACATATATAAACATATTGATTTAAATAATTGATTCGAATTAACAGCCAAATATATGTAGCTATGTTCGTCTCTGTATCCATCAATATATTCGTCTGTCAATCTGAACGCTTCAGGGACATTAATAGCTAGAGCTACAAAAATCGGTATATAGTAAGTTAACGTATGATATACCCAATCAGGATTCTTTCACACTTCAATTTTGAAGATATTGTCATAATATTTGAGACGCATGATTCCTAACTAACTGTTTATCTGTTTATCCGTGAAAAACTTAAACTAAAAATGGGTTAGTTATCTGAAAAAAATACCATTTTCGAGGAAGAGCTTCTTTGGCAGTTATAGTGGTTTGATTCAGCCGATTCCAACGTAAGTATGTGTTGCCTGCAGCAAAAATAAGCATTTGCACCAGGTTTCATGAAGTTAGCTTCAAAACTGAGATACGCGGTCGCATAAAAGCAGAAAGATGGATATTGTTACTATTGATGCTAATTAACCATATTTAATATTTACTAGCCAATATGACCCACTCGCGTAAAGATTTTTCTTGGAAAAACAGAAAGGTTGCATTCAACGATTTTGCCCTATTTTCCATGAATGGCGTTCGAATTTTTGAAAATTCCGTCATAGTACTTTCTGTCGGCTTTTGTATTGGCTATAATCAGTCAGTAGTAGTAGTTATAGTAGTAGTGGTTATAGTGGTTAGGTTGCATTCCTACCTGTACCCATTAAAAATGGGTTAATGGTTTCGATAACGTAATTTAAAAGTATTTTACTGGCATATGGTGGCATCTCCGACCATAGAAACTCTATATATAACCGATCAGAACCAACAATACAATCGATTTGTTATGTTCCTCCGTGTGTATTTGCACTGAAAAATTATTGTGTTTAATTAATTTATTTGCTCCACGAAATGATTCGTTATATGTACAACATTTTTTTCGTAAATATAACGAAAGTCTAGAAACGAAAAAAATTAAGTTTACGAAACTTTCGTAATTTTTTAGTGGATTCTATACCACATTTATACCACATTTTGTACGAACGATTTCGTAGTTTTTGGTCAACCTTTCGTGCAGCATTGTACAAACATATTTCTTAACAGTTTTTAGTTAACAGACAATCATCATTTGGTGGTGTCTGGTGAGGTTCGAACTTGGTCCTCGTGCATCAACAGTCCACTTGGACAGCGCAGCCACAGACGAAATTAAGTCTGCTAGTGCTTGTACCTTTTTATACTCTTTTTTTAATTTTTTTGAAAAAACAAAAACAGTTTTGAAGCTAGAGCAACCAAACTTTGTATACATGTTGATATATACCATAGGCAGACAAAGTGTCAAGATCACCACTACCCCTTCCCCCACAAACCGCAAAAACCTATATCTCCCACATTTTTATAGCTAGAGTAATAAAATTTAGCACAAGGGCTACTTATCACATCCTTGATTGACATTGATCTGACTAACAAAATTTGGCCACGCCCACCCCCGCCCCCACAAATAAGCAAAGTCTGTAGCTCCCACACCCCTTTAGCTAGAGTTCCCAAATTTTGAAGGTTGAATTCTATTGCCCTATTTAATAGGTTCGATAAAAATAATTTTGCAACGCCCAACCCCGCCCTTGCAATCGAGCAATGTTTGTTTCTCTCAAACCTGTCACACGGGCGCAACCAAACTTAAATTAATGGCAAAACTTGAAAGATTTGAGCAAAAATACAATTACCACGCCCACTTCTGACTCTGCAAAGAGGCGAAAAAAAGAGTATATCGCAGTCGGGTGCATCCGACTGCAACGTTCTTACTTGTTATTACTGAACTGATGGAATTTATGGCTGAGAAATATAGTGAAGATGATATCACGAATACGAAATCCTTTCGTACATTTAACGAAATATTCGTAGTATGTACGAAAATTGAAGTTATGAAATTCTTTCGTACTTTTTTTTAAGAAATTTATTTTGTGCGCGAAGTTATTTTTACGAAATTTCGTACTATTTACGAAAAATGCGTACTATGTACGAAATTTGAAGCAACGAAATAATTTCGTCCTTTTTTTACGAAATTTATTTTGTGCGCGATATTCTTTTTACGAAATTTCGTACTATTTACGAAAAATGCGTATTTTGCACGAAATTTGAAGTTATGAAATTTTTTCGTAACCTTTTCAATCAATTGAAATTAAAATTTTCAGTGTGTGTACGTTTGTCTGTCTTAATCTGAGACTTAATATGTAGGTTCCTGTATACCATACACATATCAAGTTTATTTCAGTTGATTTCATTTCCACCCCCCACCACCATCGCCGAAAACCACTGAAAATCGTAAAAAAAATTAGATTTGAAGAGAGTCCAAAATGAGGCTCTACGACTCACTCCCACTTTAAAAAAAAAAAAACTGAAAAATGTAACCCAAGCCCAAGGACACAAAAACAACGTGTCTCAAACGATGTTCACCCTTTCCAAACATTGTCTAGTGCAAATATCACACGACATTGCTGAGGGGACAACTGCAGTCGCTTCAGCAACAGACAGCACAGCATTTTAAGTGCCAGTATGTAATCATTTGTCAGTTACTAGTTGCCAGCTTTGAGGTCCAAATGAGGTCAGCAAACTTCCTGCAAGAACACCGGGTTTGGGCCGTTATAGAACTGCGGTTGGTCTTCATCAACTGACGAGACAAGAAGCGTCGTAAAGTTGATTCAGGGGCTACGGCAATTGCTGTGGTTCTTCAGCACGTATACAAAGTTAACTGATTGCAGTTCAAACCAGCCCACCCCCCATTCTGTGTTTACAGGAGAGTGTTATGCGACCATCGTTTGGTGCGTGTGCTCAGTTTTTGTGGGCGAATCAGCGTCGTGCATTATTTGTCTCACAATTTCTATCTCGTTTACTCTCTTGCTAAATCAATCAGCTGCGTCATGATGCTCCAGGTCTACTTAAGCAAAACTAACAAAGGTGGATGGTTACATTTGGTGGTTCAGTGGCTCTGATAGCGTGTACTCCGACCCTACACTCTTTACACAATGCCATGGCGCACGAGTCACAGGTTCGATTATGACTTAAATATTTTTACCTCAAGAACAAGACATTTTTCATAAGAACTAGCCTGTTATGTCCCTATCAAATGTACCCGACTGTGATTGTTATACTCTTTTTTTAATTTTTTTGATAAATATCAACATCTATACCAAGTTTGGTAAAACTGTGAAAAAATGCGTTCATACGGAGGGAGTTATAATGTACTGCAAATGTGTGTAACAGACAGAAGGAGGCATTTCCGACAATATAAACTATATATATTCTTGATCAAGATCAACAGCCGAGACGAACTAGCCATGTCCGTCTGTCTGTCCGTCTGTCTGTATGAACGCGTCGATCTCAGAGACTATAAGAGCTAGAGACACCAAACTTGGCATGCAGGTTCCTGTACCATACGCAGATCAAGTTTATTTCAAATTTCGGATGCACTGTGCAAGTTGAGTACGCTGCTTGCTTGTGTTGCCGCTGAACTGCTTGAAATGCAAGTTGGGAGCAGGGAGTCTCGTAGTCGGGCACACTGGACTAGAGTATTCTTACTTGTTTTTAATATTTGTATTCTTTTTTTATGAAAAAAAATAAAAAAGATTATATTGGGTTTGTGAAATGTCCGTCTGTCCGTCCGTCTGTATGAACGCAGGTTTTTTCCACAGTTTTGAAGCTAGAGCAACCAAACTTGGAATGCATGTTGGTATATACCATAGGCAGACAAAGGGTCAAGATCTCACCCCGACCCCTTTCCCCACAAACCGCAAAAACCTATATCTCCCACAGTTTTATAGCTAGAGTAACCAAATTTAGCACAAGGGCTACTTATCACATCCTTGATTGATCTGAATAAAAAAATTTTGGCCACGCCCACCCCCGCCCTTGCAATCGAGCAATGTTTGTTTCTCCCAAACCTGTAGAACGGGCCCAACCAAACTTAAATTGATGGCAAAACTTGAAAGAATTGAGCAAAAATACAATTGCCACGCCCACTTCTGACTCCGCAAAGAGGCGAAAAAAAGAGTATATCGCAGTCGGGTGCATCGTTCTTACTTGTTTTTCATAAAAATTAATAAAGACTATAAAAGCAAGAGCACGCACAACACTTTTTGAGTGAAGCTCGGCCCGGCGCGGCAAGGCTCATCCAATACGAATTTTCCAAAAAATGCATGTTTTATTTAATTTTATTTCATATTTTTATTAAAATGCAAAACATTGCGATTTAAAATACGAAAATTGAAAACTTTTCATCCAAAAACAAAAGGGTACAATGCAAACGGTCACCCTAAACATTACCTATCATAACCAATATGCCATTGTCATTGACAAGTTTTCAGATACTATAATATGAAACATAACCATGAAAGGCTTTCCGCAAGTCAAATGTATCTCCAATAATAACTGCCGTGATCCAAAATTTGACAAGTCCTTTCGTTTTTGTATCACAGTCCTACTATATTTTGCTTTTCATTTATTAACGAATTAAATTATTGAATTCACGCAATGCAAAAAGTGGGCATTGACGTTGGTGTTTTCTTGCTGTCTGACTTCAGGTTAAGCTCCAACTTGAAATTGGGCGTGGCCAGGGGGTGGCCGGGCTATTTTCCTGTCAACAATTATAATGACACTCTTTCTGTCAGCCATTTGAGCTTAATTAAACCATTTGCAATTTATTTAAGTTAGTGTACATGAAGTTTTCCAATCAGAGAGAGGACACCCGACCATATTCGTGCTGCCAACGCCCACTTTCAGAGTGCACATAAATGGAACAATTTTCTACTTTAATGCATTTCATTATAGATTACATTTTTAATTGCATTCAATCTATTGCGTACTTCATGTGGTTTGTTTTACCCACCCAGATGAGAAGCACGGGACAAGATGACAGATATGCGACAGGCGATGATAGAATTATAGCAAGTGTTTATTTGGAGGAGAAGATAAGTCTTAGTTAAGATTTTATAAGTAACACAAATGTAATAGCTGTTACTCTATATGCTGTTGTTTATTTACCATGACAAAAAGTGCCTAATTTGATATTTTAAACAGATTCAAATAGTAAAAGTAGAACTTAACACCATGGTAAACATACAGGTGTACATTAAGGAGGGTCAATTGTCTTCGCGACCAACCGTCAAACGGAGTCTATGGACAATTCTAAGAAAAGTTGTGAAGGGACCGTCGGCTTAAGATCAAAGTAGACCTCGCGATTTTTAAGTTTAACATTTTTTATGTTTTACTCTAAAAAATTTCATTTTTGAAAATCTAGTTAGAAGATTTTGTGATTGTTTTACTCTAAAAATCGATGTAACATTTTAGAAAGTCTAATTGGGAAACATGCAAATATTTCATTGATTGTGTACTCGCTTAAAATAAAATTATTTCATTCCAAAGAATAAATTCATAATAAACAAGTAAGAACGTTGCAGTCGGATGCACCCGACTGTGATATACTCTTTTTTTCGCCTCTTTGCAGAGTCAGAAGTGGGCGTGGCAATTGTATTTTTGCTCAAATCTTTCAAGTTTTGCCATCAATTTAAGTTTGGTTGGGCCCGTGTGACAGGTTTGGGAGAAACAAACATTGCTCGATTGCAAGGGCGGGGGTGGGCGTGGCAAAATTATTTTTATACAATCTATTTAATAGGGCAATAGAATTCAACTTGCAAAATTTGGTGATTCTAGCTAAAGGGTTGAAGGAGATACAAACTTTGCTTATTTGTGGGGGCGGGTGTGGGTGTGGCCAAATTTGGTTGCTCTAGCTTCAAGACTGTGGAAAAATCCTGCGGATGGACAGACGGACATTTCCCAAACCGTATATACACTTTTTTTTCAAGAAAATTAAAAAAAACCGTATGAACGCAGGTTTTTTACACAGTTTTGAAGCTAGAGCAACCAAACTTGGTATACATGTTGGTTTATAGCCATTGGTAGACAAAGTGTCAAGATCTAATAATAATATATAATATAAAATAATTTTGCCACGCCCACCCCCGCCCTTGCAATCAAGCAATGTTCGTTTCTCCCAAACCTGTAGAACAGGCCCAACCAAACTTAAATTGATGGCAAAACTTGAAAGATTTGAGCCAAATACAATTGCCACGCCCACTTCTGACTCCGCAAAGAGGCTAAACAAGAGTATATCACAGTCGGGTGCATCCGACTGCAACGTTCTTACTTGTCTTTTTTACTCCCTGTTCCCATAAAAATGGGAAAAAGGGAGTTATAAAGTACTGCGAATGTGTGTAACAGACAGAAGGAGGCATTTCCGACTATATAAACTATATATATTCTTGATCAGGATCAACAGCCGAGACGAAATAGCCATGTCCGTCTGTCTGTCTGTCTGTCCGTATGAACACACAGATCTCGGAGACTATAAGAGCTAGAGACACCAAACTTGGCATGCAGGTTCCTGTATACCATACGCAGATCAAGTTTATTTCAAATTTCGGATGCACCCCCCCGCACCCACGCAAATCGCAAAAGACTCCCACAGCCACAATTTTAAAGATAAAGCTTTGATTTTTGGTGCACATGTATGTTTAATCAATGTCTTTCGGATGTGTAAATTTCAACACGATCGGATAAATAGCACCAAAGTTATGGAAGAATCTATTACGCCCGTTTCAGCTGGCAGAAACAACAGTTTGACATGCACTTGTCAAGTTAAGTGCGCTGCTTGCTTGAGTTGCCGCTGAACTGCTTGAAATGCAAAGTGGGAGCAGGGAGTCTCGTAGTCGGGCACAATCGACTAGAGCATTCTTACTTGTTTCAGTACAAGTTGTTGTTGCGTGGTCGGGTAATTTTGCCTTTTCGCCCCGTTACCTAGCATCTTGAGCAACCTATGTATATGTTTATACTCTGTTTTCCAAAATGGAAAAAAAGAGTATATTGGGTTTGTGAAATGTCCGTCTGTCCGTCCGTCTGTATGAACGCAGTTTTTTTCCACAGTTTTGAAGCTAGAGCATCCAAACTTGGCATACATGTTGGTATATACCATAGTCAGACAAAGTGTCAAGATCTCCCCCCCACCCCCACTTCTTCCCCCACAAAGCGCAAAAACCTATATCTTCCACAGTTTTACAGGTAGAGTTACCAAATTTGACATTAAGTCTTCTGACCACATCCTTGACCGACCTGCCAAAAAAAAATATGCCACGCCCACTACCACCCCCGCAAATGAGCTAAACCTGTATCTCCTACTCCCTTTTAGCTAGAAACCCCAAATTTTGCAGTATGACTCCATTTAAACTCTTCGATAGATTGGAGAAAAAAAATTTGGCCACCCCCACCCCCGCCCCAGCAAACGAGCGTTCATTTTGACAAGTACGCGTCTCGCTCTGCTTTGGGCGTTTGCAGCGTTCTGCACTTAGTAGAAAGAATTTTATAGTTCGTAGCATATATGTATATATAAGTAGTCTTTAAAAGAATTTAATTTAATATACATAGAGAAAACAGAGTATATCGCAGTCGGCTGAGCCCGACTGTCCGTCTGTATGAACGCAGGTTTTTTCCACAGCTTTGAAGCTAGAGCAACCAAACTTGGTATACATGTTGATATATGTATAGTATACATTGTATACCATAGGCAGACAAAGTGTCAAGAAAAAACTTGAAAGATTTTACCAAAAATACAATTGTCACGCCAACTTCCGACTCCGCAAAGAGGCAAAAAAAGAGTATATCGCAGTCGGGTGCATCCGACTGCAACGTTCTTACTTGTTAAATTTATTCCAATCGAAGTTTCAGCTGGGCAATGCTAAAGAGAGAAATGCATGAAAAGCGAAAGTGCTACCGAATAACTCTGAAAGAAACTATAAAACACAGATAAAGCGTCATCAACAACAACGAAATCCAACTATCCCTTAGGCCATTCTTTAAATCACAATTTCAGCCAGTATCAAGGATAACACCCGCCAATGTAAGCGTTAGTGCGAGCATTCAGGGTTTTATGGCACAGACCCAAGCCCATGAGCAAACCAGAACCCAAACCAGCTAATGAATACGAATGTATTTACATCTGTAAATGTTGTTAGTGGGAAGCTAGGTAAAGTTCAAGTAATGCATTGAATAAAAACAACAAAAGCAGCAGCCTTAAGCAACTAACCAGCAGCAGACCTAACATAGCCATCTGCCAAGTATGTAAGTATGTGTGTGTGTGTGCTGTTCCTATTAAAAATTAAAAAAAGGGAATATTAATATATCTATAATACATATATACCACTGTAGCTTTAATTAAAAACTTTTAAGGAATTAAATTCAAATTTCATTCCAAAATAGTTTATTATTAAAACCTTGCTATTAATTTTTAACGAAAATTGGAATGAAAATATTTTACTCTCAATTTATGCTTTTTGGTTAAAAATTAAAACCAAAATTGGAATGAAAAAATATTGCTCTCTTAATTTTAGTATACTTTGGCTTAAAAATGAAACCAAAATTTTAGTAGACAACTATTTCTCTTTCATTTCCTATATTTTTAGTTTACAATTATATCTAGATTGCCATTGCATAGCCTAGTTGTCGAGCGCTAGCTCCGGAAACACAAAGCCCCGGGATCGAGTCTCAGTACGGATGAGAAATATTGTGTAAGTTTGTAACATGCCTCAAAGCAAAATTTTGCAAACAAATTTCAACTTTGGATAGAGTTTTATTGATTTGCTTAAAAATGTTTAAGATTCTGCTGCCAGATCTTCATAGGCCGATTTTTATCAAACTTTATCAACATGTAAGAAACATAGAAATATTAAGTAATGATGAGTTTGGTTGAGCTATCTTGAGAAATACAAAAGTTGTTCATACAGAAACTCATATTTTAAAATTTCAATAGATTGTTCCTATGCCAGCTATAAGGTTTTGTCACCCGATTTCAATAAAATTTGGTGAGAATGACAAAATTATACTAAAACTTATAAAATGTGAGTTTGGTTGAGATAGATTAACAAACAAAAAAGTTGTTCATACAAAATTAATTTTTTGTGGGCGGTAAAATGTGGCGCCACACCCAATTTCTCAAAAACACTTTATAACGATATTAGAAACGTCATTTAATATACCTGACCCAAATTACACTATTAATCTTTGAGTTATTAATTTTGGCCACAAAAACTGGTCAAACTCCCCATAGTGCTTTGTGATCGCGATCTGAAGAGGAAAGAGCGCATTTTCCTCCACAAGACATTTCTTGAAATTTTGAGTTATTTCTCTCCGATCACTAAGCATTGTTGTTGGCAATTTACGCTCACTTGCATTTGTCATTGTTCTTATCTTTATTCGAGTGCATAGTGGGTATAAATGTAAATGAAAGCAATGTATTAATATGATCTTATTGTTATATTTATTTATTTTATATATATAAATTAAAGCGTATGCTTATATATTAAATTTGTTTATATTTATTTACATAATATAATTAATTGCATCTATGTAAAGTATTTTTATTCTGTATACTCTTTTTATAATTTTTGAAATATTTTTCGTTTATTTTTGCCTCACTGCAATTGCAATTGCAATTGCACACAAAACCTGCCCTGACTGACCTCAACAAATGTTTAAAGAGCATTATGGCGATTAAGCTCTTGATCGACAGTGTGTGGGCAATCGTCGATCAACACGTGCACGCAGTGATCGCGATCATGATCGAGGTGTATTGCCCGCATTAGATATAGTGATTCGATTTTGATAAAATTTAGTCAACATGTGCAGAACGTACTTTACTTGGTTGAGTTATTTTGAAATACATAAAAGTTTATCAGGCAGAAACTTATTTTTGACCGATCGTTCCTATGGCAGCTATAAAATATAGTGACCCTATTTCGATGAAATTTTGTCAATATACATACATATGTGAATAGTGTTTAAACTTAGACATAGTGAGTTTGGTCGAGTTATTTTGAAAAACAAACAAGTAGATTGCCCTAAACTGTTGTTTCTGCCTGTGCCAAATTTCATCATGATAGCTCTTAAACGGAGGGACTAGTTCGCATATAAGAAGACAGACAGACGGACATGACTCAGCTGTTGCTGCTGATCACGAATATACAATTTTTTTTTTTCTGAGACGTCTCCTTCAATGCGTTACACATTTCGTGACAAAATTGTAATACGCTCTGCAAGGGTATAAAAATTGGGTGTGTTGTTGTTTTGTGTTGATGAGAGAGAGTGAAAAAAAGTATTCCCTCTCACTCTGACTGGTTTAAATTTAAAACTTCTTTGGCATTGTAATATATACAATCCAAAATCATTGAACTTATTCAATATTTCCCGAACGTGTGCGTACATTTTCCTCACACTGACTCACACGTGCAACAATTTTAAGACAGACCTTCAAATCTGAGATCGAAGGAGAAATCGAAATGCGAAAAGAATTCGATCCCGTCCTGCCCGTCGCGGGTGCACGTATTTTTGTATTTTTGCAAAAAATATGTAGCAAGCAACAGTTTACCGACCATGTTCCGAAACCTCGAGCGGATTTTCCAAAATTTGAAAATAACTTTTAAAGCGAGCTTGAAGCAAATCGCACAAAAACTTTCGCCCTATATACCACCCACTGTCCACCCAGCGGGTATAATTTTTCGGAGAATTGGTATGCAGCTTATTATGAATTTTCATATAGATGTTTGAAAATGAATTTGAAGCAAATCGCACATAAACTTAACTTTTAGCCCTATTTACCATCCACTTTCCACCCAGTTTGGTTTATGCAGAGCGTATGTGAATTTATATATATGCCAACGAATAAAGAGTGCAAAGCATACGCGCGCGTCTTTCAATTTGCTGTGTATGTATACACACACATATACAATTTCCGGCCAATTTCACGCAATAGAAATATATTTTTTTTATTAAATAAAAACTTATTTAAAATATATAAAACAAGTATTTATTTTATTTCTTTTGTACATGCATTTTGAAAAAAAAAATTAGTTATGTGCAAACTGAAAATCAGTTTGATTTATGCATCTGCAGTTAAATGCAGAGCGTAAATACAAAAGCAAACACTTTTGCTGTTTGTGTGAATACATATGTATGTATGTATGTTAACGAACGAATTCAGAGTGCAAAGAAGAATCAGAGAGAGCGCCACGCTCGTTTTGCAAGTGTATGCGTACACACGCATACAAAAATTTACCAAACATTTTTTGTGGCAGAGCGAGAAAGAAAAGTACACCGGTTGATATTGCTATCTCTATCGCACGCACAAAATTAAAAGTTAAAAGCCTGTTTTCATCCCACTTTCCGCCTAATCTTCCAAAAAATTGGTATGCAGTTATTAATGAATTTTTTGTATAGATTTTGTTAAATGAGTTTGAAGATGATCGGATGATGAACAAAAAAGTTGCATACAACGGTTTTCCGCGAACTTTCGACATTTCCCCACCAAAATCCGATTGTGGTACGCACTTTCAGCATAAGACGAAACAACTGTGAAAATTTCAGCCTTCTAGTTCTTATGGTACGGGCTGTGCGACAATAGAAATTAAGTCAGTCAGTCAATCAGTCAGCTTGAACAGCACGAAGTGCATAAACGGCGACTAGCATTGTATACAGCAAGAATGAACGATTTGCTGTGTGTGTCCGATCAGATTGAGCTATATACCGATCGAAAGGTATTACTTTAAAATTGCATACCAAAACTTTTGGTAGCTCACCTGGTTAATGACATATAGGCGAACAGGTAAGAAGGCAAAAATTTTAAGAATTGGAGCTTATGGGGCCTTTAGGAATTTTTTTTAAACAAATATTCTTATTTTGAATACGCGTCGAATGAAACCTTGTTCATCCCAATCTGACAATTCGTTCAAAAGTTATGACTATTTTAAAATTGGAGCTTTTCAAAATTGAGATGAAAAGGTTGTCATTTTGTTTCTTTGTTTGTATCAACGCGTTGAGGCAGCTATCTAGATTTTTGTGGACTTGTTCCCCATCATAACCCAAGAAACGTTTCCTGTACCACTTTTCTGAAAAACCGATAGTTTAGCTGGAAAACGCTAAAATCCGCTAGAATTGACACGCCCTGAGTTTCCAAACCAAAGAAGCTGCAATCACGTTCTAATCAGTGTTAAAATTTTCAGACAAATTCAAACATATATTTATGACTATTAGCCAGAGGTCGAAAATATCTCACTTCACTTTGAAGTGTTGCAAAAATAACTGTTATTCTCGGAGACTACGAATAACGCACACAGTGAGAAACGGTTATTTTCGCATTTTTTCTGTTTCTGTCTTCCAAAGACACTTATTTTTGAGAGAAAAAATATAAGTGTCTTTTTATGAACACAAATAAGCAAAATTCCACTTATCTACATCCACTTTCGTTTTTCTGTTAAACTGTTAACCGAAGACACTTTGAGCATATGTTGATGTTCAAATTGTTTTTGGCGGACATATATGTACTTAATCCTCTCTCAACAGAAAACGCTCAAGAGAAAACAGAAACGCAGCACGCAATAGAATTGAGCACGGTGAGCAACGGTTATTGCTCATGCTTTTTGTGTTTCTCTCTGTTTTAAACACATTGAAAATAAGTGGAGTGAGATATTTTCGAGCTCTGGTAACAATGCAAATTGTTATGATACACAAATAGCAGAAATTAAACAAGTAAGAACGTTGCAGTCGGATACACCCGACTGCGATACACTCTTTTTAGCCTCTTTGCGGAGTCAGAAGTGGGCGTGGCAATTGTATATTTGCTCAAATCTTTCAAGTTTTGCCATCAATTTAAGTTTGGTTGTGCCCGTTGTACAGGTTTGGGAGAAACAAACATTGCTCGATTGCAAGGGCGGGAGTGAGCGTGCCAAAATTATTTTTATACAATCTATTTAATAGGGCAATATAATTCAACCTGTAAAATTTGGGGACTCTAGCTAAAGGGGTGTGGGAGATACAAACTTTGCTTGATCTTGACACCTTGTCTGCCTATGGTATATACCAACATGTATACCAAGTTTGGTTGCTCTAGCTTCAAAACTGTGGAAAAAACCTGCGTTCATACAGACAGACGGACAGACAGACGGACATTTCACAAACCCAATATACTCTTTTTTTTTTTTTTTAAATTAAAAAAGAGTATAAAAATTGATTGATTTTCATTAACGATTGACCGATCTGGCAGATTTAAAGTGGGTTGAAGTGTTATTGTAATTTTTTAGACATCTTACCGCTACTGTGTGTCAGGACAAGCAATACGTAGTGTGATTTTTCCTGTCGCTGCGGGGCTTCGGGAGGTCGCCCAACTTCAACTGGCCCTGGCCCTGAACTCGAGCGGTGGACAATGAATGTTGGACGGTGGTCGGTGGCTCAGTGTCTGTAACGGCTGCTAGTTGGTTCGGTGTAAGTTTTGAACGCCGCTTGGACGTCTACGACCCACTTCAAAGTGATTTACGACATTGTGACACGCCTTCGCCTAGCAATTTAAAGAATGAATCTCCCTCTGACTTGTATATATGTACATATATGTACGAGCATATATGTATCTCGTAAACACATACACTGAGTCAAAAAAGTATTGGCACACTTAACAAATCAGAGTTTCCTGTGCAATAACTTTTCTCCCAATAAAGCTTTATCAAAATGGAAAACGGTTTTCATTAAACGCATTTATTAACAACAAAATAAAAGGAAAAAAAAACTAAATTTATGGTATGGTTTCTTAGCATAACCTTAAAAAGTAATTGCGTTATCAGTATTATTCATTGCAACTGAAACACGCTAATACTGTGTGGGGCCTTCTTTTGACTGAATAACGGCTTGCAAACGTCTCTTCATACAGTTTACCAGTTTGCCGTTTCAGAAGGTGTTATTTTGATCCATTCTGAAGATAATGCCTGTTTTAACGAATCCTTAGATGTAATGTGGAGATGCAAATTTGCTATTTTTGTCAAGTACGCGTCTCCCTCTGATTTGGGCGTTTGCAGCGTTCTGCACTTAGTAGAAAGAATTTTATAGTTCGTAGCATATATATATAAGTAGTCTTTAAAAGAATTTAATTTAATATACGTACAGAAAACAGAGTATATCGCATTTTTCTTTGATTTTGTTGTTAATAAATGCGTTTAATGAAAACCGTTTTCCATTTTGACAATGCTTAATTGGGAGAAAAGTTATTGCACAGGAAACTCTGATTTGTTAAGTGTGCCAATACTTTTTTGACTCAGTGTATATACTGTACAAATATATATGTATGTGTATATATGTAAACAAGTAACAATGCTCTAATCGAGTGTGCCCGCCTATGAAGCTCCCTGCACCCAACACAAAAAAATTCACATCTCTGTATTCAATTACTCATAAAAGTGCATTAAGCAAGCAGTAGATTTCATGCACCTCAAGTATTTAAGCGGCAACAAAAGCCAGTTATAGTGCCTGTCCAACTGCTTCTTCTGAGACTGGTGCAAATAGAATCTCAATAACTTTAATGTTTACGTTGTCGATCAACATTAATAAAAGATATATGTATGTGTACCAAAAATCAAAACTGTGTCTTTAAGATTCTAACTGCACGAGATTATTTTTATTTTCTGTGGAGTGAGGGGGTGTATTCAAAATAAGAAATAAACTTGATTTGAATATGGTATACAGAAACCGTATATGCCAAGTTTGGTGTCTCTAGCTCGTATAGCCTCTGAGATCGACGCGTTCATACAGGCGGACAGACGGACATGGCTTTTTCGACTCGACTGTTGATACTGTTCAAGAATATATGTACTTTATGCAGTCAGCGATGTCTCCTTCTGCCTGTTACATACATTTGCAGTACTTAATAACTCTCTTTTACCCATTTTTAATGTGTACAGGGAGTAAACAAGTAAGAATGCTCCCCGTCAAACCATATTGGGAGCTCTCCTTACTCTTAAAAGAGTCTCATTTGAGACAGTTTTCGGAAGCTGCACCGTTGTTGCTTTCAAAACGCTCTCAATATTTATAACTCTTGAAAGAGTCTCAATTGAGACGGTTTCCGGAGCACTCATAATTATGACTCATAAAAGTGCCTCATTTGAGATGGTTTTCGGAGGCTGCACCGTTATTGCGCCCAACACGCTCTCAACTGCGAAGGTTTTCGGAGCGTACATTATTTTTCTTCTTAAATCAGACCCCGGCGCCTATAGCCCGTACGGGCCGAACACATTCGGCACGAGCCAAAGGCTTGCCGATGTAGCGAGCCACTGCTGCTGGCAGCGATCAGTGTCAATTATGCTTCCATTGAAGAAGGGTCACGCTTGTTTTAAGCGCATTATTTTCGAAGTACATTGAGCGAAAAAGTTCTGTACATTAGATCAACACAATATGCGATTATGCGGAGACACTTGCGTCTTTTTTTGAATTTATTTTAGTAGTGTTTGTTTTAGTTGTTAAGTTAAATTAGTTTTTTGTTGGAAAAAATAAAAAAAATCCTTAACATTTTTGTTTATAAAAAAAATTTTTTTCATTTTGTTTCGTGCTAATAGCAGAGCTCGAAAATAACTCACTCCACTTATTATAATTATACTCTGTTTTCCAAAATGGAAAAAAAGAGTATATTGGGTTTGTGAAATGTCCGTCTGTCCGTCCGTCTGTCCGTCTGTCCGTATGAACGCAGGTTTTTTCCACAGTTTTAAAGCTAGAGCAACCAAACTTGGTGTACATGTTGGTATATACCATAGGCAGACAAAGTGTCAAGATTTCCCCCCCACCCCCAACCCTTCCCCCACAAACCGCAAAAATCTATATCTTCTGCAGTTTTGCAGCTAGAGTCACCAAATTTGGCATGAAGACTACTGATGACATTCTCGACCGATCTGTAAAAAAAAAAAAATGCCACGCCCACTACCGCCCCTGCAAATGAGCAAAATCTGTATCTCCTACACCCTTATAGCTAGAAACCCCAAATTTTGCAGTATGAATACTTTTGATCTCATCGATAGTTTGGAGAAAAAAATTTTGACACGCCCACCCCCGCCCCAGTAAACAGAAAACAGAGTATATCGCAGTCGGGTGAGCCTGACTGCAACGTTCTTACTTGTTTTTTTTTAATTTTTTTGAAAAAAAAAAAATAAAAAAGAGTATATTGGGTTTGTGAAATGACCGTCCGTCCGTTTGGATGAACGCAGTTTTTTTCCACAGTTTTCAAGCTAAAGCAACCAAACTTGGTATACATGTTGGTATATACCATAGGCAGACTAAGTGTCAAGATCTGATTAAAAACCAAGTAAGAATGCTTTAGTCGAGTGTGACCGACTAAGAAACTCCCTGCACCAAACTAAAAATCACAACAATGTCGTTGTGTTCAATTGCACAAGCAGCGCATTATTTGTAGTTCAGGCAGCGGCGAAAAATCAGCACAGTGCTTTCACATTGTGTGTGTTTGCATTTGGTTGCGAAAGATCGATTTGGTTTTCGCGCGCAACGTACCTGAATTTAAAAATTAATATGAGTGATTTTGAAATATAATATATTTTCTTATAAAGCATATGGTCGCAAAAGACAAATTTGAATTTCGCACGGAACCTATATACGTTAATATATTAACTATGCATTAATATCAATGAAACATAACATTTTTTTTTATTTTTGCAATTATATTTTATATGCCTTTAAATTTGATGGGTCTTAATACAGATATAACATAAGTATGTTGCATGTCCAAATATTTTAAAACTATCTTATCCTTAAATGTATTGTAAGTTGGGTTGATATGTGTGTACATAACTGCACACTATGTATGTATGTATATGTGCACGGATTGTCTGCTTTAAATTTCATTTTCGTGAATCAAGCATCGCAGCCTTATCATTGAATCAACAATTAACTGCCACAAAATACCCTTTTATTGAGATTATATACAATAACTAGCATTTCCCGGCGTGCGGTGCTACGCCCCATATAAAATCATATTCGCTCGAAAATTGAACTTCGCCCCTACAGCCTTAACCAACAGTTTTCTATCCAATAGGGTAAATTTTCCGGAAAATATGCATGCAGTTTTTATTGAATTTTCATATTGATCTTAGCAAATTAATTTGAGGCAAATCGCACAAAAACCTCAATTTTGGCCATTTTCCCCACCCACTTTTCACCGAGGGGGTGAATTTTCCGGAAAATTGTTTTAAATTAATCTATTATATAGATCTATGAAACTGATCGGATGATAAACAAAAAAGCTGCATCCAACGGTTTTCCGTTAATTTTCCGCATTTCCCGACTGAATTTTACAAGATCCGGGATTAGCGCTCACTTTTGGCACAAGCCTAAGCTACTGTGAAAATTTCAGCCATCTCGCTCTTATGGTTTGGGTTCTGCGTTGATTGCCAATCGCCAATCGCCATCGCCAGAGAAGACAGTGAGATCTTGACACTTTGTCTGCCTATGGTATATACCAACATGTATACCAAGTTTGGTTGCTCTACCTTCAAAACTGTGGAAAAAACCTGTGTTTATACGGACGGACAGACAGAAAGATGGACCGACGGACATTTCACATTTTCCAAAAAACTAAAAAAAAAAGTATAAAAATAGATGTTAGTATTTAGTAGAATGAGCACTTTCCGCAATCGAATATCGCCACATATCAAAATACAAAACATGTACGTTCTTTATCAAATGATATAACCATAATAAACGAATAAAAATTTATCAAAAAAATGTCCAGGGTACAAATAAACAGTTACCATACACATAAAAACGGCAATGCGTACATACATATGCGTCTGCAGACAGCATTTTATGTCTGTCTCTTTCACATTTCCTCTGGCTCTGTGACTGTTTGGGAGCAATGCGCCATGATGGCGTACAACCTACAGATTTTTGCTGTATGCTGTTTAACGTTACTGCTTATTCCTACCCTGGAAATGATTTTGATAAATTTATAGAAGTTTTTTATGGTTATATCATTTGATAAAGAACGTACGTTTTAATACCGTTGCAGAGGGTATTATAATTTTGTCACGAAATGTGTAACGCATTGAAGGAGACGACTCAAAATTTGTATAATCGTGATCAGCATCAACAGCCGAGTCATGTCCGTCTGTTTATATGCAAACTAGTCCCTCAGTCTTAGAGCTATCGTGATGAAACTTGGCACAGATGCTTATTCTTTCTGCAAGCAGTACATATGTCAGAATCGGCCAGATCGGACCACTATAACACATAGCAGCCAAAGGAAAGATCGGTTGAAAAATAAGTTTTCTTATGCAAATCTTTTCTGCAAGGGAATATATCTTCGGCACGCGAAAGATAACATTTCTTTCTTGTTTGTATTTTGATATTTCGCTAAATTCGATTGCGGAAAGTGCTCATTCTACTAAATACTAACATTTTTAAACTTTTTTTATACTCCTGCTTTGATTTTTTTTTTAAAAATAATGAAAAAAGAGTATATTGGGTTTGTGAAATTTCCGTCCGTCCGTCGGTATGAACGGAGGTTTTTTCCACAGTTTTGAAACTAGAGCAACCAAACTTGGTATACATGTTGGTATATACCATAGGCAGACAAAGTGTCAAGATCTTACTGTCCTCACTGGCGATGGCGATTGGCGATTGGCAATCAACGCAGAGCCCAAACCATCAGAGCTAGATGTCTGAAATTTTCACAGCAAATCTTGGAAAATTCGGTCGGGAAATGCGGAAAATTAACGGAAAACCGCTTTTTGTTTATTATCCGATCAGTTTCATAGATCTATATAAAAGATTAATTTAAAACAATTTTCCGGAAAATTCAACCCTAGGTGAAAAGCGATTTGACTCAAATTAATTTTCTAAGATCAATATGAAAACTCAATAAAAACTGCATTGAAAAACAAAATGAAATTTAAAGCAGACAATCCGTGCACATATACATACATACATAGTGTGCAGTTATGTACAGACATATAAACCCATCTTTGTTTTGCCGTCGGTCGCTCAAAAATTTGAAACTTACAATACATTTAAGGATAAGATAGTTTTAAAATATTTGGACGTGCAACATACTTATGTTATATCTGTATTAAGACCCATAAAATTTAAAGGCATATAAAATATAATTGCAAAAATAAAAAAAAAATATGTTATGTTTCATTGATATTAATGCATAGTTAATATATTAACGTATATAGGTTCCGTGCGAAATTCAAATTTGTCTTTTGCGACCATATGCTTTATAAGAAAATATATTATATTTCAAAATCATTCATATTAATTTTTAAATTCAGGTACGTTGCGCGCGAAAACCAAATCGATCTTTCGCAACCAAATCCAAACACAAAATGTGAAAGAACTCACGAATGCAATGTTTTCATGTTTGTGTGCGTGTAATGAATATACATTTGTCGGTCCGCTTGCGAGACCAGCGCAGCAAGCAGACTAAAGAATATCAATCGTCAGCTCGCTCAGCATTTGTTCTCTCAAAGTCGAGAGAGCGCAAGCGTTAAGAACATCAGAGCTACGGACGAGCAAATGCGAAGTCAAGTGGACCCAATAGCTGTCGATTTTTTGCCCGAGGCTGTTGCACTGGATAATTTCTTTACATGTTATCTGCTTGGTGATACAGAGATGTTTTTGTGACTTTCAATGCTGGGTGCAGGGAGTTTCGTTGTCGGGCACACTTGAGTAGAGCATTCTAACTTTTTAATACTTTTTATTTTCAAAAATTTTAAAATAGAGTATATTGGGTTTGTGAAAAGTCCGTCGGTCTGTCAGTCAGTCTGTCTGTTTATACTTAATACAGGGGTGCCCAAAGCTGTTTTATGGATGTGTACGCACCAATAAAAATAAAAGAAAATTTTTTATTTTCCATGTGTAGACAGGAAAAAATAAGGAACCTGCAAACTTGAATGACAAATGAAAATCTGAGAGTAGAACACACGCGTGAAAGATTTACAAACCAGTGCACATTTTCGGCTTGTCAGTGTACACAAAACGATAATACAACAACAAAAGACATTCGAGTGTCTAACGGTACAACGAGCCTATGCCCACGACGCACAATTGTTGTTGTTTAGCCAGCAACGAAAACGGACGGAAAGCGAAAATTCTTGTAATTTGCAATATGCACTGCTAGCATATGGCGTATGCAAGATCACACACATTCTTATGTTATGTGCAATACAAAAACACATATACGTAGTGTGTATAGGCTTTGGGCACCCTTGACTTAATATATACTGCCAAACACGCAGAAACCGTCGGTTGTGATCGTGCTCCTGAAAAACAGGCAGAGAGCGTCATGAAGCAGAGCAACAGCGCTGCCCCTTTCACACATCATCTCACCCAAATCACACATTGTTGCATACGCCCGCTGGCAATTCAATTGAAGGATTTTTCTAGACATTTTAATGTCTACAGTTTGCCCTTTGCACAAACGCACTGTAAATGAGACAAGCCGGAAACATCATAAGATGCCCCGACGGCCTGCCTTTCAACTCACAATTGCGGCAGTTCAGCGCACTTTTGCACTGAACCACTCGGTGCCCCGACTGGCCGCAGCGACGACAAATATCCTCTTTGGCCTTGCAATCCGCCACCTTATTGTCGAAGCCAAGGCAACGGAAGCAACTTATAACAGGGTCAGAGTTCCGCACACGGATTGAAAACCACTTGACGTAGCAGCGTCCGCAGTCCAGCAGAGTTAACATGGCATCGCCATAATCCCCCAGAACAACATTCATCGCTCCGTCACCCCCCACAGTCCAAGGCCGGCTGACCATGCAAACACCTTTCTTAAAGGCCTCGTTCGACATCTTGTCCTTCAGATTCATCTCATACAGATTCTCTGAACTCGTCCGGAGAAATCTGCGAGTGAACGCTCTGCACGACCACCTTTGGCCCCAGACTGTCATTAAAGCTCACATCACCACCATCTTCTTCCGCTCAGCTACGGAAGGCGTGCGAATAGCCACACCGCCATTCCGTAGAGTCTTAAGCTCATGGACACGCACACCTAGAGTAGGCCTTACCTCCTTCACCACCTTATCGACCACGTCCATTGCAGTCGTTCCAGCTTGCAGCCACACTCAAACTGCTTGCGATAGAATCGCACCTCTGCTTGTCGCGAGGAACGACAAAAATCCGCTCCTCCGCGCCGCACTCCACATTCACACCATTAATATTCACAGCGGACATCAAGGCTGCCCTCTTCATCCGCTGTAAAATATCCAACTTTTCCCCCGTTCTTCCACTCACCTCCACAGCACTCGCCTCCGAACCGCGGCTCAGCGTGCCTTCATCAGAAGATGACGACTCACCTCCCCCCTGCTCAATCGACTCGAACAACAATTTTGTCGACCTTCCCTTTTTTTTTAGTGGCATCACCACGCTGGTGCACCGTTAACTAGTAAAAGATAACGACAGCGCACACACAAAAACGAAACAAAAAGGCAGCTTTTTCGACAGCGACAAAACACACACACACACTTGCAAATTGCTCACTTAGCAACAGCAACACACAGACGCACGAAAAGATAAGAGCGCTCACCAACAGAATGGTAAACAAAGCGAATAAGACGAGAAAGCGCACAAATTAAAAATTTACCGTTGGCTCAAAACTCCGTTATTCCGACAATGCGCGCACCGAGAACAGGGACAGTAGGAATTCATTCCTTTAATCCAGTCGCAAGTTGCTCAGCATCGCTGCTGCCGCGTAAGCGGGCATTCTGCAGTCGGCGCCTCAGTCTCCTGACCTCTTGGCGCTTGGTACTAAGGTCGGCATTCCACCAGACCACTTTCCCAACGACTCTAGGCGATCTGCGTCCTAGCACTCTGTCGCACACTCTGCACGAGAGATTGCAGTGCAGATAGTTGCTGGTCCAACGGCGTCTCTGCGAAGTCCTTCGGCAGTTCGGCTACTGTTGTCCTCAGCTCATCACCGAACAATCGCCAGCGTGCATTGGAGAGATTCCAAGACGGCACTGGAGCAAAGCTCTCAACTGTGTCGTTGGGATCAGGCGTCACCACAACAGTGAAAATGTTGTGGTCGCTCAGATCCCACTCATCCACTCTCCAGTCATATGCGGCCCACATAGACACTGCTTCGCTGACAATTGTCACGTCAATATCGCTATGGGCTCTGCGATTGTCAAACGTGTAGACCTCACTGGGCACGTTGAGTACCCCGGCTCGACACCCGTGAATCCATTCACCTAGCAGTTCACCCCGTTGGTGGTTCGGGCGCCCCCGAGAGAACTCGGGCAGCTTGCTGAACCACATGGGGGATACTGCATTCGCATCGAGCCCGAAGATGACAGGGATACTACTGTCTAGCAGTAGTACCGCATCTAGGTACGCAAGGTACGGTTCCAGTGGAGCGTCAAATTGGCAGTATACGGAGCACAGGAAGATTGAGCCAAAACCTCCTGTGATCCTCACGCATACTCCAAAGTCGGTGATGAGCGGTTCCATTGGCATGCAGATGGCATTTGAATCCGCGACAACTATTGCTGCTTTCCCTCGTCGGTCGCCGAACACTCGCATATCTGCTGGAAAGCCAGTTATGCGTCCGTCCGGGTCGACGTAGGGCTCCTGCATCAGGGCGAAAGTGTGGCCAGATTCGCGGGCACTTCTCCGAGAGCATATAATGCCCCGAATCAAGCTTCCTAAGTCGGCAGTTCCGGCAGTCCACCGGACTGGTGCACTTAGCTGTGACGTGGCCTATCTGGCCACACTGACGGCAAGTTTCCTCCTTCTGGCGGCAATCGGCAACTTTGTGGTCAAACTCGACGCACCTATGGCAAGCATAAGTACGGACGAGCGACCGGCATCGGCATGAAAACCACTTGATGTAGACCCGTCCGGTCTTATCAAGAACTGCCATCGCCGCATCGTCCACCTCCAGCGACAGGTTTACGGTGCCGCTTTCGGTGCCGGTCCACGGCCTTGTCGCCAATTGCACTGCCTTTTGGAATGCAGGCTTTGGCATCTCCTCGGCAAAGTTGTTGGCGTACAGTTCCTCCATGAACTCCGCCGGCGTGATGCACGTGACCACATCGAACACGGTCACCTTCGGGCGGATTGCCTTACTCCTCTCAACCTTAAGTCCAGCCTCCTTGAACTTAGGGTTGTTCACAACTTTTTGCAGCTCGTTAGCGGATGGCATGCGCATAATTGCACCGCCACGCTTGAGCTGCCGCACCTCATGAAGACGCACATTCAGTGCGGGTGCCACCTCTTTCATCACCTTATCAGCAACTTCCTTAGCCGAAGCGTTCGGATCGCTGCTGGTGACTACAGCTGCCCACGTTTCGACGGGCTTCCTAGCCAGAAACGCGGCAGCCGGAGCACTCACGGGGGCTCTAAGAGGCGTTGCCGAGGATTTGCCACTTTGCGGCGTTTGCAGCTGGGATTCCAATACAGCATTCCTCATTGCCAGCGCCATGACGAGCTCGTCGTAGCTGGCAATGGCATCCAACACCTCCAGAGTTGCCCGTGGAGGCAGCGCCGCGCAGATCACTGCTTTTCTCACGCCTTGCTGGAGCCTGCGCTTTTCAGCTATAACAGCTGGAGTGCCGGCCTGCACCACGCTCCATGCGTTGGTGGCAGCTGGAGCAGCAATGGCCGCTCTAACAGCTTCAGCAGCATGAGAAGCAGCAGCGGAGGGGGCGGGGTCTCTGGCGCGGGCTCTAGCGCGGTTGGCGGCGGCTGTAGAGGGGGCAGCTGGAGCGGGGGAGGGGGTGGGGACGGCAGCAGGGGCAGCAGCAGGGGCCGCAGGGACAGCGAAAATGGCTTCGCTGGCCGAGACGGCGGCAGCAGCAGGGGCAGCGGTATGGGCAGCGGCACGGGCAGCGGCAGAGGCAGCGGCCGCGTGGCTTAAAATAAGCTCGCTGATAGACTCCTCCCCGGAGCTATCGTCAGCTGCGCTCACCAGCGCCTTTTTGGCCACCACCTCTGGCGACGACGGCACCGAAGGGCCTTTGGCATTCTTTTGCCTCCCCCTTCCCCTCTTACCCTTCCCACGACGAGCTGACATCATACTGACGTCACTGATGTCGCCAGTGCTTCCCGAGCATGAGCGCTCACTCATCTCGTTAGACCACGTGCACTTGTTGCTATGCAAGTTTTGTTCAAATTGAATCAGCTCTGCTGATAAGCAACTCAAACAAAACAAAAACAACTGAGTTCGTTTGTGCTGCAGCAGCCGTTTAGTGTGTGCAAAGCAGAGATTTACTGTGGTGGTAAATTCTAAGACCCGCCAACCACTCGGGTGAGTGCCAGTTTTGGCTATAAGCCCGGGACTGACAGACCCATTTCCCATTAGTCGCTTCATACGACAAGCACTCATCCACTCTCCAGTCATATGCGGCCCACATAGACGCTGCTGCGCTGACAATTGTCACGTCAATATCGCTATGGGCTCTGCGATTATCGAACGTGTAGACCTCACTGGGCACGTTGAGTACCCCGGCTCGACACCCGTGAATCCATTCACCTAGCAGTTCACCCCGTTGGTGGTTCGGGCGCCCCCGAGAGAACTCGGGCAGCTTGCTGAACCACATGGGGGATACTGCATTCGCATCGAGCCCGAAGATGACAGGGATACTACTGTCTAGCAGTAGTACCGCATCTAGGTACGCAAGGTACGGTTCCAGTGGAGCGTCAAATTGGCAGTATACGGAGCACAGGAAGATTGAGCCAAAACCTCCTGTGATCCTCACGCATACTCCAAAGTCGGTGATGAGCGGTTCCATTGGCATTCAGATGGCATTTGAATCCGCGACGACTATTGCTGCTTTCCCTCGTCGGTCGCCGAACACTCGCATATCTGCTGGAAAGCCAGTTATGCGTCCGTCCGGGTCGACGTAGGGCTCCTGCATCAGGGCGAAAGTGTGGCCAGATTCGCGCAAGCGCGCTCCGAGCTCGATGGTGGTAGCTCGGCAACGGCCACAGTTTGCTTGGGTGAAGCTAAACATTAATGTCTAGCTTGCACCCTCGCCAGCAATGCACCGTAGATCGGGCACTTTTCCGAGAGCATATAATGCCCCGAATCAAGCTTCCTAAGTCGGCAGTTCCGGCAGTCCACCGGACTGGTGCACTTAGCTGTGACGTGGCCTATCTGGCCACACTGACGGCAAGTTTCCTCCTTCTGGCGGCAATCGGCAACTTTGTGGTCAAACTCGACGCACCTATGGCAAGCATAAGTACGGACGAGCGACCGGCATCGGTATGAAAACCACTTGATGTAGACCCGTCCGGTCTTATCAAGAACTGCCATCGCCGCATCGTCCACCTCCAGCGACAGGTTTACGGTGCCGCTTTCGGTGCCGGTCCACGGCTTTGTCGCCAATTGCACTGCCTTTTGGAATGCAGGCTTTGGCATCTCCTCGGCAAAGTTGTTGGCGTACAGTTCCTCCATGAACTCCGCCGGCGTGATGCACGTGTCCACATCGAACACGGTCACCTTCGGGCGGATTGCCTTACTTCTCTCAACCTTAAGTCCAGCCTCCTTGAACTTAGGGTTGTTCACAACTTTTTGCAGCTCGTTAGCGGATGGCATGCGCATAATTGCACCGCCACGCTTGAGCTGCCGCACCTCATGAAGACGCACATTCAGTGCGGGTGCCACCTCTTTCATCACCTTATCAGCAACTTCCTTAGCCGAAGCGTTCGGATCGCTGCTGGTGACTACAGCTGCCCACGTTTCGACGGGCTTCCTAGCCTGAAATGACGAGCTCGTCGTAGCTGGCAATGGCATCCAACACCTCCAGAGTTGCCTGTGGAGGCAGCGCCGCGCAGATCACTGCTTTTCTCACGCCTTGCTGGAGCCTGCGCTTTTCAGCTATAACAGCTGGAGTGCCGGCCTGCACCACGCTCCATGCGTTGGTGGCAGCTGGAGCAGCAATGGCCGCTCTAACAGCTTCAGCAGCATGAGAAGCAGCAGCGGAGGGGGCGGGGTCTCTGGCGCGGGCTCTAGCGCGGTTGGCGGCGGCTGTAGAGGGGGCAGCTGGAGCGGGGGAGGGGGTGGGGACGGCAGCAGGGGCAGCAGAGGGGGCAGCAGCAGGGGCCGCAGGGACAGCGAAAATGGCTTCGCTGGCCGAGACGGCGGCAGCAGCAGGGGCAGCGGTATGGGCAGCGGCACGGGCAGCGGCAGAGGCAGCGGCAGCGGCCGCGTGGCTTAAAATAAGCTCGCTGATAGACTCCTCCCCGGAGCTATCGTCAGCTGCGCTCACCAGCGCCTTTTTGGCCACCACCTCTGGCGACGACGGCACCGAAGGGCCTTTGGCATTCTTTTGCCTCCCCCTTCCCCTCTTACCATTCCCACGACGAGCTGACATCATGCTGACGTTACTGATGTCGCCAGTGCTTCCTGAGCATGAGCGCTCACTCATCTCGTTCCACTAACACGTGCACTTGTTGCTATGCAAGTTTAACGTCAACTTGAATCGGCTTTGCTGATAAGCAACTCAAGTAAACAAACAAAACAAAAACAACCGAGTTCGTTTTTGCTGCAGCAGCCGTTTAGTGTGTGCAAAAACACACACACACTAACGCAATGCTTATCTGCAGCAATAAACACTCACACACACACACACGCACTGTCAGTTGTCTACTGCTGGCACAGCTCAAAACGAATGAGGGCGCAAAGCAGAATGCGATATCGAACCGTTGCAACGGTAAAACTGTTGTTGCTTCTGTTTACAATTTAATTTGAGCACCGAGATTAAATTGTCCGCGAATACGTCTGTTCCCTTCAACAGTCAGCACACGACTTTTAGTAGATAGGGACAGTAAATCCAGATCTCTCCGACTTTTGTTTAACGTGGTATATTCCACACGAGGGATTAAAACCACGGTGTTCGAATATGCACCCAAGGGTGCATATAACACGCGAGTCGTTGACCAACTTTCCCGAAGAGGCAGTAACCACTACTGCCTGTTTCGGTACCAAATTGAATGTGTGTGTCGGACACTACATTCCCCCTTGGTGAGGGGCGAGATGTATCTATCATCTCTTCTGATCTCTGGGTCACAGAACCCGGTTGTACGCAACTCCACGTCGAGCCATAAGGCCAAAGGCCACACGGACATATGACTCTACCCGCGATATGGGTGTCAACCACAGCCACCACGAAAACTCCCACTAGGGGGCCAACCTCAATGAGGAGTCTTGGAGAACTCTCTCAACCCGTGGTACCGAAATTAAGGTACCGAAGTACCAAAATTTAGAGGCTCGGTGGGCCTCCCCCATTTTAGCCCCGACGGCTCGGAACTTGGGGAGCACCATTATCTCATTAGTCGCCTCATACGACAAGCAGAGATTTACTGTGGTGGTAAATTCTAAGACCCGCCAACCACTCGGGTGAGTGCCAGTTTTGGCTATAAGCCCGGGACTGACAGACCCATTTCCCATTAGTCGCTTCATACGACAAGCACTCATCCACTCTCCAGTCATATGCGGCCCACATAGACGCTGCTTCGCTGACAATTGTCACAACAATATCGCTATGGGCTCTGCGATCATCAAACGTGTAGACCTCACTGGGCACGTTGAGTACCCCGGCTCGACACCCGTGAATCCATTCACCTAGTAGTTCACCCCGTTGGTGGTTCGGGCGCCCCCGAAAGAACTCGGGCAGCTTGCTGAACCACATGGGGGATACTGCATTCGCATCGAGCCCGAAGATGACAGGGATACTACTGTCTAGCAGTAGTACCGCATCTAGGTACGCAAGGTACGGTTCCAGTGGAGCGTCAAATTGGCAGTATACGGAGCACAGGAAGATTGAGCCAAAACCTCCTGTGATCCTCACGCATACTCCAAAGTCGGTGATGAGCGGTTCCATTGGCATGCAGATGGCATTTGAATCCGCGACGACTATTGCTGCTTTCCCTCGTCGGTCGCCGAACACTCGCATATCTGCTGGAAAGCCAGTTATGCGTCCGTCCGGGTCGACGTAGGGCTCCTGCATCAGGGCGAAAGTGTGGCCAGATTCGCGCAAGCGCGCTCCGAGCTCGATGGTGGTAGCTCGGCCACGGCCACAGTTTGCTTGGGTGAAGCTAAACATTAATGTCTAGCTTGCACCCTCGCCAGCAATGCACCGTAGATCGGGCACTTCTCCGAGAGCATATAATGCCCCGAATCAAGCTTCCTAAGTCGGCAGTTCCGGCAGTCCACCGGACTGGTGCACTTAGCTGTGACGTGGCCTATCTGGCCACACTGACGGCAAGTTTCCTCCTTCTGGCGGCAATCGGCAACTTTGTGGTCAAACTCGACGCACCTATGGCAAGCATAAGTACGGACGAGCGACCGGCATCGGTATGAAAACCACTTGATGTAGACCCGTCCGGTCTTATCAAGGACTGCCATCGCCGCATCGTCCACCTCCAGCGACAGGTTTACGGTGCCGCTTTCGGTGCCGGTCCACGGCTTTGTCGCCAATTGCACTGCCTTTTGGAATGCAGGCTTTGGCATCTCCTCGGCAAAGTTGTTGGCGTACAGTTCCTCCATGAACTCCGCCGGCGTGATGCACGTGTCCACATCGAACACGGTCACCTTCGGGCGGATTGCCTTACTTCTCTCAACCTTACGTCCAGCCTCCTTGAACTTAGGGTTGTTCACAACTTTTCGCAGCTCGTTAGCGGATGGCATGCGCATAATTGCACCGCCACGCTTGAGCTGCCGCACCTCATGAAGACGCACATTCAGTGCGGGTGCCACCTCTTTCATCACCTTATCAGCAACTTCCTTAGCCGAAGCGTTCGGATCGCTGCTGGTGACTACAGCTGCCCACGTTTCGACGGGCTTCCTAGCCTGAAATGACGAGCTCGTCGTAGCTGGCAATGGCATCTAACACCTCAAGAGTTGCCTGTGGAGGCAGCGCCGCGCAGATCACTGCTTTTCTCACGCCTTGCTGGAGCCTGCGCACTTCATCTATAACAGCTGGAGTGCCGGGCTGCACCACGCTCCATGCGTTGGTGGCAGCTGGAGCAGCAATGGCCGCTCTAACAGCTTCAGCAGCATGAGAAGCAGCAGCGGAGGGGGCGGGGTCTCTGGCGCGGGCTCTAGCGCGGTTGGCGGCGGCTGTAGAGGGGGCAGCTGGAGCGGGGGAGGGGGTGGGGACGGCAGCAGGGGCAGCAGAGGGGGCAGCAGCAGGGGCCGCAGGGACAGCGAAAATGGCTTCGCTGGCCGAGACGGCGGCAGCAGCAGGGGCAGCGGTATGGGCAGCGGCACGGGCAGCGGCAGAGGCAGCGGCAGCGGCCGCGTGGCTTAAAATAAGCTCGCTGATAGACTCCTCCCCGGAGCTATCGTCAGCTGCGCTCACCAGCGCCTTTTTGGCCACCACCTCTGGCGACGACGGCACCGAAGGGCCTTTGGCATTCTTTTGCCTCCCCCTTCCCCTCTTACCCTTCCCACGACGAGCTGACATCATACTGACGTCACTGATGTCGCCAGTGCTTCCCGAGCATGAGCGCTCACTCATCTCGTTCGACCACGTGCACTTGTTGCTATGCAAGTTTTGTTCAAATTGAATCAGCTCTGCTGATAAGCAACTCAAACAAAACAAAAACAACTGAGTTCGTTTGTGCTGCAGCAGCCGTTTAGTGTGTGCAAAAACACACACACACTAACGCAATGCTTATCTGCAGCAATAAACACTCACACACACACACACGCACTGTCAGTTGTCTACTGCTGGCACAGCTCAAAACGAATGAGGGCGCAAAGCAGAATGCGATATCGAACCGTTGCAACGGTAAAACTGTTGTTGCTTCTGTTTACAATTTAATTTGAGCACCGAGATTAAATTGTCCGCGAACACGTCTGTTCCCTTCAACAGTCAGCACACGACTTTTAGTAGATAGGGACAGTAAATCCAGATCTCTCCGACTTTTGTTTAACGTGGTATATTCCACACGAGGGATTAAAACCACGGTGTTCGAATATGCACCCAAGGGTGCATATAACACGCGAGTCGTTGACCAACTTTCCCGAAGAGGCAGCAACCACTACTGCCTTTTTCAGTACCAAATTGAATGTGTGTGTCGGACACTACATTCCCACTTGGTGAGGGGCGAGATGTATCTATCATCTCTTCTGATCTCTGGGTCACAGAACCCGGTTGTACGCAACTCCACGTCGAGCCATAAGGCCAAAGGCCACACGGACATATGACTCTACCCGCGATATGGGTGTCAACCACAGCCACCACGAAAACTCCCACTAGGGGGCCAACCTCAATGAGGAGTCTTGGAGAACTCTCTCAACCCGTGGTACCGAAATTAAGGTACCGAAGTACCAAAATTTAGAGGCTCGGTGGGCCTCCCCCATTTTAGCCCCGACGGCTCGGAACTTGGGGAGCACCATTATCTCATTAGTCGCCTCATACGACAAGCAGAGATTTACTGTGGTGGTAAATTCTAAGCCCGGGACTGACAGACCCATTTCCCATTAGTCGCTTCATACGACAAGCACTCATCCACTCTCCAGTCATATGCGGCCCACATAGACGCTGCTTCGCTGACAATTGTCACAACAATATCGCTATGGGCTCTGCGATTATCAAACGTGTAGACCTCACTGGGCACGTTGAGTACCCCGGCTCGACACCCGTGAATCCATTCACCTAGTAGTTTTGCTGCAGCAGCCGTTTAGTGTGTGCAAAAACACACACACACTAACGCAATGCTTATCTGCAGCAATAAACACTCACACACACACACACGCACTGTCAGTTGTCTACTGCTGGCACAGCTCAAAACGAATGAGGGCGCAAAGCAGAATGCGATATCGAACCGTTGCAACGGTAAAACTGTTGTTGCTTCTGTTTACAATTTAATTTGAGCACCGAGATTAAATTGTCCGCGAACACGTCTGTTCCCTTCAACAGTCAGCACACGACTTTTAGTAGATAGGGACAGTAAATCCAGATCTCTCCGACTTTTGTTTAACGTGGTATATTCCACACGAGGGATTAAAACCACGGTGTTCGAATATGCACCCAAGGGTGCATATAACACGCGAGTCGTTGACCAACTTTCCCGAAGAGGCAGCAACCACTACTGCTTTTTTCAGTACCAAATTGAATGTGTGTGTCGGACACTACATTCCCCCTTGGTGAGGGGCGAGATGTATCTATCATCTCTTCTGATCTCTGGGTCACAGAACCCGGTTGTACGCAACTCCACGTCGAGCCATAAGGCCAAAGGCCACACGGACATATGACTCTACCCGCGATATGGGTGTCAACCACAGCCACCACGAAAACTCCCACTAGGGGGCCAACCTCAATGAGGAGTCTTGGAGAACTCTCTCAACCCGTGGTACCGAAATTAAGGTACCGAAGTACCAAAATTTAGAGGCTCGGTGGGCCTCCCCCATTTTAGCCCCGACGGCTCGGAACTTGGGGAGCACCATTATCTCATTAGTCGCCTCATACGACAAGCAGAGATTTACTGTGGTGGTAAATTCTAAGACCCGCCAACCACTCGGGTGAGTGCCAGTTTTGGCTATAAGCCCGGGACTGACAGACTCATTTCCCATTAGTCGCTTCATACGACAAGCACTCATCCACTCTCCAGTCATATGCGGCCCACATAGACGCTGCTTCGCTGACAATTGTCACAACAATATCGCTATGGGCTCTGCGATTATCAAACGTGTAGACCTCACTGGGCACGTTGAGTACCCCGGCTCGACACCCGTGAATCCATTCACCTAGTAGTTTTGCTGCAGCAGCCGTTTAGTGTGTGCAAAAACACACACACACTAACGCAATGCTTATCTGCAGCAATAAACACTCACACACACACACACGCACTGTCAGTTGTCTACTGCTGGCACAGCTCAAAACGAATGAGGGCGCAAAGCAGAATGCGATATCGAACCGTTGCAACGGTAAAACTGTTGTTGCTTCTGTTTACAATTTAATTTGAGCACCGAGATTAAATTGTCCGCGAACACGTCTGTTCCCTTCAACAGTCAGCACACGACTTTTAGTAGATAGGGACAGTAAATCCAGATCTCTCCGACTTTTGTTTAACGTGGTATATTCCACACGAGGGATTAAAACCACGGTGTTCGAATATGCACCCAAGGGTGCATATAACACGCGAGTCGTTGACCAACTTTCCCGAAGAGGCAGCAACCACTACTGCCTTTTTCAGTACCAAATTGAATGTGTGTGTCGGACACTACATTCCCCCTTGGTGAGGGGCGAGATGTATCTATCATCTCTTCTGATCTCTGGGTCACAGAACCCGGTTGTACGCAACTCCACGTCGAGCCATAAGGCCAAAGGCCACACGGACATATGACTCTACCCGCGATATGGGTGTCAACCACAGCCACCACGAAAACTCCCACTAGGGGGCCAACCTCAATGAGGAGTCTTGGAGAACTCTCTCAACCCGTGGTACCGAAATTAAGGTACCGAAGTACCAAAATTTAGAGGCTCGGTGGGCCTCCCCCATTTTAGCCCCGACGGCTCGGAACTTGGGGAGCACCATTATCTCATTAGTCGCCTCATACGACAAGCAGAGATTTACTGTGGTGGTAAATTCTAAGACCCGCCAACCACTCGGGTGAGTGCCAGTTTTGGCTATAAGCCCGGGACTGACAGACTCATTTCCCATTAGTCGCTTCATACGACAAGCACTCATCCACTCTCCAGTCATATGCGGCCCACATAGACGCTGCTTCGCTGACAATTGTCACAACAATATCGCTATGGGCTCTGCGATTATCAAACGTGTAGACCTCACTGGGCACGTTGAGTACCCCGGCTCGACACCCGTGAATCCATTCACCTAGTAGTTTTGCTGCAGCAGCCGTTTAGTGTGTGCAAAAACACACACACACTAACGCAATGCTTATCTGCAGCAATAAACACTCACACACACACACACGCACTGTCAGTTGTCTACTGCTGGCACAGCTCAAAACGAATGAGGGCGCAAAGCAGAATGCGATATCGAACCGTTGCAACGGTAAAACTGTTGTTGCTTCTGTTTACAATTTAATTTGAGCACCGAGATTAAATTGTCCCCGAACACGTCTGTTCCCTTCAACAGTCAGCACACGACTTTTAGTAGATAGGGACAGTAAATCCAGATCTCTCCGACTTTTGTTTAACGTGGTATATTCCACACGAGGGATTAAAACCACGGTGTTCGAATATGCACCCAAGGGTGCATATAACACGCGAGTCGTTGACCAACTTTCCCGAAGAGGCAGCAACCACTACTGCCTTTTTCAGTACCAAATTGAATGTGTGTGTCGGACACTACATTCCCCCTTGGTGAGGGGCGAGATGTATCTATCATCTCTTCTGATCTCTGGGTCACAGAACCCGGTTGTACGCAACTCCACGTCGAGCCATAAGGCCAAAGGCCACACGGACATATGACTCTACCCGCGATATGGGTGTCAACCACAGCCACCACGAAAACTCCCACTAGGGGGCCAACCTCAATGAGGAGTCTTGGAGAACTCTCTCAACCCGTGGTACCGAAATTAAGGTACCGAAGTACCAAAATTTAGAGGCTCGGTGGGCCTCCCCCATTTTAGCCCCGACGGCTCGGAACTTGGGGAGCACCATTATCTCATTAGTCGCCTCATACGACAAGCAGAGATTTACTGTGGTGGTAAATTCTAAGACCCGCCAACCACTCGGGTGAGTGCCAGTTTTGGCTATAAGCCCGGGACTGACAGACCCATTTCCCATTAGTCGCTTCATACGACAAGCACTCATCCACTCTCCAGTCATATGCGGCCCACATAGACGCTGCTTCGCTGACAATTGTCACAACAATATCGCTATGGGCTCTGCGATTATCAAACGTGTAGACCTCACTGGGCACGTTGAGTACCCCGGCTCGACACCCGTGAATCCATTCACCTAGTAGTTCACCCCGTTGGTGGTTCGGGCGCCCCCGAAAGAACTCGGGCAGCTTGCTGAACCACATGGGGGATACTGCATTCGCATCGAGCCCGAAGATGACAGGGATACTACTGTCTAGCAGTAGTACCGCATCTAGGTACGCAAGGTACGGTTCCAGTGGAGCGTCAAATTGGCAGTATACGGAGCACAGGAAGATTGAGCCAAAACCTCCTGTGATCCTCACGCATACTCCAAAGTCGGTGATGAGCGGTTCCATTGGCATGCAGATGGCATTTGAATCCGCGACGACTATTGCTGCTTTCCCTCGTCGGTCGCCGAACACTCGCATATCTGCTGGAAAGCCAGTTATGCGTCCGTCCGGGTCGACGTAGGGCTCTTGCATCAGGGCGAAAGTGTGGCCAGATTCGCGCAAGCGCGCTCCGAGCTCGATGGTGGTAGCTCGGCCACGGCCACAGTTTGCTTGGGTGAAGCTAAACATTAATGTCTAGCTTGCACCCTCGCCAGCAATGCACCGTAGATCGGGCACTTCTCCGAGAGCATATAATGCCCCGAATCAAGCTTCCTAAGTCGGCAGTTCCGGCAGTCCACCGGACTGGTGCACTTAGCTGTGACGTGGCCTATCTGGCCACACTGACGGCAAGTTTCCTCCTTCTGGCGGCAATCGGCAACTTTGTGGTCAAACTCGACGCACCTATGGCAAGCATAAGTACGGACGAGCGACCGGCATCGGTATGAAAACCACTTGATGTAGACCCGTCCGGTCTTATCAAGGACTGCCATCGCCGCATCGTCCACCTCCAGCGACAGGTTTACGGTGCCGCTTTCGGTGCCGGTCCACGGCTTTGTCGCCAATTGCACTGCCTTTTGGAATGCAGGCTTTGGCATCTCCTCGGCAAAGTTGTTGGCGTACAGTTCCTCCATGAACTCCGCCGGCGTGATGCACGTGTCCACATCGAACACGGTCACCTTCGGGCGGATTGCCTTACTTCTCTCAACCTTACGTCCAGCCTCCTTGAACTTAGGGTTGTTCACAACTTTTTGCAGCTCGTTAGCGGATAGCATGCGCATAATTGCACCGCCACGCTTGAGCTGCCGCACCTCATGAAGACGCACATTCAGTGCGGGTGCCACCTCTTTCATCACCTTATCAGCAACTTCCTTAGCCGAAGCGTTCGGATCGCTGCTGGTGACTACAGCTGCCCACGTTTCGACGGGCTTCCTAGCCTGAAATGACGAGCTCGTCGTAGCTGGCAATGGCATCCAACACCTCCAGAGTTGCCTGTGGAGGCAGCGCCGCGCAGATCACTGCTTTTCTCACGCCTTGCTGGAGCCTGCGCTTTTCAGCTATAACAGCTGGAGTGCCGGCCTGCACAACGCTCCATGCGTTGGTGGCAGCTGGAGCAGCAATGGCCGCTCTAACAGCTTCAGCAGCATGAGAAGCAGCAGCGGAGGGGGCGGGGTCTCTGGCGCGGGCTCTAGCGCGGTTGGCGGCGGCTGTAGAGGGGGCAGCTGGAGCGGGGGAGGGGGTGGGGACGGCAGCAGGGGCAGCAGAGGGGGCAGCAACAGGGGCCGCAGGGACAGCGAAAATGGCTTCGCTGGCCGAGACGGCGGCAGCAGCAGGGGCAGCGGTATGGGCAGCGGCACGGGCAGCGGCCGCGTGGCTTAAAATAAGCTCGCTGATAGACTCCTCCCCGGAGCTATCGTCAGCTGCGCTCACCAGCGCCTTTTTGGCCACCACCTCTGGCGACGACGGCACCGAAGGGCCTTTGGCATTATTTTGCCTCCCCCTTCCCCTCTTACCATTCCCACGACGAGCTGACATCATGCTGACGTTACTGATGTCGCCAGTGCTTCCTGAGCATGAGCGCTCACTCATCTCGTTCCACTAACACGTGCACTTGTTGCTATGCAAGTTTAACGTCAACTTGAATCGGCTTTGCTGATAAGCAACTCAAGTAAACAAACAAAACAAAAACAACCGAGTTCGTTTTTGCTGCAGCAGCCGTTTAGTGTGTGCAAAAACACACACACACTAACGCAATGCTTATCTGCAGCAATAAACACTCACACACACACACACGCACTGTCAGTTGTCTACTGCTGGCACAGCGCAAAACGAATGAGGGCGCAAAGCAGAATGCGATATCGAACCGTTGCAACGGTAAAACTGTTGTTGCTTCTGTTTACAATTTAATTTGAGCACCGAGATTAAATTGTCCGCGAACACGTCTGTTCCCTTCAACAGTCAGCACACGACTTTTAGTAGATAGGGACAGTAAATCCAGATCTCTCCGACTTTTGTTTAACGTGGTATATTCCACACGAGGGATTAAAACCACGGTGTTCGAATATGCACCCAAGGGTGCATATAACACGCGAGTCGTTGACCAACTTTCCCGAAGAGGCAGCAACCACTACTGCCTTTTTCAGTACCAAATTGAATGTGTGTGTCGGACACTACATTCCCCCTTGGTGAGGGGCGAGATGTATCTATCATCTCTTCTGATCTCTGGGTCACAGAACCCGGTTGTACGCAACTCCACGTCGAGCCATAAGGCCAAAGGCCACACGGACATATGACTCTACCCGCGATATGGGTGTCAACCACAGCCACCACGAAAACTCCCACTAGGGGGCCAACCTCAATGAGGAGTCTTGGAGAACTCTCTCAACCCGTGGTACCGAAATTAAGGTACCGAAGTACCAAAATTTAGAGGCTCGGTGGGCCTCCCCCATTTTAGCCCCGACGGCTCGGAACTTGGGGAGCACCATTATCTCATTAGTCGCCTCATACGACAAGCAGAGATTTACTGTGGTGGTAAATTCTAAGACCCGCCAACCACTCGGGTGAGTGCCAGTTTTGGCTATAAGCCCGGGACTGACAGACCCATTTCCCATTAGTCGCTTCATACGACAAGCACTCATCCACTCTCCAGTCATATGCGGCCCACATAGACGCTGCTTCGCTGACAATTGTCACAACAATATCGCTATGGGCTCTGCGATTATCAAACGTGTAGACCTCACTGGGCACGTTGAGTACCCCGGCTCGACACCCGTGAATCCATTCACCTAGTAGTTCACCCCGTTGGTGGTTCGGGCGCCCCCGAAAGAACTCGGGCAGCTTGCTGAACCACATGGGGGATACTGCATTCGCATCGAGCCCGAAGATGACAGGGATACTACTGTCTAGCAGTAGTACCGCATCTAGGTACGCAAGGTACGGTTCCAGTGGAGCGTCAAATTGGCAGTATACGGAGCACAGGAAGATTGAGCCAAAACCTCCTGTGATCCTCACGCATACTCCAAAGTCGGTGATGAGCGGTTCCATTGGCATGCAGATGGCATTTGAATCCGCGACGACTATTGCTGCTTTCCCTCGTCGGTCGCCGAACACTCGCATATCTGCTGGAAAGCCAGTTATGCGTCCGTCCGGGTCGACGTAGGGCTCCTGCATCAGGGCGAAAGTGTGGCCAGATTCGCGCAAGCGCGCTCCGAGCTCGATGGTGGTAGCTCGGCCACGGCCACAGTTTGCTTGGGTGAAGCTAAACATTAATGTCTAGCTTGCACCCTCGCCAGCAATGCACCGTAGATCGGGCACTTCTCCGAGAGCATATAATGCCCCCAATCAAGCTTCCTAAGTCGGCAGTTCCGGCAGTCCACCGGACTGGTGCACTTAGCTGTGACGTGGCCTATCTGGCCACACTGACGGCAAGTTTCCTCCTTCTGGCGGCAATCGGCGACTTTGTGGTCAAACTCGACGCACCTATGGCAAGCATAAGTACGGACGAGCGACCGGCATCGGTATGAAAACCACTTGATGTAGACCCGTCCGGTCTTATCAAGGACTGCCATCGCCGCATCGTCCACCTCCAGCGACAGGTTTACGGTGCCGCTTTCGGTGCCGGTCCACGGCTTTGTCGCCAATTGCACTGCCTTTTGGAATGCAGGCTTTGGCATCTCCTCGGCAAAGTTGTTGGCGTACAGTTCCTCCATGAACTCCGCCGGCGTGATGCACGTGTTCACATCGAACACGGTCACCTTCGGGCGGATTGCCTTACTCCTCTCAACCTTAAGTCCAGCCTCCTTGAACTTAGGGTTGTTCACAACTTTTTGCAGCTCGTTAGCGGATGGCATGCGCATAATTGCACCGCCACGCTTGAGCTGCCGCACCTCATGAAGACGCACATTCAGTGCGGGTGCCACCTCTTTCATCACCTTATCAGCAACTTCCTTAGCCGAAGCGTTCGGATCGCTGCTGGTGACTACAGCTGCCCACGTTTCGACGGGCTTCCTAGCCTGAAACGCGGCAGCCGGAGCACTCACGGGGGCTCTAAGAGGCGTTGCCGAGGATTTGCCACTTTGCGGCGTTTGCAGCTGGGATTCCAGTACAGCATTCCTCATTGCCAGCGCCATGACGAGCTCGTCGTAGCTGGCAATGGCATCCAACACCTCCAGAGTTGCCTGTGGAGGCAGCGCCGCGCAGATCACTGCTTTTCTCACGCCTTGCTGGAGCCTGCGCTTTTCAGCTATAACAGTTGGAGTGCCGGCCTGCATCACGCTCCATGCGTTGGTGGCAGCTGGAGCAGCAATGGCCGCTCTAACAGCTTCAGCAGCATGAGAAGCAGCAGCGGAGGGGGCGGGGTCTCTGGCGCGGGCTCTAGCGCGGTTGGCGGTGGCTGTAGAGGGGGCAGCTGGAGCGGGGGAGGGGGTGGGGACGGCAGCAGGGGCAGCAGAGGGGGCAGCAGCAGGGGCCGCAGGGACAGCGAAAATGGCTTCGCTGGCCGAGACGGCGGCAGCAGCAGGGGCAGCGGTATGGGCAGCGGCACGGGCAGCGGCAGAGGCAGCGGCAGAGGCAGCGGCAGCGGCCGCGTGGCTTAAAATAAGCTCGCTGATAGACTCCTCCCCGGAGCTATCGTCAGCTGCGCTCACTAGCGCCTTTTTGGCCACCACCTCTGGCGACGACGGCACCGAAGGGCCTTTGGCATTCTTTTGCCTCCCCCTTCCCCTCTTACCCTTCCCACGACGAGCTGACAGCATACTAACGTCACTGATGTCGCCAGTGCTTCCCGAGCATGAGCGCTCACTCATCTCGTTCGACCACGTGCACTTGTTGCTATGCAAGTTTTGTTCAAATTGAATCAGCTCTGCTGATAAGCAACTCAAACAAAACAAAAACAACTGAGTTCGTTTGTGCTGCAGCAGCCGTTTAGTGTGTGCAAAAACACACACACACTAACGCAATGCTTATCTGCAGCAATAAACACTCACACACACACACACGCACTGTCAGTTGTCTACTGCTGGCACAGCTCAAAACGAATGAGGGCGCAAAGCAGAATGCGATATCGAACCGTTGCAACGGTAAAACTGTTGTTGCTTCTGTTTACAATTTAATTTGAGCACCGAGATTAAATTGTCCGCGAACACGTCTGTTCCCTTCAACAGTCAGCACACGACTTTTAGTAGATAGGGAAAGTAAATCCAGATCTCTCCGACTTTTGTTTAACGTGGTATATTCCACACGAGGGATTAAAACCACGGTGTTCGAATATGCACCCAAGGGTGCATATAACACGCGAGTCGTTGACCAACTTTCCCGAAGAGGCAGCAACCACTACTGCCTTTTTCGGTACCAAATTGAATGTGTGTGTCGGACACTACACTCCCCCTTGGTGAGGGGCGAGATGTATCTATCATCTCTTCTGATCTCTGGGTCACAGAACCCGGTTGTACGCAACTCCACGTCGAGCCATAAGGCCAAAGGCCACACGGACATATGACTCTACCCGCGATATGGGTGTCAACCACAGCCACCACGAAAACTCCCACTAGGGGGCCAACCTCAATGAGGAGTCTTGGAGAACTCTCTCAACCCGTGGTACCGAAATTAAGGTACCGAAGTACCAAAATTTAGAGGCTCGGTGGGCCTCCCCCATTTTAGCCCCGATGGCTCGGAACTTGGGGAGCACCATTATCTTATTAGTCGCCTCATACGACAAGCAGAGATTTACTGTGGTGGTAAATTCTAAGACCCGCCAACCACTCGGGTGAGTGCCAGTTTTGGCTATAAGCCCGAGACTGACAGACCCATTTCCCATTAGTCGCTTCATACGACAAGCACTCATCCACTCTCCAGTCATATGCGGCCCACATACACGCTGCTTCGCTGACAATTGTCACGTCAATATCGCTATGGGCTCTGCGATTATCGAACGTGTAGACCTCACTGGGCACGTTGAGTACCCCGGCTCGACACCCGTGAATCCATTCACCTAGCAGTTCACCCCGTTGGTGGTTCGGGCGCCCCCGAGAGAGCTCGGGCAGCTTGCTGAACCACATGGGGGATACTGCATTCGCATCGAGCCCGAAGATGACAGGGATACTACTGTCTAGCAGTAGTACCGCATCTAGGTACGCAAGGTACGGTTCCAGTGGAGCGTCAAATTGGCAGTATACGGAGCACAGGAAGATTGAGCCAAAACCTCCTGTGATCCTCACGCATACTCCAAAGTCGGTGATGAGCGGTTCCATTGGCATGCAGATGGCATTTGAATCCGCGACGACTATTGCTGCTTTTCCTCGTCGGTCGCCGAACACTCGCATATCTTCTGGAAAGCCAGTTATGCGTCCGTCCGGGTCGACGTAGGGCTCCTGCATCAGGGCGAAAGTGTGGCCAGATTCGCGCAAGCGCGCTCCGAGCTCGATGGTGGTAGCTCGGCCACGGCCACAGTTTGCTTGGGTGAAGCTAAACATTAATGTCTAGCTTGCACCCTCGCCAGCAATGCACCGTAGATCGGGCACTTCTCCGAGAGCATATAATGCCCCGAATCAAGCTTCCTAAGTCGGCAGTTCCGGCAGTCCACCGGACTGGTGCACTTAGCTGTGACGTGGCCTATCTGGCCACACTGACGGCAAGTTTCCTCCTTCTGGCGGCAATCGGCAACTTTGTGGTCAAACTCGACGCACCTATGGCAAGCATAAGTACGGACGAGCGACCGGCATCGGTATGAAAACCACTTGATGTAGACCCGTCCGGTCTTATCAAGGACTGCCATCGCCGCATCGTCCACCTCCAGCGACAGGTTTACGGTGCCGCTTTCGGTGCCGGTCCACGGCTTTGTCGCCAATTGCACTGCCTTTTGGAATGCAGGCTTTGGCATCTCCTCGGCAAAGTTGTTGGCGTACAGTTCCTCCATGAACTCCGCCGGCGTGATGCACGTGTTCACATCGAACACGGTCACCTTCGGGCGGATTGCCTTACTCCTCTCAACCTTAAGTCCAGCCTCCTTGAACTTAGGGCTGTTCACAACTTTTTGCAGCTCGTTAGCGGATGGCATGCGCATAATTGCACCGCCACGCTTGAGCTGCCGCACCTCATGAAGACGCACATTCAGTGCGGGTGCCACCTCTTTCATCACCTTATCAGCAACTTCCTTAGCCGAAGCGTTCGGATCGCTGCTGGTGACTACAGCTGCCCACGTTTTGACGGGCTTCCTAGCCTGAAACGCGGCAGCCGGAGCACTCACGGGGGCTCTAAGAGGCGTTGCCGAGGATTTGCCACTTTGCGGCGTTTGCAGCTGGGATTCCAGTACAGCATTCCTCATTGCCAGCGCCATGACGAGCTCGTCGTAGCTGGCAATGGCATCCAATACCTCCAGAGTTGCCTGTGGAGGCAGCGCCGCGCAGATCACTGCTTTTCTCACGCCTTGCTGGAGCCTGCGCTTTTCAGCTATAACAGCTGGAGTGCCGGCCTGCATCACGCTCCATGCGTTGGTGGCAGCTGGAGCAGCAATGGCCGCTCTAACAGCTTCAGCAGCATGAGAAGCAGCAGCGGAGGGGGCGGGGTCTCTGGCGCGGGCTCTAGCGCGGTTGGCGGCGGCTGTAGAGGGGGCAGCTGGAGCGGGGGAGGGGGTGGGGACGGCAGCAGGGGCAGCAGAGGGGGCAGCAGCAGGGGCCGCAGGGACAGCGAAAATGGCTTCGCTGGCCGAGACGGCGGCAGCAGCAGGGGCAGCGGTATGGGCAGCGGCACGGGCAGCGGCAGAGGCAGCGGCAGCGGCCGCGTGGCTTAAAATAAGCTCGCTGATAGACTCCTCCCCGGAGCTATCGTCAGCTGCGCTCACCAGCGCCTTTTTGGCCACCACCTCTGGCGACGACGGCACCGAAGGGCCTTTGGCATTCTTTTGCCTCCCCCTTCCCCTCTTACCCTTCCCACGACGAGCTGACATCATACTGACGTCACTGATGTCGCCAGTGCTTCCCGAGCATGAGCGCTCACTCATCTCGTTCGACCACGTGCACTTGTTGCTATGCAAGTTTTGTTCAAATTGAATCAGCTCTGCTGATAAGCAACTCAAACAAAACAAAAACAACTGAGTTCGTTTGTGCTGCAGCAGCCGTTTAGTGTGTGCAAAAACACACACACACTAACGCAATGCTTATCTGCAGCAATAAACACTCACACACACACACACGCACTGTCAGTTGTCTACTGCTGGCACAGCTCAAAACGAATGAGGGCGCAAAGCAGAATGCGATATCGAACCGTTGCAACGGTAAAACTGTTGTTGCTTCTGTTTACAATTTAATTTGAGCACCGAGATTAAATTGTCCGCGAACACGTCTGTTCCCTTCAACAGTCAGCACACGACTTTTAGTAGATAGGGAAAGTAAATCCAGATCTCTCCGACTTTTGTTTAACGTGGTATATTCCACACGAGGGATTAAAACCACGGTGTTCGAATATGCACCCAAGGGTGCATATAACACGCGAGTCGTTGACCAACTTTCCCGAAGAGGCAGCAACCACTACTGCCTTTTTCGGTACCAAATTGAATGTGTGTGTCGGACACTACACTCCCCCTTGGTGAGGGGCGAGATGTATCTATCATCTCTTCTGATCTCTGGGGTTGTACGCAACTCCACGTCGAGCCATAAGGCCAAAGGCCACACGGACATATGACTCTACCCGCGATATGGGTGTCAACCACAGCCACCACGAAAACTCCCACTAGGGGGCCAACCTCAATGAGGAGTCTTGGAGAACTCTCTCAACCCGTGGTACCGAAATTAAGGTACCGAAGTACCAAAATTTAGAGGCTCGGTGGGCCTCCCCCATTTTAGCCCCGATGGCTCGGAACTTGGGGAGCACCATTATCTTATTAGTCGCCTCATACGACAAGCAGAGATTTACTGTGGTGGTAAATTCTAAGACCCGCCAACCACTCGGGTGAGTGCCAGTTTTGGCTATAAGCCCGAGACTGACAGACCCATTTCCCATTAGTCGCTTCATACGACAAGCACTCATCCACTCTCCAGTCATATGCGGCCCACATACACGCTGCTTCGCTGACAATTGTCACGTCAATATCGCTATGGGCTCTGCGATTATCGAACGTGTAGACCTCACTGGGCACGTTGAGTACCCCGGCTCGACACCCGTGAATCCATTCACCTAGCAGTTCACCCCGTTGGTGGTTCGGGCGCCCCCGAGAGAGCTCGGGCAGCTTGCTGAACCACATGGGGGATACTGCATTCGCATCGAGCCCGAAGATGACAGGGATACTACTGTCTAGCAGTAGTACCGCATCTAGGTACGCAAGGTACGGTTCCAGTGGAGCGTCAAATTGGCAGTATACGGAGCACAGGAAGATTGAGCCAAAACCTCCTGTGATCCTCACGCATACTCCAAAGTCGGTGATGAGCGGTTCCATTGGCATGCAGATGGCATTTGAATCCGCGACGACTATTGCTGCTTTTCCTCGTCGGTCGCCGAACACTCGCATATCTTCTGGAAAGCCAGTTATGCGTCCGTCCGGGTCGACGTAGGGCTCCTGCATCAGGGCGAAAGTGTGGCCAGATTCGCGCAAGCGCGCTCCGAGCTCGATGGTGGTAGCTCGGCCACGGCCACAGTTTGCTTGGGTGAAGCTAAACATTAATGTCTAAACATTAATGTCTAGCTTGCACCCTCGCCAGCAATGCACCGTAGATCGGGCACTTCTCCGAGAGCATATAATGCCCCGAATCAAGCTTCCTTAGTCGGCAGTTCCGGCAGTCCACCGGACTGGTGCACTTAGCTGTGACGTGGCCTATCTGGCCACACTGACGGCAAGTTTCCTCCTTCTGGCGGCAATCGGCAACTTTGTGGTCAAACCCGACGCACCTATGGCAAGCATAAGTACGGACGAGCGACCGGCATCGGTATGAAAACCACTTGATGTAGACCCGTCCGGTCTTATCAAGGACTGCCATCGCCGCATCGTCCACCTCCAGGGACAGGTTTACGGTGCCGCTTTCGGTGCCGGTCCACGGCTTTGTCGCCAATTGCACTGCCTTTTGGAATGCAGGCTTTGGCATCTCCTCGGCAAAGTTGTTGGCGTACAGTTCCTCCATGAACTCCGCCGGCGTGATGCACGTGTCCACATCGAACACGGTCACCTTCGGGCGGATTGCCTTACTCCTCTCAACCTTAAGTCCAGCCTCCTTGAACTTAGGGTTGTTCACAACTTTTTGCAGCTCGTTAGCGGATGGCATGCGCATAATTGCACCGCCACGCTTGAGCTGCCGCACCTCATGAAGACGCACATTCAGTGCGGGTGCCACCTCTTTCATCACCTTATCAGCAACTTCCTTAGCCGAAGCGTTCGGATCGCTGCTGGTGACTACAGCTGCCCACGTTTCGACGGGCTCCCTAGCCTGAAACGCGGCAGCCGGAGCACTCACGGGGGCTCTAAGAGGCGTTGCCGAGGATTTGCCACTTTGCGGCGTTTGCAGCTGGGATTCCAATACAGCATTCCTCATTGCCAGCGCCATGACGAGCTCGTCGTAGCTGGCAATGGCATCCAACACCTTCAGAGTTGCCTGTGGAGGCAGCGCCGCGCAGATCACTGATTTTCTCACGCCTTGCTGGAGCCTGCGCACTTCAGCTATAACAGCTGGAGTGCCGGCCTGCACCACGCTCCATGCGTTGGTAGCAGCTGGAGCAGCAATGCCCGCTCTAACAGCTTCAGCAGCATGAGAAGCAGCAGCGGAGGGGGCGGGGGCGGGGTCTCTGGCGCGGTTGGCGGCGGCTGTAGAGGGGGCAGCTGGAGCGGGGGAGGGGGTGGGTACGGCAGCAGGGGCAGCAGCAGGGGCCGCGGGGACAGCGAAAATGGCTTCGCTGGCCGAGACGGCGGCAGCAGCAGGGGCAGCGGTATGGGCAGCGGCACGGGCAGCGGCAGAGGCAGCGGCAGCGGCCGCGTGGCTTAAAATAAGCTCGCTGATAGACTCCTCCCCGGAGCTATCGTCAGCTGCGCTCACCAGCGCCTTTTTGGCCACCACCTCTGGCGACGACGGCACCGAAGGGCCTTTGGCATTCTTTTGCCTCCCCCTTCCCCTCTTACCATTCCCACGACGAGCTGACATCATGCTGACGTTACTGATGTCGCCAGTGCTTCCTGAGCATGAGCGCTCACTCATCTCGTTCCACTAACACGTGCACTTGTTGCTATGCAAGTTTAACGTCAACTTGAATCGGCTTTGCTGATAAGCAACTCAAGTAAACAAACAAAACAAAAACAACCGAGTTCGTTTTTGCTGCAGCAGCCGTTTAGTGTGTGCAAAAACACACACACACTAACGCAATGCTTATCTGCAGCAATAAACACTCACACACACACACACGCACTGTCAGTTGTCTACTGCTGGCACAGCTCAAAACGAATGAGGGCGCAAAGCAGAATGCGATATCGAACCGTTGCAACGGTAAAACTGTTGTTGCTTCTGTTTACAATTTAATTTGAGCACCGAGATTAAATTGTCCGCGAACACGTCTGTTCCCTTCAACAGTCAGCACACGACTTTTAGTAGATAGGGACAGTAAATCCAGATCTCTCCGACTTTTGTTTAACGTGGTATATTTCACACGAGGGATTAAAACCACGGTGTTCGAATATGCACCCAAGGGTGCATATAACACGCGAGTCGTTGACCAACTTTCCCGAAGAGGCAGCAACCACTACTGCCTTTTTCAGTACCAAATTGAATGTGTGTGTCGGACACTACATTCCCCCTTGGTGAGGGGCGAGATGTATCTATCATCTCTTCTGATCTCTGGGTCACAGAACCCGGTTGTACGCAACTCCACGTCGAGCCATAAGGCCAAAGGCCACACGGACATATGACTCTACCCGCGATATGGGTGTCAACCACAGCCACCACGAAAACTCCCACTAGGGGGCCAACCTCAATGAGGAGTCTTGGAGAACTCTCTCAACCCGTGGTACCGAAATTAAGGTACCGAAGTACCAAAATTTAGAGGCTCGGTGGGCCTCCCCCATTTTAGCCCCGACGGCTCGGAACTTGGGGAGCACCATTATCTCATTAGTCGCCTCATACGACAAGCAGAGATTTACTGTGGTGGTAAATTCTAAGACCCGCCAACCACTCGGGTGAGTGCCAGTTTTGGCTATAAGCCCGGGACTGACAGACCCATTTCCCATTAGTCGCTTCATACGACAAGCAGGGAATTACTGTGGTGAGATTCTAGGACCCGCCGACCACTCGGGTAAGTGCCAGTTTTGGCTAAAAGCCCGGGACTGACAGACCCATTTCCCATTAGTCGCCTCATACGACAAGCAGGGATTACTGTGGTGAGATTCTTGCGCCCGTGAGCCACGCGGGTGTGCACCAGTTTTGGCTTCCTAGGCCAGGACTGGTGGCCCTTGTCTCGCCTGCTCCTTGTCGTGCAGCGTAAGCCTACGTGCAAAGACGGCATCTGCAAACGCCTTAAGCAGCATCATCCTTTCCTGTGACTCAGTCACTCCAGAAACTTTCCAGCCGTTGTCGTACTGCACACCAAGACCATCGAGGTTCTGCAAATCTGCATAGAGCGGGCATACACATAAGATGTGCAGCCAGTCCTCAGACTTAGCACCGCACTCCACTCAGCCGATCGCGTAAAGACGCGATGTGCGGATGAAAATTCAACCGCTCGCCGACTGTGATGCCCAGATACCGGGAGCTGCTTACATATGGCGATGCGGATTGTGGTCACTTATACCAGACCCACCCAGTACACACCATTCAATCCCAAACACCCTCACTGCTGCTTCATTCACAAATGTGACATCAATGTCACTCCTCCCATTAGGACCATCGAACGTATACCAGGGACTCGGTTGATTAACAACCTGGATGTCCCGGGACACGGCCCACTCGGACAGCAGTTCAAATATATAGATATTTTGCTGAACCACAACGGGGATGCTCCATTCGCATCAATACCAAGGATAATAGATAAGCTACTAGCACGTTGTAGCGCCTCATCCATGTACGCGATATACGAATCGAGAGGATCCCCATACTTGCAATACGCACTCATAACAAAAATCCTGCCAAAACTACCACTCAAACTCACACACACACCCCAATCAGTTGAGCTCACCAAAGTGCACTCACTACTTACATCATTCACAACAACAGCGGAGTTAGCTCTGCTATTAGGAAAAACCCGCATTCCAGCAGGCAAACCACGTACGCAACCATCGGTCGCATAGGGCTCCTGAAGCAGAGCAACAACACTGCCTCTTTCACACACACAATTGCAGGATTTTAAAAGACATTTTAATGTCTAGGGTTTGCGCTCTGCACAATCGCACTGTATATGGGACAAGCCGGAGACATCATAAGATGCCCCGACGGCCTGCCCTTAAACTCGCAATTGCGGCAGTTCAGCGCACTTTTGCACTGAGCCACTCGGTGCCCCGACTGGCAGCAGCGACGGCAAACATCATCCTTGGCCTTGCAGTCCGCCACCTTATGGTCGAAGCCAAGGCAACGGAAGCAACTTACGACCGGGTCAAAATTCCGAACACGGAACGAAAACCACTTGACATAGCAGCGTCCGCAGTCCAGCAGGGTTAGCATGGCATCGCCACAACCCTCCAGAACAACATTCACTGCTCCGTCACCCCCCACAGTCCAAGGCCGGCTGATCATGAGAACAACTTTCTTAAAGGCCTCGTTCGACATCTTGTCCTTTAGGTTCATCTCATAAAAATTCTCCATGAACTCGTCCGGAGAAATCTGCGAGTGAACGCCCTGCACCACCACCTTTGGCCCTAGACTGTCATTCACACTCACTTGCAACCCAACTTCACTGAATTTCGCGTTGCTCTCAATCTTCTTCCGCTCAGTTACGGAAGGCGTGCGAATAACCACACCGCCATCCCGTAGAGTCTTAACCTCATGGACACGCACACCCAGAGTAGGCCCTACCTCCTTCACCACCTTATCGACCACGTCCTTTGCAGTCGTTCCAGCAGTCTTGCTGCGAACAACCAAGGACCAGGTCTCAACTGGTCGCGGCGTCTCCGGGGCAGACGGCATTGCCGACACGGGACCCCCCCTGCGTGCGGCCACCGGCGGAACCGGCAACTGGATGCTCCGCACATGCCTAGCATGCTCTGCGGCCGCATCCAATCGCCCCTCCAGGCGCTCATTTTCGGCAATAAGCCCGAAAATAAGCTCCTCATACCGATCCGTGCAGTCCAGCAGACAGGCAACGGTATCGGCCGGCATCTTGCTCAAAATTGAGCATTGATGCACCTCCCTGCTTATCGTTTTCATTTTTTGCACTGCAGTGCCCTTCGGCTTCAACGGCGCCGCCTTGTTCGAGGGACGTGACTCAGCAGGCACCTCAGACACAGAGCTAGCAGCCACACTCAAACTACTTGCGACGGAATCGCACCTCTGCTTGACGCGGGGAGCAACAAAAACCCGCTCCTCCACGCCGCACTCCACATTCGCGCCATTATTTACAGCGGACATCGAGGCTGCCCTCTTCATCCGCTGCAAAATTCCCCCCTGTACCCCCTTTCTTCCACTCACCTCAGCAGCACTCACCTCTGAACCGCGGCTCAGCGTGCGCTCATCTGACGATGAAGACTCACCTCCCCCCTGGTCCATAGACTCGGTCGACAATTTAATCGACCTTCCTTTTTTCTTCGGTGGCATCTGGTGTACCGTTATCTACTAAAAGATAACAGCAGCGCGCACACTCAAAAAACAAAAACAAAAAGGCAGCTTATTCGTCAGCGACGAAAACACACACACAAACTTGCAGTTGCTCGCTTAGCAACAGCAACACACACATGCACGAAAAGATAAGCGCACGCTCACCAACAGCGTGGTAACAAAGCGAATCGACAAGGCAAAGCAAAACAGATAAAACTAATTTACCGTTGCTATAAACACCGTTAATCGACAATGAGCGCACCAAAAAACACGTCCGCTCACTACAAGAGTTGACAGCGTACAGTAGATAGGGACAGTAGGAATCTCGTTAATCCATTCATGCGCGTCACTAATTAGATGACGAGGCATTTGGCTTTTTTTTTTTTTTTTTCACGGATGTTACACATTATTTGGTCCTTCCATCACCATTCTACCCCCATACCAGGATATTTCTGGTACGATAGGAGAAGGAAAGTGTAGTCGGACCGGTTTCCGTAATAATTGTACCTTATTAAGGTGTTATGCTAAGGTAGCAAGCGGTTTTGAGTTAGGACCGTAAAATAGTCGCTAATGTACTTGACGATGGTATCCAGTGTGGAACATGAAAGTCTTAAAGCCATAGACTCCGTCTGATACTACCCTGGCACTGATGACATTGCTGTCACCAGCGTTTAGGACCTTTAGTTTGACCAACCGTTTTATCGATTGACCGCTCCAAATGCCCCGCCAGTTCAGTGCCGCGGAGACGACTTCAATTTTCTCATGCACCTGGTAATCCCTTCGCAATATAGTCCGTACGTCCTGTCTGTCGTAAACCTTGACTTTTCTCAGGTGAGCGTCATCGAGGCTATGTCCGTCAGTCACGATCTGTGCATCTAACACTAGTGTGTTATGCGCGTTGGTAGCCAACAGGTCCGGCTTATACATCCTGGTATCTCCCTGCAAACATGGTTCAGCAATGACAGAATAGCCTTTTGCCTCAAGTCCCGACACGACACTGCCTCCCCAATTCGTGCCTTCCCCTCGTCGTACGACTACGTGAGGGTAGAGCATTTATTCGCAGTTTGATACCGTTCAGATAAGCTTTTCCTGAAAGTAAACGCGTGGGCTGACTAACCCACCCGTGTTGTGGAGCATAATGCCCTGCTTCACGAAGACCGTAACCATCAACTGACATGTGCAATCTGTTCGCCCAATACGAGTTCACCTTTAAACGTGATGACAGCACGTTACTTCCTGCCTGGCATCAATCCCGGGCCTTACACAATTCCACACTGAGAAAGGAGCTGGCCGCCTCGGATTGCTCGAGGTGGGGCCACTTAATGCTAGCCAATCTTTTCATGCGCAGCATAGGTGCTGTCCAACGAATTGAAGGTAGTCCGAGACCCCCACAAGTGTTAGGGGCATGGAAGTACGCGACCGACACGTCTAGTGGAAGGTCTAACCACTTCCTGACGGCAAATCGTATCAGTTTGTCACACTTTCTCAAAACGCCTATAGCCACATTTCCAAGGGTTAGCTTGTGATGAATCTGTGGTATAAGGACGGTCCTGAGGGCGAACAACTTTTGTTGAGGTTTCAAGGGGGACTGCGATAATCTCTCCAACTTCGGACCGAGGTCTTCCGTCGGATTGTATCGAGCCCTCCCATCCGCAGAAAAATGGATACCAAGGTACTTCCACTGTTCGGAGCGCTTCAAGGAAGGACAATTGCGCGAACCTATGCGGAAGATGCTGTTGTGGTCAACAACAGTGTTCTTCTGCTTCGGTTGCCCCTTTATACTGACAGTAAAACACTTATCAGTATTTAGGGTAAGCCCAACGGTTGCCAAAAAGTCAACCGTGGTATCCAATAGAACTTGAAGGCCCATCCGAGTGGAAGCGAACAGCACCAGATCATCTGCGAACGCTGCAGCGTTTACTTTAGCACTTCCAACGCTGACACCGATGTCTCCAGGAAGTTTTCTGAGTAACCGATCGACGATCAGGTTAAACAGGATCGGCGACAGCGGGTCTCCCTGCTTCACTCCACGTGCAGGAATCAGACCCTCTGACCGCCAACCCCTCCCTTCGAAGTACGCAACTCCACGTCGAGCCATAAGGCCAAAGGCCACACGGACATATGACTCTACCTGCGATATGGGTGTCAACCACAGCCACCACGAAAACTCCCACTAGGGGGCCAACCTCAATGAGGAGTCTTGGAGAACTCTCTCAACCCGTGGTACCGAAATTAAGGTACCGAAGTACCAAAATTTAGAGGCTCGGTGGGCCTCCCCATTTTAGCCCCGACGGCTCGGAACTTGGGGAGCACCATTATCTCATTAGTCGCCTCATACGACAAACAGAGATTTACTGTGGTGATAAAATTAAAGACCCGCCAACCACTCGGGTGAGTGCCAGTTTTGGCTATAAGCCCGGGACTGACAGACCCATTTCCCATTAGTCGCTTCATACGACAAGCAGGGAATTACTGTGGTGAGATTCTAGGACCCGCCAACCACTCGGGTGAGTGCCAGTTTTGGCTTCCTAGCCCGGGACTGGTGGCCCTTGTCTCGCCTGCTCCTTGTCGTGCAGCGTAAGCCTACGTGCAAAGACGGCATCTGCAAACGCCTTAAGCAGCGTCATCCTTTCCTGTGACTCAGTCACTCCAGAAACTTTCCAGCCGTTGTCGTACTGCACACCAAGACCATCGAGGTTCCGCAAATCTGCATAGAGCGGGCATACACATAAGATGTGCAGCCAGTCCTCAGACTCAGCACCGCATATACATGCAGGCGTGCTGCTCTGACCTATTTTATGCAGATAGGCGTTCAGCGATCCATGGCCCGTCAGCAGGAATCCAGCGCGAAGACTAAATCCAAAGTCTTTCCGGCTGAAGACGAAGCTTGCGTCCAGGAAGAATTGATGAGTTACCCGTCCGGGTTCATCATCTCTATCCCACTTGAGCTGCCACTCTCGCAACAAGCGTTCGTCCAGCAACGCCTTTATCCGCTTCAAGTCAAGACCAGCCAGGTCTTGACCGTGTAGCCAATCGCCTTCCTCTAACGGGTAGTCACGCTTGATCTTGGTTCTGACTGCCATTCGCATGACAGCCAGGTCCATCGGGGGAACACCAGCAAGCACTTGCAGTGCCACGGTGGACACTGTTCGGCAAACCGGTAGGCATCCAAGTAGGATTAGCCTCTGGCAGAACAAAAGTTTGCTCCTGGGAACTACCTGTCGCATCGCCAAGGCATACCAAACTGAAGCACCAAATAGTGCACAAGGCACCATGAGTCCGGCATATATGGTCCGCTTGTCGCGGGGACTGACACCCCAGTCGACCCACAGTACGCGTGCCAATGCTCCTACGACTCCAGTCAGCCGATCGCGTAAAGACGCGATGTGCGGATGAAAATTCAACCGCTCGCCGACTGTGATGCCCAGATACCGGGAGCTGCTTACATATGGCGATGCGGATTGTGGTCACTTATACCAGACCCACCCAGTACACACCATTCAATCCCAAACACCCTCACTGCTGCTTCATTCACAAATGTGACATCAATGTCACTCCTCCCATTAGGACCATCGAACGTATACCAGGGACTCGGTTGATTAACAACCTGGATGTCCCGGGACACGGCCCACTCGGACAGCAGTTCAAATATATAGATATTTTGCTGAACCGCAACGGGGATGCTGCATTCGCATCAATACCAAGGATAATAGATAAGCTACTAGCACGTTGTAGCGCCTCATCCATGTACGCGATATACGAATCGAGAGGATCCCCATACTTGCAATACGCACTCATAACAAAAATCCTGCCAAAACTACCACTCAAACTCACACACACACCCCAATCAGTTGAGCTCACCAAAGTGCACTCACTACTTACATCATTCACAACAACAGCGGAGTTAGCTCTGCTATTAGGAAAAACCCGCATTCCAGCAGGCAAACCACGTACGCAACCATCGGTCGCATAGGGCTCCTGAAGCAGAGCAACAGCACTGCCTCTTTCACACACACAATTGCAGGATTTTAAAAGACATTTTAATGTCTAGAGTTTGCCCTCTGCACAATCGCACTGTATATGGGACAAGCCGGAGACATCATAAGATGCCCCGACGGCCTGCCCTTAAACTCACAATTGCGGCAGTTCAGCGCACTTTTGCACTGAGCCACTCGGTGCCCCGACTGGCAGCAGCGACGGCAAACATCATCCTTGGCCTTGCAGTCCGCCACCTTATGGTCGAAGCCAAGGCAACGGAAGCAACTTGCGACCGGGTCAAAATTCCGAACACGGAACGAAAACCACTTGACATAGCAGCGTCCGCAGTCCAACAGGGTTAGCATGGCATCGCCACAACCCTCCAGAACAACATTCACTGCTCCGTCACCCCCCACAATCCAAGGCCGGCTGATCATGCGAACACCTTTCTTAAAGGCCTCGTTCGACATCTTGTCCTTTAGGTTCATCTCATAAAAATTCTCCATGAACTCGTCCGGAGAAATCTGCGAGTGAACGCCCTGCACCACCACCTTTGGCCCTAGACTGTCATTCACACTTACTTGCAACCCAACTTCACTGAATTTCGCGTTGCTCTCAATCTTCTTCCGCTCAGTTACGGAAGGCGTGCGAATAACCACACCGCCATCCCGTAGAGTCTTAACCTCATGGACACGCACACCCAGAGTAGGCCCTACCTCCTTCACCACCTTATCGACCACGTCCTTTGCAGTCGTTCCAGCAGTCTTGCTGCGAACAACCAAGGACCAGGTCTCAACTGGTCGCGGCGTCTCCGGGGCAGACGGCATTGCCGACACGGGACCCCCCCTGCGTGCGGCCACCGGCGGAACCGGCAACTGGATGCTCCGCACATGCCTAGCATGCTCTGCGGCCGCATCCAATCGCCCCTTCAGGCGTTCATTTTCGGCAATAAGCCCGAAAATAAGCTCCTCATACCGATCCGTGCAGTCCAGCAGACAGGCAACGGTATCGGCCGGCATCTTGCTCAAAATTGAGCACTCACCTCTGAACCGCGGCCTCAGCGTGCCCTCATCTGACGATGAAGACTCACCTCCCCCCTGGTCCATAGACTCGGTCGACAATTTAATCGACCTTCCTTTTTTCTTCGGTGGCATCACCACGCTGGTGTACCGTTATCTACTAAAAAGATAACAGCAGTGCACACTCAAAAAACAAAAACAAATAAGGCAGTTTTTTCGTCAGCGACGAAAACACACACACACACTTGCAGTTGCTCGCTTAGCAACAGCAACACACACACGCACGAAAAGATAAGCGCGCGCTCACCAACAGCGTGGTAACAAAGCGAATCGACAAGGCAAAGCAAAACAGATAAAACGAATTTACCGTTGCTATAAACACCGTTAATCGACAATGCGCGCACCAAAAAAAACGTCTGCTCACTACAAGAGTTGACAGCGTACAGTAGATAGGGACAGTAGGAATCTCGTTAATCCATTCATGCGCGTCACTAATTATATGACGAGGCATTTGGCTATTTTTTTTTTTTTTTTTTACGGATGTTACACATTATTTGGTCCTTCCATCACCATTTTACCCCCACACCAGGATATTTCTGGTACGATAGGAGAAGGAAAGTGTAGTCGGACCGGTTTCCGTAATTATTGTACCTTATTAAGGTGTTATGCTAAGGTAGCAATTTGCCGCACCAAAGAATCATGTTCATTATGCGAAGCATAACGCCATTCGGAATTTCCCTGACAGTTTTTGCGGAAATTCCATCCGGTCCTGGAGAAGAAGTCAAAGGCACTTTATGCACGCGGAGGTCCCGATCAGTGATCGGAGACCACACCCCTTCAAGCAAGTGACTCATTTGAGGCACGTCATTGCTGCAAGAAGGTCCAGTTAGGCACGGCTGTGTCATGACTTCCATCCAATATGGCTGCATGATATCTTGATTTGGCATTGTCGACTCGTCGGGTCCTGCAAGCAAAGATTTTATGCATCGTCCTTTATGTTTATCCCAGTCACGCTGAACCCTAGCGTACTGCTGTCTTCTACGTTGTCTCCCATTGCGATAGGTGGGACGTGTCCTAATCGCCGGAACGGGGCGGTCGTTCCGATTCGGAAATATTTCCAGGAGGTAGTTGGATAAACGTTCGAGAGCTGCTTCTTTGCCCGAAATATGCGCCTCATCTATGATGGATTGCAATATCTCGACTCTCAAGGATCTTCTGCATGCCACAGGGGGTAAACCCTGCAGCGTCCGCAAGAGGATATCGTTCGAATGTACCAATGGAGTGATTGGAGGTATCTTGATCTTAAAGAAGGTCCGGGCTCACTATTACTAGGGCGGCGCTGTCTGGTCGGAGGTTCATGCGCTTCTGGGATGGGAACAACTTGCCCTCTTAGTTGTTCTATTGTGGTCTTATATCCATCCCTCTGTCGACATTTCTTTATTGCATCGACGCTACGGTTAGTAAATACTTCCGCTAGCTTTTTATTAATGAACCTCTCACCATTAGCTGTGAGCTCGAGTTCCTTCCTCGCCATCATTGACATCTCTTCCTCACTCCATCTGGCTTTCACGTCCACACGCAAACGAAGCTGATCAAGCCTGTCTTTGTGTGTTCGTGACATGTGAACACCAAGGCTGGTCTTACTGCCAAAAGACCTTCCACATTCACAACACGGAAACATCAGCACATTAGCATCTACGTTCCGTTCCTGTTGGGCTCCTAGGCTTGAAACCGTAGGAGTGTTTAAATTCACTGGGCCGTTGCCAGCTATCCGAGGCCTGTTTCTTAAATTCGCACCAACAGTTGACGGGTCCAAGGGGTTGGTAACCCCATAGGACCCCTTTCGCCGCTCAAATTAGCTACTAGACCAACTCTACGTTGAATCTAGCACCCGGAGGATACCACGAGGAGGCCACTTTTAGTGTTATTACTAGTGGGACAACTTGTGTCTATGAGGCGACTTGGTCATATGATGGCTGAAGAATTACGGAATTGTTTTGTATACCCACTAATAGGGGTTAGACGCCTTCTGCATTTCCTTAAAATGGCTTATGACATACCGCCATATACAAAATCACCAATTCTGCATCGACCTTTAGATCATTCCAGCAGGCAAACCACGTACGCAACCATCGGTCGCATAGGGCTCCTGAAGCAGAGCAACAGCACTGCCTCTTTCACACATCAGCGCACCCAAATCACACATTGCTGCATACGCCCGCTGGCAATTCAATTGCACTATTTTACTAGACATTTTAATGTCTAGAGTTTGCCCTCTGCACAATCGCACTGTATATGGGACAAGCCGGAGACATCATAAGATGCCCCGACGGCCTGCCCTTAAACTCACAATTGCGGCAGTTCAGCGCACTTTTGCACTGAGCCACTCGATGCCCCGACTGGCAGCAGCGACGACAAACATCATCTTTGGCCTTGCAGTCCGCCACCTTGTGGTCGAAGCCAAGGCAACGGAAGCAACTTACGACCGGGTCAAAGTTCCGAACACGGAACGAAAACCACTTGACATAGCAGCGTCCGCAGTCCATCAGGGTTAGCATGGCATCGCCACAACCCTCCAGAACAACATTCACTGCTCCGTCACCCCCCACAGTCCAAGGCCGGCTGACCATGCGAACACCTTTCTTAAAGGCCTCATTCGACATCTTGTCCTTTAGGTTCATCTCATACAAATTCTCCATGAACTCGTCCGGAGAAATCTGCGAGTGAACGTCCTGCACGACCACCTTTGGCCCCAGACTGTCATTAACGCTCACATTCAAGCCAACTTCACTGAATTTCTTATTGTCCACCATCTTCTTCCGCTCAGCTACGGAAGGCGTGCGAATAACCACACCGCCATCCCGTAGAGTCTTAACCTCATGGACACGCACACCCAGAGTAGGCCCTACCTCCTTCACCACCTTATCGACCACGTCCTTTGCAGTCGTTCCAGCAGTCTTGCTGCGAACAACCAAGGACCAGGTCTCAACTGGTCGCGGCGTCTCCGGGGCAGACGGCATTGCCGACACGGGACCCCCCCTGCGTGCGGCCACCGGCGGAACCGGCAACTGGATGCTCCGCACATGCCTAGCATGCTCTGCGGCCGCATCCAATCGCCCCTTCAGGCGTTCATTTTCGGCAATAAGCCCGAAAATAAGCTCCTCATACCGATCCGTGCAGTCCAGCAGACAGGCAACGGTATCGGCCGGCATCTTGCTCAAAATTGAGCATTGATGCACCTCCCTGCTTATCGTTTTCATTTTTTGCACTGACATCGGACATCGAGGCTGCCCTCTGCATCCGCTGCAAAATTCCCCCCTGTACCCCCTTTCTTCCACTCACCTCAGCAGCACTCGCCTCTGAACCGCGGCTCAGCGTGCCCTCATCTGACGATGAAGACTCACCTCCCCCCTGGTCCATAGACTCGGTCGACAATTTAATCGACCTTCCTTTTTTCTTCGGTGGCATCACCACGCTGGTGTACCGTTATCTACTAAAAAGATAACAGCAGTGCACACTCAAAAAACAAAAACAAACAAGGCAGCTTTTTCGTCAGCGACGAAAACACACACAAACACTTGCAGTTGCTCGCTTAGCAACAGCAACACACACACACACGAAAAGATAAGCGCGCGCTCACCAACAGCGTGGTAACAAAGCGAATCGACAAGGCAAAGCAAAACAGATAAAACGAATTTACCGTTGCTATAAACACCGTTAATCGACAATGCGCGCACCAAAAAAAACGTCTGCTCACTACAAGAGTTGACAGCGTACAGTAGATAGGGACAGTAGGAATCTCGTTAATCCATTCATGCGCGTCACTAATTATATGACGAGGCATTTGGCTATTTTTTTTTTTTTTTTTTACGGATGTTACACATTATTTGGTCCTTCCATCACCATTTTACCCCCACACCAGGATATTTCTGGTACGATAGGAGAAGGAAAGTGTAGTCGGACCGGTTTCCGTAATTATTGTACCTTATTAAGGTGTTATGCTAAGGTAGCAATTTGCCGCACCAAAGAATCATGTTCATTATGCGAAGCATAACGCCATTCGGAATTTCCCTGACAGTTTTTGCGGAAATTCCATCCGGTCCTGGAGAAGAAGTCAAAGGCACTTTATGCACGCTGAGGTCCCGATCAGTGATCGGAGACCACACCCCTTCAAGCAAGTGACTCATTTGAGGCACGTCATTGCTGCAAGAAGGTCCAGTTAGGCACGGCTGTGTCATGACTTCCATCCAATATGGCTGCATGATATCTTGATTTGGCATTGTCGACTCGTCGGGTCCTGCAAGCAAAGATTTTATGCATCGTCCTTTATGTTTATCCCAGTCACGCTGAACCCTAGCGTACTGCTGTCTTCTACGTTGTCTCCCATTGCGATAGGTGGGACGTGTCCTAATCGCCGGAACGGGGCGGTCGTTCCGATTCGGAAATATTTCCAGGAGGTAGTTGGATAAACGTTCGAGAGCTGCTTCTTTGCCCGAAATATGCGCCTCATCTATGATGGATTGCAATATCTCGACTCTCAAGGATCTTCTGCATGCCACAGGGGGTAAACCCTGCAGCGTCCGCAAGAGGATATCGTTCGAATGTACCAATGGAGTGATTGGAGGTATCTCTGATCTTAAAGAAGGTCCGGGCTCACTATTACTAGGGCGGCGCTGTCTGGTCGGAGGTTCATGCGCTTCTGGGATGGGAACAACTTGCCCTCTTAGTTGTTCTATTGTGGTCTTATATCCATCCCTCTGTCGACATTTCTTTATTGCATCGACGCTACGGTTAGTAAATACTTCCGCTAGCTTTTTATTAATGAACCTCTCACCATTAGCTGTGAGCTCGAGTTCTTTCCTCGCCATCATTGACATCTCTTCCTCACTCCATCTGGCTTTCACGTCCACACGCAAACGAAGCTGATCAAGCCTGTCTTTGTGTGTTCGTGACATGTGAACACCAAGGCTGGTCTTACTGCCAAAAGACCTTCCACATTCACAACACGGAAACATCAGCACATTAGCATCTACGTTCCGTTCCTGTTGGGCTCCTAGGCTTGAAACCGTAGGAGTGTTTAAATTCACTGGGCCGTTGCCAGCTATCCGAGGCCTGTTTCTTAAATTCGCACCAACAGTTGACGGGTCCAAGGGGTTGGTAACCCCATAGGACCCCTTTCGCCGCTCAAATTAGCTACTAGACCAACTCTACGTTGAATCTAGCACCCGGAGGATACCACGAGGAGGCCACTTTTAGTGTTATTACTAGTGGGACAACTTGTGTCTATGAGGCGACTTGGTCATATGATGGCTGAAGAATTACGGAATTGTTTTGTATACCCACTAATAGGGGTTAGACGCCTTCTGCATTTCCTTAGAATGACTTATGACATACCGCCATATACAAAATCACCAATTCTGCATCGACCTTTAGATCATTCCAGCAGGCAAACCACGTACGCAACCATCGGTCGCATAGGGCTCCTGAAGCAGAGCAACAGCACTGCCTCTTTCACACATCAGCGCACCCAAATCACACATTGCTGCATACGCCCGCTGGCAATTCAATTGCACTATTTTACTAGACATTTTAATGTCTAGAGTTTGCCCTCTGCACAATCGCACTGTATATGGGACAAGCCGGAGACATCATAAGATGCCCCGACGGCCTGCCCTTAAACTCACAATTGCGGCAGTTCAGCGCACTTTTGCACTGAGCCACTCGGTGCCCCGACTGGCAGCAGCGACGACAAACATCATCTTTGGCCTTGCAGTCCGCCACCTTGTGGTCGAAGCCAAGGCAACGGAAGCAACTTACGACCGGGTCAAAGTTCCGAACACGGAACGAAAACCACTTGACATAGCAGCGTCCGCAGTCCATCAGGGTTAGCATGGCATCGCCACAACCCTCCAGAACAACATTCACTGCTCCGTCACCCCCCACAGTCCAAGGCCGGCTGACCATGCGAACACCTTTCTTAAAGGCCTCATTCGACATCTTGTCCTTTAGGTTCATCTCATACAAATTCTCCATGAACTCGTCCGGAGAAATCTGCGAGTGAACGTCCTGCACGACCACCTTTGGCCCCAGACTGTCATTAACGCTCACATTCAAGCCAACTTCACTGAATTTCTTATTGTCCACCATCTTCTTCCGCTCAGCTACGGAAGGCGTGCGAATAACCACACCGCCATCCCGTAGAGTCTTAACCTCATGGACACGCACACCCAGAGTAGGCCCTACCTCCTTCACCACCTTATCGACCACGTCCTTTGCAGTCGTTCCAGCAGTCTTGCTGCGAACAACCAAGGACCAGGTCTCAACTGGTCGCGGCGTCTCCGGGGCAGACGGCATTGCCGACACGGGACCCCCCCTGCGTGCGGCCACCGGCGGAACCGGCAACTGGATGCTCCGCACATGCCTAGCATGCTCTGCGGCCGCATCCAATCGCCCCTTCAGGCGTTCATTTTCGGCAATAAGCCCGAAAATAAGCTCCTCATACCGATCCGTGCAGTCCAGCAGACAGGCAACGGTATCGGCCGGCATCTTGCTCAAAATTGAGCATTGATGCACCTCCCTGCTTATCGTTTTCATTTGTTGCACTGCAGTGCCCTTCGGCTTCAACGGCGCCGCCTTGTTCGCGGGACGCCACTCAGCAGGCATCTCAGCCACAGAGCTAGCAGCCACGCTCAAACTACTTGGGACAGAATCGCACCTCTTCTTGACGCGGGGAGCAACAAAAACCCGCTCCTCCACGCCGCACTCCACATTCGCACCATTATTCAGAGCGGACATCGAGGCTGCCCTCTGCATCCGCTGCAAAATTCCCCCCTTATCCCCCTGTACCCCCTTTCTTCCACGCACCTCAGCAGCACTCGCCTCTGAACCGCGGCTCAGCGTGCCCTCATCTGACGACGCGCTCGCCAACAGCGTGGTAACAAAGCGAATCGACAAGGGAAAGCAAAACAGATAAAACGAATTTACCGTTGCTATAAACACCGTTAATCGACAATGCGCGCACCAAAAAAAACGTCTGCTCACTACAAGAGTTGACAGCGTACAGTAGATAGGGACATTAAAGTCAATGTGTTTAACGTGAACGCCTGCCGCGTTGGCTTAAGCTTACGGTGCCCATGCACATGGGATCAAAGATCAGTTTCCTTTCAGATGCCAGTCCGAAAGTACCAATTAAAGCCACTTCTGTTTGGTCGTGACTTCCACCTTGGTAAGTGCGAGGCCTATCTTACACCTCTGCCGGTCTATGGGTACGGCACCCGTGTTGTAGCGCAACACCACGCCGAGCCGAACTCTACCCGCGATATGGGTGTTAAACCACAGCCACCACAATACTCCCCGAAGGGTCCGCAACCAAAAACCAGGGCGGCACAACGGCCGCGGGCTTCCTGGTTACCCGTGGTACCGAATTATAAGCCTTCGGTCAGGCGTCGTGCCACGAGAGACACTACCAATGTAAACTCCAAACAGTTAAGGGTTGGTGACCCCCAGTTTTGACATAGCTGCTAGGAATAGTGTGCTAGTCGGTGTAAACACCAACTGCAGATGGTCCAGTACACACCATGTTTCATGGACATGGTGCTCTCACTGGTCGGAGCGAGGTCTATTCCTACCTCTTCTGCAAAAGCAGCATTTCTTGTTGATCAATGATCAAACCGCCGTAAACAGCGGCCAGACTATGCCCCTCAAATCCAAAAAGGATGTAAAGCCTGGGCAGAGAGCTGAGACCGCCCCTGTGATTTCCAAAACGCCTGTGGTACCAGATCAGCCCTCTGGTCAAAGCTGGTATCCCCACAGGATACTACCAGTTTTTGTTCCATGACACAACGGGACTGGTGACCCCCAGGACAACTCGAAATTTTTCCATTCACACCCCCAGATTCATACATCCCCACACACATACCCCTACGATTCATAACAAACATACAATCATTCATACAATCCTCAATTTTCCATGTCACGGCGTCTCGCAAATGCAGCACGAGCAAACTCATTCAGCATTCGAACCCTAACACTTGTGGAGAGCGCTTGACTTACGTCAAACCCACCATTTACCACAGTCACACCAAACGCATCAAGATCTCTTAGATAATCATACATCGGGCACTCACAGAGAACATGTTTCCATCGAATGCAAGAATGCATTGAGAGAGCCGTGGCCTGTCAACAGGAACCCCACACTCAGGTTAAAACCAAAGTCGTGTCGATCACCGACAAACGTGACATCACGAATGTACTGCTGAGTAACCCGCCCATTCTCACTAGCATTCCATCTAACTTGCCAGTCAGACAGAACACACTCATTCAGCAAACTCTTCCATTCACTAAGTCCCATACCCTCCACATTCCTATCAGCTAACCACTCATCCGGCAACAGTGGCAGCCCTCTCCTTACCCTGTAAGCCACGGCACGACGCCGGACTTCCAGGTCAAGAGGGGCTGCACCAAGCAACACTTGCAATGCCTCCGTAGAGACAGTGCGAAAAACAGGAAAACATCCAAGCAGAATCACTCTCTGGCAAGCCAGAACTTTCTTTCTGCACTGCACAGTCCGTGCTGCTCTGCACCACACAGACGAACCATATGCTGCAAAGGCAACAAACAGTCCACCGTATACAGTGCGAACAGCACGCCTGCTGAGGCCCCATTCACTTCTCAAAATTCGACGCACTTGTCCAACCACACTTAGGAGCCGCACACGGAGACTGGCGATATGAGGCATGAAATTCATCCTCTGGCCGACGGTTATGCCGAGGTATTTAACCTCCGAAACATACCTAAAATACGCACAACACTTTGTCACACTCTCGAGCTGCCACAGCAAGGAGTCCATCATTAGGTTCCAATTAAATGGGCCACAGATGGATCCCTGCGGGCAACCACGAGTCACATTCACGCTCACAGTTTCATTTGCACCAATCGCACATGCACGTCTGTCAGAGAAATAACTCTGCCAGAGAGCCATTTCCCGACACCCACATTCATGCAACTTTCGAATCACACAATCCCAGCTCAGATAGTCGAATGCACCCTTAAAATCCACAAACACCCCCAAGACATACTTTGAGCTGCTAGACGACACAGAGTCGCTTACAAATCTCCAAGCATCCTCCGTTGACCTCCCTTGTCTAAAACCATATTGTCGGTCAGACATAAGGTCAGCCACTCTCTCCTGCAGCCTTTCTACCAGCACTCTCTCCAGAACTTTTCCAAGCACTGGAAGGAGGCTGATGCCCCGAAAGGATCGAGGATTACACCTGATCCGATCAGGCGACTTTAGGAGCGCGATCACTCGAGCACACTTCCATTCGCTGGGAAAATAGCCGTCATCTAAACACTTTCCATACAGCGTGTACAAGTAGTCCGGAAGGGCCTTCCAAACACTCTTGCACATTTCGCCGGTGAATCCATCCAGCCCCGGTGACTTTTTCGATTTTAATCTCAAAAAAGCCACATTTAATTCACCGACCAGCAACGGGTCGACAGGGTCCGCCACTCTTGGTGGCATATCCTGCCCACCGCCCGCTGGGAAGAATTCCTGGAGCAGGACAGAGATGCAGTCTCGCCATGCCGTTAGCTCAGAGCCACCAACATGAGGACTCACCTCCCCCCTGGTCCATAGACTCGGTCGACAATTTAATCGACCTTCCTTTTTTCTTCGGTGGCATCTGGTGTGCCGTTATCTACTTAAAGATAACAGCAGCGCGCACACTCAAAAAACAAAAACAAAAAGGCAGCTTATTCGTCAGCGACGAAAACACACACACACACACTTGCAGTTGCTCGCTTAGCAACAGCAACACACACACGCATGAAAAGATAAGCGCGCGATCACCAACAGCGTGGTAACAAAGCGAATCAACAAGGCAAAGCAAAACAGATAAAACGAATTTACCGTTACCTATAAACACCGTTAATCGTCAATGCGCGCACCAAAAAACACGTCTGCTCACTCCAAGAGTTGACAGCGTACTGAGTAGATAGGGACAGTAAATCCAGATCTAACCACTACTGCCTTTTTCGGTACCAAATTGAATGTGTGTGTCGGACACTACATTCCCCCTTGGTGAGGGGCGAGATGTATCTATCATCTCTTCTGATCTCTGGGTCACAGAACCCGGTTGTACGCAACTCCACGTCGAGCCATAAGGCCAAAGGCCACACGGACATATGACTCTTCCCGCGATATGGGTGTCAACCACAGCCACCACGAAAACTCCCACTAGAGGGCCAACCTCAATGAGGAGTCTTGGAGAACTCTCTCAACCCGTGGTACCGAAATTAAGGTACCGAAGTACCAAAATTTAGAGGCTCGGTGGGCCTCCCCATTTTAGCCCCGACGGCTCGGAACTTGGGGAGCACCATTATCTCATTAGTCGCCTCATACGACAAACAGAGATTTACTGTGGTGATAAAATTAAAGACCCGCCAACCACTCGGGTGAGTGCCAGTTTTGGCTATAAGCCCGGGACTGACAGACCCATTTCCCATTAGTCGCTTCATACGACAAGCACTCATCCACTCTCCAGTCATATGCGGCCCACATACACGCTGCTTCGCTGATAATTGTCACGTCAATATCGCTATGGGCTCTGCGATTATCGAACGTGTAGACCTCACTGGGCACGTTGAGTACCCCGGCTCGACACCCGTGAATCCATTCACCTATCAGTTCACCCCGTTGGTGGTTCGGGCGCCCCCGAGAGAGCTCGGGCAGCTTGCTGAACCACATGGGGGATACTGCATTCGCATCGAGCCCGAAGATGACAGGGATACTACTGTCTAGCAGTAGTACCGCATCTAGGTACGCAAGGTACGGTTCCAGTGGAGCGTCAAATTGGCAGTATACGGAGCACAGGAAGATTGAGCCAAAACCTCCTGTGATCCTCACGCATACTCCAAAGTCGGTGATGAGCGGTTCCATTGGCATGCAGATGGCATTTGAATCCGCGACGACTATTGCTGCTTTTCCTCGTCGGTCGCCGAACACTCGCATATCTTCTGGAAAGCCAGTTATGCGTCCGTCCGGGTCGACGTAGGGCTCCTGCATCAGGGCGAAAGTGTGGCCAGATTCGCGCAAGCGCGCTCCGCGCTCGATGGTGGTAGCTCGGCCACGGCCACAGTTTGCTTGGGTGAAGCTAAACATTAATGTCAAAACATTAATGTCTAGCTTGCACCCTCGCCAGCAATGCACCGTAGATCGGGCACTTCTCCGAGAGCATATAATGCCCCGAATCAAGCTTCCTAAGTCGGCAGTTCCGGCAGTCCACCGGACTGGTGCACTTAGCTGTGACGTGGCCTATCTGGCCACACTGACGGCAAGTTTCCTCCTTCTGGCGGCAATCGGCAACTTTGTGGTCAAACCCGACGCACCTATGGCAAGCATAAGTACGGACGAGCGACCGGCATCGGTATGAAAACCACTTGATGTAGACCCGTCCGGTCTTATCAAGGACTGCCATCGCCGCATCGTCCACCTCCAGCGACAGGTTTACGGTGCCGCTTTCGGTGCCGGTCCACGGCTTTGTCGCCAATTGCACTGCCTTTTGGAATGCAGGCTTTGGCATCTCCTCGGCAAAGTTGTTGGCGTACAGTTCCTCCATGAACTCCGCCGGCGTGATGCACGTGTCCACATCGAACACGGTCACCTTCGGGCGGATTGCCTTACTCCTCTCAACCTTAAGTCCAGCCTCCTTGAACTTAGGGTTGTTCACAACTTTTTGCAGCTCGTTAGCGGATGGCATGCGCATAATTGCACCGCCACGCTTGAGCTGCCGCACCTCATGAAGACGCACATTCAGTGCGGGTGCCACCTCTTTCATCACCTTATCAGCAACTTCCTTAGCCGAAGCGTTCGGATCGCTGCTGGTGACTACAGCTGCCCACGTTTCGACGGGCTTCCTAGCCTGAAACGCGGCAGCCGGAGCACTCACGGGGGCTCTAAGAGGCGTTGCCGAGGATTTGCCACTTTGCGGCGTTTGCAGCTGGGATTCCAATACAGCATTCCTCATTGCCAGCGCCATGACGAGCTCGTCGTAGCTGGCAATGGCATCTAACACCTCAAGAGTTGCCTGTGGAGGCAGCGCCGCGCAGATCACTGCTTTTCTCACGCCTTGCTGGAGCCTGCGCACTTCATCTATAACAGCTGGAGTGCCGGGCTGCACCACGCTCCATGCGTTGGTGGCAGCTGGAGCAGCAATGGCCGCTCTAACAGCTTCAGCAGCATGAGAAGTAGCAGCGGAGGGGGCGGGGGCGGGGTCTCTGGCGCGGGCTCTAGCGCGGTTGGCGGCGGCTGTAGAGGGGGCAGCTGGAGCGGGCGAGGGGGTGGGGACGGCAGCAGGGGCAGCAGCAGGGGCCGCGGGGACAGCGAAAATGGCTTCGCTGGCCGAGACGGCGGCAGCAGCAGGGGCAGCGGTATGGGCAGCGGCACGGGCAGCGGCAGCGGCCGCGTGGCTTAAAATAAGCTCGCTGATAGACTCCTCCCCGGAGCTATCGTCAGCTGCGCTCACCAGCGCCTTTTTGGCCACCACCTCTGGCGACGACGGCACCGAAGGGCCTTTGGCATTCTTTTGCCTCCCCCTTCCCCTCTTACCCTTCCCACGACGAGCTGACATCATACTGACGTCACTGATGTCGCCAGTGCTTCCCGAGCATGAGCGCTCACTCATCTCGTTCGACCACGTGCACTTGTTGCTATGCAAGTTTTGTTCAAATTGAATCAGCTCTGCTGATAAGCAACTCAAACAAAACAAAAACAACTGAGTTCGTTTGTGCTGCAGCAGCCGTTTAGTGTGTGCAAAAACACACACACACTAACGCAATGCTTATCTGCAGCAATAAACACTCACACACACACACACGCACTGTCAGTTGTCTACTGCTGGCACAGCTCAAAACGAATGAGGGCGCAAAGCAGAATGCGATATCGAACCGTTGCAACGGTAAAACTGTTGTTGCTTCTGTTTACAATTTAATTTGAGCACCGAGATTAAATTGTCCGCGAACACGTCTGTTCCCTTCAACAGTCAGCACACGACTTTTAGTAGATAGGGAAAGTAAATCCAGATCTCTCCGACTTTTGTTTAACATGGTATATTCCACACGAGGGATTAAAACCACGGTGTTCGAATATGCACCCAAGGGTGCATATAACACGCGAGTCGTTGACCAACTTTCCCGAAGAGGCAGCAACCACTACTGCCTTTTTCGGTACCAAATTGAATGTGTGTGTCGGACACTACACTCCCCCTTGGTGAGGGGCGAGATGTATCTATCATCTCTTCTGATCTCTGGGTCACAGAACCCGGTTGTACGCAACTCCACGTCGAGCCATAAGGCCAAAGGCCACACGGACATATGACTCTACCCGCGATATGGGTGTCAACCACAGCCACCACGAAAACTCCCACTAGGGGGCCAACCTCAATGAGGAGTCTTGGAGAACTCTCTCAACCCGTGGTACCGAAATTAAGGTACCGAAGTACCAAAATTTAGAGGCTCGGTGGGCCTCCCCCATTTTAGCCCCGATGGCTCGGAACTTGGGGAGCACCATTATCTTATTAGTCGCCTCATACGACAAGCAGAGATTTACTGTGGTGGTAAATTCTAAGACCCGCCAACCACTCGGGTGACTAGATAGGGACAGTAGGAATCTCGTTAATCCATTCATGCGCGTCACTAATTAGATGACGAGGCATTTGGCTATTTATTTTTTTTTTTTTTTACACGGATGTTACACATTATTTGGTCCTTCCATCACCATTCTACCCCCATACCAGGATATTTCTGGTACGATAGGAGAAGGAAAGTGTAGTCGGACCGGTTTCCGTAATTATTGTACCTTATTAAGGTGTTATGCTAAGGTAGCAAGCGGTTTGAGTTAGGACCGTAAAATAGTCGCTAATGTTCTTGACGATGATATCCAGTGTGGAACATGAAAGTCTTAAAGCCATAGACTCCGTCTGATACTACCCTGGCACTGATGACATTGCTGTCACCAGCGTTTAGGACCTTTAGTTTGACCAACCGTTTTATCGATTGACCGCTCCAAATGCCCCGCCAGTTTTTTCGCCTTGAACTTAGGACCGACTAACTCGTGATCAACCACTGTTCACACGAAACCCTTCTCCACTTCAGTCCTCCAAGGTCTCATTCGATTATTTGCTACTACCACCAAGATCTGTACCAATGGCGGCTCCATGCAGGCTTACGCCAAACACTTATATGCACACCATTGTACCTTCCTACTCACTAAAGTTTCAAAATTCATATTACAAGTAATATAAATCATCTACTTTAGCGGTAATGTATAGGTATACAACTTAAGCGCCATCCATTTTAAGGGCTAGTTGCTTCGGTAGGTGAGTTGTTACACACTCCTTAGCGGATTTCGACTTCCATGATCAGCGTCCTGCTGTTTTGACCAACCAACGCATTTCATGGTTTCATTGACACCAATCGCACATGCACGTCTGCCAGAGAAATAACTCTGCCAGAGAGCCATTTACCGACACCCACATTCATTCAACTTTCGAATCACACTATCCCAGCTCAGATAGTCGAATGCACCCTTGAAATCGACAAACACCCCCAAGACATACTTTGAGCAGCTAGACGACACAGAGTCGCTTACAAATCTCCAAGCATCCTCCGTTGACCTCCCTTGTCTAAAACCATATTGTCGGTCCGACATAAGGTCAGCCACTCTTTCCTGCAGCCTTTCTACCAGCACTCTCTCCAGAACTTTTCCAAGAACTGGAAGGAGGCTGATGCCCCGAAAGGATCGAGGATTACTCCTGATCCAATCAGGTGACTTTAGGAGCGCCATCACTCGAGTCCACTTCCATTCGCTGGGAAAATAGCCGTCATCTAGACACTTTCCATACAGCGTGTACAAGTAGTCCGGAAGGGCCTTCCAAACACTCTTGCACATTTCGCCGGTGAATCCATCCAACCCCGGTGACTTTTTCGATTTTAATCTCGAAAAAGCCACATTTAATTCACCGACCAGCAATGGGTTGACAGGGTCCGCCACTCTTGGTGGCATATCCTGCCCACCGCCCGCTGGGAAGAATTCCTGGAGCAGGACAGAGATGCAGTCTCGCCATGCCGTTAGCTCAGAGCCACCAACATGCAAGCCACACACCCCTGTCCCCCTACCCTTACCACGCACTATTTTATAGGCACGACCCCAAGGGTCATCCTTATTTCGCTCCATGAATGATCGCCAATCATCCTCTTTTACCCTGACAAGCATTTGCTTGTACTCGTTCATGCACCGACTATACTCCGCCCTGAGCTGGGTTGAGTTTTCCGCATTGGAGTTTCTGGGCTTTTGGAATCGCTTCCGCAGAGTTCGAACCATCCGCCGCTTCAAACTCAATTCCGTCGTCCACCACTTCACACGCTTAAAATTCACCTTGCGGTGTCTCTCAAACATGCGATCATTCGCCTCAGTCACCCACCTGTTCACACACTCGACTTGCTCATCCACATTCAAAGTACTGAAGGTGCTTAGCGAAACTTGCGTTGCCGCCTCTCTCACATACACCCCGTGTAGGGGCCAATTCGCACCACAAGTGCGCCAACAACTACCCCCAATGCTTTTACTCACAGTGGGGGTATAAGTTATACAAACCTCAATCGGATTGTGGTCACTTATACCAGACCCACACACAGTACACACCATTCAATCCCAAACACCCTCACTACTGCTTCATTCACAAATGTGACATCAATGTCACTCCTCCCATTAGGATCATCGAACGTATACCAGGCACTCGGTTGATTAACAACCTGGATGTCCCGAGATACGGCCCACTCGGACAGCAGCTCACCCCGAGAGTAGTTCAAATATATAGATATTTTGCTGAACCACAACGGGGATGCTGCATTCGCATCAATACCAAGGATAATAGGTACGCTACTAGCACGTAGTAGCACCTCATCCATGTACGCGATATACGAATCCAGAGGATCCCCATACTTACAATACGCACTCATAACAAAAATCCTGCCAAAACTACCACTCAAAATCACACACACACCCCAATCAGTTGAGTTCACCAAGGTGCACTCAATACTGACATCATTGACAACAACAGCGGAGTTAGCTCTGCTATCAGGAAAAACCCGCATTCCAGCAGGCAAACGTACGCAACCATCGGTTACGTTGGGCTCCTGAAGCAGAGCAACAGCACTGCCTCTTTCACACATCATCGCACCCCGCTGGCAATTCAATTGGAGGATTTTCCTAGACATTTTAATGTCTAGAGTTTGCCCTCTGCACAATCGCACTGTATATGGGACAACCCGAGACATCATAAGATTCCCCGACGGCCTGCCCTTGAACTCACAATTGCGGCAGTTCAGCGCACTTTTGCACTGAGCCACTCGGTGCCCCGACTGGCCGCAGCGACGACAAATATCTTCTTTGGCCTTGCAATCCGCCACCTTATGGTCGAAGCCAAGACAACGGAAGCAACTTACAACCGGGTCAAAGTTCCGAACACGGAACGAAAACCACTTGACGTAGCAGCGGCCGCAGTCCAGCAGGGTTTGCATGGCATCTCCACAACCCTCCAGAACAACATTCACCGCTCCGTCACCCCCCACAGTCCAAGGCCGGCTGACCATGCGAACACCTTCGACATCTTGTCCTTTAGATTCATCTCATACAGATTCTCCATGAACTCGTCCGGAGAAATCTGCGAGTGAACGCCCTGCACGACCACCTTTGGCCCCAGACTGTCATTAACACTCACATTCAACCCAACTTCGCTGAATTTCGTGTTGTTCACCATCTTCTTCTGCTCAACTTTAGAAGGCGTGCGAATAACCACACCGCCATCCCGTAGAGGCTTAAGTTCGTGAATCCGCGCACCAAGGCCCTACCCCCTTCACCACCTTTTCGACCACGTCCTTTGCAGTCGTTCCAGCAGTCTTGCTGCGAACAACTAAGGACCAGGTCTCGACTGGTCGCGGCATCTCCGGGGCAGACGACTTTGCCGACACGGGACCCCCCTTGCATGCGACCACCGCCGGAACCGGCAACTGGGTGCTCCTCACATGCCTAGCATGCTCATTGGTCGCCTCCAATCGCCCCTTCAGGCGCTCATTCTGCTTGCGATAGAATCGCACCTCTGCTTGTCGCGGGGAACGGCAAAAACCCGCTCCTCCGCGCCGCACTCCGCATTCACACCACTATTCACAGCGGACATCGAGGCTGCCGCTTAATATATCCCCCTTTCCCCCCTTTCTCAGACTCACCTCAGCACTTTCCCCCTGGTCCACCGACTCGGCAAACAATTTAGTCGACCTTCCTTTCTTTTTTGGTGGCATCACCACGCTGGTGCACCGTTAACTTATAAAAGATAACAGCAGCGTACATTCAAAAACAAAACAAAAGAGGCAGTTTTTTCGTCAGCGACGAAAACACAAACACACACTTGCAAGTTGCTCACTTAGCAACAGCAACACACACACACGCACGAAAAGATAAGCGCGCTCTCCAACAGAGTGGTGAACAAAGCGATATGACAGCCGTCTGAACCTAACATAACATTAATAAAAAAAACCGCATCAAAAAATCTTGCTTCTTGCTTAGCTTAATTAATACCCGAAAAATTTGAATTTTCCCACAACAAAGCCATGGCTTAGTAACCAAGTTAAAATAAAGCAAGTAAGAACGTTGCAGTCGGATGCACCCGACTGCAATATATTCTTTTTCCGCCTCTTTGCAGAGTCAGAAGTGGGTGTGGCAATTGTATTTTTGCTCAAATCTTTCAAGTTTTACCATGAATTTAAGTTTGGTTGGGCCCGTTGTACAGGTTTGGGAGAAACAAACTGTCAATCTTGACACTTTGTCTGCCTATGGTATGTATCAACATGTATACCAAGTTTGGTTGCTCTAGCTTCAAAACTGTGGAAAAAAACTGCGTTCAGACAGACAGACGTACGGACAGACAGACATTTCACAAACCCAATATACTCTTTTTTCTTTTTTTTTCAAAAAAATTAAAAAAAAGTATAATAAGCAAATTATAAGATGAAATCGTTTCAAAGCTGTGAATTTACATCAAGAATTTTCAAGTATTAGAGGAATAGTGAACAATGCAAAACGATCTTATCACATAGACCTATTTGAAAATGCAATATCAACTCCTGGACAAATCTTAAGATAATGCGAATAGATAAACCCTCCCTGCATGACTGTGAACATTATTTTGGAATTTCTAGAAACTATCCTTAATATTCAGTCTTATGATACTGGTCTTGATAACATAGACCTGAAATCTGCAAAAAAAAAAATAGTGCTTCTTCGAATCTAAGGACAGTTAACTCACGTATTGATACTGCGTTTATAACATCGCCATTTCCAGCAAATGGGAAAATTGCAAAAGTTGTTCCTATAGCTAAGCCAAAGACTGTATATAAACCAATGGTGCCCACACTCATACCATCATACAGTGTGCTTGTATGCGTACCAGCGAAACGAAGTAAACATGACGTTAAACTGTTTTACACTGCAAAAATGAAATACGTGCGACAAAATAAAAATAGCAAAACACAGTATATTAGTGGATCGTCATATTGGCGAGCACAAAACATTTTTGGAGTTTGTGGTTATGCGGTTGACTTTCCAGCCGAATGCACGCGATGTGAAAAAACAAATAACCGAACGCTCGATTCGTACAATTAACGAAGTGGCCTGCCTGTGCGTGTGTCAGCAGCGACGCAACGCTGCTTTTCAAGTGCGCGCACATGGGATAGAAAATTCGTATTTTGGGCACCACGGATATAGACCAATACCCATACTGTATTTGAACATTTGGTTCCAATCAAATTACCGCCTTTTTAGACATAAATAATTTACTTGATGGTAGCCAATAGAGGTGGCAAAACATCGATGTACGTGCCATCGATATTTTTCGATGGTGATAGTCGAAAACCTCGATACTATCGATTGTACTATCGAAAATCGAAGTTACATATAATATATGGCATCTAAACAATAATATATTAAAATTAATAATAATAATAAATTATTTTAAATACCTAAAGTATACATAAAAAACTGGATTTCATATTTGCCTATTTGGCAATTATTGTTTTTTTCTAAATCAACACAAAAAAAAATATTTAAAAAAATTAGTTTGAAGATATTTCCCTATAAAGAAATACTATTTTAGACAATAGTTAATTAAACTTATTAAATTAAACAATTCGCTTGAGAACCATCTAAGTTTTGCACCTCTAGGAGACCATCTGCCTTTCGTTTAAATATAAGTTACGTAGGAGACATCTTGAAAATGATCGAGGATATTCGAAAAAATATGGACGACAGTAACGCGAATCTTTTTAAACACGTCTTGAATGAAGTAAGATATTCTATTTGATAACAATAACACTAATGTACTCATCCCTATGTGGAAAACACTCTCTAGTAACAATTGCATGCCAGTCAGAGCTTTTTCAAATCACGTGTGGAGAACCACAAGAATCGATCAAATGAAAGCAAATGATCGTCTTTTTATTTAAGTGCGATGTTCATATGTATGCAGATGATGTTTAATAATATGTCAGTCGACTGCTAAGTTAAATTATTGAATGCGTTGAAATATGTAAGTTTGATCTATGGCGTATTAGTGAAAAGGCAAATAATAATGGTTTAGCTCTTTATCCTTTAAAAAAAAGCGTGAAACATACCACCTACAAAAATTAATATAGTTTGTCGCACAAGCGAAACCGTTTAAAGCATAAGACGGAAAAACTAGAATAAAATACATTGCTTGTGTAGTTCAACTAAATATGCAACCGCAATTGCATATCTTGTGTGGTTCGGCCAATTGACAGCCAGATTTTTACTCCCTGTTCCCATTAAAAATGGGAAAAAGGGAATTATAAAGTACTGCAAATGTGTGTAACAGGCAGAAGGAGGCATTTCCGACTATATAAGCAATATATATATTCTCGATCAGCATCAACAGCCGGTCAAACCAACCAAATGTGGCATGCAAATTCCTGTATACCGCACGCAGATCAAGTTTATTTCAAATTTCGGATGCAACCCCCAGCACCGCCGCAAATCGCAAAAAACTCCCACAGCTACAATTTTTAAGATAAAGTTTTTATTTTTGGTACAAATAGTATATGTTTAAGCAATGTTGATCGGTTGTAAAAATTTCATTACGATCAGATAAATAGCACCAAAGTTATGGAAGAATCAATTTCCCCTTTCACAGCAGGCAGAAACAACAGTTTGACATGCACTGGGCAAGCTAAGTACGCTGCTTGCTTGTGTTGCCGCTGAACTGCTTGAAATGCAAGTTGGCAGCAGGAAGTCTCGTAGTCGGGCACACTCGACTAGAGCATTCTTACTTGTTTAGTTCTGAGACGTCTCCTTCTATCTGTTCATTTGCAATGCATTCTTACTCCTCTTTAGCCATTTATAATAATATGTTTTAGGGACCAAATGATCACTGTTTATGAGAGTTCATGCTAGGAATGAAGCATCCGCAGGGTGCGAAAAGCGACTAGGCGACATATACAGGAAGAATGAAAGATTTGCTGTGACAGTCCGATTAGATCGAGCTATATAGAGAATGGTATTATTTTCGTTAAGAAAGGAACACTTAGACTTTTGGTAACTTACCTGGTTAATAAGATATGGAGCTGCAGGTAGGAAAAGCAAAATTTAAACAATTGGAGCTAATGGGCTTTTTGGCAAACTTTTTAAATGCACAATTATTCTAATCATAAATACTCGTCAAACGATGCCTTTCAGCCTAATTTAATAATTCGTTCAAAAGCGATGAACATTTTAAGTTTAGAGTGGCCTTCCCAAATTGGGAGGAAAGGGCAGTGACTTTGTTGATTAGTTTGTGTGTCTCAACGCGATTAAATAGCTTTCACATTTGAGGAAATTAAAAAAAACTAGTTATTGTATACAGCACATCAGATATTTGTTTTCTAGATGTTGTTTAGTGTAACGACTCCCACTACACTAGTTTACAAATTGACCAATTTTTTTTGTTAATGACATTTAAGTAAGATTTTCCTCTGGCTATTGGCCCACTTAACACGAAAAAGGCACATCAAAATTTATAAACGGAAGCGTTTTCGAAATATTCGCTTTTTTCGCGTTTTCGAGCTCGCTTCAACGTTTCTGAATATATCTTCATTTCAAATAAACTGATTTGGCTAAACACGCACTCAAATTAAAGGTAAGTGAATCCTCTTCAACTTTTTACATTCTTTTTTAATTTTTTCGAAAAAAAAAAAAATAAAAAAGAGTATATTATATTGGGTTTGTGAAATGTCCGTCCGTCCGTCTGTCTGTCCGTCTGTCTGTCCGTCTGTCTGTCCGTCTGTCTGTCTGTCCGTCTGTATGAACGCAGGTTGTTTCTACAGTTTTGAAGCTAGAGCAACCAAACTTGGTATACATGTAAGACAAAGTGTCAAGATCTCCCCCCACCCCTTCCCACAGAAACGGCAAAAACCTATATCTTCCACAATTTTAGAGCTAGAGTAACCAAATTTTGCACAGGGGCTACTAATCACTTCCTTGATCGATCTGGTAAAAAAAAGTTGGCCACGCCCACCCCCGCCCCCACAAATAAGCAAAGTCTGTATCTCCCACACCCCTTTAGCTAGAATCACCAAATTTTGCAGGTTGAATTCTGTTGCCCTATTAAATGGATTGGATAAAATAAGTTTTCCACGCCCACCCCCGCCCTTGCAATCAAGCAATGTTTGTTTCTCCTAAACCTGTAGAACAGGCCCAAGCAAATTTAAATTGATGGCAAAACATGAAAGATTTGAGCAAAAATACAATTGCCACGCCCACTTCTGACTCCACAAAGAGGCGTAAAAAAGAGTATTTCGCAGTCTGGTACATCCGACTGCAGCGTTCTTACTTGTTTTCATATAGTACTAAGATCTGTTTAGTAGCTAAGATGCTAGCGATTGTTATAAGTTCGAAAATACGTTATTTTTTGTAATTTTTTCTATTTCTATTTTTTCCAGGACGATATGTGAGTTTTTGAACTAAAAACAAGTAAGAGTACTCTAGTAGAGTGTGCCCGACTACGAGACTCTCTGCTCCCAACTTGCATTTCAAGCATTTCAGCGGCAACACAAGCAAGCAGCGCACTTAACGTGTCCAGTTCCTGTCAAACTGTTGTTTTTGCCTGCTGAGACGGGGGTAATAGATTCTTCCATAACTTTGGTGTTATTTATCCGATCGTGATGAACATTTATAACATTTCATTAGCGAAATGGCTGTAAACTAGTGCTATTATCCCAAATAAGGCCCTAATGAGTTTACCGCATATGCTTGTTTCAAAATAACCTGGGTTCTTTTTATTTATTTACTTTTTATCTTTTTTTAACAAAGGCAAACAAAGTGTCGAGTAGTGCCAAAAGTTTATTGACGATGCACTGTGGCTCGTTTTCGGAAAGCTTGTTGCAAAAATCAATTTTTGAGTATTTTCGTTCCGAATAATGTTTATATTTTTAAAATAAGAATTGTTTGATGTATTTTATGCAGAAGATTTTATATTTTCAGAAACATTTTTGTAGAATGTGGAGCTTGTTAAATTTGAGGTAATTTTCCAAAATTTGCAAGTAAAGAAAATTTACGCTTTACGCGGGCAAGTTTAGAGCTTGACATCTTTGAATCGAGCTAAGTCTTCGTATTTAACTTGTTTATTTATATTAACTGGCTCATTTTTTAATCTAAATGCATGTGATATCAAAAATTTTGTGGCTTAAATATGCGTCGTCAATAGACTCTTACCTCGTGCAAAGCTGTTTTTATTTAATATGAAAACAAAGGCTTTTAGTACACGGATATTTAACTCAAATTCCGCCAAATACGGGTGTATTCTTTTTAATTGTGTCAACAAGTGTTGTTAATTCGTAAAATCTGCTGAAAATTATCTTTTAAGTATGAGTATTACTTGCTCGTAGTAAAATTGATTCTTTATCGCTAATAGAGCTATCAAAATCGCCGCATCAACTTTAACAATCGTACAATAATGTACATAAGTCTCAAGTTAAGGCTGAACTCACTATAATGACTACCCACCTTTATTACACACTCGGTGGTACTTTGGTCTCTACCTCTGATTTTGACTCGGACTCTGACTCTGCTATGTTGAGGGTGCTGCTGGTTGCGGTTGCGGCGGCTGCTGTGATCCAAACCTGTGGTTAAGCTGAAAAGGGTGCGAACTTGCAAAGGCATGCAATAAGCGAGTACTACATTCTTCACTTCGCACACCCCAATCTCCAGTCCTTAGACCTCACCCCGTAATCCTTAGTCATTGTATGTAGCTGCTTGTCGACGCCTTTGTGGCTTTATTGCAGTTAATTATTGTTATTTATTATTTTAATATAGTTTTGATGAGATGTTGAGCAACATGTTGACGAAATGTCGAACTTGCAAATTGTTTAAATCAACTGCGCGAGGTGTGAGGATGGACCCTCAGGAAATCAGCAGAGGATAAAGTCAAGAGGATATACCTCTTGCTTCTGTGCCCTATAATTGATCGATTGCAGCTCGAGGCGCTTAGCGAAATTATCATAATTAGACTTAAAATCAACCAGCCAGTAAGCCAGCCAGCAATTGGGACCACATCAAGTCTACCATTCTTCCTTTCTATCATACAATCTCCCTTACTCACACAATCTTTCTATCGCTTTCTTTATCCCACTTAGTTTGGCTTTGTTCATTCTGTTCGTTCATTCGTTTTGTAGCTCAGCGTGCGGCGGCATAAACGTTCAGTAAACTTTATTGATGGCGCCATCGAAGTGCTGGATTTTGCTTCTGGCTTTTAGCTCAGTTTACCCAAAGCAACCTTCCGACCTGCTTTTTTGCTTATTTGTTTTTTACGTTGGATTTCAATTGCCTAACAGGCCATAATATCTAATTGGAATTATAGACTGGCAGCTGACAAAGTGTAATGAATTCCATTGAATGTGATAATAGCGAATAATATAATAATATAAATCTAATCGGGCAAAAAACTGTGTGTCTGTCTATTTCTCTACACTCTCTTTTCGGCAATAAAAATTCAATGTATATATTCATACATTCTATAGTCGAAGGTGCCACCTTATACCTGTTAAAAACCTTTGCAATACTTTATTACTGGCTTTGCCCAATTTTTTAATGTCTACAAGCTCGGCAATTTGGTTAAAGTTTTTTGTATAAGCATTCATAAAAATATACGTTTAAATCCATTTTTCTCGTTAATCTGTGTAATTCGAAATTCTTGAGGGTGGCTTAAACCGGTTCAAAACCGGTCAGCTACCTTAATACATTAAGAATAAAAATTCATGCAACCCTACTATCTTTCATTGTTGTGAGTGGAATATATCATAAATATATCGTATTAAGAAAATTGGCTAGAGATGTTAAACTTATTTTCGGCCCGGTCCTGGTCATGAAGTATTTACTCACATTTTCCAATCCCTATAACAAAAAACTTTCTTAAGTGTCTGACTCTGATTGAAAGTGTATGTGCAATAGCACGTTAGCTTGTATTTTTAAAAATCTTGCAGAGGGTGTGGTCTTGCAGAGGGAGTGGTCTTGCAAATAGTTTGCTGTCTTACTCTCATTCACTGTTTCTTTTTCGCTTGTCCACACAATTAATTATTATACTCGACAGCGCCAAAAAGTCGGCAAAATCACATTGGGATTAGTGGAGTCGAACTGAAGCCCAAGACTGAACCCAGATTGGGCACGGCAACCAAATCTGATTTCTTCTTACAGCACAACCTGTAATTATCATTCGATACAAATCGAATGCGAAAGACACAAAAATTTATTATTGTGAATTAATAAATTTAATTTTGTTAGCCGGCGCACAGTGGGCTTATAGGCCAATGGAATTGTGAAATTTTTGATTTAGACATTTGGGCCTGAAATGTTTCCAAATTAATTTTGCTTGGTATTTATCATCTTATAGCATTATAATATTGTAAAATGTTGTCTTACAAAATAAAGTCTTATCCCCAATTGACAAAAATTTTGTAAGTACATGTAAAATATAATTATTCATGTACATACATATGTATATGAATATAGGAGAACATCTATATAGAATGTAATTGTATAAATTTCGTTATAAGAACATTTTTACTTTTGATATAAACGAATTAAGAAACAAAGCAAATGTATACATACATTTTGTATGTAAATAGTATGTTCGAAATACCATGCCAGCAAGTAACACAACACACACACAAAATGACCGCAAGAAATACGATCAAAAATAATATAAGTATTTATTTATGCTCTTTGATACGATATTAGACGCGTCGCGTGCCAGTTACAGCTGCAAACAGAACCAATCACATCGGCTCTTTAAATTAACTATATAACAGTAAAAAGTTATTTTATTAAATTTTCCCCCCCCTTTCAGCCCTTAATATTTTTTTCAAAACTATCTTAAAATGTGCCTTATTTCATTGGCTTTTCATACCCAAAATTTCATTTTGGGACAGCAAAGTTTGTACGAGTTATAGATGAATATGTAAACAGACCACTTCACTTATATTTTAAATAATTAATTTTTTTGAAAACTTGGAGAGTTCTTTACAAAATAAATTGCTCACATTTTCAAATCGATTCATCCGAGTAAAAGTTATTGACATTTGAAAATTTTACGGCAACAACATTTAGCCCCTTATAACATGGCAACGACAAAATACACTGAAAAAAAATCGCTCCAAATACTTGTTTTTATTTCAACGCATGTCATTGGCAGAAAACAAAAAAATGTTGTATACTCTTTTTTCTTTTTTTTTCAAAAAAATTGGGTTTGTGAAATGTCCGTCTGTCCGTCTGTCTGTATGGTTGCAAGTTTTTTCCACAGTTTTGAAGCTAGAGCAACCAAACTTGGTATACATGTTGGTATATACCATAGGCAGACAAAGTGTCAAGATCTTTGATTGCTCTGACAAAAAAAAATTCGGCCACGCCCACCCCCGCCCCCACAAATAAGCAAAGTCTGTATCTCCCACACCGCTTAAGCTAGAATTCCCAAATTTGGAGGTTGAATTCTGTTGCCCTATTTAATAGATTGGATGAAAATAATTTTGCCACGCCCACCCCCGCCTTTGCAATCGAGCAATGTTTGTTTCTCCCAAACCTGTACAACGGGCCCAACCAAACTTAAATTGATGCAAAACTTGAAAGATTTGAGCAAAAATACAATTGCCACGCCCACTTCTGGCTTCGCAAAGAGGCTAAAAAAGAGTATATCGCAGTCGGGTGCATCCGACTGCAACGTTCTTACTTTTTTTTAACTTCTTTTTATCTGAGAATGCCCCATATGTAAGAACGTAGTTGTCGGATGCTCAAGACTGCGATGTAGTCTTTTTTTTACCCTCTTTGATCTAATTGATCTGCCAATGGTAAGCAGGAACACTTATTACTAATTTAAAATATTATGAAACTAAATTTTTCTAAAACTTGTTTTTATGCTTACATGTTCTTATTGAAAACAAGGAATGCTTGCCGATTTTGTTGACAATGAGATAGCAACATTTAAAAAACTTATCATTACAAAACTTTATTTTTGATCGAAATGGGGAATAAGAGTTTTATAGTATTGTTGGTTGATTTGCCTTTTTTATAAAGGGAGTCTAGCTGTACCTTAAAGTCATAGGGTTCAGATGTATTGGCGCAATCTTTTTGTACACATTATTTAGCCTATTTGGACCACGGTGCGCCGATGGCTACTCGGGCTGCTCTAAAACTCTGCCTAACTCTTCCTTCCAGACGTACAACTTTTTTACTTTTTTATTTATTTTTCCGGTTGCACCAACAATTTTAGTGCTGAAACAATTTTTATTAGTATTTCACGTTTTTCTCTTTTCGCATTGTGTTTTGTACTCGTTGTTGTTGCATGTTGTTTTGTAGTTTGCTTTTGTTGTCTGACATGCCGCATATATCTTGCACATTATCTTGTCATACCATCAGGCAAAAGCCAAATAATAAAAAAAAATGGCTAAGATAAAAAATTTAATGCTAGCGTATGCGGACAAATGAAATGAAAATGATTAGAGCGAAAGATGTCCCATGTGGTTTCCATAATGTAAAGGTACCTTCAAAAACCGCAAGTTACTTTCTCTGTAAAAAATATCAAAAATTCTACAAATAAAATAGAATTTTCTAAATACCATTTTTCTAAAACAAAATTAACTAGTTTGCATTTTATAATCGGTAGGTGGGTACAGACAAAAGTTTTTTAAGGTAAACATATCGACTCCTTTTGAGAAAACTGTGCATCCAAAATTTGAAATAAACTTGATCTGCGTATGGTATACACGAACCTGCATGCCAAGTTTGGTGTCTCTAGCTCTTATAGTCTCTGAGATCTGTGTGTTCATACGGACAGACGGACAGACAGACGGACAGACAGACGGACATGGCTAGTTCGTCTCGGCTGTTGATCCTGATCAAGAATATATATAGTTTATATAGTTGGAAATGCCTCCTTCTGTCTGTTACACACATTTGCAGTACTTTATAACTCCCTTTTTCCCATTTTTAATGGGAACAGGGAGTAAAAAAATGTAAAGAAATACTTAGTTTATCTGTATAGTAAATATTCAAGTGTGAAGTCATGGAACAAAATGTCGCGTGCGACAGCGATTAAAATTCAATAAAAAGCCAACTACTTAACATTTTTGAATGAAACAAAATACATATTTAAGATATTTAAAAGTTAGTCACATTAAAATATTCTTTCAGGTTTCGCTGAAAGCAGTGTTTGAACTGTTCCCCATGAAAGCGACTTCTGTTTAAGTGCTAACCAAGAGCTATAAGTGTCGCTTTTTGTAAAAATAAAAATAATGTTTTGACACGTGTTTTTTTTTAACTTTGAATGAGTACGAATGTCGCGTTCGACATTGGAGAATTGCCCATATGTTAGCTCTAAGTTTCTATTATACAATGAAAGAGCGGTCGAGCTATCGATCATTGTCCATTATCAGACGTTATTTCTTCCTCACCTCAATACAAGTCTTTTCAAAGTTCTTATGGATTTTTCTAATAGAGTTTTAAAAATGGTTTTGGAAACAATTTTTTGGGTTTTCTAAAATTATAAAATCATTTTGTTAATAATATGATTTGTAGTTTCCGACCTTTTGGACGGTTGTTTCCGAACCAGCATGGATCGCTAGAACAAGGGCACAGGATTGTACACTTTGCGCTAGAGCGACTGGAGAACAAGGAGTTTTGCTTTGCGGTCTTCCTGGATGCCAGGCAAGTCGAGTTACGAGACGAGAGATCGTAATTTCTCCGAATTGGAGCAAGTGTACCGCACTTCAGCGTCCTAGGATTTGTAATATACACATTGTGCACAGCGGACTTGCTGGATACAGTTGCGAACAACACGCTGATTCACACATACGCGGATGATACTGTTGTTCTAAACCTGTTGTTAGCTATATTTTGCTAGTACGTTTTTAAAACCAATGCAGTCATCGGCAATCAGTGGCAAAATATTGTAAAACAGCGAAAAGTTGTCAATGTGAGTACATAATCTTATAAAGGGTGTTTTTTTTAGACGTGTGGTTTTTAATCTGGTACTACTTTTTTCGGAGTTGGTTTTCCTGACAGCTGTCACTTGATTTAGTCAGTTTGGTTTACCATTTCATAATGAACAGACTTACTATTGAACAACGATTTTAAATAGTTAAAATTTATTACCAAAATAATGGTCCGATCCCGATTTTCACAAAAAAAATTTTGTTCAGCGATGAAGCTCACTTTTGGTTGAATGGGTACGTTAATAAGCAAAATTGTCGTATTTGAGGTAATGATAATAAAGCCATTGTTGAGACGCCGCTACATCCTCAAAAAGTCACTGTTTTGTGTGCTCTATGGGCAGAGGCAATCATTGCTCCATATTTCTTCAAAAATGAAGCCGGCCATAATGAAACAGTCAATGGGGAACGCAATAGAGCCATGATTAATGACTTTTTCGTGCCTGTATTGGAGGATGTTGATGTGGACGACCTTTGGTTCCAACAAGACGGCACTACATGCCATTCAGCCAACGAAACAATCAATTTATTGAAGGAAACTTTTGGTGAGCGCATTATTTGGCGTCGTGGGCCTGTGGCGTGGCCTCCAAGATCAGGTGGACTTTTTTCTTTGTGGGGTTATGTGAAGTCGCTTGTCTACGCAGATAAGCCCGAGACGATTGACGACTTGGAAGAGAATATTCGGAGCGTTATAGCTGACAAACGGCCCCAATTGCTGCAAAAAGTGGTCGTAAATTGGGCCTCTCACCTGCCCCAAATAGTTTTTAAAACATAATGGCAAGCCCTTATCCTTATAATAAAGCTAAGTTCTTGGCCAACATTAACATTAAATTACACTAGTTAACAGCCATTTCGCAAATGAAATGAAAGTGTGATTTTCTTATGGACTTTGGTCCACTAAACACGAAAATGGAACTTAAAAATTTTGAAATGGAAGCGTTTTCGAATAATTCCTTTTTAGAATTTTCGAACTGTCTCCAACATTATAGCTCCCTGTTCAAATTAAAAATGGGATAAAGGAAGTTATAAAGTACTACAAATGTATGTAACAGTCAGAAGGACACACCTACGAGTATATCAAATAATGCGACGATGCATACTCAAGCCACAAAACTTCTGATATCTAATTTTGTGACGAAGTATATATGGGTTTGCCATGAACACTTTGTCTAGCTTTGCTAAAAAATAAAAAAAAAAAAAAAGCATTCTCGGACTATTCGTTAAGGCCCATAGTAGTAGTAGTAGGTACACTAAACAGGCAATATCTTGCGAAGACGAGTTATGTCAGATATGTGTTATATATTAAAATCTTTCATTCTTGCTGTATATAATGCTAGTCGCCGTTGGCGCACTTCGTGCTGCTTCGTACCTAGCGTGGACTGCCGTCCACAGTGATATATATGTATTCTTGATCGGCGTCAATAGCCGAGACGAACTAGCCATGTCCGTCTGTCTGTATGAACGCGTCGATCTCTGAGACTATAAGAGCTAGAGACACCAAACTTGACATGCACGTTCTGGTATACCATACGCAGATCAAGTTTGTTTCAAATTTTGGATGCACCCCACCGCACACCCGCAAATCGAAAAGAACTCCCACGTCCACAATTTTTGGTACATAAATATATATGTTAAATCAGCACACGGATCGCCAGATTGAGCGCATGTCGAATTTTGATCCTCGCAAGAGTCCTGCAGACTTCCATTGGGAAAAAAAGGATCAATTGTATTAAGGAATATTAAAGCAAGCTGTTGCTGGTTGTGTGGATGAGTTGACACTTCATTTGAAAATTTCACACATGAAACCATTACTGAATCTTAGGTAAAAATTACGCCAAGTAGAATTAGGTAGGACACATAATAATTGGGAGCTTACAAATGCAAATTATGTGGTCTGGATTGATGAAACACAGATCTCTCAGTTGCCAACATACAAATTTCAGGCTTATAAACGAAATGTCAAGAAACCCAGTCTGGAGATATTTACATTTTTCTAAAGTCACTTGCGAAGTTATTGAAAAAACAGTATTATTTGAATATCTCGAAAACGGTCAATCTTTTTTAATTTTTGACTTCATTTTCGAAATCAGCGGGCGATTTTATTTAATGACTGTGAAATTGACAAGCTTCAAGCATTTTTCGAAATTGTTCTTACCTTTTTTATGATTAGCTCACATCCGCCCCAAACAGGGCGTGTCACAAAAAAAATGCATGTTCTAGTTTATTACTAAAGAGCAAATAACTTAATTATTGAGCAAATGAATTGAGCAAAAGACTCAAAGAAAGAAACAAATTTTGAAATGTTTTGTTTTAGTAGAAAATCGCGTTTGAAATGTAGCTTTTTTAAAAAACGTGAGACTTTGATAAACAATTTTCAGTTTAAGTCCTAATAGCGGCAAAGCGAACAACAATTTGAAAAGTGATGTACTGGTTGATTTTAGGACATAGAATGACGTATTCAAAAAAGTAAACTTGTTAAGAATCTGAATCTGGATTCGAAGATATTGAGAGTTCTCTGAGTGTACCTTTTTGAAAAATCGAAAATCTAGCTTTTATACTGTCTGTTCTTGGAACAACAATTTTTCAAAATTTGTTGCATTGTTTAATTTTCTAAACAGACTTTATTTTTACAATTAATGTCCACCATATTGGAACCGCCATTTTGTTTTTTCAAAATGTTATCTAAAATTCAGATTCAACGTGCCAAAACAATCCTGAAAGCAAAACTTCTTAAGGATCGGACTCGATCTCCGACTTTTGTCCGCCTATTTGGGATTCTGAGCCACTGTGTGACGTGCGTGACAGGAAAGTATTATATAGTCGGAGATACATCCTTCTGCCTGTTACATACATTTGCCGTACTCTACTCCTCTTAACTCATTTTTAATGGGTACACGGAGTAAATAAAATTAGTTTGTAGCTTACACATAATCGCTCTTTGATATCGTTATTGAAATGTAGTGCGTTTTTGACTTGTGGGCGTTTCAGTGGTATTGATATTTCTCTGAAGTTCTGTTATGTGGTTTTTTATGACAGTTTTCAACATGACAACGACACAAAAGGCAACATTTAATGAAATTTCAATAAAAAATAAACAGGCATATAAAAAAATCAAATAAGGAAATAAACGGACGACAATGCTGACAACGAAAAAATAAAAACTTTACAAGCGAGGTAAGGGGTGGGAGACAAAAAAACAAAGTGAGGGCGAAAGCTTTGGATGCGCTTGGATTGGCCTGCTTTTGTGTTGGATTTTCGTTTGGTTTGGCTTCAAGTTTGCTCAGGGAGTATCGCTTCAATATTTCCCCATTGAAATTAACGCAAAAAAGGCGTGGCCTTTGCCGTTGACAACAACAACACTCAGTGAGAGCGCGCGCATTAAAAGGGGAGCAGTACAAGAAAGAGGAAGGTATTGGGTGATGGTTGCAAGTTGCAAGTTGTTGTCAGGGGTGGTGGTGGTGGGGAGCAACAAAACCGCCGACAAGCAATAAACAAACAGACGAGGACAAGAAACAACATCAACCAGGCATTCAGTGCAGGTTTAAAGAGCCTTTTCGGGGGTGTCTAGAGTTCGGGTGGACAGGCTGCTTTAAAAGTTATTGTTAAGGGGCTGCTGCAAGTTGAACGAATGATGCTCGTGGTGTGAGTAGTGCGGGTGGTGCATGCAAGAGAAGTTGTCTCGCTTAACTGCTGCCACTTAATTAATTTTTACTGCACTGTCAGCAGAGCAACAAAAAAAAAAAAAAAACAAACAACAGCTCGACAAGGAAGAGTTGCCACAAAATGCCATCCCCTTTAGCAGCTCATAAAAATGTCACAGTAGCTAATAAAACTAGTACGAACGTTGCAGTCAGATGCTCCCGACTGCGATATACTATTGTTTGCCCTCTTTTTGTAGTCGCAATTGCGCATGAAAATAATATTTTTGTTAAAGTTTCAATCAAGAAGATCATTATTGACCATCAATTTAAATTTGGTAGATCCAGCTACAGGTGTGAGAGGCACAGATTTTGCTTGATTCAAAGAGCAGAGGTGAGCGTAGCCAAATGTTTATTATCCAATCCATCTATATGTCATATCTTGAAATTTTATGATTTTAGTCATAGGCTATTGGGAGATTCAAATGTTGCTAATTTGTGGGGGCAAAGTGGGGTGGGCGGGTCAAAAAATTTTTCGCAGATCAAATTTTCCCGAATTGCAAGGGAATGGTATATAAAAACATGTTTACAAAGTTTACTTGCTCTAGCTTCAAAACTGTGGATGTCATTGCGTTCCTACGGACGGGTGGACGGCCATTTGACAAGCCAAGTATAATCTTTTTTTTCAATTCTTTTTAAAAAACAAGTAAGAACGTTGCAGTCGGATGCACCCGACTGCGATATACTCTTTTTTTCGCCTCTTTGCGGAGTCAGAAGAGGGCGTGGCAATTGTATTTTTGCTCAAATCTTTCAAGTTTTGCCATCAATTTAAATTTGGTTGGGCCCGTTCTACAGGTTTGGGAGACGCAAACTTTGCTCGATTGCAAGGCTGGGCGTGGGCGTGCCAAAATTATTTTGGAGCTCTTGGCACTTTGTCTTACAATGGCAGGGGTGCCTAGAGCCTATACACACGACGCACATTTGTTTTTATATTACACATTGGGCATAGAATGTGTGTGATCTTGCACACGCCATAAGCACATTGCAAGTTACACAAACAATTTTTCGCTTTCCGTCCACTTTCGTTGCTGGCAAAACAAATACACTTGTGCGTCGTGGGTATAGACTCGTAGTACCGTTAGACACTCGAATGTATTTTGTTCTTGTACTATCGTTTTGCGTACACTGAAAAAACAAAAATGTACACTAGCTAATCTTTTACCGCGCGTGTTCTACTGTAATTTTTTAATTTTTCATTTACTTTTGCAGGTTCCTAATTTTTTTCTGTGTACACATGGAAAATAAAAAAAGATTTCTGTACATGTGTGCGTGTGATTTCTTTTATTTGTATTGGTGCGCACACATCCATAAGACAGCTTTGGGCAACCGTGTACTATGGTATATATCAACATGCATACCAAGTTTGGTGGCTCTAGCTTCAAAACTGTGGAAAAAGACTGCGTCCATACAGACGGACAGACAGACGGACGGACGGACATTTCACAAACCCAATATACTCTTTTATTTTTCTTTTTTTTTTCAAAAAATTAAAAAAAGAGTATAAAAAGCATAAAGGTCATCAGCAGGAACAACGTCAAACCCAGTAAACAATCTAATGATGAATTGTTGTGACAGTCTCATGACAAGTTCAGTGCCTCAGCTTGAGCCTCAAATCAGTGCACGTGTCTAACGCCGCCACGAAAACCATGAAGGCCAAGTGATTTACAGGCTGTTGCTGCTCTGATATCCCCTCATCTGCCCGCTGTTCGTTCATTTTACTTTGTCCTCCAAATATGGGGACGCTGTCGAGCTCATAATTTGAAAATCCAAAAAATCTTTATCATCAGTGCCCTGGTGTTGCGCTAATTTGTATAAGTGTGAAGCTACGTAGTACATTTTCATCAATAAGTCTTAAATCACATACCATTAATTCATAAGTAGACGTTCTCGACTGTATTTATTACACAATGCAACAAATTTTGAAAAATATTTGTACCAAGAACAGCCACTATAATTTTCTTATGTAAAACCAGTCTCTAAATCCGAAAAAAATATAAAATATATATATATTTGTCATGCCGTTTTCGAGCTAAACTAAAAGAGATAGATTTTCGATTTTTCAAAAAGGTACACTAAAGAATCGTCAATATCTTCGAATTCAGATTTGGGATTCTTAAGAAAATTCCTTTTTTGAATACGTTATATAATGTCCTAAAATCTACCTTCACATCAACTTTCAAAATTCTTGTTTGCTTAGGCGCTATATAGACTTAAACTGAAAATTTTGAACTGAATTTTTTCACGTTTTTAAAAAACAAGCTAGATTTCAAACGGGATTTTCGCCAAAAAAAAAACATATTTGAAAACAATTTTCATTCTTTGAGTCTAAGCCTCGATTCATTTAAAACAAGTAAGAACGTTGCAGTCGGATGCACCCGACTGCGATATACTCTTTTTTTCGCCTCTTTGCAGAGGCAGGATTGGGCGTGGAAATTGTATTTTAGCTCAAATCTTTCAAGTTTTGCCGTCAATTTAAGTTTGGTTGGGCCCGTTCTACAGGTTTGGGAGAAACAAACCTTGCTCGATTGCAAGGTCGGCGGTGGGCGGTGCAAAATTATTTTTATCCAATCTATTAAATAGGGCAATAGAATTCAACCTGCAAAATTTGGTGATTCTAGCTAAAGGGGTGAGGGAGATACAGACTTTTCTCATTTGCGTGGGCGAGGGTGGGCGAGGGTGGGCGTGGCCAAAATTTTTATTCAGATCAATCAAGGATGTGATAAGTAGCCCTTGTGCTAAATTTGGTTACTCTAGCTATAAAATTGTGGGAGATATAGGATTTTGCGGTTTGTGGGGGAAGGGGTGGGGGTGCGGGGGAGATCTTGACACTTTGTCTGCCTATGGTATATACCAACATGTATACCAAGTTTGGTTGCTCTAGCTTCAAAACTATGGAAAAATCCTGCGTTCATACGGACGGACGGACATTTCACAAACCCAATATACTCTTTTTTCTTTTTTTTTTTCAAAAAAATTTAAAAAAAGAGTTTAAACATATGTTGGGTTGGTGAGCAATGCAAATTTGAAAAAAATTGGGCATGTTTGTTGAGAAAGCGTTCTCTCTCACTCACTCACTTTTTCGATTGTCTGTTAATATCAATGGCTATGATTTCTCAATATTAAAGATTTTCCTTGAACAGAAATCTACTCAGTTATGCCGCTTTTTGTCTATTCTAGCCAAAGCATTTTTCTAGGAGTATGTGTAACTAAAAACAAGATTTTTTTTGTGATTTTCGGAGTTGGGTGTAGGAAATCTAGTATTTGGGCTACTGTATTCTTACTTATTTTTGGATATTTATTAGCTAAAACTAAAAAACTACAAAATTAGGAACACGAATTGTAGTTGTTTTGGGTTAAGTTGAAATTCATGTCAAAATTTTACGAATTGCACAGGCAAAATTCATTCGGCAATTTCACTAATTACATGTAAGTGCAGTTCGCTTCCATTTGTCCGTCCTGGCTGTGGGCAAGCAGAATGTAAAACCATTCATTCATAGCCGCTACTTGGTTCAGATACTGCATCATTTATCATGGAACAAGCTGCGCCGCTTCTTTCGTATTTTTTAATTAGACCAAAGCAAGACTGTAGCCAAACAGAACTAAAACAATGAGAAGGACGTGAAAAACAATGAGAAACGAGTAGACATTAGAAAGAAAAACAGCTTGTTCTTCACTATTATATGATAAATTGTAAGGCTGCCTGCAATTTAGTAGCAAAAGGAAACAATTTTGTAATGAAATTAATTGAACCCGGTACGCTTGGATGCTTTCGCTGCTCTAGTTTGGAAAACGCCCAAGATTTGAAATTGAAGTCTAATAAATGTTTTTTTAGATACTCCTTGTCAAAATCCAGGCCAATGCCGGTTCTGTAATTAGCGTATATAGAATAGAAACACAGGTCAAGAATGTAAAAATGTATGATGAGTATGTGTGTGTGGGTACGTGTGTGTATGTGTATTAATGTTAAACACATTCATACACTAAGAGAAACCAGTAAGAACGTTGCAGTCGGTTGCACCCGACTACGATATACTCTTTTTTTTGCCTCTGCGGAGTCAGAAGTAGTCACGCCTACTTGCTTACTAATTGTATTTTTAGTAAAATCTTTCCTTAAATTTAAATTTGGTTGGGTCAGTTCTACAGGTTTGGAAGAAACAAATTTTGCTCGATTGCAAGGGCGGGGGTGGGCGTGGCCAAATAATTTGCATTCAATCTATTTAATAGGGCAACAGAATTCAACCTGCAAAATTTTTTGATTCTAGCTAAAGGGGTGGGAGAGATACAGACTTTTCTTATTTGTGGGGGCGGGGATGGGTGTAGTCTTTTTTTAGTCAGATCAATTAAGGAAGTGATTAGTAGCACTTGTGCTAAATTTGGGGGTCTAGCTGTAAAACTGTGGAAGATATAGGTTTTCGCGGTTTGTGGGGGAAGGGGTGGGGGTGGGGGGGAGATATTGACACTTTGTCTGCCTATGGTATATATCAACATGTATACCAAGTTTGGTTGCTCTAGCTTCAAAACTGTGGAGAAAAAGTGCGTTCATACAGACGGACAGACAGACAGACAGACGGACAGACAGACGGGCAGAAGGACGGACGGACGGACATGTCACAAACCCAATATACTCTTTTTTCTTTTTTTTTTCAAAAAAATTAAAAAAAAAGAGTTTAAAAAATCCCACTGCCACAATTTTAAAGACATAGCTTTGGTTTTTGGTGCACATATATGTTAAATCAATGTTGATTAGCTGAGTCTCGCAGTCGGGCACACTCGACTAGAGCATTTTCACTCGCTTATTGTTTGCTTTCTTCTAAAAATCATTTTGTTTCTGTTTCCTGAACTAACCGCTAGCCTATAATTTTGTGATTTTGACACAACGTCTGATAAAGGCCACGCCCCGTCGTTGATACTTTATTTCAATTCCACAAAAAAAAAAATATATTCCTCAAATTTATGTTTATTACCTTTATTACTGTTTAAATTAATTTTTTTTAAAACTAAAAAGTATAAGTGTATATTAGGTTTGTGAAATGTCCGTCTATCTGTCGGTCTTTATGAACGCATTTTTTTCACTTTGTGTTGAAGAAAGAGCAACCAAGATTGGTATAAATGGTGTCTGCCCAATTAGTGTTTAGATCTCAAAAAAAAATTACAACGACCACCCCCGCACATAAGCAATATCTGCATCTTTTACACTTCTTTCGCAAGAATCACCAAATATTACAGGTGGATTTCTGTTGACCTATAAAATAGATTCGATCAAGAATTTGTATACATTACTAGAGGCCCCGGCGGACTTCGTCTCACCCAAATTTAATGCCTTCAGTCAAACTCCAAAGTTCCGGCGCAAAAACAAACATCGAAGACGATTTGCCAACACGCGAACAGGCAACGTATAGCTGTCCGTGCGAGAAACAGGGAAATTTTAGATTAATCCCACATACTTCCAACGATAGGCCTTGCGATTTATTTATTGTCAACGCAAAAGCTTATCGTACTGGGAACTGAATCCGCTTGAATTGAAATGGAAGATCTGTTGGAATAATCGAAATTCGTGGGATAAGGACTTCTTCCCTTGATGATCGTCACTTGAATCAAATTGTTCATCAGTTTCTTGACTTCTTCTTTTGGATGATTCAGATTCCGCAACATGATTATGATTGATTCAGCTGTAAACTATGCGGCGGAGTTCCTGGCACATCAAGTGATTTCGAAAATTCGTAAAGTTGGTCGCTTTATTATCGTCACTGTCAACGGATTTATACGAATGCAGTTCTCCAGTGATTTGACTTTGAATAATGAAATTCAATCTATTGATGTCCTTATTCTTTGCTGTTCAGATTTTTTTGGGCGTTTGGGAATCTTATTTGAAAGCAGCGGAATTCAAGTCATCATTTACGACTGGTCTAGTAGTAACAATTTGTGGTGCATGATGGGCACGTCTCCGTTCATGTTCTTCTGAACGTTCCTCTTGCGTTTGATTATCATGGGAATTCTGAGTATTTATTGCGTGGCTTGTACGTCGTCAGGCATTAGTCAAGCAAATAACTGTCACATTTTTGATAAACTCACTTAAGTAATGTTTTCAGCACGATTTTTTTTTTAAATAGTATGACCGATTCCTTGGTAAAATTTTTCGCCAGCGCCACCAAAATCAACACTACTCTGTTAACTCATACAGGCATCGATATGCATCATCAATTCCCCAACGTGTCGTGTGGGTATCGGCTCAACTTAAAAACAACAACTAAAAAAAACTATTCCCATTTTAGTTTTAAAAATTCTAGAATTACAAGCCTGGGACCGGGGGTTGACTTTTATGTCAGAAAATGTTGTGCGAAGTGGCTACTACTGTCGTTAATTGTGCTGTATACGTTAACAGTGAGTACACCTGTTGAGGCGCTAGCGAATTACAAGCACTGAAATGCATTGTTTTTTAAGCATTTCAGCTGTGCAACGCAAGCAAGCAGGGCACTTACCGTGTGCAGAACCTACAAAAATTTACAGAGGTGGTCAAAAGTATTTATTTATGTATTTTGTTGAGCTTTCAACTTTGATTGCTTATTGCTGCTGCTTTTGTACTCAGATACCAAAATAACGGTAATAGTCGTGTTTCTTCATTTATGCAGAAGCAAATGAAAGGAAAATTAGAAATTGTAACTGTTCATGGGCTAAAAATTGAAGCGTTGATATGATAATTATCACACACATTTATTGCGCGTCAAAATTATTTTAAATTGAAACCCTTTTTTCAATATTCAATATTTTTGAATATTTTTTCAATATTTTTGAAAAAAAAAAGAAAAAAGAGTATATTGGGTTTGTGACATGTCCGTCCGTCCGTCCGTCTGTGCGTCCGTCTGTGCGTCCGTCTGTGCGTCTGTCTGTCTGTATGTATCGCAGGTTTTTTCCACAGTTTTGAAGCTGGAGCAACAAAGCTGGGTATACATGTGGATATATACCATAGTCAGACAAAGTGTCAAGATCTCCCCCTGAGCTTTTGTAGAAATTGTTGTACCCTCTCTTATGATTAGCTCATAGCCGCCCCTAAACAGAGTCATACTAAAATTGAATGTTCTCATTTTTTACTCATGAGCTTATAACTTCATTATTTGTTCATGGATTTTGATAAAGTATCCATTGTTTGTTTTTAAATGAATTGAGCTATAGACCCAAAGAAAAAATTGTGTTGTTTTAGTAGAAAATCCCGTTTGAAATCTAGTTTTTTTTTTTAAAAACGTGAAATTTTGATGCAACATTTTTAGTTTATTTCTTAATGGCTCCTAAGCGAACAAGCATTTTGAAAAGTGATGTACTGGTGGATTTTAGGAAATAATATAACGTTTTCAAAAAAGTAAGAAGTTTTTAAGAATCCGAAATCTCTTTTCGAAGATATTGATATCTTTCTGAGAGTAACTTTTTGAAAAATTGAAAATCTATCCTTATCCATTAAGCTCGAAAACGAGCTCGCGAGAGTATGGCTCAGCAACTGGAAAACCAAAAAAAATCAAAAAATTTTGAATTGCTGAAATGGCTGTAGCTTTCAAGTTCTGTTACAGATTTTGACGAGTGATGACTTTTTTATAACCTTATGAATCAATCTCTATGTTAAATGAAAATTGAAGGCTACTGAGTTCAAACTAAAAGTTTGTGCAAAAAATTTTTTTTTCGTTGTTTTCGACTCAATATTAATATATGGCGTTTCGTTTTTTGAAATCGGTAATGCTATACGCAAGTTATGGTGAAATATTTGAACTTACTTCAAAAAATTCTAGCTGGAAAAGAAAACTTCGAAAACTTTAGAAAAAAACTCTGCTACTGATAAATAAACAAGTTGTTTTCGTGATATGAGACCTCTAATGTATCATAAATTTCAATATGAGCTCTACTGCACTCGAAAAGTGTCAGGTTGTTACATAGTGTTATTATAAATTAAATGAAATTGATAATTCAAATTTAACTTTGCTGTTATTGTCTGTCGGAGGACCCAAGCTTATCACTTGTGCAATATATTGAGACCTATGGGGTCTTTGCGTTAGGGGCAATTTATGATGTAACTCTTTAATTGCCACGGTTGTGAGGGTAGAGACGAGTGAAGAATTACTACTTAATTCCCTCTTTAGGAAATTCTACTGGGCGTTGAACTTATGTTTGTCGGAATATATCGGATGCTGCATTGTTTAATTTTTCTAGATTTCACTGGTTTTTTATTATTATTTAGATTCTGAGAGCGTACTTGTATTTTTGGGTGAGGAAGAACCGCGACAGTAAGACGAGCTAGACCCGAGCATAACGAGAAGTACGCGCCACCAAACCCAAAAGCACTGCGTTATGGACGTAGACACCGAGCTGAACACTAAAATGCACGCGAAACGCCTCCAATTGTTGCATAGTCTTATTATTCCTTCTGCAAATGTTTTACATAAAAATAAACAAACTAGTTAGAATGCTTTAGTTCAGAATACTCGACTTGAAAGTACCCTGTCTCCAGGGTACTTTTGGGCCATATTTGATCTTTACGAGCTCTGAGATCGTCAGATAGAAAGACGAACAGGGAGGCGGACAGCGAGACAGATATACATGAGAACATGAACGCAGCTGTTGATGGCGATCAAGAATATTTGTATACACTTCATATGATCGGGAATGCTTCGTTCCTCCTGTTACACACGTTTGCCCAATTACAGTTTACCCTTTTTAAATGGATAAAGGGTATAAGAAAAACTATTTGAGCAGCAAAAACCAAATCAAAAATGCGGCAAAGATCAAAGAAAGACAGACTGCAGAGAATGGCGGTAATACTGAAAACTGTAACTAAAGAACTGTGCCAGAGAGTGAGAGTGTGTTTGTGCTTGCATTGGTGTTGCCACCTACGTATCCGACCTTTTCCGAACGAGCCTTTTTCGTGTGGTACCTGTTCATCCCCACACCAACCAGAGCTTGCTTGTAGAACGCAAAAGTTTAAACTCGCGCTAGACTCGCAGACAAACAATTTTAAATCAATAAGAACGATTTAAATTCTTGAAATTTATAAATTGTATGCCTTAAATGGTCTGAAGACCAGTTAAAAAACCTAATATCACTCAACATACACTTTTTAATTATACTATTTTTTAATTTTTTTGAATCCTATATCTATACATATCTTCCACAGTTTTATAGCTAGAGTAACCAAATTTAGCACAAGGGCTACTTATCACATCCTTGATTGATCTGACTAAAAATCTTTTATCTTGACACTTTATCTGTCTATGTTATAGATCAACATGTATAAAAAGTTTGGTTGCTCCAGTTTCAAAACTGTTGAAAAAAACTGCGTTCATAAGGGCGGACAGGCAGACGGGCAGACAGACGGACATTTCACAAACCCAATATACTCTTTTTTCTTCTTTTTTTTTTAATAAAATAGTATTTTAACTATGAAAAAAATGCGAATAAAACAAGTAAGAACGTTGCAGTCGGATACTCCCGACTGAGATTTACTCTTTTTAGTCTCTTTGCGGAGTCAGAAGTGGGCTTGGCAATTGTATTTTTGCTCAAATCGTTCAAGTCTTGCCATCAACTTAAATTTGGTTGGGTCAGTTACACAGGTTTGGTTACTCAAGCTATAAGACTGTGGAAGATACAGTTTTTTGCCGATTGCGTGGGATTGGGTGGGGGTGGGGGGGAGATCTTACCACTTTGTCTACCTATGGTATATATCAACATGTTTGCCAAGTTTGGTTGCTCTAGCTTCAAAACTGTGGAAAAAACTGCGTTCATAGAGACGGACAGACGGACATTTGACAATCCCAGTATGCTCTTTTTACTCCCTGTTCCCATTAAAAATGGGAAAAAGGGAGTTATAAAGTACTGCAAATGTATATATATTCGTGATCAGCATCAACAGCCGAGTCGATCTAGCCATGTCCGTCTGTCTGTCCGTGCGTCTGTCTGTATGAACACTGAGATCTCAGAGACTAGAAGAGCTAGAGACACCAAACTTGGAATGCAGTTTCCTGTATACCATACGCAGATCAAGTTTATTTCAAATTTCGGTTGCACCCCCCCGCACCATCGCAAATTGAAAAAAACTCCCACAGCCACAATTATTAAAATTTCAAAAAATTTAAAAAAAGATTATAAACAAGTAAGAATGCTCTAGTCGAGTATGCCCGACTACGAGACTCCCTGCTGGGGGGGGGGGGGTTAATTTGATTGAAAACATAACTTCGTTGACTTACGAAAATATTTTTCTTAATTTAAGTGCAATTCGTTTGAAGTTTAAGAAAGTTTAAAAGTTTCTGCGTTACTTAATTAAGACAATTAATTAAGTTCACATTTAATAACTATTTTCAACTATATTTAACAGTCATAATTAACAGAGGGGTGATGCATTAAGCAAAGTTTGGTGTCGATTAACTTTGAACTGTAAATGAAATTTGATTGGGACTTTAAATTTATATTGCATTTTCTGGCGTGCGATGCTACGCCCCGTATAAAATCATGTTCGCACAAAAATTTAAATTCGCCATAACCAATAGTTTTCTACTCAACAGGGTACATTTTCCGGAAAATAAGTCTGCAGTTTTTATTGAATTTTCATTTTGATCTTTGAAAATTAATTTGAAGCAAATCGCACTATAGCTCAACTTTCTCCCTTTGTACCACCCACTTTCAACCCAGGGGGTGAATTTACTGGAAAATTTGTATGCAGTCATTGTTGAATTTTTAAATGGATTTCTGAAAATAATTTTGAGCCCGATCGGGTGAGAAACAGCTAAGTTGCAGACAACAATTTTCCGACAACTTGTCGACTTTACAGTTGTTTTTTTTTTTTTTATATTTGGAAATTTCGTTTTTGTACTCTGTTTTCCAAAATGGAAAAAAAGGGAATATTGGGTTTGTGAAATGTTCGTCCGTCCGTCCGTCTATACGACCGCAGGTTTTCTCCACAATTTCGAAGTAAGAGCAACCAAACTTGGTATACATGTTGGTATATACCATTGGCAGGCAATGTGTTAAGATCGGCCAGATCGGACCACAATTACATATGGCTGCCATAGGAACTATCGGTTGAAAAATAAGTTTTTGTATTAAAAATTATTTTGTTTTTTAAACTAACTCAACCAAACTCACTTTACCTAAGTTTAAGGACAGTTTATAAGTATATGGGGCATTCTCTGATAAAAAAGCACTTGTAAAAAAAAATTGTTTGAATATTTCTGGAAATGATATATGTTGAAGTGTACATATAAACAAGTATTTGGAGTAATTTTTTTTTCAGTGTATTTCGTTGTTGCCATGTTATGAGGGGCTAAATGTGGCTGCCGTAAAATTTTCAAATGTCTATTACTTTTACTCGGGTGAATCGATTTGAAAATTTTAGGAATGTATTTTGTAGAGAGTTTTGCAAACTATCTAATAAAATTATTTATAATATAAACAAAATTTTTTTACCCAAAAAAAGCAAAAAAAAATTTGATGATTTTGTCATTGAAATTCATGGAATTTTAGTACCAAAAGTGATCATGCAAGTCGAATCAGAGAACGAAATGGACAGCGATTGGTTTTTTGATAACAATGTTACACCCATCGCCGAGAACGAATCGTCTTCTCATTTTTCCGAAATAATTGAGAAATTGAAAGATTTGTTTCAAAATCCAATCACTAGCATTTTGAAAAAAAAAGAAGGAAATTATAACACTTATGCCTGATTCATGGTGCGAAAGTAAAGTTGCAAAAGTATAAGGCTGCTCACGCACACTTGTAATAAAAGCAAGACAAGGGATAGAAAATAAAAAGCGTGGATATTCTTTGTCTGTCAAAGTACAAAATTTGGTCATTTATTTTTATGAAAATTACATAAATAATCGTCTTTTACCAGGCAAACAAAATTTTATATCAGTCAAGCAAGCTGTTGGAACTCGTATACATGTTCAAAAGCGTCTAATTTTATGCAGCCTGTCAGAACTCTTTAGCCTTTTTAAAATCGAACATTCAAATTACGAAATTTTATTTTCTACCTTTGCTCGATTATGTCCTACACATTGTGTTTTTGCAGGTTCAAGTGGAACACACTCAGTCTGCGTATGTACGTATCATGAAAATGTACATTTATTGATTGATGGGGATTCCATACCATATTTGACGAAATCTACTGATTTAAATTCCGTTTGGCAATGATCACATTTCTTTGAAAGTATTTAGCTTTTCTGTATCGGCAACAGTTTTTACTTCAAACCGTTATTGCAAACGTAAGAGCATACCAGCTTGAAATAACAAAATCTATATAAAATTAAAAAATTAAAATGCAAAAAACGGTTTTGTTTTTTTGCGCAGCGATCTCGATCACGCTTTTTGTATTCTGTTGTTGTTGGCTCGACGATGTCGAACAAGCCGACAAGCAGGCGCCAATTGCCAAAATCAGCGACGCGAGAACGAAATTGGTGAAGTGACCTGCTCACATATTCGTCCGCAGCTCGTACAAACCTTGCTGTCCCAAAATGAAATTTGGGGTATGAAAGGGTAATGAAATAAGGCACATTTTGAGATAGTTTTGAAGGGGAAAAACGGGGCAATTTAAGAAACAAAAACTTTTTTTTTAAATTATAAATAATTTTATTAGAAAGTTTAGAAAATTCTTTACAAAATACATTCCTAAAATTTTCAAATCGATTCACCCGAGTAAAAGTTATAGACATTTGAAAATTTTACGGCAGCTACATTAAGCCCCTCATAACATGGCAACAACGAAATACAATGAAAAAAAAATTACTCCAAATACTTGTTTATATGTACACTTCAACATATATCATTGCCAGAAATATTAAAACAATTATTTTTTTTAAATTGCTTTTTTATCACAGAGTGCCCCATATAAGTAGTTTTTACAAAAATTTACTTTATTAAACATACAGAAAACAGAGAGTCGGGAGAGTCCGACTGAAACGTTCTTACTTGTTTATATTTTGTTCTGTGGAGGTTGGTAAATCAGTCTGAAGAAAATCGCACTAAAACTAAATTTTCACCCAGATAACTTTGACCACCCACTTTCCACCCGGGAATTTGAATTTTCCGCAAAATTGGGATGCAGTTTTTAATAAATTTTTTACCACCCACTTTCAACCCAGGGGGGTGAATTTTCTGTAAAAATTATCCATCGCCACCGAGGACAAACTCTTTTATATAAATAGAAGAGTCATGCTTTCTTTAATTTTCAAATATAAAACACGCTGCTCTTTTCAGCATATTTGCAACGACTGCTCTGGCCGTCTTATCATTTTGTCTGCTCATTTATATATCAACATATACACCAAATTTGGTTGGTCAGAGCTGTGGAAAAATATTGAGTGCATACGGACAGGCAAACATACAGACAGAAATTTCAATAACCTAAAGTACTATTCTTTACTCCCAGTTCTCATTAAAAATGGGTAAAAGGGAGTTACAAAGTACTGCAAATGTATGTAACAGGCAGATGGAGGCATTTCCGACTATATAAAGTATATACATATTTTCTTGATCAGCATTAACAGCCGAGTCGAACTAGCCATGTCCGTCCGTCTGTCTGTATGAACACTGTGATCTCAGATCTCAAGAGCTGGAGACACCAAACTTGGCATGCAGGTTCCTGTATATCATACGAAGATCCAGTTTATTTCATTTTTCGGAGTCACCACCGCAAATCGCAAAAAACTCCCAGAGCCACAATTTTAAAAACACAGCTCTAATTTTTGGTACACATATTTGTTTTATTAATTTCAATCAGTTGCGTATATTTCGTTGCGATATAAATATATACCAAAGGTATTGACGAATCTCTTTTCTCCCGTCTAAGCAGGTAGAGCCAACAGCTTTAGAGGAACTGCAAGAGTTAGGTGCGCTGATTGCTTGCATTGACGCTGAACAGCTTGAAGTGCAAGTTGTGAGCAGGGAGTCTCGTAGTCGGGCACACTCGACTAGAGCATTCTTAATTGTCTTCAATGTTTTAAAGAAAGGTATAAACATTCCTGTTTATTTACATTGACAATAGCACAAAATCAACCGTAAAGACATGCCACATGTACAAATCTTTAAACATAAAAAGTTTAAAAATAGGTTCCAATTTGATATAAAATCAAGCTATATACCGATTGAAAGGTGTTACTTTAACTAAGAAAAGTGCATACTAAAACTTTTGGTAACTCACCTGGTTCATGAGATATAGGGGAACTGGTGAGAAGTGATGGGACTTTTTATACCCTTGAAGGAGACGTCTCAGAAAAATATTTGTATGTTCGTGATCAGCATCAACAGCAGAGTCATGTCCGTCATGCCCGTCTGCCCGTGTGTCTGTCTGTCTGTGTCTGTCTGTCTATCTGTTTATATGCGAACTAGTCCCTCAGTTTTAGAGCTATCGTGATGAAACTTGGCACAGTTGCTTATTCTTTCTGCAAGCAGTACATATGTCAAAATCGGGCAGATCGGGCCACTATAACACATAGCTAACCCATAGAAACGATCGGTTGAAAAAGAAGTTTCTCTATAAAAAAACTTTTTTGTTTTTTAAAATAACACAACCAAACTCACTATGTCTAAGTTTTAACACTATCCACATATTTGGACAAAATTTTATCAAAATCGGATCACACATCTTATAGATGCCATTGAAACAATCGGTTGAAAAATTAGTTTTTGTGTGAACAACTTTTTTGTTTTTAAAAATAACTCACTATGTCTAAGTTTTAGCTTTTTTCAAATCTTATCTGCAAGGGAATATATCTTCGGCACACCGAAGATAACATTTCTTTCTTGTTGGTATTTTTTTAAACGCAGAAGTGTTCTGATTCTGAATACGCGTCGAATGACACCTTGTTCATCCCAATCTGACAATTCGTTTAAAATTATGAACATTTTTAAATTAGAGTAGCTTTTCCAAGTTGAGATGAAAAGGTTGTCAGTTTGTGTGTCCGTTTGTCTATTTGTTTGTATCAATTTGATTTGATTGTAATAAAATTTACAAATGACATAACTCTTCTTCGCAAGAATCAGCTGTACAATCGGATGAATAGCATCAAATACAGAAAAAATGTTAATGGTAAACCACACCCCTCTACCATCACCCATGCAATTCGCCAAAGTCATATATCTTCCACAGTTTTATAGATAGAATCACTAAATTTGACATTGTGACTACTGAGTAGCTCCTTGACTAACCGGACTAAAATACATTATGCCACGCCCACCCCCGAAAATGAGCAAAATCTGTATATCTAACACCTACATAGCTAGAATCATAGAATTTTGGTGAATGACTTATGTTGAACTTTTGGTAACATTGAATAGCAGAGAGTGTTGCCACGCCCACCTCCGCCCCTGAAAACGTATCAACTTCACTTGCATACCAACACCCGGCAAATTGTTGCTCTCTCTTTTTCCCTCTCTCTCTCTCTTTACTTTGCTCTCCAAAAATGTCTGATATCAAATAAAATTATCTCTACGCGAGGTTAATGTCTAGGAACGATGCATATTTAATCCACAAAACTTTTGATATCTAATTTTGTGACGAAGTATTTTCTGATTAATATAAGAAATATTTGAAATAATTAAATTAATTTTGTATTCGGCACACTGCGAAAGTAACTTAGGTACAATAAAAAGAAGCTGAATCTTTTTGCGCAACGTTCGGAATGAAAAATTAATTTTATTATTCAAAATTTTTATTATGGTAATCAGAAAATACTTCGTCACAAAATTAGATATCAGAAGTTTTGTGGCCTTAATATGCTTCATCCCTAGAGTTTAACCTCGCGTAGAGGTGTTTTTATTTGATATGCTTCTTAAAAAGTTTAAGCTTTATTGATTGGGCAAGTTTTGAGTGCCAAATTGTAAGCTCATTATTTCTGAGTTACAAGTATTCCAACTACTTTAAAAAGCAAAGTTTTATTAATAAGCTTGAACTCACTTTTAAGTATGCACGATGATAAAGCTTACCCATATTAATATGTCTCCATCATGTGTGCTCCACTTATGGTTCCTATTATGAAGGATTCCAAATAATAATGATTTTTTAAGAAGCAGCCACGGCAACGTCTTAAATATATCATTTATGTTGCTGTTTCTGATGTTGCTGCTTCTGTTGCTGTTATTGGCAGCCCTGTAATTAGCTACAGACGCTGCTGCCATTGCCAAGCTTTCAGACTTTGCGTCTGAGTCTGTGTCTCAGTCCGCATCCGTGTCTGTATCTGCCTTTCGGCGGATTCAGCTGCCGGCTTAAGTTTCCAAATCCAAGTCAAAGTCAAGACCATCGCCGTCGCAATTTTGACGTTGTTGTTTGACTGCACGACCTTCCAACAACAGCACAAACAACCGGCAATCTGCAATAGTTTACCCTGTTCCTGTGTAATGGATAAATAGGGTATGTTAAATTTCTGCAAATATGCTTTTTAAAGGTTTCCCATAGTAAGTAAACTGTACTCCAACAAAGTATACGAAATATATTTAACCACTTTATTAAATTTGTCGTTTAGTTGCATGCCTAGCTTGTATTTGGGAAATGTAATTTTAATCGGTTAATAAACACAGAAGTTACTATTTGCGTTCAGTGGCGTTTCCAGGATTTCCTTCAGAACGGGGGGCTAATCTTTTTAGCCCTCTTTAGGCACCGCAAAATTTCCTTCCAATTATTAAATAATTAAAAAATATCACCGTGTAAAAATTTAGCGGACACAACTTACAACTTTACAATTGTCTTTTACTCCCTGTTCCCATTAAAAATGGGAAAAAGAGAGTTATAAGGTGCTGCAAATATAACAGGCAAAAGGAGCCATTTCCGACCATATAAAGTATATATTCTTGATCAGCATCAACAGCCGAGTCGATCTGGCCATGTCCGTCTGTCTGTCCGTCCGTCTGTCTGTATGAACACACAGATCTCGTAAACTATAAGACCTAGAGACACCAAAGTTGGCAAGCAGGTTCCTGTATACCAAACGCAGATCAAGTTTATTTCAAATTTCGGATGCAACCCCCCGCACCCCCGCAAATCGCAAAAAACTCCCACAGCCACAATTGTAAAGATAAAGCTTTGATTATATATGTTTAATCAATGTTGATCAGTTGCGTAAATTGCATAACGATCGGATAAATAGTACCAAAGCTATGGAAGAATCTATTACCCCCGTCTCAGCAGGCAGAAACAACAGTTTGACATGCACTGAGTTAAGTGCGCTGCTGGATTGCATTCTCGCTGAACTGCTTGATAAAGGGTACTTTATACTGAGGTATAGGGTAAATTCCAGTCGAGTACTCTGAGCTAGATTAATCTTCCTTGTTTATCTTGCCTTTTACTTTATAGTTTTTTTTTTTTTTGTTGCTAGTATACGCAACTCGTAAAAGTCTAGACGATGTTTCACGATTTCTATCGCCATTTTTGTTGTATTTTTCGAGTTGTTTTTAGCCATTTTAACCCGCCCGGATCCTTCGCATATTCCTTCTGTCTCTTGATTTGTCGCTCTTTGCGGATTCATTCCTTAATGCGAAGAATTCCTGGTAATCTTCGGGCCAGCCAGGCTTCAAGTTTTTCAAAATTTCTCATTAGCAATGAAACGCAAAGCTGAATACAGAACAAAATGCGTGGGCCCCACGATATATAATCGTGAACCAAAAATGAAGCTGCCAATTTTTAATGAGTTTGTTGTGCTCAGCAGCAAGCACGCATGCACATGCATACAGTCTTACTTACTTATGTAATTATGAGATAAAACTAAGTCGATATTGAAAATTAGGTTTAATGCTTAATGTGGCTGTTAGGTTAGTTGCCCATATGGTTAGAATAGGAATATGGTTTCAAGGAACAGCTTGCCCCGGTGGTGGTGCTTTGATTTCTGTCAAATCGGATTGGCCTTCGCAACTTATTACGTGTTCTGTGCCAGATGAATTAGAATTCATTTTAAAAAACCTTAGTGTGCAGTCTCAAGATATCTTCATGACCTACTCTTGTATTCTTCCCAAATCTAAATTTTCTACATAAGTAAACTCATAACAAAAGGGCTCAAATTCACACTTCAAACTAGAAAATCGCCTTAGAAATGGTTCTAAGGAATTGAGGAAGTATTTCTAACAAGTAAGCATGCTCTAGTCGAGTGTGCCCGACTATGAGACAACCTGCTGCCAACTTTCACTTCAAGCAGTTCAGCATCAACGCAAGCAATCAGCGCACTTAACTTGTGCAGTGCCTCTTAAACTGTTGCCTCTTCCTGTTTAGACGGGGGGAAAGAGATTCGTCGATAGCTTTGGTATTTATTTTCCGATCGCAACGAAATATACGCATCTGTTTAACATTGGTAAAATAAATATGTGCACCAAAAATCAAAGCTAAATCTTTAAAATTGTGTCTGTGGGAGTTTTTGGGATTTTCGCGGGTGCGAGGGGGTTCATCCGAAATTTGAAATAAACTTGACCTGCGTAAACAGGAGCCTACATGCCAAGTTAGATGTCTCTAGCTCTTATAGTCTCTGAGATCGACGCGTTCATATAGACGGATAGACGATCGGACGGACGGACATGGCTAGTTCGTCTCGGCTGTTGGTGCTGGTCAAGAATATAATTACTTTATTTAGTTTGAAATGATTCCTTCTGCCTGTTACATACATTTGCAGTACTTTATAGCTTTTTCCCATTTTTAATGGGAACCGGTAGTAAAAACAATAGTCTTGAACTTCTTACAATCAGGGCTTAATGCCTTACAAATTAGAATACTTTTCTAAAACCAAGAAACTGTTTTTTTTTTTTTGTTTAAATATCAAACGATTTGCACTTATATGTATTATTATAAAATATCAGTTGAAGACGGTTACCGACGTGTAACCGAAATATATGGGTGAAAAAAACAAAAACAACTATTGTTTTTAACTAAACACTGACCTCAAGCCAGCTAAACTCCTCTATTTAAAACGTAGAAAGGTCGCCAACAAACAACATTTAATATTTTCTTAATGCAAAGAAATAATGCCTTCACTACAATAAAATAATTTTGTAATAAAATAAATAGCTTTCTAAATACAAGAAAACGTGTCGTTAAATTAAAAAAAATCCTTGAATACCCCCAGATACATTTTTAGACCATTGCAGACAGTATTATAATTTTGTCACGAAATGTGTTAGACGTCTCAGAAAAAAAAAGATAAAAAAAATAACATATACATAGCTGCCATAGGAACGATCGGTTGAAAACAACCAAAAATAACTCAACCAAACTCACTATGTCTAAATTTTAGGTCTATTCACACATGTCGACAAGAATTAATCGAAATCGGACCACTATATCTTTTAGCTGCCATAGGAACGATCTTTTCTGCATGGGTTTATATCTTCGGCACGCCGAAGATAACATTTCTTTCTTGTTTCTTCAATCAAGAATGTTGTTTTGCCTGCAGAAAATCAAGAACGCATCTGCAAGAACCATATAAAGTTTATTTTATAAACTTTTATAGAAAACATAATTTGAGAATTGGTATTTATTCGTTAACTACTACATTGCATTATATTATTCTATATTACAGGCCAGTTTCTCAATGTTCGGTTAACTTTAATCGGTCTGTTGATGTGCCGTTTTTATTAATTTTATTTTCTCAAAATCTGGGTAGATTTGATGTGAGCGTTAACTGCTAACCGAAACTCATTCGTTGGATAAGTGCTTAACCGACTGCTAAAATCTAACAGTTGGATGTTGTTTTGACATTTGACTACTGCGTTCAAAAAACAAACAGCTGCAAACAGGTTTCAAAATGTGTGTTTTTTTAATGCTGAATAGTTTTTAGTTTATTTAGAAGACTGACAAGGAGAGGGAGGTGGTCAGACCCTTAGTCGAGTGAGTATTTTATTTGGAGGCGGCTATGTGGAATGCCCCAGTAGATCGCAAAGTCTATGGCAGAGGACCCAGTTGCAAGGATGCTGTAGTTGTGGGTTCTTAGGCACGTAGTGAGATGCGTGCCGCGGGGACAGTCACCACCAGCGGTGATTGGTAAGGCCTTTTGGGGGTGGGTAATAGACAGATATTATGTTGATAGGTTATTAGTTAGGGAAGGAGCCACAGAGTGACAAACATTAAATGGCTGTAGTCGTGATATTAGGGAGGGCAATGGAGGGTAGGTCGGAGTCGATTAGATGTGATTCGGATATCATAACAACGGCATCAACGTTAACGAAGATGAACTATTCGAGTTTTTCAAATTTGCCTTCTGCTTCCATATGACCTCGTCGCTCTCTTCTTGTTTTCCAGCACATCCTTATATTTGTCGACCAAATCGACGAGGATGTGTTCCTCTGGCACACAAAAGTTTCTACTACGTAGTTTTTATAAATCGATTTTTAACGTTGTGAATTTACTAACAGTAATAAAACTGACATTTGTACAGTGTTTCCATATTTTTTGATGTAGTGATGTATTTACATACATAAACAAAAAAGATTGATACAAGAAAAAAATAAAATTTTAAACCAAAATCGTAGTGAAAATATTACTCTCTACTATATGATTTTTGGTTTAAAAATTACACCAAAAATGGAGTGAAAACATTTTTTAACAATTTTGTTAAAATGTGAGTAGAAAATTATTTTTCTTTTATACTCCTATATCTTTTGCTTTAAAACAAATTTAGATTGCCATTGCAATGCCTAGATGTAAAGAGCTAGCTCCTAAAATACAAAGCCCTGGGATCGAGTCCCAGTCCTGATGACATTAAAATTATTAAAAAGGTTTTTCTTTTTTGCTAACACTACCCGTAAACAACATAAAATCATCAACTTCATAACTCTTAAATTTGTCAATCCAGATCCAAATAGAAAATTTTCGTACATTCTGTTTTCCTTTTGCTTCAAATATTTATTTAACTGCCAAAATTTCAAAATATTGATGGCGCAAGGGAAAGACTTTCGCCAGGTGAATGGAAAGTCCCGGGCTCAAATCACACAAACACGATTGTTATTTTTATAACCATGCAGAGGATATTATAATTTTGTCACGAAATGTGTAACTTATTGAATGAGACGGCTCAGAAAAAAATTTGTTTATTCGTGATCAGAATCAACAGCCGAGTCATGTTCGTCTGTCGGTCTGTCTGTCTGACTGTCTGTCTGTTTATATGAGAACAAGTCGCTCAGCTTTAGAACAATCGTGATAAAACTTGGCACAGATGCTTCTTCTTTCTGTAAGAGGTACGTATGTATGTCAGAATCGGCCAGATCGGACCTCTATAACATATAGCTGCCATAGGAACGATCGTAGGAAATACTTTTTTGTTTTTCAAGATAACTCAACCAAACTCACAAAACCTGACTTTAAGCACATTTTAAATATGCTGACATAATTTCATCAAAATCGGACCCCTGTATAGCTGCCATGGAAACGATTGGTTGAATATTAGTTTTTGATTGAAACATGTTTTTGTTTTTAAAAACAACTTGACCAAAGTCTCTGCGTCTTAATTTAAGCACTATCCACATACGTTGTCAAAATCGGACTTCGTTTTCTTATAGCTACCATAGGAACAATTTTTTGAAAAATAAATTTTCTTTGTGCAGAACTTTTCTGCAATGGTATATATCTTCGGAGCGCCGAAGATAACATTTCTTTCTTGTTTTAATATTTTATAGTGTTTAATTTTTTTACCTATCCTTTAATAACACTATGCAACAATTGTAGGCTTTTCGCGTGCATTGAAAATTATGATACACTGAAGGTCCATAATCACGAAAATAATTTTTTCTTTTCCCATGGTAGATATCTATGAAATATCTTTTAAAACAAAAAAGTTTTCATACAAAAACTAAATGTTTCCAACAAAAACCAATTGGACTGTGGCGTGGCCACTGGGAAACTAAAAAAAAAACCGTACAAAATTTATAATTGTTGAATGACTGTAGCTTAGAAGTTCTGCCATTGATTTTAACGAGTGCACTATGGGGAATAAGTCCATTTATTTGGCATTGATGTAATTTTTTTGTTTTACATACTTTAATGGAGTTTTTATAATTTTTTCCTTACTAACAAGATAGAATAAAAATAATTAAAAAAATTTTTTTTTAGAGCTTTTAAAGTCAGTGTTGCTTTGAATTGTAAAAAAGGGCTAAAAGTATTGATCAACTTGTAGCTTGAATGATAACTCGATCCAAAATATTAACTGAAAGTTTTAGTATGGAAAAGGCAGGTATGTAATTTAATTGTTAATACATGTTTTTTGATAGTTATGTGCTGTTTTTGAATTTTCCAATGTGTTGCTTGTGTGTATTTTGTGTGTGTTCTGTTGTATATTACTTTTATTGACCTTAACTGACCTCTAAGTCTAAGTTACAAGTTTTTGACAAATCAATGTAGAATCAAATTCAGTTAATGCTTTTTGCACATTTTTGCATCTTTTTGATAAAAAGTACATGTTGCAGGTTAATTTTTCACACAAAAACTTGATTTTCGATCGATTGTTCATATGACAACTATAGGATAAGGTAGCCCGGTTTTGATGAAATTTTCACAAACTATGTAAAGTGTAAAAAAAAGTTACTATGGCTGAGTTTGGTTGAAATATCTGTTAACATATAAAAACTTATTTTTCATGCAAAAACGCACTTCTCAACTGATTGTTCCCATGGCAACTGTAAAATATAGTGGTTTGATTTCAATAAAATTTTAGAAACCTAGGTTTGGTCGAAATATCTTTAAAAACAAGTAAGAATGCTGTAGTCGAGTGTGCCCGACTACGAGACTCCCTGCTCCCAACTTGCATTTCAAGCATTTCAGCGGCAACACAAGCAAGCAGCGCACTTAACGTGTCCAGTTTCTGTCAAACTGTTGTTTCTGCCTGCTGAGACGAGGGTAATAGATTCTTCCATAACTTTGGTGTTATTTATCCGATCGTGATGAAATTTACACAGCTGTTCAAAATTGATACAACATATATGTGTACCAAAAATCACCAAACTTTATCTTTAAAATTGTGGCTGCAGGAGTCTTTCGCGATTTGCGGGAGTGCGGGGGGTTGCATCCGAAATTTGAAATAAACTTGATCTGCGTATGGTATACAATAACCTGCATGCCAAGTTAAGCGTCTCTAGCTCTTATAGTCTCTGAGATCGACGCGTTCATACGGATAGACAGACAGACATGGCCAGAACAGGCAGAACACATTTTTTTTCCCACATTTTTAATGGGAGCAGGGAGTACAAAAATTATTTTCGTGATTAAGGACCTCTAATGTATCATAATTTTCAATATGAGCTCTACTGCACACGAAATGTGTCAGATTGTTACATAGTGTAACTAAACAAAATTATTTGCAAAACCAACCAAAGCCAAATTTCTAAAGATTTCCGTGACGACCCCGATAATGTTTTAAAATTCACGTTTTTTAATAAAAGCTACATTGCAAACGGGATTTTCTCCTAAAACAAAACATTTGAAATTTTTTTTTTCTTTCTTTGCGTCTATAGCTTAGTTGATTTCAAACTATTTTATCAAAATCGATCGACAAATAATGAAGATATAAGCTCTTCAGTAAGAAATGAGAACATTCAATTTTAGTATGACACGCCCTGTTTAGGGGCGGCTATGAACTTATCAGTAGGGAGTAGAACAATTTCTAAAAATTCCCGGATCTTTACAATTTTAGAGTCATTCCTTAAGTAAAATCGCCCGCTGATTGAAAAATGAAGTCAATATTTAAACAAGCGTGAACGTTTTCAAGATAATCAATAAATATTGTTTTCCTTTTTTTTTTTCAAAAAAATTAAAAAAGAGTATAATTATAGTAGCTGTTCTTGGTAAATTTTGATGTTGCATAGTGTTATCAATATAATCCATAAATCAGACAGAAATATTTTTACACGACCCGTTTTACACCCACTTATATTGATACCTTTCCTAGCCAGGGACAAAAAATATTTTTGAATTAACGTAAATAGCAAAATAAGTATTATTACATAGATGACCAATCCGTTAGCTAGACTATTTATCATTGCTATGACGATATGACATTGTAGCGCATGAACTACGAGAATGAAAACGAAGCAAGGTGAAAAGCATAATGGCTAAAATGGGGCACGTGCACGAAATGAAAACAAAACAAGTAAGAATGCTCTAGTCGAGTGTGCCCGACTACGAGACTCCCTGCTCCTAACTTTCATTTCAAACAGTTCAGCAGCAACACGAGCAAGCAGCGCACTTAACGTGTCCAGTGCCTCGAAAACTGTTGCTTCTGGCTGATGAGAGGGCGGTAATAGATTCTTCCATAACTTTTGTGTTATTTATCCGATCGTAATGAAATTTACGCAGCTGATCAACATTGATAAAACATATATTTAAAGTCGTTTTGCAGGCATGCGGGTTGGTGCATTCGAAATTTGAAATAAACTTGATCTGCGTGTGGTATACAAGAGCCTGCATGCCAAGTTTGGTGTCTCTAGCTCTTATAGTCTCCGAGATCTGTGTGTTCATACTGACGGATGGACAGACGGACATGACTAGTTCGACTCGGCTGTTGGTGCTGATCACGAATATATGTATATAGCTTATATAGGCGGAAATGACTCTGCCTGTTACATACATTTGCAGTACTTTATAACTCCTTTTTTCCCATTTTTAATGGGAACAGGGTGTAAAGAACGTCAAGTCGGTTGAGCTGGTGGAATGGACTCAATTAGCTTCAGATAGATGGAGTGGCCCTACCCTCGAGACAATTTTCATTATTGACAAATTAATTGTCACCTTTTAACAAAATGAGGAACAGCAAAGCAGACTGATGGTAGCGACAGCAGGTTAACCAGACCTAAATAGCTAAAAGCTGTCATTTTTATACAATTATTGTACAACAATAGAGGGCCTCTCAAATCACATAATTATGATTAAATCGGAAAGATACTTCGGCCTTAATAAAACCGTAAACGCAAAACACGTAAAACATAGATTAGCGCCTTTTGTCAGCTACCATAAGCCTCGACCAAATTCATCAAACTCGTCTAATTGTCTTAAGTTAGCGCAAGATAATAAAATCGAGTCCAAAACAAGTAAGAATGCTCTAGTCGAGTGTGCCCGACTACGAGACTCCCTGCTCCCAACTTGCATTTCAAGCATTTCAGCGGCAACACAAGCAAGCAGCGCACTTAACGTGTCCAGTTCCTGTCAAACTGTTGTTTCTGCCTGCTGAGACGGGGGTAATAGATTCTTCCATAACTTTGGTTTTATTTATCCGATCGTAATGAAATTTACGCAACCGATCAACATTGATTAAACATATACTATGTGTACAAATGTTGTTTGTTGGCGACCTTTCTATGTTTTAAATAGAGGAGTTTAGCTGGCTTGAGGGCAAAAAATAAAAGCCGTATCTTAAAAATTGTGGCTGTGGGAGTTTTTTGCGATTTGGGGTGGTGCGGGGGGGTGCATCCGAAATTTGAAATAAACTTGATCTGCGTATGGTATACAGGAACCTGCTTGCCAAGTTCGGTGTCTCTAGCTCTTATAGTCTCTGAGATCGGCGCGTTCATACGAATAGACAGACGGACATGGCCAGATCGACTCGGCTGTTGATGCTGATCAAGAATATATATAGTTTATATGGTCGGAAATGCCTCCTTTTGCCTGTTACAAACATTTGCAGTACTTGATAACTCCCTTTTTCCCATTTTTAATGGGAACAGGGAGTAAAATGTCGTGAAAGCCGCATCGAAGTCGCTTAACTTTAATAATAAAGAACGCGACTCTTTCATTATTATAATCATATTTCCGGAATTCCAGAGATATGAAAAATGAATGGAGTTTGGGAGCCGCAGAGTATATCTCAAAATAAGCGGGATTTGCGTAATGGGTCAATAATTTTCAGGCTCGGGACGGGTAGGATGGGTCATGCCAGCTCATCAGTGCGATCAGTTTCAAAGCTCTTGACAGAAAATAATTTGGCCTTTGTGTCACCAAATTCGCAAATTCAATTCAAGGTCGGAAAAAATTTCTATTTTTCACCGGCTAACATAGTCATGGTCGGGCAATTTTAGGCCATTCCAACTAGTTATTCATTTAATATTTATACTCAAAAAACTAATTTAAATTTATATTTAATCAATAAAAACGACTCGACTGCCATGTTAACTCTGAAACTTCAACCCGCTCATCTCGGTTATTGGAAGCAAATTTTCTAAAACAACACGAATAACTTATATCTTTACAGATTCAAAATTTGCTCAATACAAATTTTATACCGATTTTTCACAAGGAAGGGTGCATTTCGCAAAATCGGTAGAGAAGATTTATATGTTTTTACACATATCTTCACAAATAAGTTAAATAAAAGAAAATTATAATCAACAATTGTTCATTTTTTGCTGGTAGATTTATTCAAAATAAGGTGTCAATTCTATTTTAAGCCCTAAAGTTAATAAATTAAGATAAGGAGCACATTACCGCTCAAAAGTCAAAGACAATGCGATATAGTCAATTTAAAATAAACATTATAAAATACATCCGTCCTTTGCCATTTCCATGCAAACGGCTTTGCTATTTTAAAAGCCCTCTTCCCAGGAAATCTATTAATATAAATCTTTTTCTCTGTAACTGTGAATTTGAAGTCTAAAATTAATGTTGTTAATGACAATTGTATCTTAAACACGCATAATATATTCCTAAAAAAAAGTATTTAATATATTTTAAAAAAAATTTATGCTCAATAATTAATCATTTTTTATTCAAAAAGTAGTTTATTATAACCAAGGGGAAAAGAAGCGCTTACACCTCGCACTTTTGTTTTTTTTAAGCGCTTACCTTAGTAATGTCAACAATATTTTAAAATTGTAGAATATATCTTAACACTCTGTCTGCCTATGGTATGTATCAACATATATACCAAGTTTGGTTCCTCTAGCTTGAAAACTGTGGAAAAAAACTGCGTTCATACCGACGGACAGACGGACATTTCTCAAACCCAATATATATATTTCTTCTTTTTTTCAAAAAAATTAAAAAAAGAGTGTAAACAGACTATAAGTATGTTTGATAAATTTTTTAAATTATGTAAGGCTTACTTTCCTTATAGATGTATGCTGAACAATTTATAATTTTTTTCAGCTGTCGTTCACTGTGTTAACGTTTCCCCTTGCAAAATCCAAATTTCATTATGACTTGCCGCTTGATTTGTTCTTTCAATTTGCACAATGGTTTTTTTCGATTGCCTTATAAAGGGTAAGTAAATTGGCATTGTGGTTACTTGCGGTACTTTTACGGAGACATATGAGAGCAGAGACTTATTACACTCGGTCTCTCAGATTTTGTTTTGTTCATTTAACTGTTTACTTCTCACTGCTAAATAATAGGTATGTAACCGATTTCTGAGTGCTTCAATGCTTCTTAAGTAATTTTTTGTAAGTCCACAGTAAGCGCTTCCATGGCGCTTACGTGTAAGGTTAGGGAAAGCGCTTCAATAGCTGTGTAAGCGATATGTATGCGTGAAACCAAAAAGAAACACCTGCTGGTATTATATGAAGTGTATATACCCTTATCTAGTGTGTAAGGACACCTTGAACAAAAGTTCAACTATAATTAAACAGACACGACAATGGCTTGAACCAAAAAGTTAATCATATTTTAATATGTCAGCCGTACTGAATAGAAATCCGTTAACAGGCGGACTAAGGGGAAAACCTAATTACAATAACAAAGCACTGAGGAGCGACTGCGAAATGTCATTAGCAAGACTTATGTATGTTGTCCGTGCCGGTGTTCATGTCTGTGTCGTGGTTAGCCCCAAGTTCCTATAATATCGTGGTTCGCATTGATTACAATCATTGGCTTAGTGGCAATTTGTAGACATTACACGTCCATGACCATGGCGTTGCCAGAATTTTCGTCTATGTCAAAACTTGTCACTTAATAGAATACTGGACTGTAATTTTTGTAATGCAGTCATTAATTTCATATTAACAAGGTGAGGATGGAAAATGACTTTGAGAGCATTTACTCGATATCTACTATTTGGACTTTAACATACTGAAACAAGTAAGAATGCTCTAGTCGAGTGTGCCCGACTACGAGACTCCCTGCTCCCTGAAAAAGGAAGAATGCTCTAGTTTAGTGTGCATTTCAAGCAGTTCAGCGACAATACAAGCAAGCAGCGCACTTAACGTGTCCAGTTCCTGTCAAACTGTTGTTTCTGCCTGCTGAGACGGGGGTAATAGATTGTTCCATAACTTTGGTCTTATATATCCGATCGTGGTGAAATTTACACAGCTGATCAACATTGATACAACATATATGTGTACCAAAAATCAAAGCTTTATCTTTAAAATTGTGTCTGTGAGCGTTTTTTGCGATTTGCAGGGGATGGATGTGCACCCGAAATTTGAAATAAACTTGATCTGCGTATGGTATACAGGAACCTGCATGCCAACTATGATCTAGGTGTCTCTAGCTCTTATAGTCTCTGAGATCGACGCGTTCATACGGATAGACAGACGGACATGGCCAGATCGACTCGACTGTTGATGCTGATCAAGAATATATATAGTTTATATATTCGGAAATGCCTCCTTCTGCCTGTTACATACATTTGCAGTACTTCAGAACTTGCTTTTACCCATTTTTAATGGGAACAGGGAGTAATTAAGAGGTAAGAATGCTCTAGTCGATTGAGTCTGACTCCCTGCACCTAGAAAGTCGCAATAACATCTCTCTATTCAATTGCACATAAAAGTGCATTACACACAGAGTGCATTATTTTACTTCAAGCAGTTGAACGGTAACGCAAGCAGACAAAGCGTCAAGATAATTATGCCACGCCCACCCCCGCCCATGCAACCAAGCAAAGTTTGTTTCTCCCAAACCTGTAGAACTGGCCCAACCAAATTTAAATTGTGGGCAAACCTTGAAGGATTTGAGGAAAAACACAATTGCCACGCCCACTTCGGAATCCGAAAAAGGGGCTAAAAAAGAGTATATCGCAGTCGGGTCCATCCGATCGCAACGTTCTTACTTGTTAAAATTGTGGCTGTGGGTTTTTATACTCCTTTTAATTTTTTTGAAAAAAAAAAATATTGGGTTTTTGAAATGTGTGTCCGTCTGTCTGTATGAACGCAGTTTTTTCCACAGTTTTGGAGCTAGAGCAACCAAAATTGGTATACATGTTGATATAACCCCCCCAGCTAGAATTACCAAATTTTGCTGGTTGAATTCTGTTGTTCTGTTAAATAGATTGGATAAAAATAATTTTGACCCGCTCCCCCGCCTTTCCTCCGCCCTTGCAATCAAGCAAAGTTTGTTTCCCTAGCTCTTATAGTCTCTGAAATCGACGCGTTCATACAGACGAACGAAAAGACAGAGACGCGGACGGACAGACAGACGGATAGACAGATGGACATGGGTAGTTCGATTCGGTTGTTAATGCTAATAATCAAGAATATACAACCCTTTTTTTTCTGATACTTTTCGTTACCTGCCTCTTACATACATTTGAAGTACTTTATTACTCCCTTTTATCCATTTTTGATGGGGAGTAAAAGTATGCAAATCGAATTAATGTTCAATAGGTTGTAACTTATTCATGACGTGTGAGTCTTTAAAATTCAATGTAAATATCCGTATACATATTTTAAGCAAAGTTTTAACTACTAGTTGAATGTAAGCCTTGTAACAAACTTAAGTACATTTTTAAATTCGAGCTCATACTAATTTCCGACTAAAGAACTATAGTGCATTTTCATTTTGGTGTCTTTCCCCTTTTTTTGAAAATTACACAGGCCTACAGTGTTTTTGGTGCCCGAGATTTGACGGTAGATTTTGGTAGAGAGTATACCTACAACTAAAACTACTTACACCGTGCGCCGTGCACAAAATTACGTGCAGTTTTTGAAAAAATCGCAGTTTTTGTGTTTTTGCGATGTAGGACTGTATTTTTTACTCCCTGTTCTAATTAAAAATGGGAAAATGGGAGTTATAAAGTACTGCAAATGTGTATAACAGGCAGAAGGAGGCATTTCCGACTATATGAAGTATACATATTCTTGACCAGCATTAACAGCCGAGGCGAACTAGCCATGTCCGTCTGTCTGTCCGTATGAACACACAGATCTCGGAGACTATAAGAGCTAGAGACACCAAACTTGGCATGTAGGTTCCTGTATACCATACGCAGATCGACTTTATTTCAAATTTCAGATGCACACATTTTTACTTGTTACATATATCTGCGGCTATAGAAATCTGATCAAATAAAAAAAGAATTCCAAAAAAAGATAATTCAACATGCTATGTATATATGATACCCTGAATGTATTTAAATATAATTAGTAGTTTGCGTGTAATCTTTTTCTAAGCTAAGAACATTTTTTAGAAAAAAATTTCAATATCCATTTTCAATCAACTGCAAAAACCAGAAAATGGTAGAAAAAAAAAATGTTTTTCATCTATGAACGTTTACGTTGTTTATTTATAAAGCATTTATAATATTTTTGAAAAAAAACGACTCACTAATAGCAAAGTTATTAGCTTTTTAGTGACCTTAGCCGAAATCAACAATTTGCATTTTTTTAAAACGGTGAATGAAGTCTTACTTGTCGGTATTGTCTCTACCGAAATCTACCATCAAACCTCGTGCACCACACAAAAAATTTCATTTTGTTGGCATGTGTAATTGATTCAATCCATTTGCTAATTAATTCTAAAGTTCAATTATCTATTATAATTTCAATTCATTCCACAGGACATTGGACACAATCACCAGGCAGCGACAATTTCGATTCAAACATACGCACATACGCCCACAGTGGCAGACACTTTCATATTTTAAGCTGTAAAATAAATCTCTAGATGTTGCAAACGAATGGCACGTGACCTTTGACACATTAGTGTCAGTTGTTGTCTGAGAGATGCAGCCATTAAAATCGAAAGTCGAGCAACACACACGCACACATGTATACTTATGATCATGAGTATGCAGCAGGGATATGGCAAGTCAAAGGACAAACAGCATGACGAGGCAATTTACGCAATTGTTGTCAAATTAAAGTGCATCCGCTTCGATGGTCATTTAAAGCCCAATGTCGCCGCCAACAACGTCAACACCCCAACCAACACGTAGCACACAAACAGAAACACGCACGTAATGAGCCAACGCATCATGTACGCTTTTCAAAAACAGTTGGAAAATCTTCACGTCACTTGCCTCCTTGTGTGAATACTGCGACAATGTTGACGTTAATAAATTATAAAATGAAACTAATGGCAAAACACAACGAACACAAAGACCAAGGTTCAGTACGTGGTTGCGGGGGTGATTTTAAAACTGTAATTGTCATTTGCCGAGGGTTGCAAACCACGTAATGAGAGCAAATTGTTCCAACCCATCTAGAGCCCCCCTTCAGCACAGCCACCAGCCAGAAAACAGTTTGGCAGAAAAGTAACCATCGTTACCAGTGCGAGATATCTTTTCAGTGGTTGCGCCAGTTTTTTTTTGCAAATTTTGCAAAACGTCTTTATAATAATTTAATATTACTCATACGACATGTAAGTTAATAAAGAATTAATTTTTGTCATATGCTGTTAAATTAATTTTGAGAACGTGCTTTGCAATGCACATCTGCAAGCAGAACTAGCCCTGACACGCCCAAAAGACCACTTGAACACTACTAAACAACTCAAGCTGCTTGTCCAGGGGAAAAACACACCTGTAAATGTCATGGCTGTAACATCGGAAACGAGACAGTGGAGTTGTAATCGGAGTCCCCATTGCCGACAGATCCAAATCGCCGACAACCAATCAAAAATCATGAAAATCCATGTACCATAGTTGCAGTCGAAAGCTCCTGACTTTTAAATAATCTGTTCGCATTCGGGAGGGATTGAGATCGAGGAATGCTTGAGAATTATGTTTTTTGCGCCAATTTTAAGCAGACCGTAAGCTATGACTTTGATTTGCAGGGGTTAGAATAGTGATGGCACGATTAACCGAAAAATTATGTAATCAGCTATTGTATCGTTAATTTCCTCTCGATAAATTGACAAATTCAATTATTCCCAAAATAACCGCTACAGAAAAATGGAACAGATTTATAACAAAACTGCTCTTGTTATACTCATTTTTTAATTTTTTTGAAAAAAAAAAACAAAAAAAATAAATCTGACTGCAACGTTCTTACTTGTTATAATCTTTTTCCATTTAAAAAAAAAAAAAATAATATATTGGGTTTGTGAAATGTCCGTCTGTCCGTCCGTCTGTCAGTCTGTCCGTCCGTATAAACGCATTTTTTTTGACAGTTTTGAAGCTAGAGCAACCTAACACATGTTTGTATATACCACAGGCAGACAAAGTATCAAGATCTAACCCCACCCCCACACCTTCCCCCACAAACCACAAAAAACTATATCTTCCACGAATTTAGCACAAGGTCTACTAATCACTTCCTTGATTAATCTGACTAAAAAAATTCGGCCACGCCCAACTCCCCCCCCCCCCCCCCACCCTTTGTGTTTTGCCAAATAGCTTGACCAAATTCACTATGTCCAAATTAAAGCACGTTTTACATGTATTGACCAATTTTTATCAAAATCGGATCACTATATCTTATAGTTGCATAGAAACAATCGGTTGAAAAATAAGCTCTCATATGCAAAACTTTTCTGCAAAGGTACATACAGTCTGTCAAATAATTGTTTGCAAAATGAAAAAAGCCAAATTCAACTTTAACTTAAAAATTTATTAACAATAGAGCATTTTTCAAGTTTTTGTTTTTACAGATATATGTTTTGTTGTATTAATGATAGATAAAACTAAAAAATAATAACATAAATATTTCCAAAAACAAAAATAAAACAAGAAAAACAAAAAATTACAAATTTCATAGAGTCAAGTAATTGTTTGCAAAATGCAAACAAATGTCAAGCAGCGACTTGAAACTGACCAACGGGACTTCTAACGGGACTTTTGCCGGGAATTTGAATGAGCTGCATTTTTGGAATGTACTGTGTGCGTATTTAGTTTGATTTTGACTTCGGCAGTGTGCATAATTAGCTGGAAAGAACGTTTTTGACAATGCCAGGAAAGCGTACAGATGATAGTTTAGTTTAGCTCCGTTTGGCAACCCTTTTCTTTAAAAATGCCCACAAATTTTCGATGGGGTTAAGGTCAGGGCTCTGGGCAGAGGTATCTATGACCTTGCTGCAGTTGTGGAGCGCCCAGATCCGACACAGCAGAGATTTGTGCTTAGGATCGTTGTCCTGGTACAATTTGTATTTTAGCTTGTTGGAGTTTTGGGTGTCGAAGAAGCCAAAATTTTGTGCGCTTGTCGTCAATTCGTTTTTTAAGATATCCATATAAAACTCCTTGGTCATGACATCGTTAAAAATTCGCAGCACTCCAACTCCTTTCGATGAAAAACATAACATTTCTTTCTCGTTTATTAAATAAAAACTTATTTAAAAAATATAAAATATAAAAAAATATAAAATTATCAAATGTATTCTTACATGTATTTTGAAAACAAAATTAGTTTTGTAGAAATTGAAAATCAGTTTATTTTATGCATCTGCAGTTAAATGCAGAGCTTAATACAAAAGCAATCGACACTTTTGCTATTTGTGTGAACACAAAGTATGTATGCGAACGAATAAAGAGTGCAAAGAAAAAGCAGAGAGAGCCTGCGCTCATTTTGCAAGTGATGCGTGTATGCGTATACACGCAAACAAAAATATAAATTTTTTGTGGCAGAGCGAGAAAGCAATATTGAAAGGCAATATTAAATACAAAATTAAAAGTGAAAAGCCTGTTTTCATCCCACTTTCCGCCAAATTTTCCGAAAAATTGGTGTGCAGTTATTATTGAATTTTTTGTATAGATTTTTTAAAATTAGTTTGAAGCTGATCGGATGATAAACAAAAAGTTGCATGCTACGGTTTTCCGCGAACGTACGACATTTCCCGACCGATCTTAGTACGCACTTTCAGCATAAGTCGAAACTTCTGTGCTAAATTCAGCCTTCTAGCTCTTATGGTGTGGACTGTGCTACAATTGTAAATCAGTCAGTCAGTCAGCATGAATACGTTTCGCCGATAATGCTTCCTTCTGCGTGTTACAAAAATTTGCAGTACTTAAATACTCCCCATTTTAACTGGGAACAGGGAGTAAAAACTATTTTCGTGATAAGGGACCTCTAATGTATCATTATTTTCAATATCGGCCCAACTGAACGCGAAAAGCCTCAAATGGTTGCATAGTGTAATTTGATGATTGACAACGTACAGATCCCCTTTTTATACCCTTGCAGAGTGTATAATAATTTTGTCACGAAATGTATAACGCATTGATCAACAGCTGATTCATGTCCGTCTGTCCGTCCGAAGCTTCGTCTTATTGCACGTAGTACTTATAGTTCAATTGGCCAGATCGCACCACTATTACATATAGCTGCCATAGGAACGATCGGTTCAAAATAAGTTTTTGTATCAAAAACTTTATTTCGTTTTTCAAAACAGCTCGACCAAACTCACTGTATCTAAGTTTAAGCACTTTCCACATATACAGACAAGGTTTCATCGAAATCGGACTTCAATAACTTAAAGCTGCCACAGGAAAAATTTGTTAAAAAATTAGATTTCTTATGCAAAACTTTTCTGCAGGGCATATGTCTTCGATAACATTTCTTTCTTGTTTCATTGTCAAATGATGTAATCAAGTGATTGAATTGGTCTGTGAATATCTAACTAACTGATTGCCTGACTTCCTTTTTTTGACAATATGCTTTTAATCAAGCCGCAAAAGGCAAAGTAATTTAAATTTTCAAATTATTTCCACTAAAAAGGACGAGAGTGATGATGCGATGGATATGATGACAGGGTATACGGTATACTAATGGAATGGGTGGTTGAAGGCGTTCAAACGAAGTTACCAACTATTCAAGCAGTAAAATGTACACACAAGTGTGCACATACATATTTAAATTAGGTACACATAATAAAGCCAATGAGTAATTTAGCTGAATTGTCAACAATTGAATAAATTTTCCAATTGCCTGCGTTTTCGCATTAGTATTGGAAGAATTCCTGCCCTCACACAATTCACACCACTTCCTTGAGTATGTATATGTGCGCGTGTTACGTTATCCTCCTCTTCTTTTTGATTCCCTTGCCTGTCTATTCTCATGCTGCCGCACTTCGCCATTCATTCAAATGAGTCTGACGACATCGTCGACCAACAATTTGAACCCTTTCAGGGTCTGACCTGGGGAATGGGGGCAGTGAGAGAACTAAGAATTGGTTGCTCTAAATAGTGGGGTTGCAATCGTTCGTTGGTTGTCTGAATTTGGCAAGTCTTTGAAGTTGTTTTCGGGCTTCTGGTTTTTTACGGCCGTCGTCGCACTCGCAGGCACAGCACAAATTGAGTGTTTGTTTCATTTTTACATTGACACCCATTTTTCAACTCGCTTAGCACTCGTATATGCTACATTCACACATATATTTTCATAAGAACATTTGTATATGCCATATCTACCTACAAGTACACACATATGCACGTGCATTACCTAAGCATATGTATGAAAGTATATAATACAGATGGGCAATTCTCCAATGTCGAACGCGACATTCGTACGCATTCAAAATAAAAAATATCATATAGGGCATTCTCTGACAAAAAAGCACTTTAAAAAAAAATTGTTTTCAAGTTTCTGGCAATGATATATGTTGAAGTGTACATAAAAACAAGTAAGAATGCTCTTGTCGAGTGTGCCCGACTACGAGACTCCCTGCTCCCAACTTGAATTTCAAGCAGCTCAGCGCCAACACAAGCAAGCAGCCCACTTAACTTGTCCAGTGCATGTCAAACTGTTGTTGCTGTCTACTGAGACGGGGGTAATAGATTCTTCTATAACTTTGGTGTTATTTATCCGATCGTGATGAAATTTACACAGCTGATCAACATGGCCATAAAATATATGTGTACCAAAAATTAAAGCGTTATCTTTAAAATTGTGGCTGTGTGATTTTTTTTTTTGATTTGCGGGAGTACGGGGGGTTGCACCCGAAATTTGAAATAAACTTGATCTGCGCATGGTATACAGGAACCTGCATGCCAAGCTTGGTGTCCGTAGCTCTTATAATCTCTGAGATCTGTGCGTTCATACAGACAGACAGACGGACAGACAGACATGGCTAGTTCGTCTCGGCTGTTGATCCTGATCAAGACTATATATAGTTTATATAGTCGGAAATGCCTCCTTCGGTCTGTTACACACATTTGCAGTACTTTTTCCCATTTTTAATGAGAACAGGGAGTAAAAAGAGTATATTCGGTTTGTGAAATGTCCGTCTGTATGAATGCAGCTATTTTCCACAGTTTTGAAGCTAGAGCAACCAAATTTGGTAAATTTGAGTGGCAAACAACTTAGATGCAGCGTCTAATGGACAACAATATAGTTATAGTATATAGATTAATAAAATAGTGTTCTGCTGTATACAAGTTTGCCTGAGAGCATTTTATTATTGCGTATCCATAGGAACATAAAATATCCTATCAATATTAGATTGCAAGTCTGTGTTGAGGCTCTGTAAAGTCAACTTGGCACTTGTTATTGTCGAAAAAATCCATGTTCACATACTCTAGGTCGCATTCCATGCACTTCAAATGTACATGAGCACATAGAAGGTGGCAACGCTGCACTCTGAAATACACGCGTTTTAAGCTCGTGGGGATGAGGTGCATTGCGAAAAAATGCAGTCAGTTGTAAAAACGTGAAAATGAGATAACCAAATTCAATAAAAGCATGAAGATATGAAAAGACAGCAACCTGAGAAAAAGGACCTAATTCGTTGATACAAATAAAAAATTTGAATTTAAGGAGACACATGTAATGCAAAACAAAATTAAGAGTCAGTTTATTTGATTGAGTGAACTGAGCAATTATTAATTGCAATTAATTTATTTTAATAAAATAAACCGATTAAACGTTCTATCAAATAAAATTTAAAATTGTCATAAGTAGCAAACAAACTTTTCTCGTTTTTTACTCTCTGTTGCCAATAAAAATGGAAAAAGGGAGTTAGTTATAAAGTACTGCAAATGTATGTAACTGGCAGAAGCAAGCATTTCCGATAGATATATTTTTGATCATCATGTGTCCATCTGTCCGTCCGTCTTTATGAACACACAGATCTCGGAAACTGCAAGAGCTAGAGACACCAAACTTGTCATGCAGATTCCTGTAGATCAAGTTTATTTCAAATTTCGGATATTTAAAGCAAATCGCACAAAAACTCAACTTACGCTCTGTTCCACACAAGGCATTGAATTTTCCGAAAATTTGGTAAGCAGTTTTAATTTTATATAGATCTTTGGAAACGAATTTGAAGTAAATCGCTCAAAAACTGTCCACCTTCCACTTTTCACCCAGTGGGACATTTTAAACGTAGCATGTATGCAAAATTAGTTTTGTGAAAACTGAAAATAAGTTGGATTTATTCAGCTGCGGTTTAATTCACAGCGTCAATACAGAAACAAACTGCACTTTTGCTGTTTGTGTGAATACATACATATGTACGTATGCAAACGAATAAAGAGTGCAAAGCAGAGAGCGGCGCGCCGTTCAGTTTGCAATGAATGCGTACGCACACATACGAAAATGTACGAATCATTTTTCGGTGCTTGCATACTTATACACATAAGGCCCTCTGTCAACATGCGATAGAGTGAGAAAACAATAACGAAGGGTATGCAAAGTACAGTACAAAGTGATATGCCTACCTCTTTCGCAGGCACAAAATTATAAGTTAATAGCCTGTTTTCCACCCACTTTCCACCGAGTTTTCCGAAAAATTGGGTTGCAGTTATTGATAAATTTGTAATAAATATCTTTTAAAATAAGTTTGAAGCTGATCGAATGATAAGCAAAAAAGTCGCAAGCAACTTATTTCCACGAATTTTCGACATCTCCTGAACCAACCTCCGCGAACAGTACGTACTTTCAGCATAAGACGAAACAACTGAAAATTCGGCCTTCTAGCTCTTATGTTTTTGCATGTGCGAGCGTTGCAATCAGTCAGTCAGTCATCCAGGCTTAACACTTTTATACATATACAAAAATATACCAGCGGCTTCGCCCGTCAGTCCATATCTGTGAACTTTATTACCATTTCCCGCCTGTGTGCTTACATTTTTCTCACTCTGACTCACACGCTTTTTATACTCTTTTTTTTAACTTTTTTGAAAAAAAAGGAAAAAAGAGTATATTGGGTTTGTGAAATGTCCGTCCGTCCGTCTGTCTGTCCGTCTGTCCGTCTGTATGAACGCAGGTTTTTTCCACAGTTTTGAAGCTAGAGCAACCAAACTTGGTATACATGTTGGTATATACCATAGTAAAACAAAGTGTCAAGTAATTGATGGCAAAACTTTAAAGATTTGAGCAGAAATTCAATTGCCACGCCCACTAACTCCGCAAAGAGGCGAAAAAAAGAGTATATCGCAGTCGGGTGCATCCGACTGCAACGTTCTTACTTGTTATTTCCTTGCAGAGGGTAGTATATTGGTATATATGTGACGCATTGAAGGAGACGTCACAGGTAAAATTTTGTATATTCGTGATCAACATCAACAGCCGAGTCATGGCCGTCTGTCTGTCCGTCTGTTTATATAAGAACTAGTCCATCAGTTTAAGAGCTTACTTGATGAAACTTGACACAGATACTTATTCTTTCTGCAATCAGTACATATGTACAGTACGAAATCGGTCAGATCAGACGACTATAACATGTAGCTGCCATAGGAACGATCGGTTGAAAATTTAGGTTTTGTATGAACAACTTTTTTGTTTTTCATACAAAAACGCCGTCACAACAGGGCCATGTGTAGAGGGCACTTGGTCAACAGCAACAACAGCGGCAATTTCAAAGCCCCTTTACCACCTCTAATATCAAAGAAAGTGCAGACGGACCTCCACGGCCAGGAGAACCCCAGGCTCCGAGGGAAATGCAGAGGCAGCCGCGGCTTAAAAGTCGGGAAGAGTCACTGCCAACTCGCGTGCATCCCGGTGGATTGCCGTACGCGGCAAAGAAGGTGAAGGTGGCCGTGCTGCCTGCGGAAAACCCGCAGGTAAGTCTCAGTTACGGAGAACTCTCTGCGCTCGAAGAGGCCATCCTCGACGAGATGGGTGTCTTCGGGATGGGACACCCCGCTCTTCTTCTCGGGCATTCACCTCAGAGTGGGTCACCTGGTGGCTGAATGCGCTGATCAAGGGACAGCCGACTGATTGATGAGCGTGCTGCGAAGGCTTGTCACTTGGAAAGGGGCCCTGGACTTAAGGACATGGGACGATATACCCTCGTCATACAACATGACCATCTTCTGCCCAAGAAGTGCAGATCGGTCCAATGAAAATATTTTGGCTCTGCTGAAGAGCATAGACGAAGTCTTGAGGGATGAGATAGTCGCCCAGGACCATCTGGACTCACAAAGGCTGCAAAGCCAAAGACAATCCCAAGGGCACGCACCTGGCCTCAGACTGCATTCACCAGCGGGTCAAGTGATCATCTGGTAGATCCCTCTGATGTACTGGAAGATCTGGCCGAGGTTGAGGACCTGGCGTAGATGACGCTTGACCCAAATGTGATGGATAGCATGGACCTCAAAACTAACGAGGAGCTGGAAGAGCACTTGCTCGAGTCAGCTAACAAAGCCGATGTCACCTTGACAATCTGAGGCGATGAGGTAGGATCCCGCCCTCATACGCCCATGTTAGAGCTCATCCTCTAACATTACGAAAGTCACGGGCTAAGGCAGCCGTGGCGAAGGATTTAAAAGTAATCTGCGAGCAATGGGAAATATCTCCTGGAGCATGTATAGTTATTAGGAAGGATATAAATTATACTGTCCTTTCAGAATTCCTGACTAAAGACTGCATCCCAATCACAATTCAAACGATTGGAGCTGCCACTTCCATGGTGGGAGCATCGGCGTACTTTGCTGGAGACATAGCCTGCCCACGTGTGCTTTGTGGAATACTGCAGGAACCAGCAGATCCAAATCATAGTGGTATGCGATGTGAACGCGCACCATGTGATTTGGGAAAGCACTGACGTCAATACAAGGAGTGAGTGCTTTATACTAAAAAATAATTTAGAAGTAGGTAATGTCGGGGCAGAGCCGACATTTTTAGCTAGAGTAAGGGAAGAAGTATTACACATCACCTTAATCAGCCGGTCACTGAAGCCACGTCTCAGGGACTAGCACTTATCTCCAGAAGAATCTATGTCTGATCACAGAACCATACTGTTCAAACTAAAAACAAATATAAACAACAGCAAACCTAAGCGTAATCCCAGAAAAATAAACTGGGATTAATTTAACGAAACTCTAGAAATCAATCTGTCCAATGAGACGTCAGCCATACCCAATCATCCACTGGAACTAGAAAGAATTGTAGCCTTAACAGGAGCATTATCCATGCCTTTGAGCTGTCTATTAGGGAGACAGCACAAAGAAAAGGATGCCCCTTGGTGGAACGATAGTCTTGAAAGGCGTTGCCACACCACACGACACCTTTTTAATAGTGCGAGGAGAAACGAGAACTTGGACTTAAACCGCTGTAGTCTGACCTCCTACAATAATTAGATCAGGAAGGTTAAGCGTAAAAATTACAGGGATTTCTGTGAGTCTATAGAGACGACTAATGAAGGAGCCCGACTGCACAAAGTGCTATCAAAACGGGCCCCTGAGAAAAATATGTCCCTCAACAAGGGCGATAACACGTTTACCGCCAATAACATGGAGAAATAAGAACTCCTATTTAAAACTCACTTCCCAGACAGTGTAAGCACAATTGAAAGAGGTGTTCAAATAGGAAATAGCCCCAGATCAAGAGATATCGATGGGGCTTTGGCTAAATCCTTAGTCACTATGGGTCAGCTAAAATGGGCCATTTCAAAATTCCAACTATATAAGTCACCCGGCCTGGATGGGATCTCACCTACCTTCCTGCAGAAAGGGCAGGATCACATACTGCCAGTTCTCAGGAGGATAATGATAGGCAGCCTGACACTTGGATATAACCAAGTGCATGGAATAGAGCGAGGGTTGTCTTAATCCCCAAGATAGGGAAGGAAGACAGACCCATCAGCTTAACATCGTTTTTACTGAAAACGTTTGGAAAGCTGAAAGGAGCAGCCAACGCAGCATGCATATAGAGCAGGTCGTTACACAGACACAGCATTGTATCAACTGCGAAATACTTTCGGGAGGGCAGTTGAGAACAAAGAGGTGGCAATCTGTGCAAAAACTTCCATTTTTTGTAAAGTCCGCAAAGCAACTTTAAACAAGCATACCTTTTTTTCAAAAACAGTTAATCTTTTATTTTAAAAAACAGGTTTAAAAGTCCTGAATTTTGCAAAAAAATGCATTAAAATATACTAATGTTTACGTACGAAAGTAACATCCGCAACGCAGGATTACCCCATATAGTAGTAACGTTTCATTGAATTTTAACAAAAAACTTGGTTTATCTGTGATAAATGGCTGTAAGTACTGTAAGCTGTAAATAAGTAAAGAAATGTTATATTCGGCGTGCCGATGATGTATACAGTTGCAGAAAAGATTTGCATGAGAAAACTTATTTTTCAACTGATTGTTCCTATGTCAGCTATAAGATAAAGAAGTCCGACTTCAATGAAGTTTTAACATCATGTATAAAACTGTTTACTCCCTGTTAACATTAAAAATGGAAAAAATGGAGTCATAAAGTACTTAAAATGTGTGTAACAGACAGAAGGAGGCATTTCCAACTATATATAGTATATAGATCAGCGGTGCACAGCCCCATAGCTCCCGAGCGCAACAAAAAGCGACGCGCGCACACGTATGTGAGCGAAGCGAAGCGACAACCATTTGCTTCGATCTTTTTGTAGCGCCCGAAGTAGCAAGCTACACATCGTTCGTGTACCGAATGCCAGCAAAGCTGAGCGATTTCTTTGTGCGCGCGTTCAGTTGTTCGCTGATTTTTGACAAAGCAACAACTAACAGCGGCCGCACAGAAACCAGCACTGAGAAAAACTTTCCTCTTATTCATATTTACATTTATATTTTATTATAAGATATTTTATATTATTATTAGATTATCATATTAATAAGATTAAATAAGTATAAGCCCTAAGAGTAAGTTTAAGTCTGTAAATTACTAAAAAGTAATTTGAAATAAAATCTCAGACCATAAAGAAAATGCTACCGAATTCGTTATTTGCGAAAATAATTATAGTAGCCCTCAATGCATAACTTCTGGGCTCGCCGTTGGGTCATGCAAGCGTTGCAACATTAAGCGGCATTATTGGGAAGTCCACCCCCACTTTGGAACTTTCGACAGTGCTAAACTAGGAAATAAATTTTCCGAACTAAAAGCATTTTTCGACACCGAAAACGAATCGCACAGCCAATTCAGCGGTGTTGCGGTCAATGTTTTGGCTTTGGAATTGGCTAAGCAGGGTCGTCTTTTTTCTGACGGAATTTATTTAAAAAATGTTATCAAATCAACTGTTGGCTGCTTTGCAGAAGGCAAATCAATGTTGGATACTATCGATGAGATTCCAGCATCGCGAACAACGATGGCTAGACGCACCGATTTTTTTTCAATCTGTATTGACGAGACCACTGATATAAACGGCATAGCTCAATTGGCCGTGTGTGCTAGGACCATTAATAAGAATTTTGATATATCCGAAAATGTTCTCAATATTATTCCGTACCTCAGTAACGTCACCGTAGAAAATATATACAATGCTCTTGATGAAAACGTGTTTTCTTTGGGATATAATCATAAATTATCAGCAATTTGCACAGATGGTGCTTGGGTTATGGTTGGAAAATCGGCAGATTTCCAAGGATTTGCTAAAAAAAATAATGGAATGCATGCATTATACACTAACAATCCCTGGTTGCAAAAAATCTCCAATGTCAGCCCTTGCAAGAGACTATGTAAATAAATAAATAAATTAAGAGGCGGTCACCGTGCCTTAAGGCATCGTAAACTGAAATTGTTTTTGCAGGAGATAAATGCCGAGCATGGGGACTTGCTCCTTTATACAGAAGTCAGGTGGTTAAGTCCTGGAAAAGCACTCGCCAGGTTTTTCGAATTATTTGACGATATTGCATGGTTTTTAAAAAATATAGATTTCCCAGATTTTCCTGGTCTCTTAAAAGTATTTTCGAGTGCAGATTTTTTAACAAGCCTTGAGCTTAAATCTCAAATTACAAGGTAAAAATAGGAATATTTTAGAACTTGTTTCAACAATTAGTATTTCTAAAAATAAGTATTATGAAATAATACAAAAACTCAAAGCTGACACTTTTTTTAATTTTAAGAGCTTTTCCAATGTATATGGTAAGAAACCTAACAGAACAGGAGTGCAGGTATATATAACGGTAATGACCAAAATTATGGATGATTGGGACAGGCGGATTGCTGATTTTGAACAAGTTGTCCCATACATATATATTTTTTGTAAACAATTTGACAATAATATGTATAATCTAGGCCCAGAAATTGAACAGGAACTAATGAAAATCCAGTCAGATGAGTCATTGCCCAAAGTCGGAGGAATTGAGTTTTCGAGGCAACTGGATTTTAATAAGTATTCAAATCTTGTTAAAAATTTGCAACGAATGCTCTCAACGTTTGGGTCGACCTTTTTGTGCGAATTAACCTTTTCTATTTTTATATTTATACAAAACAGTTATAGAAACTCGTTGTCTAATAGGCAACTTGAAAATTTAGTTAGAATTAAGTGTTGCTCACTAAATATTAATATTGAAAATATTCACTAGATGTTAGTAGCTGTACTTTGCACTTTTTATACTCTTTTTTTAATTTTTTGAAAAAAAAAAAAAAAAGAAAAAAGAGTATATTGGGTTTGTGAAATGTCCGTCTGTCTGTCCGTCTGTATGAACGCAGTTTTTCCACAGTTTTGAAGCTAGAGCAACCAAACCAAAACCAAAGAATATCCACGCTTTTTATTTTCTATCCCTTGTCTTGCTTTTATTACAAGTGTGCGTGAGCGGCCTAATACTTTTGCAACTTTACTTTCGCACCATGAATCAGGCATAAGTGTTATAATTTCCTTCTTTTTTTTTTCAAAATGCTAGTGATTGGATTTTGAAACAAATCTTTCAATTTCTCAATAATTTCGGAAAAATGAGAAGAAGATTCGTTCTCGGCGATGGGTGTAACATTGCTATCAAAAAACCAATCGCTGTCCATTTCGTTCTCTGATTCGACTTGCATGATCACTTCTGGTATTAAAATTCCAGGAATTTCAATGACAAAATCATCAGGCCAACCATTTTTGAAAACTTTTTTGCGACATTTATCGCACAAAAACATTGTACTTGGTACATTTTTACCAGTAATTTGTGATCCGCAACTGAAAGGATTTAAACAATTATTTGCAGGCATTTTTTATTTAGAAAAATTTCATAAATATATATACTTAATATTAATACTTTGTAAGTTTCGAAGAAAGGTGTTCCGAAAAGCACAATAAATACTATAAAACAGCTGTCAAAAGGGAAAAGTCACGCTAAATTTTTAACAAACATTGCATCTGCAGCGAAATATGGAGGCAGTTAAGCGAATTATACTCTACATCAGTGGTAAGCAGCAAATTTTGTAAAAAACGGTTGTTTTTTTTTTTGCGCAGTTATCTCGAGCACGTTTCTTGAATTCTGTTGTAGTTGGCTCGACGATGTCGAACAAGCCGACAAGCAGGCGCCAATTGCCAAAATCAGCGACGCGAGAACGAAATTGGTGAAGTGACCTGCTCACATATTCGTCCGCAGCTCGTACAAACCTTACTGTCCCAAAATGAAATTTGGGGTATGAAAGGGTAATGAAATAAGGCACATTTTGAGATAGTTTTGAAAAAAATTGAAGGGGGAAAAAGGGGGAAATTTAAGAAACAAAAGCTTTTTTTTAAATTATAAATAATTTTATTAGAAAGTTTAGAAAATTCTTTACAAAATACATTCCTAAAATTTTCAAATCGATTCATCCGAGTAAAAGTTATAGACATTTGAAAATTTTACGGCAGCTACATTAAGACCCTCATAACATAAAAAAAATTACTCCAAATACTTGTTTATATGTACACTTCAACATATATCATTGCCAGAAATATTAAAACAATTTTGTTTAAAAGTGCTTTTTTATCAGAAAATGCCCAATACACTTTATTTTTCTAAATAAATTAAAAAAAGAGTGTTAAAATTCATTTACTTTGGTTAAAGAAATAATTCAACATAATTTGTAAAAGTTTATATTGAGCATAGACAATTTTCTGCATATTAATGCATCTTATATGCATTTTATATCACACCTGGGTTTCAAAGGGTAGAAAATCCATACTTCCGTTTATAATCCCATAATTTTTTTTGTTTACTCTAAACATAGAAAATATACTCGTATACTGTGGAAATTCTCAATGGTTTGTAGATATTCATACTCTTTTTGCAGAATTTTATTTTATTTTTTTTGTGGAAAATTTTGTAGACTTAAAAATATTAATTTTTTCTTAGTGTAGTAGAAAGTATTTTTAAGGTCTTTGGTACATACAACATAATTTTTACTATGCTTTTAAATGCAATTCATAATGTTTCGTAAGCATTTAAAAAGACTTTTTCGATACTACCGATAAATAGTTTCACCGATGGCTTTCTGTCTTAATTTATACACATTTGCAGAGGAATGTAGACATCATTTTTCCGATAAGACATTTTTTTTAACATTTTACACCCAATATTGCCCAATTCAATGGGTATGGGTCAGAAAAAGAAGAGTAATAACACCAGCAAGAACCTACCGTAACTGGATGTTTCAAATACGATTAATCTGTTACCATTACGTGTCAAGCCAAGAACTAACCTTAAGGAATGAAATATTGAAAAAAAAAAAATTGCAGCGTCAACAGCGGTATTGACTGCTGACTGTTGCTTGATAATTATAGACTACATTTAAGAGAAACATAAAGCATAATGGCATGTTATGAGCGGCTGACGCTCAGGCAGCTGGCCAACGTGCCAAGCGCTTCCATGTCAATTGATTTAAAATATAACAACCACATAACAGTATCAAATAGAAACAAGAGCAAACAAATATTACACATGTATTCTCAAACAATTGTTTGTGTGTGTGAAAATACAGTCGAAATTCGCTTACTCAGACTCCTCTAAGTCAAAATTTCTGTAACGCGTCCTGAATTACGTGGCAATGGCGTTTAGTACAGAATTGTGTAGAATTTTTCTTCTATAACTCGAACATTCACATCTCAAATTTCTTTATAACTCGAACTTAAAATTGGCATGTGCATTGAAGCAAGAGCCACCTAACTTGGTATCTCCCGTCTCCATAACTCGATTTTTTTTTGTGGTAGATAGGGATTCGTGTTAACGGGGCTGTACTGTATTTAAAATGAAGAAGAGAAAAATGCCTGAGCTCGCATTTTAGACAGAACCACCATTTCCCGTCAGGTGTCACCCGGTGTTCGATTCGCTGTGAAACTCGAGAGCTCCCAATACAATGGCTAATCAATGTATTGTGATGCGATTGCAAGCGATAACAGCTCGCAAATGTATCGCATCGTATGTACCTAAACATATGTACATATGTATGAAGTTGACAAATAAATAAACAAGAAACATGATTTATTCAATGCGTTTACTTGAGTGCACAACCACCTCCCCGCCCACCAACCTTCTTAAGTGACAGGATATGTCAAGGATATCCGCTACGAATAAGTTTCTCATATTTGCACGTACATGTGCGTTTAATTTTTCCGCTTGTCTAAATGATAAATGCGTTTCGGGACTATTCTATTCTATATTCATTGATCCACGCCAGTTAATCGAAAGAAGAACGGCAATAGCAACAAACGATGGTGTCGCCATTCAGGAAGCTCAAGCTTTACACATGAAATGTCCTGTTTCGATAGGAGCAATATTTCAAAGAAGACAATCAAAAAACAAAAAGTTTACAATAAAGCAATCCGACGTTTGAATGCTCTTGAAGTGTCGGCCTATGGTATATATCAACATATATACCAAGTTTGGTTGCTCTAGCTTTAAAACTGTGGAAAAAAAAACTGCGTTCATACAGACAGACAGACGGACGGACAGCCACACATTTCACAAAGAAAATTTCAACAGAAATATCCAAAAAATTGAGAAAATATATTAAGTTACAAAATGTATGCTCTTGTTTCGTTTTAATGTACCGGATACTGTAGGGTGCGTGTTCTTCAATAAGGGAAAGGCTAGCAACTGGTTGTTCACTATTTTGACGCAAGGTGAATTTATTCTAAAAGTGACGTATTTTCAGCAGCTGCTCTTTTTAGGGCTCCTTATTTTCCTCAGTATGAAATCAAACGTTGATGTTAGCAGTCATGTCATTGGATGTCATCGCTTGACCCTTGAATTTTAATTTTAAACAAGAAAGAACGTTGCACCCGAATGCGATGTACTCTTCTTTTCGCCTCTTTGCGGTGTCAGAAGTGAGTGCGGCAATTGTGTTTTTGCTCAAATCTTTCAAGTTTTGCCATCAATTTAAATTTGGTTGGGCCCGTTCTACAGGTTTTGGGTGGGCGTTTCAAAATTTATTTGTATCCAATCTATTTTATATAGCAACAGCAGTAAACCTGCAAAATTTGGTGATTTTAGCTAAAGGGTTGTGGGAGATACTGACTTGGCTCATTTGTGGGGGCGGGGCTGGGCTTGACCAATTTTTTGTTTTTGTTTTTAGTCAGATCAATCAAGAAAGTGATTAGTAGCCCTTGTGTCAAATTTGGTTACTCCAGCTATAAAACTGTCGAAGATACAGTATATAAAGTATATACCAACATGTATACCAAGTTTGGTTGCTCTAACTTCAAAACTGTGGAAAAAAACTGCGTTCATACAGACGGACAAACGAAGAAATATATACTTTTTTTTTCAAAAAATTAATAGTGAGATAAATCAAACTAACAATTGGTTAACCGACTAGTTAATCGAAAATTGAAAAGCGTAAATATTCCCAACTAAAACGCAATAAGTCACTCAAGAGTACATGTGTGCTTTGGTGTGTTTACGCACACATGTGTAACAAACTGAACTACAGTAGTGGGATACTCAGATATAAAGGCAGTACATAAAAAGTGCTTAACTGCAGCCGCAAAGTCGTATTCCTTTTAATGGTGTCCCGCAATGCCTCAGTCCATTGTTCGCAGTTGAATTGCGCGTTGGCATTTTTATGCATTTTTTATGTTTATCGAGTACATGAATGTAACTTGTACGACAAGTTCATAAAAAATGCAAACTCGCTGCTTCAAATAATATGTTTGTGTACTGCCCACCAAGCACCCTCTATTTTGGCAGTGATTTATGCAGAGAGCACTTCTTTTTGTTGTCATTGTTGTTATTATTATTGTGGCTGTTATGTTTGCCTATTGGCGCTATACTCTGGTCAACGCTGGTTATTGAACACGCTGCTGACCGTGTGGCATCCATTTCCGTTTCCGCTACCTTTTTTGGCTCACTTCTTGTTATTGTTGTCCTCATTGTTGCGCATGTAAAAAAGTTTATGCAAATTGCATGTCAGGCATTTTTTCGTTGATTCGACGATTATTTTGTATGCAGACATTCAAGTAGTTTGTTTTGTTTTTCATTTGCAAGAGCCATATCTTAACACTTTGGTTGCTCTATCTTCAAAACTGTGGGAAAAATTTCGTTTATACAGACGGACGAACCGACAGACGGTCATTTAAAAAATTTAATATACGCGGCTTTTAAAAATGTTGGCAACCAAAGTGGTAAGGTCTTTGGTTTGTTTTTATCTAAATCTGTGAAGATATCTGACACAGAAGCATTCAGTCCGTAATTGGGTTTGTTTACAATACTCTCCGAAACTTCAAATGGCTCCCCCTTCAGTGTGTTCGTTGGCGGCGTCAACTTTATGTCTGTTATTTTCTGATGCAATTGGACCGCCAAATTTGGTGCCCTTCTTGGTTCTTTTGTATTCTTGAGCACTTTTCCCGAAAAAGGAAGAATGCTCTAGTTTAGTGTGCATTTCAAGCAGTTCAGCGACAACACAAGCAAGCAGCGCACTTATCTTGTCCAGTGCATGTCAAACTGTTGTTCCTGTCTATTACTGTGACGGAGGTAGTAGATTCTTCCATAACTTTGGTGTTATTTATCCGATCGTAATGAAATTTACGCAGCTGATCAAAGCAATATCTTTAAAATTGTGACTGTGGGAGTTTTTTTCGATTTGCGGGGTTGCGGGGAGTATATCCGAAATATGAAATAAACTTCATCTGCGTATTGTATACAAAAACTTGCATGTCAAGTTTTGTGTCTCTAGCTCTTATAGTCTCTGATATCGACGCGTTCATACAGACGGACAGACAGACGGACGGACAGACAGACAGAAGGATTTGCCTAAATCGACTCGGCTGTTGATGCTGATCAAATTTATATACTGTTTATATAGTCGGAAAAGCTTCCTTTTGCCTGTTACACACATTTGCAGTACTTTCATACTCCTTTTTTCCCATTTTTAATGGGAACAGTGAGTAAAAATGGTGCCAAATTTTCGCGTGATAGCATCTCGTGAGAACGACTGGACCGATTTGGCTCAAATGTTCTTCAGTTGTTCGTAATTGCCAAGAGCAGGTTTTGAGAAAAGAAAATTTTGAAAACTTTCAGAAAATTCGCTAGCGCTTCAACAGATGTACTTACTGATAACGTATACAGCACTGTTAAAGACAACAGTAGCCGCTTCACACTACCAGCATGTGCTTATTTATTATATTTTCCGTCAAAATGTTAATCTCCGGTCCTGGTTTTGTAATCCTAGAATTTTTGTCAAAACTGTGGTCGGAATATTTGTTTTTGCGGAAATGTATATTAAAAACTTTTTTAAGTTGAGCCAATACTCACGCTTCGCGTTGGGGTATCGATAATGCATATCGATGTCTATTTGAGTTAACAGAGTATTGGAAAGTTTTAAGTTTGTCAGAGTGTTGATTTTAGCAACAAATCGTCCTAAATATTCAAGCAAAACATTGCGCCACAAAAATCAACAGATGTACTCACTATTAACGTATACAGCACTGTTAAAGTTGGCTTTTTAGGTAATGTTTCGAAACAGCTACCCCACATAAAGAGCGATCCAAAAATCTGATTTTGGTCTAAAAAATCGCGAAATATTATACGATTACAAAACCGGGACCGGAGGCTGACTTTTAGGATGAACAAGTAAAAATGCTCTAGTCGAGTGTGCCCGACTACGAGACTCCCTGCTCCCAAATTGCATTTCAAGCAGTTCAGCGGCAACATAAGCAAACAGCGCACTTAACTTGTCCAGTGCATGTCAAACTGTTGTTTCTGCCTGCTGAGACGGTGATAATAGATTCTTCCATAACTTTTGTGTTATTTATCCGATCGTAATGAAATTTACGCAACTGACAAACATTAACATAAACACATAAAAGAAATATGTGTACAAAAAATCAAAGCATTATCTTAAAAATTGTGGCTGTGATAGTTTTTTCGATTTGCGGTGGTGCGGGGGTGTGTATCCAAAATTTGAAATAAACTTGATCTGCGTATGGTATACAGGAACCAAGTTTGGTGTCTCTAGCTTTTATAGTCTCCGAGATCTGTGTGTACATACGGACAGACGGACAGACGGACAGACAGACAATCGACTCGGCTGTCGATGCTGATCAAGAATATATATACTTCATATAGTCGGAAATGCCTCCTTCTGCCTGTTACATACATTTGCAGTACTTTATAACTCCCTTTTTCCCATTTGGAATGGGAACAGGGAGTAAAAATATAATAAAAACATAATTTAAGTTGTGCCGATACTCACGCAAAGCGAGTGCTGTTAACAGCGAGTACATCTGTTAAGTTTGGCGATAATATATTTGATATTGATCTTAGCATACTTATAATATTTGTTTTTCAGAATCTATTCCAAATAATGAATTTGGCTCGGCTGACAAATAGCTGCGAAAGTTTATGTCGCTTAAAAAAAAAAACCAGTTCGTGTAGAAGTCAGGCAGAGTACCACTAACACTATGTTATCACAAAAATAATTTGTTTTCTATGTCAGAGCCTTTTTTTTTAAATTTTCAAAGTTTTTTTTATTTTCCAACTAGAATTTTTTTACGTGAGCTCAAATATTTCACTTAAACTTGCGTATACTAGCATTACCGATTTTAAAAAACGATACACCAAAGGAAAGTCAATATATAGGCCTACACATAAATCTCGTACATTTTAGACATATATCTAATAGTTTTTGAAATATTGAGTCTAAAACTTAGAAAATATTTTTTTTTTTGCAAACATTTTTAGTTGAAACTCAATTTGAAAATTCGAAAAATGTGCATGAACATTTTAAAATTAGCGTGGCTTTTCCAAATTGATATGAAAAGGTTGTGAATTTGTCTGTCAGTTTGTTTGTATCAACGCGTTGAGGTAGCTGTGGATTTATTCCCAATCATAACCCGAGAAACGTTTGTACTACCACTTTTCTGAAAAACCGCTAGTTTAGCGGAAAAACGCTAAAAACCGCTAGAATTGACACACCCACAGTTTCCAGTTACAGACACATTCTACATTTCATTGGAATTTTTTAAGAGCTTTTAAGCTTACCCTGACCGTTTTTTCTTTAAACACTCAGGTGAAAAACTACAGGCGAAATAAGGTTTTTTTTTGTACATTTCTTAACGATTTTAATAAAATCTAAAAATGTTGTAGACATTAAAATTCCACAACTTTTGATATGTAACACATATCTGACATAACTCGTCTTCGCAAGATATTGCCTGTTTAGTGTACTTACTCCTACTATTTCTTTTGCAAAATAACCTGTGTCCAACTCCCAGTGCTTGTATTTTTTTTTTTTTTTTTTTACACGCCCACCCCCGCCCCCGAAAATGAGCAAAATCTGTATCTCTAACATCACATAGCTAGAATCATAGAATTTTGGAGAATGACTTATGTTGAAGTTTTAGTTACATTGATTAGCAGAAAGTGTTGCCACGCCCACCTCCGCCCCTGAAAACGTATCAACTTCACTTGCATACCAACAACACTCAGCAAATTGTTGCTCTCTCTTTTTTTCTCTCTCTGTCTTTATTTTGCTCTCCAAAAATGTCTGATATCAAATAAAAACACATCTACGCGAGGTTAAAGTCTAGGGACGATGCATTTTAAAGCCACACAACTTCTGATATCTAATGTTGTGTCGAAGTATTTTCTGATTAATATAAGAAATATTTTAAATCATTAAATTAATTTTGCATTCAGCACACTGCAAAAGTAATTTAGGTACAATAAAAAGAATCTGAATCTTTTTGCGCAACGTGCGGCAAATCGCACAAAAACTCAACTTTCGCCCTATTTAAAGTCCACGTTCCACCCAACGGGTGGTGCAGTCATTAATGAATTATTATCTATTTTTATTTATTTTTTTTTATTAAAAAAAAAATAAAAAGGGTATACTGGGTTTTTTAAATGTACGTCTGTCTGTATGAACGCAGTTTTTTTCCACAGTTTTGGAGCTGGAGCTTCCAAACTTGGTATACATGTTGACATATACCACATGCAGACAAAATGTTAAGATCTCCCCGCCATCCCCTCCCCCACAAACCGCAAAAAACTGTTTCTTCCGCAGTTTTACAGCTAGAGTAACCAAATTTGACACAAAGGCTTCTAATCACTTTCTTAATCAATCTGGGCACGCCCACTTTCGCCTCCACAAATGAGCAAAGTCTGTATCTCCCACACGCCTTTAGCTGGAATCACCAAATTTTGCAGGTTGAATTCTGTTGCCCTATATAATAGAATGGATAAAAATAATTTTCCCAGGCCCACCCACGCCCTTGCAATCGAGCAATGTTTATTTCTCCTAAACCTGTAGAACGGGCCCAAACAAATTTAAATTGATGGCAAAACATGAAAGATTTGAGCAAAAATACTATTGCCACGCCCACTTCTGACTCCACAAAGAGGCGAAATAAAAGTATATCGCAGTCGGGTGTATCCGACTACAACGTTCTTACTTGTTTTCTATGACACTTGTCTGACTATGGTATATACCAACAGGTATACAAAGTTTAGTTACTCTAACTTCAAAACTGTGGAAAAAAAACTGCGTTGATACAGACGGACAGACGGACATTTCACAAACCCAATATACTCTTTTTTCTTCTTTTTTCAAAAAAAATGTAAAAAAAATAACTTTATATATTCTTGATCAGCATCAACAGCCGAGACGAACTAGCCATGTTCGTCTGTCTGTCCGTCTGTCTGTCCGTCTGTCTGTCCGTCTGTCTGTCTGTCTATCTGTCTGTCCGTCTGTCCGTATGAACACAGATCTCGGAGACTATAAGAGCTCGAGACACAAAACTTGGCATGCAGTTTCCTGAATACCATACGCAGATCAAGTTTATTTCAAATTTTGGATGCACCCCCCCGAAATCCAGCAAATCGATAAAAAAAACTCCCACAGCCACAATTTTAAAAATTTGATTTTTGGTATACATAAATGTTTAATCAATGTTTATCAGCTGCGTAAATTTCGTTACGATCGGATAAATAACACCAAAGTAACAGAAGAATCTATTACCTTCGTCTAAGCAGGCAGAAGCAACAGTTTGTCATGCACTGAACAAGTTAAGTGCGCTGCTTGCTTGTGTTGCCGCTGAACTGGTTGAAATGCAATTTGGGAGCAGGGGGTCTCGTAGTCGGACACACTCGACTAGAGCATTCTTACTTGTTTTATATAAATTTTATTCCTTGACTGTAGTCGTAGCCTTCCGACCTTCTCAGGAATTGTTACGATTATAATATGTGTTCTTATAACTAGGGTATATACAAGATTTACAAATTTAAAACTAAATAAGCCTCAAACCACGCTCCGAAGAGTGGACTCTCTTCAGTCTTCTTACTGCTGCTGTTCTCTCTGAATTAGTTATTTTTGTTGCCCACTTACACTTAATTGCTAAAAATTTGGTCGTAGTCAACATTCGACACATATGCCCCATTTTCATCTTGTGGGCAGCATATCTGGCATGTCAAGCTGCACACACTTTGTATTCGTAAGTGCTGCAGTCATAAATTTAACCATATACTTCTTCATAATTGTAGTAGTGGTCGTGCCTGAAGTTTTGCTACATGCATAAATAACAAGTAAGAATACTCTAGTCGAGAGTGCCCGACTACCAGACTCCCTGCTCCTAACTTGCATTTTGTGCTTGCAGCGGCAACACAAGCAAGTAGCGCACTTAACTTGTCCAGTGCATGTCAAACTGATGTTTCTGCCTACTGAGACGGTTGTAATAGATTCTTTCATAGCTTTGGTACTATTTGTCCGATCGTAATAAAATTTACGTAACTGATTAACATAGATACTATATATATGTGTACAAAAATCCAAAGCTTTATCTTTGAATTTATGGCTCTGGGAGTTTTTTGTGATTTACGGTGGTGCGAGGGGTTGCATCCGAAATTTGAAATAAACTTGATATGCGTATGGTATACAATAACCTGCATGCCAAGTTAAGCGTCTCTAGCTCTTATAGTCTCTGAGATTGACGCGATCATACAGACGGACAGACAGACATGGCTAGTGCGTCTCGGCTATTGATCCTGATCAAGAATATATATAGTTTATATAGTCGGAAATGCCTCCTTCTGTCTGTTACACACATTTTCAGTACTTTATAACTCCCTTTTTCACATTTTTAATGGGAACAGGGAGTAAAAATGTTGATTTATAATAATTGAAAAAACACAAATACCACACAAAATGCTTAGAACTGGCAGCCACATGTCAACCAAGTAACTTTTTTGGTCTTGGTTAGGCGTTCTCGGAACTTGTAATTATAGAAGTAGCTACCTGGAAACCAGCCACGTAATTGTCGGCGCACACGTCAACTCAAGACATTTTCGAGAGTAGGCAATGGCAATCTTAGTAACGAATCACAATAAAACCACAAATTAGTGAATTGTGGCGCCACATCAGTCAAAGACATGCCAGGATAAACGCAAAGGATACGCCAAACAATAGCAACATCAAAATCACACCAAAAAGCATGCGCAGCCAATCGATTTAGTATGACTAACAGAAACTAGACAAAAAACCAAGACAAACAAGTCAGATTAGATGAATGCTGCGGAGAAAATTAATCAATTCGTTACGCCGCTTTTAATGTTCATCATGAAATAAACTGCAAACAAGTAAGAACGTTGCAGTCGGACATTCCCGACGGCGAAACACTCTTTGCTTACCCTAGAAATTATGTTTTAGGTCAAATCTTTAAAGATTTACCATCAATTTTAAATTAGTTGTTCCAACCATACAGGTGTTGGCTGTATAAATTTCGTACAATTGCAGGAGCGTGGGTGGGCGTGACAAAAATTAACTTAACACTTTGCCTGCCTATAGTAAATATCAACATGTATGCCAAAAAATGACTTCCTAAAAACAATCCCAATATACTTTTTATTTTTTAATTTTCGAAAAAAAAAGAGTATAAAAATACAGTTTTCGAGTGCCTGAAATGAGTGTGGGCGGGAGTTGAGGCATTGACCATATCACAAATCTTTAAACTGCATCTCAACATATTTTTTGTTGCATATCCAGTTTTTGAATTTCAAAGTGGGTAGCTTGATTGCATTACCCTTTTTTTTTCATTCCATTAAAAAATGTCGAAAAAAAGTAAGAACGTTGCAGTCGGATGGACCCGACTGCGATATACTCTTTGTTTTAGCCTCTTTGCGGAGTCAATTTTTAAGTTTGCCATCAATTTAAATTTGGTTGGTCCCTTTCTACAGGTTTAGGAGAAATAAACTTTGCTCGACTGCAAGGGAGGGGGTAGGAGTGGCAAAATTATTTTTATCCAATCTATTTAATAGGGCAATAGAATTCAACCTGCAAAATTTGGTGATTGTAGCTTAAGGGGTGTGGCAGATATAGACACTTGACACTTTGTCTGCCTACGCTATATATCAATATGTATACCAAGTTTGGTTGATTTAGCTTCAAAACTGTGGAAAAAACTGTCATACAGACGGACAGACAGAAGGACGGATAATTAATTTTGATGGCAAAACTTGAAAGATTTGAGCAACAATACAATTGCCGCGCTCACTTCTAACTCCGCAAAGTGTATCCGACTGCAATGTTCTTACTTTTTTTTTTTTAATTAAAAAAAAGAGTATAAAAAGTTATACCCAGAAAAATTATTCAAAATATACGTAAACATAAATATGGACACTTTAGAGCAATGCTGGGTACAATGAGCGAGCCAAAAAACTGGCTTTGTTTTGTTGAGCAAAACTCTCACTTACACTGCCCAAAAAAATGAGAATTACCAAAAAAAAACAAGTAAGAACGTTGCAGTCGGATGGACCCGACTGCGATATACTCTTTTTTTCGTCTCTTTGCGGAGTCAGAAGTGGGCGTGGCAATTATATTTTTGCTCAAATCTTTCAAGTTTTGCCATCAATTTAAGTTTGGTTGGGCCCGTTCTACAAGTTTGGGAGAAACAAACTTTGGTCGATTGCAAGGGCGGAGGTGGGCGTGGCAAAATTATTTTTATCCAATCTATTTAATAGGGCAATAGAATTCAACCTGCAAAATTTGGTGATTGTAGCTTAAGGGGTGTGGCAGATATAGACACTTGACACTTTGTCTGCCTATGGTATATACCAACATGTATACCAAGTTTGGTTGCTCTAGCTTCAAAACTGTGGAAAAAAAAAAAAATTCGCAACAGAATCGAACCACGCGTTCGGCATGCTTCGGCTCGTGTCTGTGTTAAAAGAAAACTGATTTCGAGCCTTCGGGGCTATGGACGCTCATCACTGAAACAGAGTATAGTATTCAGTATTTGCCTAATGCCTGTCTTTCCGTCGATATCATATTTAATAACATTCTGTATGTATGTTTTCTTGTTTTTTTTCATAAAAAGTAAAAAAGAGTATAAAAGAATTTAAAAAAAAAGATAATTCAACATGCTATATATGATACTTAGAAAGTTTATAAATATATTTAATAGTTTGCGTGTAATCTTTTTCTAAGCTAAGAAATTTTAGCTTTTTTTTACAAAATATTTCAGTTTCCATTTTCAAGCAACTGAAAAAAATAGAAAATGGTTCAAAAAAAAATATTTTTCTTCTATTAGTTATTAGCTTTGAACTTACCCAAAATCAACAATTTTGATTTTTCATATATTTAGCTTGTAATCCTGGTAAATGTGCAGAAAGCTTCTTTTAAGTGATTTTTTTATATGTTTACATAATGTGTTCAATAATTAGCTATCATATGCTTATCCCACCGGCCTTGGTATCTTTCTTCCATTCTTATTAAGTCTTGATGAAATCTCTCTCCTTGTTCTTCGCTGTAAGCTCCAAGGTTTTCAGGGAACTTGTCCAAGTGATTGTGTAAGTACAGGTTTCCAAAATTTTATTAAAATCAAACCACTATATCTTATAGCTACCATGGGAACAATCAGTTGAGAAATGCGTTTGTGCATGAAAAATAAGTTTCTATATGAACATTTTTTTTGTGTCAACAGATATTTCAACCGAACTCGGCTATTGTAACTTTAACTTTTTTTACATAGTTTAGGAAAATATCAGCAAAATCGGGCTACCTTATCCTATAGCTGTCATATGAACAATCGATCGAAAATCAAGTTTATGTGTGAAAAATGAACCTGCAACATGTACTTTTTATCAAAAAGGTGCAAACATTTCGTTGGAAAACATGCCTTAGCCTTAAACATGCCTTAAACTGAATACGAACAGACCTCAAAACTTGGTACCGTATAGCAAAAGAAATTTCTGATGGTTTCTGCTCAGAAGATTTGGCAAGCTTGTCTGTTTCTATGCGTTTTTCAAGACTTTGTTCATAGAGCTATCTTGATAAAACTTGGCACTCGTGCTTCTTCTTATTGCAGGTAGTACTATAGTTGAATTGGCCAGATCGGATCACTATAACATATAGCTGCCATAAGAACTATCGGTTGAAAAATTAGATTTTGTATGAAACATTTTTACTCCCTGCAAATGTGTGTAACAGGCAGAAGGAGGCATTTCCGACTATATAAACCATATATATTCTTGATCAGCATCAACAGCCGAGACGAACTAGCTTTGTCCGTCTGTCTGTCCGTCCGTCCGTCCATATGAACACACAGATCTCGGACACTATAAGAGCTAAAGACACTTAACTTGGCATGCAGGTTCCTGTATACCGTATGCAGATCAAGTTTATTTTAAATTTCAAATGCACCCCTCCGCACCCTCCCACAGCCACAATTTTAAAGATAAAGCTTGGAAATTTGGTACACACATATGTTTAATCAATTTTGATCGGTTGCGTAAATTTCATAACGATCGGATAAATAGCACCAAAGTTATGGAAAAATCTATATTCTCCGTCTCAGCAGGCAGAAACAACAGTTTGACACGCACTGGCCGAGTTAAGTGCGCTGCTTGCTTGTGTTGAGGCTGAACTGCTTGAAATGCAAGTTGGGAGCAGGGTGTCTCGTAGTCGGGCATACTTGACTAGAACATTCTTACTTGTTACAGTGATCGCATTTCCACTCGTTTTATTTTCTTTTAAAAGCGTATAATGTATGTGGAAATCACACAGGAGTGGGCGGCAGGCAGGTAAAGAAGAAATTATGTGGGCGTGCTATATTGATAATGTGAATTCCAAAATTTTATAGAGGCAAATACGCGGAACAGTAATATCAATTGTACTGTAGCGTAATTTCATACAAAATTAACTTAAAGGTATAGATCCTATATTTGTACTTGTGCGTATATGTATGTCCCGTGTGTATATTCATGTTCTCGAGCGACGAGTCCTTTTTCAAAATGCGATTGGTCATTGTGGAGCCATTAGGAATGTAAAACTGACAGTCGTCCGTACCTATTTATGCGCTGTCAGCATGAAAAGTGGAAAATTTATGGACTGCACGTATGTTGCACATATCTTGCATTGCCTCCTCCCGGTTTTGGTGTTGCTGTTTTCGGTTTCTTGGGTCGCTTAATATACACATCGCACAATGCAATTCTATAATAACCGAGCAGAAATATTTTAATTTGTATGCCACATATGTCAACAATGAAACATTCACTTCCTAGCTGATAGAGTTGCTAGTATTTTTGGTCACTTTACCACTTCAGTTGGCGAAACGCCCAACTACACACATTCTTTGAATTTGAGTGTGGGTGTTACGCTTTAATGTACAAGACATTGATTGAGTCACGCGCTGCAAAGACGGAAACTGTCATGAACGGTGTATCGATCGAAAGCACTCCAAAGCATCGAAAGCAATGAATTCTAGTATAAATACTAGCAAGCTGTGACAATAAAAAATGTGTAATGACGGTGCAGTTGGATGCTCCCGACTGCGATGTACTCTTTTTGACATGGAAATAATATTTTTATACCCTTGCAGAGAGTATTATAATTTGCTCACGAAATGTGTAAAGTATTTAAGGCCACTATAACATTGGCAGCTAGCCAAAGATCGGTTGGTCAAAGATCTTTTTGAAAATTCAGTAATGACTGCATAGCAATTTTTCGGAAATTTTCACCACTCTGGGTGAAAAGTGGCTGGTCATAAGGGCGAAAGTTTAGTTTTTGTGCGATATGGGTCACACTCATGTTCAAACCCACAAACAACATGTAAGAATTTTATAGTCGAGTGTGCCCTGTTTAGTGTACCTACTCCTACTACTACTGCTGCAATAGGCCTTAACGAGTAGTGCTTCTTTTTGCAAAAATCTTGAGACTTTGTCTGCCTATGGTATATACCAACATGTATACCAAGTTTGGTTGCTCTAGCTTCAAAATTGTGGAAAAAACCTGCGTTCATACAGACAGACGGACTGACGGACGGAACGATGGACATTTCACAAACCCAATATACTCTATTTTCTTTTTTTTTCAAAAAAATTAAGAAAGAGTATAAAAACACCTCTTCGCGAGGTTAAAGCCTAGGGACGATGCATATTAAAGCCACAAAACTTCTGATAACTAATTCTGTGACGAAGTATTTTTTGATTAATATAAAAAATATTTTAAGTAATAAAATTAATTAATCACTTCCTTGATTGATCCGACTAATGAAAATTTGACCACGCCCACTCAAGTCTCCACAAATCAGCAAGGTCTGTATCTCCCACACCGCTTTAGCTAGAATCACCAAATTTTGCAAGTTGAATTCTATTGCCCTATAAAATAGATTGGATAAAAATAATTTTGCCACGCCCACCTCCGCCCTTGCAATCGAGCAAAATTTGTTTCTCCCAAACCTGTAAAACTAGTCCAACCCAATTTAAATTGATAGCAAAATTTGAAAGATTTGAGCATATATACAATTGCCGCGCCTACTTCTGACTTTGAAGAGGCGAAAAAAAGAGTTAATCGCAGTCGGGTGCATCCGATTGCAATATTCTTACTTGTTATAATTTATTTTTAGAAAATTGAAATAAAGTATATTGGGTTTGTGTTCGAAATACATTCATAATAGTATATACCATTTCTCAGGTAGCCAGTCAACGATGTTATTTCATAATTGGTTGTACCAGCATGACTACATTCGAAAACAAAGTAAGCCATTTGGTGCAATAATTTTGTATTAAACAACAAGCCAGTAGAAGCTGAAGAGCAAAAGAGTCACATGACAAGCCACAACCAAAAAAACAACAACAGTAACAAAACTCACACAAATTTATAATCATCGATGACCATGTCATACACGCCTATTGTAGGAGCGCAGTCAACAACAAAATGTATACAAACAAGTAAGAACGTTGCAGTCGGATGCACCCGACTGCGATATACTCTTTTTTTCGCCACTTTGTGGAGTCAGAAGTGGGCGTGGCAATTGTATTTTTGCTCAAATCTTTCATGTTTTGCCATCAATTTAAATTTGTTTGGGCCTGTTCTACAGGCTTAGGAGAAACAAACATTGCTCGATTGCAAGGGCAGGGGTGCAATCTATTTAATAGGGCAACAGAATTCAACCTGCAAAATTTGGTGATTCTAGCTAAAGGGGTGTGGGAGATACAGACTTTGCTCATTTGTGGGGGCGGGGGTGGGCGTGGCCAAATTTTTTTTAGTCAGATCAATCAAGGTTGTGTTAAGTAGCACTTGTGCTAAATTTGGTTACTCTAGCTATAAAACTGTGGAAGATATAGGTTTTTGCGGTTTGTGGGGGAAGGGGTGGGGGTGGGGGGGATGATCTTGACACTTTGTCTGCCTATGGTATATACCAACATGTTTACCACGTTTGGTTAGCTTCAAAATTGTGGAAAAAACCTGCGTTCATACAGACAGACGGACGGACGGACGGACAGACGGACATTTCACAAACACAATATACTCTGTTTTCTTTTTTTTTTTCAAAAAAATTAAAAAAGAGTATAAAATCAATATTTGATTTGAACTAAATGTGGTGGCCACATTAAGTATAATTTGAGGATAACTGTAACAAGAAGGATATGTTATCTTCGGATTTTGATAAAAGTTTGTCAACATATGTGGATAGTGTTTAAACTCAGACAAAGTGAGTTTTGTAGAGTTATTTTGAAAAACAAAAAAGTTTTACATACAAAAACTTATTTTCGAACCAATCGTTCCTAAGACAGCTATAAGATATAGTGTCCCGATTTCAATGAAATTTTATCAACATATGTTAGAAATAGTGAGTTTGGTTAAGTTATTTTGAAAAACAAAATTTTTCATAGAATAACTTATTTTTCAACTGATCATTCCTATGGCAGCTATATGTTATAGTGGTCCGACGGACATGACGGACATGACTCGGATGTTGATGCTGATCACGAATATACACTTTTTTTTCTGTACCCCCTGCAAGGGTATAAATAGTAGAGTGAAAAGGTTTTTGAATCTGATCTCCAGATTTTGGGGGTCCATCGAAGATTCCAAAAGTGCTGAAATACTATACTCAAAAAGACCGTCAACCTACATATGGTCATATCAGAACGTTTTTCACTTTTTACAATTTTGTGGTTTAGTGTAATTACCAAGTAAAAATTGTTAAACATTTTCTAGTTAAGTCATGTCCGTATTACTGTCTTTGACCCTTTGTCTTAGAATCTCTAAAATGCATTTCTCTTGGACCTTTGGACACGCTTACTTAAGTAAGTACAAAAGATGCTTAGGGCCTTAGGCATCGAGATTCTTAACCAAACTTGCCCATATGATGCTCCTGGGCGATGAGGTGCTGTCAGAGTGGCTGGCCGTGCGCTGTAATTTCAAACTCAATTCTGTAGAAAAAGGCGGTCTTGGTTTTTGTGTAAGCTGAAACACAAAGTGCTGCCGGTCAACCCTCAAGAGGAATATAAGAATTTCATGATGATTAAATTAGTGCGATCAAGTGGATTTCCAAGGAGTCGCTTCAAGAAGCGTGTCAGGACAGTTAACGCGACTCGCTCTTTTAAGAAACTAAATCTACAAACCAAACCAAATAGTATACAAGGCCGCTCCTGGTTGATGGTATTCTAAATACATGTGACAATACTTACAAATGACTGCTTATACGTGTGTCAGTGAATCGTAGGTACCCAGCAGTTCTAGTGCGGACTAGTACGGTCCATACGGACTTGACTACTTTCTAGTCACACTAGTCTAGTCACGGGCTAGGCGAAGCTGTTGCAGAGAATTACAGTGCAAGGGTCACATGACTAGCCCATAGCTAGCCTACGTTGATGCAAAGCCTGACGACAACACAACTGTCCCAATGACATACAATGAGAAAACGGCATAGGGTTCTGCGGGCCAGTGCACAGTGGCTGCTTCCATAGGCCAAAAATCAAAAAATCGATCACAAAATATAAACAAATTGTCTCTTAAGTCCAATCTTCCTAATGGCAAACCAGTTTCATCTGGAAAACTAACGGGACTTTCTAAAAATAGAATTCAGAGTGATCAAACGTATGCTACAGAGCTCCGAATTTAATAAGTTACAATGAATTTTGAAGTTTAAGGTATTTACTTTAATAAATTACTCTTCTGAAATTAATTCAATCGATTAAAACTTTTTTGCGTATTTTTCATCGATGTTATCTTTTTTTGTGTATTTTGTGATCGTCTATTCTATCTTTACTTAAAGTTTTAGTTGTGTTACCCTCCAATGCCCCCATTGTGAGCGTTATCAGCGTATTTGTCAATGTTTGAAGGCAATAAAAATGTTAAGTGTAGCTGCAGATAGTTGCTGATTTGTGTATATTCATGAATAAACTAAATCTGTCTTATTATTTTCTATTTTGAAATTTCTGACGCAATCAGCTGCTTTCCCTTTGTTATACTCTTTTTTTAATTTTTTTGAAAAAAAATATATTGGGTTTGTGAAAAGTCCGTCCGTCCGTCTGTCTGTCCGTCTGTCTGTCCGTCTGTCTGTCCGTCTGTCTGTCCGTCTGTATGAACGCAGGTTTTTTCCACAGTTTTGAAGCTAGAGCAACCAAACTTGGTATACATGTTGGTATATACCATAGTAAGACAAAGTGTCAAGATATTGACACATTGTTATATACCAACATGTATACCAAGTTTGGTTGCTCTAGCTTCATCATACCCTGCAAATAACTTTGGTAGCTGATAAGGTGTGCAACGCATTAAGCAACACATCCTCTATGAAATGATTTATGTCCGGAGCAAAACCGACAGATATGAATGATTTAGAAAAATGTCTTATAAGAGAAATGCAGAAGTATTTTGAATTCGGCTTATCACCACTTCACTCCTATAGGAGTATATACATATACTCTTTTTTGAGTTCTTATTGCACATTTCATATAAATTGGAAATAAGGGTGTGGCAAGTAAGATCAGCAGAACAAAAGCTCAAAGCAATGGAAAGGAAAAAACGATTTCAAGTGGAATTTCGCGATAAGATGGGGTTAATTATTGATAATCCAAGGGATGGAGGCAGAGGAAATTCCAACGATGGAAATACAGCCATGAAATTTTTTTGTAACCCGAGCTTAGCATCTGAAATTACAGGCATTGATTAAGCATTGATAACCCGATGCGCAACTATATTTGCAAGCCTTAGCATCAGGATACACCATTAATATTAAAAAATTCGAAACCTATGCATTGGATACGGCTAATCAGTTGATAAAAATATATCCATGGTACTATCTTCCAGCAACAGTGGATACAATTTTGATTCATGGACCGAAGGTGATAAAGCTCGCCTTGTTGTCGATTGGAGGAAGCTGCAGAGTCAAACAATAAGGAAATAAAAAAGGCCCGGCTGCAACATACTCGAAAGATGTATCGCATCTACATATGATTTATTAGAAGATATTTGTTGAACCTTGTTGCCATTCATATTAAAAAATTATCTTTTCATTTTATATTAATAACTAAAATACATCTCGGATGTCTAGAACGATATTTTAGCACTGTTACTCAACTGGAAGTATTTTGAGTATGGCACTTGTGACCAATCCCAAAAAATAGACTACATGATAGATTGACTGCAGCTATTATAATAAAGGGTACCTACTGTTATAATCATCACGAAGCAGGGATGATAAAATATTATGACAACCTAAAGAAATGTATTTTAATTTCAGTACAACTTATATAATAATATATTTATGACTATTAATATTTATTTGATACTCAATCAAGGCTTATATTTTTTTTATACCAGAGGGTATTCTAATTTTGTCACAAAAATTGTAACGTATTGAAGAAAATTTTGTATATTCGTGATCAGTATCAATAGCCGTGTCCTGTTCGTCATGTCCGTCTGTCAGTCTGTCTGTCTGTCTGTCTGTCTGTCTGTCTGTCTGTCTGTCTGTCTGTCTGTCTGTCTGTTTATATGCGAACTAGTTTTACCAGTTAAAGAGCTTTTGTGATGAAACTTGACACAGATGCGTCCCCTTTCTGCAAGCATTACATAGGTCACAATAGGCCAGACCTTACCGCTATAACATATAATTGCCATAGGAACGATCGGTTAAAAAAATATGTTTTTGTATGAAAAACTGTTTTGTCATTTAAGGCTGACAACGCACCGGATCAGACAAAACGTTTTGTTTTGTATCATGAAACAAAAACAATGTGTCTAGTGTGACAAGACACACCGAGCTAAAACGAAACAAAACTCATGTTTTTGTTTTGTTGTGTTTCGAATGTGGTTGTCAAAATTACGTGTTCCTTACCAATTTTCCTGTTCGTCGTTTAATTCGCGAAAAATAGAACTTGTTCTATCTTGCTTGTTTTCGTTCGACTAAGTAGGGAATCTAATGTGTATTCGATGAACACGTTCGACAAACCAATTCGCTTGTGGATACACTGCTTTAGTATACATATAAATATATAGTGTTGCTAACACACCGAATGTAACCAGACGTTTTCAAACCAGTCTCGTTGTCGATAATTGTAAACTTTTCTTTGGGGCTAACACACACCAAACGAAACGAAACACAACAAGAAAGAAATGTCATCTTCGGCGTGCCGAAGGTATATACCCTTGCAGAAAAGATTTGCAAAAGAAATCTTATTTTTCAACCGATCGTTCCTATAACAGATTTTAGATACAGCGATCCGATTTTGATAAAATTTAGTCAACATGTGTAGAACGTGCTTTAATTTATATGTACCGAGTTTGGTCGAGTTATTTTGAAAAACAAAAAAGTTTTTCATACAAAAACTTATTTTCAACCAATCGTTCCTATGGCAGCTATATGTTATAGTGGTTCCATCTGGCCGATTTGCCATATGTACTGCTTGCAGAAAGAATAAGCATCTGTGCCAAGTTTCATCACGATAGCTCTAAACCTGAGGGACTAGTTCGCATATAAACAGACAGACGGAGAGACGGACATGCATCGGCTGTTGATGCTGATCACGAAAAAACGAATTTTTTTTCTGAAACGTCTCCTTCAATGCGTTACACATTTCGTGACAAAATTATAATATCCTCTACAAGGGTATAAAAAAACATGTTTAATTGGCGATAACTTGTAGTATGATGCCCCGACTGCGATACACTCTTTTTTTCGCCTCTTTGCAGAGTCAAAAGTGGGCGTGGCACTTAATCTGGACACTTTGTCTGCCTATGGTATATACCAACATGTATACGAAATTTGGTTGCTGTAGCTTCAAAGCTGTGAAAAACACCTGCGTTTCTACGGACGGACAGGCAGACAGACGGACATTTTACAAACCCAATATACTCTTTTTTCTTTTTTTTTTCAAAACAAAATAAAAAATAAAAAAAAGGGTATAACTATACTTGACGGGCTCAATGTCTTTTCAAAAACTCTGAAACTCAGAATGAGCCCAGTGCCATCAAACATTACATTATTTAACATTTTATTATTATACACATTTTAAAAATATCAAATAAACTTAAACTATCATTTGGTATTCGAACGCGAAGTGTTAGACGTCTGGACTACCGGCCTCTTCAAGTTTGCGACAGGTATAATATACAAAATACATTATACAAATTCTGCTGTGAGCGTTGATTGATTTAAAAGTACATATTTTGTTTTTTAATATTTAATACCATACGCAGATCAAGTTTATATCAAAGTTTATGCAAATTGGTTGAAAGATATGAGTATGATAAATAGGTTTTTTGAATGAAAAACTTTTTTGTTTATATATATATTAACCAACCTCTCATATTCAGTGTTTTAGGAATTTATTTACATGTTAGCTACAGTTTTTTTTTAAATCAGATGACTGTATCTTAAAGCTGCCATAGGTTTGATTTTTTTATAGTCATACTGGTATATACTTCAGACCTGCAGGAGTAAGTGAACAAGTAAGAATGCTCTAGTCGAGTGTGCCCGACTATGAGACTCCCTGCTCCCAAATCGCAATTCAAGCAGTTCAGCGGCAACGCAAGCAGCATCGCACTTAACTTGTCCAGTGCCTGTAAAACTGTTGTTTCTGCCTGCTGGGACTGGCGGAAACAGATTCGTCAACAACTTAAGTGTTTGTAATTCGATCGCAACGAAATTTACGCAACTGATAAACTGATTAATGAAATATGTGAACCAAAAATCAAAGCTGTATCTTTAAAATTGTGGCTGTGGGAGTTTTTTTTTTAAATAATCTGCGTATGGTATACAGGAACCTATGTGCCAAGTTTGGTGTCTCAAGCTCTCATAGTCTCTGAGGTCGACGCTTTCATACAGACAGAATAAAGTTTATATAGTCGGAAATGCTTCCTTCTGCCTGTTACATACATGTGCAGTACTTTATAATTCCCTTTTTATAACCTTGCAGAGAGTACTAGAATTATGTCATGAAATGTGTAAGGCAATGAAGGAGACGTCTCAGAAAAAAAAAATTGTATATTCGTGATCAGCATCAATAGCCGAGTCATGTCCGTCGTGTCCGTCATGTCTGTCTGTTTATAAGCGACCTGGCCCCTCAGTTTTAGAGCTATCGTGATGAAACTTGGCACAGATACTTATTCTTTCCGCAAGCAGTACATATGTCAGAATCGGCCAGATCGGACCACTATTACATATAGCTGCCATAGGAACGATCGCTTGAAAAATAAGTTTTTGTATGAAAAACTTTTTTCTTTTTCAAAATAACTCAACCAAACTCACTATGTCTAAGTTTAAACACTTTTCACACATGTTGATCACATTTCAGCGAAATCAGACCACTATATCTTATAGCTGCTATAGGAACGATCGGTTGAAAAAGGGTTCGCCGAAGATAACATCGTGTTACTCATGAGAAGGCCTACTGGTATTATAATTTGCTATGCCAGTGCCTTCCTTGAAAATGATAGACTTTAGCAGCGACAACAACAGCTTTTGATGTGTTTGTGTCTGAATAGTGAGGGCTTGTCATCCGAGGTACTTTTCTCAATACGATTCAAAAACAGTTTTCTATAAAATATAATCCTACAAAGCTTATATCTTGAACGGTCTTACAAATTCAATTTTAATAAAATGATAACTATTTCATTTCTCAAGTGATGCCATGGTTATTGCTCGGTATCGTCTGAATGATTACATGATTACAAACAGGCATCGTTTTACTCATAAAATAATTACTTTTACTCATACTCATACGATACAAGAGTTACTTGTGCAGTTCTCTTGTTTTTACCAACCCCCGTGCCAATTTGGTTGCTCTAACCTCGAAACTGTGCAACAAATTTAAATACAAATATGTTGCTGTAATTTTCAGAATTGAGTGCAGGGAGTCTCGTAGTCAGGCACAATCGGATAGAGTTTTCTTACTTGTTTCTAGCGCTACAAGTGCAAAAGCAATATATATAAAACTGTTCAACCTGAATCACTTACTTACTGATTGACAGCTCTCGCACAGCCCAAGCTATTGGAGCTAGAAGGTTGAATATTTCAAAGTAGTTTCAACTTGTGCTTGCACTTAAATTCGATTTTGGAAAATTCGACCGAGAAATGTGGAAAATTCGCGGAAAACTGTTGTGTGCAAGTTTTTGGTTATCATTCGATCAGGTTCAAACCCATTTTCAAAGATCTATTTTAAAATTCATGAAAGACTGCACAACTTTTCCGGGAAATTACTCCCCCGTGAATGGAACTTGTGTGGTTGAAAGTTTATGTTTTGTGCAATTTGTTTTAAATTAGTTATTAAAGAACTTTATGAAAGTTCAGCAATGAGAGCATGCAAATTTTCCTAAAAATTTACCCCTATAGGTAGTAAGTGGGTGGTAAAAAGGCAAAGAAGTTTACTTTCTCATTTTTAAATCAACACACACAAAAATATAAGCAAGGTTGTTTTCAAATTTCGGAAAATCTTCGTATGAAAAAAATGAGAAGAAAATGACGGGAAAAGATTTAATAAAGTTGGGGCTGGCGGGATTTCTGCATATTCCCCAAATAAACACCCGCACCGGGCGGGATTGGATTGAATTTCCTTCCAGTTTCCATCTCGACTTCAAGCTCTGTTACCAAGGTCTGGGCTAGAAAAATCTACGCCCAGTATGGCGATCAAAGCCTCGAGTACAATTGACCACGGCCGGGAAATGGAAGTAAAGGTTAAAAATTTCAGCTTGCAAGCGAAGTTACTCTTTAAAGCTTTTATCAAAAATAATATTATCACGGCCACTCCCGACTCCGCAAAGAAGGTGAGATGTCGATAGCATCGACTGCAACGTTCTTAATTGTTTTGGTAACTGGTTCACCTGGTTCATGACATATAGGCGAGCAGGTGAGAAGGGGAAAATTTAAAGTATTGTAGCTTTTGGGGCCGGTGGTGTTTTTCGGTATTTTGTTAAACGCTAGTTCTGAATACGCGTCGAATGACACCTCGTTCATCCCAATCTGATAGTTCGTTAAAAAGTTATGAACATTTTAAAATTAGAGTGGCTTTTCCAAATTGAGATGAAAAGGTTATCAGTTTGTTTGTCTGTTTGTTTGTCTGCCTGTTTGTATCAAAGCGTTAAGATAGCTGTCTAGAATTTAGTGGACTTGTTCTCCATCATAGCCCAAGAAACTGAAAAAAACCACTACTTCAGCAGGAAAACGCTAAAAGCCGAAAGAAGCTACATACACGTTCTATACTTCATTGAAAATGCTCTTAAAAATGCTTTTAAGCTTACCTTAATATAAGAACTATTTAAAAAAATTAAATTAATTTTTCATTCGGCACACTGCAAAAGTTACTTAGGTACAATAAAAAGAAACTGGAACTTTTTTTGCGCAACGTGCGGAAATCAATATAAATTTTATTGTTTAAATTAGTTCTTATATTAATCAGAAAGTACTTCGTCACAAAATTAGATATCAGAAGTTTTTATGCTTGAATATGCATCTTCCCTAGACTTTAATATCACGTAGAGGCGTTTTTATTTGATAAGATACTTATAGACGCTCGATTTCGTTGAAATTTCGTAAATATGCTTAGATAATTCCTTGGTAAGTTTGGTCGAGATATCTTGAAAAACACAGTTTTCGAGTTTCGATCCGTCCGATTCAGACGCAGGTAGTACCTACAGAAAGAAGAAGCATCTTTGCCAAGTTTAATCAAGATGGCTCTAAAACCCTTGGTACAGTCATGTTTTGCCAAGGGTGCTACTAATCTATTTTTTTCGACAGCCTAGCAACTCGGCCAATTTGTGGACACGACTTTATGTTTGCTCTGTAAGTTCCAAAGAGCTGTAAGTGAATGACTAAGAAACGCATATAAACAGACAGATAGACGCACATGGCTAGTTCAAAAGGGCAGTTAATTCTGCTCAAGAATATATATACTTTATCAGGTAGGAGAAGTCTGCTACAATGTTTCACATATATCATGACAATATTATAATATCCTCTGTAATGGTATAAAAATGTTTCAAAATGTTGAGTGAAAGTGAATCATATACGTACAGCAGACCCTTGGTACAGTCATGTTTTGCTATGGGTGCTACTAATCTACTCTTTTCGACAGCCAAGCAGCTTGGCCAGTTTGTGGACAGGACTTTATGTTTGCTCTGTAAATTCCAAAGAACTGTAAGTGAGCTTTCAATACAATATATTTATTTATGTGGCTGGCCCTTTGTGGCATCAATCAATTTTGAAGTGGGACGAGTGCCGCAACAAGCTAACAGTCCAAAAGCGGATCTTCCTAACGAGTGGGTCAAACGGCTAAGTTGACAACAATGGGAAAGGCTGCAGCGGCCGGAGAGGTAGTTGCTGGAGTCCACCCAAGTTTAGGTGTGGATGGGAACCTCACACATGCGTTAATCATACAACGTGTTGACCGCAAACATTTGGGTTTTTTTAGTGCGTTCTTACAGCCTTTTTTTACCACACAGCTGTGATGAATCTGGCTGTATACTAAACAACAAATAAATCTGATTGATTTATAACTGAAGTTTTAGTCATTGGCGTTGCTGTAGCCCAAGCGCCAAGTAGGCTACAACACAACTTAAAGTTGGACTGAGACTGGAACTGTGATTTGAACTCTCGCCTTAATGATGATAAATGATCATGTTATGATTTGTGCATTTTTCTTTGACTTTTATTTTGTATTTCGCCTAAAATATGAATACCCAACAAGTAAGTTACGAGTAGTTATGTTTTGGGCTGGATATTTACTTCGGCTTTTCGTTTTGTTCGGTTAATGGCTAAAAAAATGTTTGACTTTGTAGATATTTTTACCAAAACGGAAAAAGAAAGTATCTTCTTTTTATGAAATGTCCCTCTATCTTTCTGTCCGTGTGAACGCAATTTTATTCCCTCTTTTATTCAAATTTAAAAGAAAGAGTATACTGGGTTTCTGAAATGTCCTAATGTCGGTCTGTGTGAACAACATTTTTTCCACAGATTTGAAGCTAGAGAAACCAAACTTGCTATGCATGTTGATATATACTTATGTTCCATAGGCAGACAAAGTGTTCAGATCTGGAGCAACCACATTTAAATTGATGGCAGAACTTGAAAGATTTGATAAGTATTGTATATACATATATGTATTTTCGAACGTATTAAAATCGTTAGCATCTGAACTAATTAACCGCTCTTAATACTGTATGAAAAAAAAGTTGAAGAGGGTTTACTTACCTCTTATTTAAGTGCCTGTTTGGGCAAATCGATAAATTAAAAAATGAAATATATGTATTCAAAAATGTTGGATTAGTATATTTTGGTTTAAAAATGAAACCAGGATTTTTGGTTTAAAAATTACACCAAAATCAAATCTAGATTGCCATTGCATAGAATAGTTTTTTGAGTGCTAGCTCCTGAAACACGAAGCCCAGAGATCGAGTCCCGTCCGGGTGAAATTAACAGTGTTAAATAGTAAATCGAACTAGCCATGTCCGTCTGTCTGTCCGTATGAACACACAGATCTCAGAGACTATAAGAGCTAGCGACACCAAACTTGGCATGAAGGTTCCTGTATACCATACGCAGATCAAGTTTATTTCAAATTTCGGATGCAGTACTTTACAACTCCCTTTTTCCCATTTTTAATTGGAAAAGGGAGTAAAAATGTATATTCGTAATCAGCATCAACAGCCGAGTCATGTCCGTCAACATTTTTTTAGTCATATATATTAAGGAGATGATTAGTAGCCTTTATGCAAAATTTGGTTACTCTAGCTGTAAAACTTTGGAAGACATAGGTTTTTGCCGATTGTTGCGTAAGGGGTTGGGGGAGGAGATCTTGTATCTTAGTATGCCTATAGTATACATCAACACGTTTTCCAGGTTTGGTTGCTCTAGCTTTAAAACTGTGGAAAAAACCTGCGTTTATACGGACGGACAAGTAAGAATGCTCTAGTCCAGTCTACCCGACTACTTCCTGCACCCAACTCTGAAAATCATAACATCTTTGTTCACTTAAACATACAGGCAGTGCATTGCAAGCAGTGCAGTAATTATTCTTCAAGCAGTTCAGCAGCAATTTAAGAAGGCTGCGCACTTTACTTTTTTGATTGATATAAGAAATATGTTTTCCAGACACACAAATCTAAATCTTGTAGCGTGCGGCGTACATTTCTATTTTCTTTCAACAAATGCCCCTAGATCGCAGGATCTACTCGCCTTCGCGCATTCGACTTGGCCATGACGGATTCGGAGCGTGCTGTGCTCGGCTCAGCTCGACGGATGGGGTGGAGTTCTTCCTCCTCCTACCATGGCAGATACACTACTGCAAATTTTAAGTGCACATAGAAAAACATAGAAATTAGCAAAATGCCACAATAATCTCGAAAAAACAGCAGGGATAAGGCGATTGCTCATTGTAGGTTAACAAACAGACTTACATTAAATTGACTGTCGGGTAATATATAATAAATTGACATTATTTATTAATAATATTATTAAGATAACGTTCCATGATTATGCATGAAATTTAAATTTATATTTTAAAAGAATATTAATTTTAAGATAGATTCAAAATTAATTTGTGAAAAGAAATGTAATTACGAATGAACATATTTTCTATCAAATGTATATATACATTTGCTTGTGCATATATATATATAGTATGTTATATGTTTGCATGTGTATACATATATGTACATATATAGTATGTGTATAAATTTTTAAATTGTTCTTATAATCTTTTTTTAATTGTTTTGAAAAAAAAGGAAAAAAGAGTTTATTGGGTTTGTGAAATGTCCGTCTGTCTATATGAAGGCAGATTTTTTCACAGTTTTGAAGCTAGAGCAACTCAACTTGGTATATATGTTGATATATACCATAGGCAGACAAAGTATCAAGATCTCCCCCCCCCCCACCCCCACCCCTTCCCCCATTAACCGCAAAAAACTATATCTTCCACAGTTTTATAGCTAGGAAAACCAAACTTTGCACAAGGGCTACTTATCACACCCTTAATTGATCTGACTAAAAAAAATTTGGCCACGCCCACCCCCGCCCTTGCTATCGAGCAAAGTTTGCTTCTCACAAACCTGTAGAACTGGCCCAACCAAATTTAAATTGATGGCTATACTTGAAAGATTTGAGCAAAAATACAATTGCCACGCCCACTTCTGACTCCGCAAAGAGGTTAAAAAAGAGTATATCGCAGTCGAGTGCATCCGAATGTAACGTTCTTACTTGTGTTTTATTTTTTTTCGGAATCAGCGACTGATTTTACATACGAAAAGTAAAGTGGCTATTCTTCGAGCAAATGGCTGTTGCATAGTGTAATTTTTAAATTAAGCTGGTCTCGCAGCATAGTTTACATACAAACAGATAGAAAGACGGTCATTGCTAGTTTTCCTCGGAAAAAAATGCATTATTGTATTTCGGAATGTTTTTGTTCGGTTTAATTTCTTTTTTACATAATTTATCTTAAGGTCAATTAACAAGTTGGAAAATTGTAGGGAACAGGTCTTAATATATGTGTATAATAATGGAAACACTTATATGTACATATACATAAAAAAAAAATGGTTAGCCTATGAAAAAAATTCTTAAATGTATTATTGTTTTTTTAGTACATATACGTATAGTACATAGTACATATATATTTATATATACATTAACGTGAGTCAAATTGTATGGGGGTATAAATGCAACCAAGCGTCAATGAAAAACGGAATCTATGGATAATTCAAGGAAAAGTGGCAAAAGAATAATTTGTCTAAAATAAGGATAGAATCTGTTGGAAGCAGGGAGTCTCGTACTCGGGCACACCCGACTAGAGAATTCTCACTTGTTAAAGTAAAACACAAACAAAATTTGCCAAATAGATATTCTAAAATGTTACTACGATTTTTGGAGTAAAATACCTACAAATCTTCAAGTTGAAAACCGCGGGGCTTATTCTGATTTTAGACAAATAATTCTTTTGCCACTTTTCTCAGAATTGTCCATTGATTCAGTTTTTCACTGACGCTTGGTCGCGAATACAATTGACCCACCTTAATGTACATAGCTATTTTCTTGCTTCACTTAAAAACAACAATTTACAGCACTAGCAAAACAAAAAACAAGAGGACATCGGCTTAAATTGTAGGACTGATTAAAATGAATTTTGAAGATTAGCACATAAGAACATACAAAAGAAAGATTACGGTAATTTCAACCGACTTCTCCCTTAAGAAATAAATTGAAAATATAAATCGAACACAAATTTGTTTAATTATGTTAATAGTAATTAGTCAACAAGCTTATTCCTAGGCTGTTGCATGAGAATGATAAGCGGAGGTCCACGCATTGTGATGATGATGATGGGCTTGAGCGTGGGCGTGGGCGTGGGCATGGGCATGGGCATGGGCATGTACGGCATGCTGATGTACAAAGTCATAGCTGGAGCCGGTGGCAAACTCTGCCTGATAACTAGGGGTATACTCAGTCTTCATATTACCAATTAGACCAGAGCTTCCACAATTCGAGTTGTTGCAGCTGCTACTGCTGATGCTTATATCGCTGGCTCCACTAGCCAGTCCAGAAACGGCTAGACCGTACTCCGCAGCCAGTTGCGACTCATTTTGCATTGCGAGCGCTGCATAATGCTGCGTCTGGCTGATGCCGCTATTGCTGCTGGAAATAGTCGCTGATCGAACTAACGACGGTCTAGCATTCACTGAGGTAGTTTGGTTCTCTTCCATGGCACGAATATTGCTGCTACTGTTGCTGCTCCATGGCTGCTGCTCATAGCTGCTGATGTTACTGCTGTTAGTGGCGCTCTGGGGCTCGCTCTGCTGCTGTGATTGGAAAAGTGGAGGCGGTGGTGGCAGGGCAATTGCTGACGCTGCTGCTGCCGAGGCCGCTGTTGATTGCTGATAGAGATTTTCGTATGGTACATAGCCCACACTGTTTGATGCATCCGGCTGCTCCTGTTTATACTGGCCATTAGTTGTATTTGTTGTTGGTGTTGTTGCTGTTGTTGTATTTTTGATCGTTCTCTTGCCGTGTATTACCGTCTCGGATTTCTCCTGCTTAATCGCCGCCGCCTGCTCCTTGACCTCAGCGGCAAGCGCTTTCTTGGACTTTTTGTCCTTAAAATGGGTTTTCTTGTGCTTGCTAAGGTGATCGCTGCGCGAGAACTTCTTTGAGCAGATGGGGCATACGTACGGCCGATAATTGGTATGGGTGCGTCCATGGCGCTGCAGCTCATCGGAGCGAGAAAAGCGCTTGCCGCACGTGAGGCAAAGAAACGGGCGCTCACCTGTGTGCCAACGCAGATGTGTCTTCAGGTGCGAAGCTTTACCATAAAGGCGCTCACAGCCCGGTATGTGGCAGATGTGTTGCTTTCGTCCGCGGTCATCGGGACCAACGATGGGCGGCAGTCCGCTCATTTCGTTCGTGCAGTTGGGGCAGGTGCAGCGTACGGATCGTCGTTGGAGTTGCGTTTGAAAGGCGATGTCGTCAAAATTAAAGCTAGGATAGCTTTGCGATGACCATGGTTGGTAAAGCCTCTCCTGATGCGAGAACCATGCGGCAGAAGCGGACGCTGCCACGCCCACTGTTGCCATATTTCCATAGTAATCTGAGTATTGCGCATACGGAAATTGAGTTCTGCAATCGAAGTGGAAACTAAATTAGCTTTAATCTCGACCAAAAAAATGGGAATACAGAATTTGGACCGGAATCCCAGTGGACAAGGGTAAGGAATGGAAAGAGAGGGATATACCAACCTTGTTGGCAGTGCGGAGTAGGCAGCCGTATTCCAACCATAGGCGGCAGTTGCCACAGCTGCGGCACCCAAATCAGCTACAGCTGCAGCCGCTGCTGCCGCCGATGTCGAATGGGTGGCCGACGAGGAGCCACCTGTCACCGGCGGACTACCGGATATGGAGGCAAACGACTGTGCTGGAGATGGAAAAATGCTTGGTGACACTGATGCCGAGGAAGCTGCCGATTGCGATATACTAGAGTTGGGCGATGCACTACCAGTGGATGATGCCTGCGGCGGATATTGTATTTCCATTTTCATTGCCGGCATCACCTGAAGTGTTGTGGATACGGCAACGGCTGTTGATGCTGCTGATGCAGTTGCTTGTTTGCCATAAAGCCCCAACGGAGAGGAGGCAGTTGAAGAGGAATTGCAATTGGAGTTGAACGCGGAGGCGGAGGCGGAGGCGGATAGCAATGTGGCGCTTATGAATTCATGCGTTGGTTGATGTTGATGTTGATGTTGCTGCTGCAGTTGCTGCGATTGTAGCTGGTGATGCTGCTGTTGCTGTTGTAGTGTCGTTGGTTGAGATAGCGTATAGGGATTCAAATAATTATGGGCGGCGTCAATCATGTTGACAATTTGAACAGCTACTCTTTTTACTTCTGTTATGATTTTGCCGCTGTTACTGACTGATACTGCAAATGTTGATGTTGTTTTCTTTAGTCCTGTTAGCGATTTTCTGCCATTTGTTGATTTAGCTTGCGTTTTTGATTATTGTTATTAGACACTCGTTGCTTTTTTGTTTTTGTTTTTGTTTTTGTTTTTAATTTATTGTTGTAATTATGGCACTCTTTATACTTGTACTGTTTAAGCTGATACACATAAACATACACATGTACGTTCATATAGGATGTAGATACGTAATTATAGCCTTAACGCGTCGCGCTCTGCACGCCAACTTCGCGAAAGTTTCTTGCCGTTTTTCTTTTTTCTGCTCTTTGTTGTTTTCTTACTTTAATAATTGCATAGTGCACTGACGTCGACGTCGGCGCTTCTGTCAATAATAATTTTCGCACAATAGCAACCAAAAGTAAATCAAATTTGAATTTTTTTCATTTTGTCACATGTACATATACATGTCTGTTATGTACTTATTTCAAACACTTAAAAGTTTACACCTTGGCTTCACTGTGGATTGCTGTTGACTTGCAGTTCGTCGTTCGGCTGATGGGCAGAAGAGCGCGCGCGAGTGTCGTTAGTTGTTGGTCGGTTGGTTCGGTCTTCTTGGCCTCAGTCGCTGCGCTCGAGGTACAACCACCGGTAATTATCGTTGTCGACTGAATTCCAAAACGCAGCAAGAGAGTTTACCAACGTACAAAACGAATCACTGATGACGGCAGCAGGCAGCGCCAGCGACGTTAGCAGCGACTCGTGCTGTGCTCCTCTATCACAAGCAGCGTGCTCATTCTCCTTGTCGGTGGTTGTTTCCTCCGCTTGTCCACTTGGTCTGGTCCATCCACCGCAATGTTCGCTTTTCATCTCGCTCGCTCCCATTTGTACGCTTATTCTTTTGTGTGTGTGTGTGTGTGTGTGTGTGTGTGTTTGCATTGTTTTGCTGTTCTTGGTTATACTGCCGCAAGAGTTTTGTTTCAATTTCTATGTGTGGGTTTGTGTGTCAAAGCAATTGGGTGAGCATTACTTCTCTTTTTTATTGTTTTTTTTTTTTTACCGCTCACACTGCTCCACTCTGGTCCTTAGTTTTGACGCTATGTATTTAGTAGGCAAAATAAAACTTACATATATGTATGTACATATATATCACCATACATATACGTATTTTGCAACATACATACGTACGTATGTACATACATATGCACATATGTATGTATTCAGTTACTCATGCATGTACATATGTATGTATGTTTATAAGTATGGATTCACACATTTAATTTGAAAAAGAGTATAAAAATTCAGAAATGTCTGCCTATGGTGTATAATATCAACAAGTTTGGTTGCACTAGCTTCAACACTATTTCGTTTATACAGGCGGGCAGACAGACAGACTGACAATTCACAAACCCAATATGCATTAGTTTTGAATTCAATCCGCTATCTATAAATATGTGCATATGTATGTAAATCGCATATGTAGATACTCATCTACATTGTGCATGTATATTTATATGTTTATAAGTACATATGTATGTAAATGTGTAACAATATTGATTGTATGATATCATTAAGATGAGCTACTCAATCTTTTATGTTACATATGTACATACTTTCATACTTATGAATGTACAGACGTATGTACATTGTACATACATATGTATGTAGCAATTCCAATCCCATATCAACTTATTATTGTAGAATATAGCATCAAGTGAGAATAGCTATCTTAGATATTATCTATAGACACCTAACATTTTTATTTAATTTCTTAAAAGACAATTTTACGATAAGGTAACCTAGTTTTAACCACAGTCTGAATAAAAAATAAGTTTGTTTACATAGCACAGCAAGAAAGCTCAAATTTTTATTACCATAGCTTTAAACTGATAGACCAATTGTGCAAAAATCATATGGACGGACATACAGCCATAGTGGTATATGCATATGTAAAATGTACATTGTACCCTTGCAGAAAAGTTTTACACCGATTGTTCCATTGGCAGCTACAAGATAGAAATCCGGTTTTTATGAAAATTTGTATAGAATATGGTAAAGTGGGTTTAGTTGAGTTTTTTGAAAAAACGAATAAGTTCATACAAACCAATCGTTCCTATGGCAAATGTATGTTATAGTAGTCCGATCTGCTTGTAAAAAAAAGAATCTTTTGTGCCAAGTTTCATTAAGATAGCTCTAAAACTGACGGACATGGCTAGTTCAACTCGACTCGACTGATCATGAATAAACAACCCGTTTTTCCTCCTTCAATGCGTTGCACACTTTTCGTGACAAAATTAGTCAAAATCAACCAAAATGAAATAAAAATACAAATACATAAGTTACTTACATACATAATTCAATTCAGTTTTTAGGATCAATACAACAAGAAACAAAGTGGAATAGTCATCTTTGTCATTTTAGTCATTTTGTTCTTAAAATTTTAAGTATTTTACGGCCTTAAATTGAGTACGAATAGGCCTTGAACAGGATTGATTGGCTGAAACTAGTCATTCTAGAAGCTTAGTAGTGACCATGAGTAAAGCAATAGTACATTTCATACGTACGGTGGCTGATCTCTCTAAGATGACGTATGCTGATGAACGAGGACCTGGTTTCGAATCTCCCCAACGGTTAATGATGATTGGATGTTCTATGTTAATTTAAAATTTCACACTTACTGTGTAAATGCTTTAATTCAATTTATGAATTTTTTTGTCTTAAGATGGACTAAAAAAGAATTCCGCTCTCAACATAAACGTTCTTGAAATAAGAATTCTGTACTGACTTGAGTAGGAACTTCTTGATTTTTTTCTGAATATACATAGCAACTTTTGGTCGATAGATTTATGTAAACACAACCAAAAAGTATGTCTACAAAGACTTATTTTATGATTAAGTACACTTATCCGGTTTGTGTCGACATCAACTAACTTGGCTCAGATGAGTTATCTGTGTTTCATCACTCAACACCAAAAAATTCCGATAGCAAAATCTACGTGACGTATTTTTGACTAAGATTCAATAATGGTTTCATGTGTAAAATCTTCCAATAAAGTCTCACCTCATCCAAACGACCGGCAACAACTTGCTTCGATATTCCTTCATCTAATGGGTCCCCTATTTCCCACTGAATATCTGCAGGACTCTTTCGAAGATCAAATTTCAACATGCGCTCACTCTGGCGATCCGTGTGCTCAGGTGTTTTAAGCGATCTTTTTCTTTCGTGGAACATTTTCTATTGTGTCATATTATTGGAAATAATTAAGGGAATTTCAGATTAGCTTATTGGGTCATCTCTGCTTTGATCCAATCGCCTAAAATGTCCTTCCAGTCTCTCGCAGCTCAACAATTGACTCAAGCATGGCCAGCGTACAACTTTGGCCATTTCCGATATATATTGGCTGTTCTGATGAGCGATTTTTGTTAAAAATAGTTTTTCTAAAAACAACCAATTAAAACACATATTCATTTTACCAATGTACCCAGAAAAATTAATTATTATTTGACTCAAATTATTTCCAAATAGCTGTCGCGCCAGTACTAATGGAAACAAGTAAGAATGCTCTAGACGAGTGCTCCCCCCTTCGAGGATCCCTGCGCCCAATTTTTAAAATCACAAAATAATTTTCTGCCTACTGAGACGTGGGGAAATGAATTATTCAAAAACTTTGATGTTCATCAACAATGATAACAGTGGTTAACGCCAAAAAAAAGGCTAAATCTTTAAAGTTGAGGCTGTGCGAATTTGTTTTGCACATTTTTGGTGTCTCTAGCTCTTGTAGTCTCTGAGATCACAGCTTCGTAGAGACAGACGGACGTGGCTAGTTCGACTCGGCTGTTGATGCTGATCACAGTTGCTCCAGCTATACAGGTGTTGGCGATACAAATTTTTCATAATTTTTATAGGTCAGCAAAAGTCAACCTGCGAAATTTGTTGATACAAGGTAAAGAGGTGTGGGAGATACAGATTTTTCTCATTTGCGTGGGTCGTAGGTAGGCGTGGCAAAATTTTGTTTAGTCATGTCTCTCAAGAAGCTGATCAGTAGCACTAGCTTCAAAACTGTGGGAAAAAATTGAGTTCATTCAGACGGACAGACTAATAGACAGACGGACGAAAAAAAGGGTATAACAGACAAGAACGTTGCATATTCGATACATATTTAGATCTTTTTTGGGGGAAGGGGTTGATGTAGGTAGATCTCAAAACTTTGTCTACAGACACTTTACATAGAGACAGACGGACGGACAGACACACAGACATTTCACAAACCCAAAATACTCTTTATACTTATATAGATTTTATTGGGTTTGTGAAATGTTCATCTGTCTGTCCGTCTGTATGAATGCATTTTTTTCCACAGTTTTCAAGCTACCAAGTAACCAAACTTGGTACATATGTTGATATATACCATAGGCAGAAAAAGTATTAAAATCAATAAATAACATAAACAAGTGCGATAGCTCTTCATATAAATGCCCAAGAAAATAAGTTTTAACGCGGCGCACTTACATAGTTGAAATATTAATACAATAACTATAAGAACTAATAATTTTGTGGTCGCTGCCCAATGAAATAACTGTATTTAAATGGGCGTTACCAAACATCTCCACAGCGCACAGGGCGATGAAAACAGCTATGACGAAGTCGACAGAGCTGCTCAAGTGCGCTCTCGCTCTAACGCTGCCTTCTGCTGAATTGTGTGCATGCGCGTATACAATACATACATACATACAGACATGTGAGTGTTCACACCACAATGTTGTCGCTGGCTTCTTCTGTTTCCGCTTCTGCTTGTATCGTTGCAGCTGTGACGGTGGTTTGCCGTTGGTGGCTTTTGTTGTGGGACCTTTTATTAAGCGCCTGTCCTTTTATTACGCATACGAAACGTGGCCGCTACATCGCACTCTCACGATTGCTGCTGCTTATGATGCCGATGAGCTCCATTAATGGCATGTGCTACATGAAATAAGCCGGAAGATACAATTATATGTATAAAGCAGCAGATTGCAACATCAGCAGTCATGGTCAAGCGCTTGCTTGGTGAGTATCCGAGATTTATAGCATGCAACCTGGCCAAGCTTAGAAGTGTGCCACTGCGAGTAACTGCCCCATCCTTCTGCTGGCGGATCAATCAAATAGCAAGTTTACCCCGATAACAAAATCTAAAGCTTGACGCCCATTGCATTTGAGATTTGTTTATGTGTGTGGGGCTGTTGTGATTGCTTCTCCCACGCCCATTTCAAATACGCTCCTACTAAGTCAGGTAGACAAAAAGATAAACCAATTGTAAATGCAAAATGGTTAAATAAACATATTAAAAAAAAACACCGCTACGAGAGGTTAAAGTCTAGGTACGATGCATATTACAGCCACAAAACTGCTGATATCTAATTTTGTGACGAAGTATTTTCTGATTAATATAAGAAATATTTTAATTAATAAAATTAACGCAACGTGCGGAATGCGCAAAAAGATTCATCTTCTTTTTATTGTACCTAAGTTACTTTTGGAGTGTGCCGAATGCAAAATTAATTTTATTATTTAAAATAGTTCTTATATTAATCAGAGGTGTTTTTATTTGATATCACACATTTTTGGAGAGCAAATCAAAGAGAGAGAGAGAGAGAGAGAGAGAGAGAGAGAGAGAGGGAGAAAGAGAGAGCAACAATTTTCAGAGTGTTGTTGGTATGCAAGTGTCTAGGGGCGGAGGTGGGCGTGGCAGCACTTTCTGCTATTCAATGTTACCAAAAGTTCAACATAAGTCATTCTACAAAATTGTATGACTCTAGCTATGTAGATGTGAGAGATACAGATCTTGCTCTTTTTCGGTGGCGGGGTTGGGCGTTGCATACTGTATTTTAGTCCGGTTTGTCAAGGAGAGCTACTCAGAAGTCGCAATGTCAAATTTAGTGATTCTATCTATTAAACTGTTCAAGATATGTGAGTTTGGCGAGTTGCGTGGTGATGGTAGTGGGGGGCGGGGGTGCGTGTGTGTGTGATTGCCATTAACATTTTGTTATGTCACATATGTGTTGTATATCAAAAGTTGCGGAATTTCAATGCCTACAACACTTATACATTTTATTAAAATCGGTTAGGCCAATTTTTTTTAAATTATCAAAATGTACAAAAAAAACGTTGTTTCACCTGTAGTTTTCCCCTGAGTGTTTTAAATTAATTGTAGAACGTATCTGTAGCTTCTTTGGTTTGGAAGTTGTCTGCGTGGTCTTAGCGATTTTTAGCGTTTTCCCGCTAATCTACCGGTTTTTCAGAAAAGTGGTAGAACAAGCGTTTCCTGGGTTATGATGGGGAACAAATCCACAAAATTATAGACATCTACCTCAACGCGTTGATTCAAAGAAACAAACTGACAACCTTTTCATCTCAATTTGGAAAAGCCACTATAATTTTAAAATGTTCATAACTTTTGAACAAATAGTTAGTAATAGTATTCAGAATTAGAACATTTCTGCGTTTAAAAAAAAATACCATAAAACCCCAATTGGCCGTATTTGTGCTGCTTTGTCCCGAGCGTGAACTGTCGTCCACAGTGATATCCAAAAAGAAAAATGGAGTTATAAAGTACTGCAAATTGTAACAGGCAGAAGGAGGCATTTCTGAATATATAAACTATATATATTCTTGATCAGCATCAACAGCCGAGTCGATATAGCCATGTCAGCTAGAGACACCAAACTTGGCATGACGGTTCCTGGGTACCATAAGCAGATCAAGTCTATTTCAAATTTCGGAAATAGTCGGAAAAATAGTCTCATAGTCGGATACACTTTTTTTTTTACTCTTTTTTTAATTTTTTTGAAAAAAACCTATCATAAAACACAGGTTTAGTGTTCCTTGTACATTAGGTAGCATCGAATTGTATGGGCTCTCAAAAAATGAAAAATGTTACCCCAAAATCGGAATCTACGTTCGATTCTTAGATGTTTTCGCCATGGTACCATGGCTTTAAAATCAATTCTTGGTCCCCGCATTTTGAGTTGGAAAACTTATTTTGTTTACATTTGGCAGTTTTCACATTTTGTGTACTCTAAGCATTAGAAACATTTATAATACAAATTCCAATAGCAGACAATAATTGTATGTGCATCACAGCAGTACACTGCTGGTCATATATACATACCAACATGTAAGTATATCAAGTTTGGTTGGTCTAGCTCCAAAACTGTGGAAAAAAACTGCGTTCATACGAACAGACGGACAGACAGATGGACGGACGGACAGACGAACATTTCACAATCCCAATATACTCTTTTTTCTTTTTTTTCAAAAAAGTTAAAAAAAGAGTATAACCACATCTGAATGATACACGCAAGGAAAAACGGCTTCAATATGAGAAAGAATTCATGACGCAAAAAAACGTTTTAATTTAGATGTCTCTAATGGCTTTCAATACTATTTTCATGATTTGCGAAAAGACGAGCTGTATTTAAGCCGCCATCACAGCCGAGAAGGTGGAATCATGGTGTGGGGTGCAATCACGTTTTGGAACAATTGATTTAATTTTTATTGATCAGAAGATGAACGGTGACCGCTTCAAAACATTGTTGGAGTCCGTATTTTCAGAACTTAATGAACTCTTCCTACCAATCCCATGGATTTTTCAACAAGATAATGCTCCTATTCATAACGTGCGAGTAGTAAAGTCATTTGTTTCGAGTCAAAACGTTTATATCATGACTTGGACACCATATTCTCAACACCTTAACGTAATTGAAAACGTTTGGGGCTGGCTTACACGGAAAGTTTATGAAGGGGAAAGCAATACGAAGATAAGGAAACATTAACTGCAGCAATTAAACTTGCTTGGAGCGAGGTTTCGCTAAGCTACATAGATTCCCTGCATGATTCTATAAAGGACCGTATATATGAAGTTATTACGAACAAAAAAGGCAGTACTCAATACTAAATATTAAATTTTAAAATAAGTTACTTTTCTCCCAAAAAATGTTTTAGTTCAAGTGAGTCTATTCAAGTAAACAAGAAAAAAGTGATTATTTCAAATAGCTTTGGGAAAACACAATTTTTTTGAATTGTATAATCTTTTGAATATTAAGCTTGAAGAATCATTGAATAACCAAGCTTTTTGCATTTCAATTTTGTGTACTATTTTTACTCCCTGTTCCCATTAAAAATGGGAAAAAGGGAGTTATAAAGTACTGCAAATGTGTGTAACAGACAGAAGGAGGCATTTCCGACTATATAAACCATATATATTCTTGATCAGGATCAACAGCCGAGACGAACTAGCTATGTCCGTCTGTCTGTCCGTCTGTATGAACGCGTCGATCTCAGAGACTATAACAACAGGGAGTAATAAATAAACAACAGACAGCACTTCTGACAAACATTTCTGCCGATCGTCCAAATATTTATTTTTCTAAAATGCCGATATTCTAAATATTTTCACACAAAAACCGAATGATGACTGGAGTAGGAAATGGTCCAGTTATAATGGAATGGTGAAGGTATGTGTATGTGTGTCAATGTTATATGTATATAAGAAAAATAAATTTTAATAATTGTTTAAGTTTTTAAATTAATAGGTGACAAAAGCTTACCTCCCCCTTCCCACAATCAACAAATAGAAAACCAAAACAAGTAAGAACGTTACAGTCGGATACACCCGACTGCGATATACTCTTTTTTAGCCTCTTTGAGGAGTCAGAAGTGGGCGTGGTAATTGTATTTTTGGTTTAGTTTTAGAGCTATCGTGATGAAACTTGGTACAGATGGTTATTCTTTCTGCTAGCATATGTCAGAATCAGCCAGATCGGACACATAGCTGCCATAGGAACGATCGGTTGAAAAATAAGTTTTGTATGAAAAGCTTTTTTGTTTTCTCAAAATAACTCAACAAAACTCACTATGTCTAAGTTTTAACACTATCCACATATTTTGACATTTTATCAAAATCTGCTCACTATATCTTATAGCTGCCTTAGGAACGATCGGTTGAAAAATAAGTTTTTGTATGAACAATTTTTTAATAGGACAACAGAATTCAACCTGTTAGATTCCAGCTAAAGTGGTGTGGGAGATACAGACTTTGCTTATTTGTGGGGACGGGGGTGGGCGTGGCCAAACATTTTTTTAGGCCAAAAATCAAAAAAAGAGTATAATTATTTTGCTTGCATCACTTCATAAACTTGGAAGTTCTTAGTGAAAGAGAGTAATTAATTCTATGGAATCAATTCCACCGAGATTCACACTGTAACCCTCCAGCAAATACATACATACATCCGTCCTCAAGCCTTTTTCCATTCGCAATGCTAGACTAATCAATGGATTAGCACGACTTGCCCACGAAACACCAGACTCAAATCCAGTGACACAACCAAGAGACAACGGGAGCTGGTTCTTAAGGGGTCCACAAATTGTTTTGTAGTTGTGGAAATCGCCGGCACCGGGAATTGAATTTGATCTTAAGAACAGGTACACGGTATGTAGGTAGAACAAGTTATATTCTTTTGCTTTGACTTCTTTGCGATTAGCAATAACAGCCCAACAAAGCTTCTGGATGGTCTGCTTGGATTTTCTGTCAAATGATCAGCGGCGGCAAGGATTATCCGCTTACCTAGTAAGCAGACAGAGATAAGCATCGTGACCAACTACACGCCTGAGACACAATGTGCGCCCAACTGAGCAGATTAGACGGACGCGCCATGATCTCTTTGGTGGTCTCGGATTAAACCACCTAGAGCCAGGCTTGGCTGGTTACTGAACAGAGCCTGAAACAGATCTTGCTGATGGCGGTGGGTGGTAGCTGGGGGCAATAAATGCATAATCCACGTTTTATGACCGCTTAGCAGGAAAAGTCAAAGGATCGTACTAATCTGCAAGCAAAGTTATTTACCAACCGTCACCCCTTTTGGATGAGTATCAGCAAAAGAGACCATGACAGCATAGGATTAACAAGCCTAAGTCGCTCCGCCGGCTTTAAGTTACATTTTTTTTTAACTGCATAGCACGTTCACAGGATAATATATTCGAGTTTCTAACCCGTTGCCGATGCCTTTACCCGACATGCTGTTCTAAGGTAAATGGATTTATGGGATTTTAGCATTTAAATCCTTTCACTGACTGCAAATATTTTGGCCGTTCTACTAAAGGCTTTCCAAGATTAAAGTTAAAGTCTATGGGGTTTTCGTCAATTGCCTTTGAGCTGTAAAGTCAGATTGCACCGCATTCCCAAGCTTCCCAAGGTACCAATAGTAGAGTCACCGAAAAGTGTTTTGAGTCAACTATTTAATCTGGGAACTATCATCAAATTTTTTTTTTGCAATTTCAAGATTATTCATTGACAGTTTTGGTAAACAATTAATACTTATATACATATAATGATATACATTTCTGTTAAGAAATGGAAACGAGCCACTGCGTGCGGCGTGCCGAAAATATCACGGCGGAGGCGCTCATCATCACTGTCGACGGCAGGACGAAGCAGCACGAAGTGTGCAAAACGCGACTAACATTATTTCCAGCAAGAATGAAAGATTTGCTATGAGTGTCCGATCAGATCGAGCTTTATACCGATCAAAAGGTATTACTTTAACTAAGAAAAGTCAACTTTTGGTAACTCACCTGGCTCATGAGATAGAGGCGAGCAGGTGAGAAGGGAGAAATTATAAAAATTTGAGACATTGGGTTTCTGGCTTTTTTTCAACGCAGAAGTGTTCTAATTCTGAATACTCGTCGAATGACACATTGTTTATCCAATTGTGATAATTCGTTCAATTTATGTTATTTAAAGTTATGACCATTTTAAAATTAGAGCGACGTTTCCAAATTGAGATGAAAAGGTTGTCAGTTTGTTTATTTGTATCAACACGTTGAGGTAGCTGTCTAGATTTTTGTGAACTTGTTTCCCATCATAACCCAAGAAACGTTTGTTCTACCACTTTTCTGAAAAACCGATAGTTTAGCGGGAAAACGCTAATAACCGCTAGAATTGATACGCCCACCGTTTCCAAACTAAAGAAGCTACAGAAAGGTATGTTTTATAGCTTTTGAGCTAATCTTGGCTTAAAACAGTCTGATGAAAAACTACAGGTGAAATAACGTTTTTTTTTTGTATATTTTGGCGATTTAAAATAAATTGGCCTAACCGATATAATAAAATAATATAAATAATTTAATAAAACTTATAAGTGTTGTAGGCATTGAAATTCCGCAACTTTTGATATATGTATAACACATATCTGACATAACTCGTAAGATATGGCATGTTTAGTGTACCAGCTCCTACTACTACTACTGCAATAGGCCTTAACGAGTTTTGCAAAATAACCTGGGTTCAACTCCCAGTGCAGTCGGAAGTCGGTTTTTTATACTCATTTTACTCCTTGTACCCATTAAAAATGGGAAAGGAGAGTTATAAAGTACTAAATGTGTGTAACAGGCAGAAGGAAGCATTTTCGACTATAAAACTATATATATTCTTGATCTTGAGCATCAACAGCCGTGACGATCTAGCCATGTCCGTCTGGCTGTCCGTCTGTCTATCTGTATGAACGCGTTGATCTCGGAGACTATATGAGCTAGAGAAACCTTACTTGGCATGTAGGTTCCTGTATACCATACGCAGATCAAGTTTATTTCAAATTTCGGATGCACCCTCCCGCACCCCCGCAAATCGCACAAACCTCGCACAGCCACAATTTTAAAGACACAGTCTTGTAATTTGAGAAGCACCTTAACTTTCATGTAGTTAACAGATACTACAAGTTTCAAAACAATCGGTTCATAAGCAAAGAAGTTATTAAAGAAAACATAAATATAATTTATACTGCGTGGCCAGAGCAAGTGTGCAAGCGAGCACGAGTACTTTTGTTAAGTAAATCAACGAACGTGTGGGAGCGAGCGCAAAGTTAAAATTTAAGTAACTATGTATGTAGTGTGCAGATATACACTCAATGTGCAAAGTTGCGTGTATCTACATATGTAAGTACATATAAATGTGTATGATTATGTATGTATGCATGTTGGTTTATATATGTATGTATATACATAAACGCATATGCCAATGGCTAGCATATAAATATGTATGTACTACGTATGTACACACGTATGTATGCCTGCCCAGCGTTGCCATTTTGCAGTTGCATTTTCTCGGCGTTGCCACTGTCAAAATGAGAAGATGTGGCATCTTAGCATTTTGCGATACTGCCCGTTATACCAATAAGATTTTAGACCGACTACATCTAATTTGCACATTAGCTTGTGTACACCTTATTTATTTCGTAAGCATTATAAAATAAAATAAAATATTCTTGCTGAAATAAAATATCGTATTGGGTCTAGTCGATATTTCGCATTGATACGTATCGTTGTATCGATGAGCTTCACCCATCTCTGTCTTGTGGCTGCGATTTTTTTAACGTTTAACGTGCGTCTCCGTCAATCGATTTTTAATTTAATATTTTTTGCGATTTTTAACGTTTTTAACAATAAAAACTGTTTTACTTGCAACAGTGATATCCAAGCATATATATTTAACGATTTTGATCGTTTAGACTTAGCACCGCTGATAAATTGCTGCCAGCGTTTAACCCGCGTACAGGGAGTTTCGTAGTCGAGCACACTTGACTAGAGCATTCTTACTTGTTTACTTTAAAAAAAAAAAAAAAAGAAAAAAGGGTATATTGGGTTTTTGAAATGTCCATCCGTCCGTCTGTCCGTATGAACTCAGTTTTTTCCACAGTTTTTGAGCTAGAGCAACCAAACTTGGTATACATGTTGGGATATATATTATAGGCAGCCAAAGTGACAAGATCTCCTCCCCACCCGCACCCCTTTCCCGACATACCGCAAAAACCTATATCTTCCACAGTTTTACAGCTAGAGTAACCAAATTTAGCACAAGGGCTACTAATCACTTCCTTGAATGATCTGCCAAAAAAAATTTAACCACGCCCACCTCCGCCCCCACAAATAGGCACAGTCTGTATCTCCCACACCCCTTTAGCTAGAATCACCAAATTTTGCAGGTTGAATTCTGTTGCCCTATTCAATAGATTGGATAAAAATTATTTGGCCACGCCCACACCCGCCCTTGTCATCGAGAAAAGTTTGTTTCTCCTAAACCTTTAGAACTGACTCAACCAAATTTAAATTTATGGTAAAACCTGAAAAATTTAATCAAAAATACAATTGCCACGTCCACTTCTGACTCCGTAAAGAGGCGAAAAAAATAGTATATCACCAGTGACAGCCACCGTGGCATCCACCAGTGACAGCCACTGTGGCATCCACCAGTGACAGCCACTGCGGCATCTACCAGTGATATCTAATGTGACAGCTAGCTGCCACGGTGGCACCTACCAGAGGCAGCCACTGTGGCATCCACTTAGGAATGCTATTGCGGCATCAACAATTAGTTGAAGGTTTCGCAGGTTAAGAAGTCAGTGGAGGCTCTTCCGCACGTGGTGCACGCTGCTATTGTGATACCTTTTTTTGTGAATTAAGCAATTGCCTTCTTCGGACGCACCTGAAAGTAATATTTGGTATTAGTCGTATTAAAAAATTTACATTTATGTTTACCAATAATTGCATCATAGGCATCAGCAGTCCTCTTATAGTTAGTTAGTCAAAAATTAAAATAAAAAGTATTACACACATTAGTAAAACAAAACAAGTAAGAACGTTGCAGTCGGATGCACCCGACTGCAATATACTCTTTTTTTCGTCTCTTTGTGGAGTCAGAAGTGGGCGTGGCAATTGTATTTTTGCTCAAATCTTTCATGTTTTTCCATCAATTTAAATTTGTTTGGGCCTGTTCTAAAGGTTTAGGAGAAACAAACATTGCTCGATTGCAAGGGCGGGGGTGGGCGTGGAAAAATTATTTTAACCAATCCATTAAATAGGGCAACAGAATTCAACCTGCAAAATTTGGTGATTCTAGCTAAAGGGGTGTGGGAGATACAGACTTTGCTCTTTTGTGGGGGCGGGGGTGGGCGTGGCCAACTTTTTTTTTACCAGATCGATCAAGGAAGTGATTAATAGCCCTTGTGCAAAATTTGGTTACTCTAGCTCTAAAACTGTGGAAGATATAGTTTTTTGCGGTTTGTGGGGGAAGGGGTGGAGGTGGGGGGATATCTTGACACTTTGTCTTACTATGGTATATACCAACATGTATACCAAGTTTGGTTGCTCTAGCTTCAAAACTGTGGAAAAAACCTGCGTTCATACAGACGGACAGACAGACAGACGGACAGACAGACGGACAGACAGACAGACAGACAGACAGACAGACAGACAGACAGACTGACAGACGGACGGACGGACATTTCACAAACCCAATATACTCTTTTTTATTTATTTTTTTTTTTTAAATTAAAAAAAGAGTATAAACATAAATATTTGTTTTTATATTGTAGTTATGTGCATATCAAGCCAAGCCAGTCTAAATTTCTTTAAGAACATTAAATATCAGCTTGATATGCACATGCATATTTAAATACATATGCACATAAGTAAAACATGGTGAAAAATTACACTTACCGTTTTTATTTTATAACAACTAAATATCCACGAATAAAAAAAAACAATTGTCTTGCGTCAAGCGTTACTTTTTTCGTTTTTCCAGTACACTTCTACGTATACACACAAGCAAATTGGCGCAAAAGAGAATGCCAAAATCAATGCAGTAAGATAAACAAAAATACTAACAACCACGAATGCAAAGTTAATTTTTGTTTGCCGTCCGTTTTTGAGCGGCCCGGTGCTGCATTACTAACAACCGGCGATGTGGGATCCCACTGGTCGCATCCCACATCGCCGGTCACTCGTGATCGAGTAGCCGTTGGCGAACTATTGGGTTGCTTTGTAAACAAATTTGACAAGAATATTGTATCTCGCTTACGTATGAGAATGGTGATTGTGTTGACAGTGTGAATATTGATAGTGTTGAGTGTAACACATGTTCACTTTTGAGTAAAATGGGATAATTTTTTGTTTAGTGTGCATTCGCATAAGTTTTATATGCCTTAGGATAACTCGGTAGAAGAATGTGCTGCATGAGAAACTTTTTTGTTTTTCAGAGTAATTCATGGTTTTATTAAGAAAGGAGTGTTAAAAATATTTTATTTGACTAAAAGATGTTAAAGAAATACACAAAAATCATATTCAGAAACTCAAAAAAAATTGGAGCGCACTGTCAGACACAGGACAGACAGGTCGGTAGGCACTTACGATAAATAGCGGTAAAATGACCATCAACTTGCCATTTTTACTGATCCAATTAATTTCCCATTGTCTGTGGCCTTTTGTGTGCTGATTTTGGACGCGATTTGCCGCTTTCGTTTGTTCACTTTTTATTTCGCAAAAGAAAACCATTTTCCCATCCATGTAATGCAACAGCACAGGAGGGATTGCGGCGCAAGATCAGAGAAACGAACCCGCCGCGGGGCACCCAACTGATTATCGTTTCGACACCCCATTTATGTGCAGCGGCGGCTTCTATTCTTATATTCTTCCCTTGTTTTTCTATATTTCTCTAATGATGTATTGGTTCTGTTTACTTTGGACTGGACTAACAAGTGCACTCGAGATTTGATATTTTTGTCAAGTGATTTCCTGGAATGTGTTAGAAACCCCTGGTTTCAGCATTATTTTGCCTCATGGCTGTAAATTGATGCTGTTGACATTTTTAGAGCAAAATGTGCATGTAGCAACTCCGAAACTGGGCTGAACACAGAAACTGATTCTGAGCCCGAACTCCGATGGTCTTTGATAACTTGTTCACAGCTCTAGTTTCCAATAGCCATACTTGCAGTCGTAACCTTCACATGTCTGCAAGAGCTAGGAATGAAAAGCAACAAAACCAACAAAACATATATTTATCTTGAGCTTAACACTTTCTCTGCCTTTCTGATATGTGGAAGTCTAACTCTTTAGAATTTAATGGGTAGAAAAACTGAGTATCGAAAATGTTGGCATTTTTTATCAAAAATGGTAAATTTTTTGGTATAAATTTTTTTTTTTGAGTGGCAACCGTGCTTGCAGCAAAAATAAACGTGTTTGTCAAGTTTTATAAAGTAAGAAATAGACAGATAGACGGACATAGTTGGTTCGACTCGGCTGTCAATATAGATCTGAGACGTCTCCTTCAATGCGTTACATCGGAAGTCTATATATTACTAGCATGTAGCAGCGGCTTAGCCCGCCATGCCAAGTCTTTGAACTTTACCAATATTTCCCGACCGTGTGTGTACATTTTCCTGACTCTGACAGACCTTGAAATCTGAGTTTGAAGTACAAATGGAAACGGGGAAAAAAATTTGAACCCGTCCCGCCCGTCAGGGATGGCCGCCCGCTCTTTTACATATGTATAATTTTCCAAAAACAGGTTTCGTGCAACAGTTTACCGACCATGTTCCGACACTTCGAGCGGATTTTTCAAAATTTGCAAATACGTTGCTTATAATTTGGAAGCGTGGCTTTTAATGCGATAACTGTGTGCAAACTTAATGAGAAACGTGAAACAAACAATTTTCCATAAATTAAGATAACATTATGTAACATTATGTTCAACATTAAAAATAATTGATTTATCTATAAATTAAAAAAATATTCGAGCGAATCTAATGAATATTCGTTAAGTTACATGCAAATTAAAGTGTGCAGTTTCTTTTCGGTATTTATATATATAAAAGAGTTTGTCCTCACTGGCGATTGGCAATCAACGCAGGGCCCAAACAGTAGATTTGGCCTAAAACTTAGACATAGTAAGTTTGGTTTGGTAAAAAAGTTTTTCATACAAAATCTTATTTTTCAACCGATTGTTTATATGGCAGCTATAAGATATAGTCGTCAGATTTCTATGAAATTTTGTCATCATGTATAAACTGTCCTTAAACTCACTAAACAGTTTAGTTGAGTTATCTTGAAAAACAAAAAAGTTTTTCATACAATAACCTATTTCTCAACCGGTCGTTCCTATGACAGCTATATGTTATAGTGGTCTGATCTGGCCAATTCAACTATAGGTACTACCTGCAGAAAGAGGAAGCATCTGTGCCAAGTTTCATCAAGATAGCTCTAGAACAAAGTCTTGAAAAACGAATATAAGCAGACGGACAGACGGACATAACTCTCACCCGATCGGATTCAAATTAATTTTCAGAAATCCATGTGAAAATTTAACAATAAATGCATGCCAGTTTTCCGGAAAATTCACCCACCTGTGTGGAATGTGGATGGTAAATTCATTTTCAAGATCTTTATAAAAATTCATTGAAAACCGCATAACAATTTTTACGGAAAATTCACATTCCCGGGTGGAAAGTGGGTTGCAAAAAGGCCAAAATTGAGTTTTTGAGCGATTTGCTTCAAACCAATTTTCTAAGATTCATATGAAAATTCAATAAAAACTGCATACCTCCTTTCCGAAAAATGTACCACGTTTGGAAGAAAACTGTTGGTTAAGGTTGTAAGCGCGAAGTTAAATTTTCGTGCGAATATGATATCATACGGAGCGTAGCACCGCACGCCGCAAAAAAATAGTATCCTTATAAAGTTAAAGTTTGCTCGAGCTATTTATGTCAGAATGTAACAAAGTTGATTATGCAAATCATGCTATTTTTGAATGACCAAGATATGCCAGAGATAGGAATAATAAAATTTTTAATCGGTTTTTAACTCTTTTTTTAAGTTTTTTGAAAAAAAAAAAATATATATATATTGGGTTTGTGAAATGTCCGTCTGTCAGTTTGAACTCAGTTTTTTTCCACAGTTTTGAAGCTAGAGCAACCAAACTTGGTATAGATGTTAGTATATACCATAGGCAGACAAAGTGTTAAGATCTTTCCCCACCCCCTCCCCCACAATCGGAAAAAACTGTATCTTCCACAATTTTATAGCTAGAGTAACCAAATTTGACACAAGGGCTACTAAAAACTTCCTTGATTAATCTGACTAAAAAAAAGTTGCAAAGCCCACCTCCGCCCCTACAAATTAACAAAGTCTGTATATCCCACACCCCTCAGCCTGACTTTTGTTGCCCTATAAAATAGATTGAATAAAAATAATTTTCCCACGCCCACCCCCGCCCTTGCAATCGACCAAAGTTTGTTTCTCCCAAATCTATAGAACTCATCCACCCAAAACTTGAATGATTTTTTTTTCTGGCTCGGCAAAGAGGTAAAAAAAAGAGTATGTCGCAGTCGGTTGTATCCGACTGCAACGTTCTTACTTGTTGTAACCTAAAAGATCTACTACATCCCAAAGAGCTACATTTTAAAGAGAACAGCAACAATTTATAAAGCAAACGAAATAAGTATTATAAATACATTAAATTGTTTAATAAAATTATTTAAAATACGTTAGTTTAAATCGTAAAAAATAACCATCAGCGCGATACGTTATAAATCTGCTAAAGTAAGTTTTATCGATTGCTACATATCGACAAAACACATCGCCACAGCAACGAAGAAATTTTTACAAGCCTATCGATAGCTACATATCGTCAAAAACACATCGCCACAGCAACGAGAAAATTCTACAAGGAACGCAAACAAGGCAAGGACTTATATTTTCAACAGAACAAAACAAGGAACTTCTGTTTTAAACTGTTGTATCTGGCTAAATGTCACTAACCAGTGATCTAAATAAAAACAAAAAAAACTATGCTGACAATTTAAAAGTAGTTATTTTTGTTGTTAGTTTGCAGAGGAAAACATAGGCATCTGCGACAGGATGGCATTTTTGTGCGCTCTAGCAGAAGCATCCCAATCTTGGAAAAACTATTTTCGAGGTGACAGAATGGTTACGGCGGCCAATGAGAACAGATTGACGGCGGAGTTGAGCTACCATGGCCCACGAGTAAAAACAAGCGATGAATGGCGTCGAGTAAGTACATGTCGTCAATATAAAGATATCACATACACATAGGTTTTTACATAAAAGAAGTTAATTTAAAAAAAATGTATGACAACAGAAAGGAAAGCAAAGCTACTGTTGGTGCTCCGTTCAGACAGGAAACTCTAACGCCAACTGAGCACGCCATCGCGGACGCACTTGACCTTTGAAACGCTGCTAAGGGCATGGATTGCATCGATGCCGACGGCTTGCTGCCCCAGGCAAGTACTGTAAACAAAAAATGGCAAAAATGTGGAGCCGACGAGTGCAACTAAAAATGGTAAACAATTGCCCGGAGCTTAAAATTTAACATAACTATATTATAATATGTGGTTTTTACAGAATATGTTGACCCCACAACAAAAAAAGTGACTACTTAAGACAGTCCTGTTGGAACAACTGGCGTCCCCATATTTATTAGCAAAGTAGCAAGTATCGACCCCATCGTTATCAGTGATGAAACAACTGCTGCTCCCACTACAAAGCAAGCTTCAGCAACACGGGCCAAGTAACTAGGTAGCGATGGAGTCTCAAATAAGTGTTATAATGCAATGAAAGCTTTAAGAGCGCAATTGGCAAAATGTTTCATTTACAAAATTGCTCATAAATTTTAATGACTAAATAATTCAACGTGTTTTTTATTACAGAACATTAAATTTAGTGACGCACACCATTTGCGATTTCATCGCGGATTGAAGAAGTTTGTTGCTCTCCAGTGTTGCTCGACATCCCGGCTTCATTATCGTCATCATCGGCATTATCGTCAGTTGGATTTTTGTCAAATAACTTATTTACGGCATATGTTGTGCAAAGCACAGCACACATTTAAAATTTAAGCAACTTTTACAGGATGGTATTTAGGCTTTTTTCAACATTCCGGGCAGACGCATGGCGGAGATAGAAATTATGTTATGGTTATAGTCACATATCGATGGCACAGACGTATAAAACAAGTAAAATAATTCAAACATTTTCCTAGAAGTATGTACGTAAATTAAACGAAAATAACTACTTACAAACACTTAGCAGACGATAATAAACCATACAACACAGAGGACAATCAAATGCTTGCAACAATTAAACTTACAATCATTTCATCAATAATAAAAAAAGCCATTACGATTTGCAAAATGAGACTCATGGGGCTTTATAGGCTTAATAAGTTCTATGTGGGTGCCGCCCAATAACACCTGGAATACCAAATTTATTATAAAAGTGGGACTTTTATTTGCCAAAATTCTCTTCACTTTGGTCGAAAGTAATAAATAAAACAGTTTCGTTCCAGTAACGGAATTATATCCCATAGCACTTTGCATACTGCTGGTAGAGATAACGCAAGGTCCGTTTCCTTGACAATAATTTGTTGAAAAGAGCCGACATCGAAATAGATCTTGCGGGAATGTGGTCTTTAGTTTTATTAAATATTATTTCAAACGCCCTCTTGTCCACTCGATAATCATAGATGAAACTATTTCGAACAAAAACAAGAAACATTTGGTGTTAAAAAAATTTAGAAAAAAAAAAATAGTCTTGAGTGGCATTAGAACATGAAAACAGATGAGATGCGTATCTAAAACGCTTCCGTTGTATTATATTTGTTGTATATTTTCTTCATCCAATTGCCATTTGCGAAGATAATCCATTGCAAATAAGCCAGCAATCGTCATCTGCATTATTTCTGTAAAATTAATTTTTGTAAACAAACAAACAGCTGGCTGACATTCGACAGTCACAGACATCCGTAGTACATAGCAGGCTTGTCATAAAAATTGTTGAATTTGGCGAGTAAAGTATTTAAAAAAAATTAATTAATTAACTAGGTGACATGTGTGACTTTAATCCTTTTACTTTAAAAAACAATTGTATAATGTGAAAGCAATTTAAAAAATTAAACTCAAATTTATTTTGAGACATCAGTCACGGAGGTGTCATCTTGACACTTGTCTGCCTATGGTATATACCAACATGTATACCAAGTTTGGTTGCTCTAGCTTTAAAACTGTGGAAAAAAAACTTCGTTCATACAGACGGACTGACAAACACACATTTCACAAACCCAATACACTCCTTTTTTCTCTTTTTTCAAAAAAATTAAAAAAAGCGTATTACAAGAAAGAAATTTTACCTTCGGCGTGTCAAAGATATATACCCTTGCAGAAAAGTTTTGCATGAGAAAACTTGTTTTTCAACTGATTGTTCCTATAGCAGCTATAAGATATAGTCGTCCGATTTTGATGAAATTTTGTCACCATGTATAAACTGGGTCCTTAAGATCCCTTGGATCTGGGAAGAGAACGCCAAAAGCAGCTCGAAATATCAAACTAGGCTCAACCTGCACCCAAACAACCTGGCCATCGGACTCTTAGACAACAGCAACGAAAGAAGAAGGCTTTAGCGATTGCATCCGCTTGATCTCCATTGGGAGTTAAACGCCTAGCTTTAACACCCACGAACACACACCCCGCTAACAAACCCTTTAACACAAAGATAAGCATCGCCAGACCTCAACACATGAATTCAGGAATCGATACATGTAACACAAAGTCTTAAGTTATACATGAAACACACATTCTTAATATATGCATGAAACACACATTCTTAATTTAATTTGTACATGATGCACATATTGTCAATTTTTACACGAAAAAATTTAATAATTGTCAAAGTACGACAGTCTTAAATAAAATGTTCACCACGCTACGAAAAAAAAACAAGTAAGAACGTTGCACTCGGATGCACCCGACTGCGATATACTCTTTTTTTCGAAGAAGTGGGTGTGGCAATTCTGTTTTTGCTAAAATCTTTCAAGTTCTGCCATCAATTTAAGTTTGGTTGGGCCCGTTCTACAGTCTTGGGGGAAACAAACAGTGCTCGACTGCAAGGGCGGGGGTGGGCGGGGTAGAATTATTTTTATGCTATCTATTTAATAGCGCAATAGAATTCAACCTGCAAAATTTGGGGACTCTAGCTAAAGGGGTGTGGGAGATACAAACTTTACTTATTTGTGGGGGCGGGGGTGGGCGTGGCCAATTTTTTTTATTCAAATCAATCAAGGATGTGATTAGTAGCCCTTGTGCTAAATTTGGTTACTCTAGCTTTAAAACTGTGGAAGATATAGGTTTTTGCGGTTTGTGAGGGAATGGAAAGGTGGTGGGGAGGAGATCTTGACACTTTGTCTGCCTATGGTATATACCAACATGTATACCAAGTTTGGTTGCTCTAGCTTCAAAACTGTGGAAAAAACCTGCGTTCATAGACAGACAGACGGACGAACATAATATACTCTTTTTTCTTTTTTTCAAAAAAATTTAAAAAAAGAGTATAGTAACAGCGATAACTTTTTGATACCAAGGTATTGAAGTCTGCACAGATGTAGTATGTGGCGTTTTACGGGAAACTATTGAATCTTTTAGCCTAATTCCACCGAGAAAATATGCGCACGTTATCAAAAATATGCGCAAATATGAAAATATGTGGCATATATTATTATATACATACATACTTATATATTAGCATATATTAGTATAGTACGAGAAAACAAGTATGTGCATATCTGCAATATGTGTACGTTCGCCCCGAATGTTTGCGAGTTTTAAGAACAAAATACTAAAATTCTTGCCTATATATCGATAAAATGCGATTCGATACTTAGCACAAACAGCTGATTGCAAGTAAAAGGTACGCGCAGCTTTTAAATTTTTGTATTTGTACCCCAGCTACCCCAAGTGAAATCGAAAGAAAGGTCCAAAACATTTGGTTTTGGGCTCTACAAATTCGGAATAATTCTAGGATGTCAAAACAATGCTCCGGAACTTTTTTTTTGCGGAAAGATGTTAAAAATCTATTTTTAGATTAGCCGATACCCGCGCCACGCACTTGGCTATCGATAATGCATATCGGTGCCTTTTTGAGTTAAGAGAGTAGCCTAGATTGTTGGTTTTGGAGGCACTTCGATGAATTTTAGCAAGAAATCGGTGACATTCGCGCGATTTTTTGTTAAAATAGTTTCACCGATTTCTTGGAAATTCTTCGTCAGAAGGCCCGTAGTTAAGGAGCGGTCAGAAACACCGGTTTTTGGGCTCAAAAAATTCGAAAAAATTTCAGAATGCGATTTCCGGCGGCGGAGGTTGACTTTTTAGTAGGAATATATGATAAAAACAATAAAGAGAGCTTTAACAGTGCTGTAAACGTTAACAGAGTATTTCGGTGTTGATTTTGGCGTTGCGGCACCAGCTGTTGCAACAACGCAGGAAAACTGAGTCCTGTTATCACGAACAGTGGTTCATTTTTTAACTAGATCTGTTTTTGATTTTGGCGCTGCTGCTCGAAATTTTAACAAACAAGAAAGAAATGTTATCTTCGGCGTGCCGAAGATATATACCCTTGCAGAAAAGATCTGCCTAAGAAAAATTAATTTTCAACGTATTGAATTATTGATTATTCCTATGACAGCTATAATATATAGTCGTCCGATTTAGATAAAGTGTTGTCAACATGTGTAGAACGTGCTAAAACATAGATATAGTGAGTTTGGTTGAGATATTTTGAAAAACACAAAAGTTTTTCTCACAGAAACTTATTTTCAACCGATCGTTCCTATGGCAGCTATATGTTATAGTGGTTCGATCTGGCCAATTCAACTATAGGTACTACCTGCAACAAGAAGAAGCATCTGTGCCAAGTTTCATCAAGATAGCTCTAGATTCTAGAACAAAGTCTTGAAATACGCATATAAACAGACGGACAGACATACAGACGGACATGACTCGGCTGTTGATGCTGATCACGAACATACAAATTTATTTAATACGAGACGTCTCCTTCAATTCGATACACATTTCGTGACAATGACAATGAAATTGTGATAATTTTGTCGAAATTTGATATAGTTTAGTGCTAAAAGTGAATCAAAAGTTATTTTATAGTTATGTTTATGGAGAATGCTCCTCAAAGGTATTTTTTTTTTTTTTTTCAATTAAATGCAACAATTCCGGATCAATTCAGAAAGCAAACAGAAATTCAATCAGCAAACAGCTGTTACAAAATATATTGAACAGCTGATTGAGTAGTTTTACCTTGAAAATTATGTCCTAGGGCAGTTCACGATGCTGATTTGGTAATTTTGCCCGGTTATTCAGCATCGTGAACACCATAAGTCAAGTCGGAGACGAGCGAGCGAAGCCGCGGGTATTAATTAGTGTTTTATACAATTTATTTTTGTGTCGATCCACATTGGGTAAAACACAAGCACGAAACCATCGCTAGTCGCACATTGGATACTCAGCCCAGTCGAGTTATTGTGTTCAAAGCTTTTGATGCTTTTTATCATTTAAAATGAACACAATATTTTTATTTTCTTTTAAGTAATGCGCTTGAAATATTTTGAAACAATCTAGCTTGGTTTTTGTTTATATGGCGATTTTTTTTATGGGAAGACAGCATATTTACGTGAAATATTTGTTGTCAAGTTGAAAGAAAATTGGCGCAATTTATAATGAACGAAAGTATTGCTCATTCATACAACGTACAAACCTATGTTCAAATCCAAATATTTATGTATGTTCATATGTATGTGTGCAATAGATAGGTTGTCTGGTAATTGGCTGTCTAAATTTTGTACAAATACTAGCTCGTACATAAAAAAAACTGAAAAACTGACATAAATAGCTAAAAAAATTTAAAAAAGTAAGCAGTTTTTCAATCGTTTACTCGTAAATATATTTAGCTAATGAATTTCATACCACAACTACATGAGCGACCAGTACTCGCTGGTACGTCTCGTTGAATACTACCAATTACACACTGGTTGTCTCCCTCTCACGCGTTACAACTGTTTATTCAAGTGCCAAGCTGTTGTCTGGCTACCTCCCTTGAATCTATGCTGAATTAATTTTCGTTTTTGAGAGTATGAGTGCGCATTAACAAAAGCGCGCAACTGCTTTAAATAAAAATTGTAAATAAGCGGCCCCAAATAATTTCGTGCGTGTTTGTATAAACGGGCGCATGAATTTTATGAAGCATGACAGACCATTACCGGTATTAAGGCATATTTTATTATTAAATACTTATGTACACATTATTGTGTTGCCAGTTACTGGTGGTCGCCGGGCCGCATGACAATGACAGAGATAGTTGTGCATCCTGGTATGACACTAAATATTGGTTTTGGGAACCCACACAGCGTTGCTGCCACAGCTAAAAACATGCACATTCACCACACTATACAACACTGTAGCCTCTCGTTGCTTTGTTATCTAGCGATGCTCTCTCTTTCACACACAAGCGCACGACCGATTCTTACAAAATTTGCTCTGCTTGGTACTTATTTTCTGTGCGGTCTCTCTTGGAGCGAACGTGCGCTCTTGCTCTCTCCGTCGAGTACGCTTACTCGCCACTGGCTGGCGTTACTGGTCGTTGTCGATGTCTGGCACTAACACACAACACAGAGCCACAGTCGTTTCAGCTTCAGTCTTTCTAGTTCTGTTGCTACTCGTTCGCGAAATCAGTTGACTTTCTGCTGCAACACAAGCGGACTGAAAATTTTTGTTTTAGTGTTGCAAAAATAGTTTTTTAAAAATTCTATAAAATCCTAAAAAAATGTGAAAATTATGTGGTAAAAATGCAAAATTAAGTTAAATTGTTACAAATAATTCAAAATTCAGTGCGTCGGAAATAAATTTATTTTGAAAATTTTGTTTTAATGCTGAAATGGAATCAAATTTTTTCAATTTTTCTTAAACATTTTTCTGAGTTTCATATTTTGTGCAAACATTTTTATAATTTTTTTATGAGCCGCTAAAATTGCGAAATGCACCCACAACACAAATTTCTGCAATAGAAAACTTTGATACGACATGAAGAAGAAAACGGACGAGCAGCGACACAAAAAAAAAGAAATATATTTTCTGTCGTCTGTTTTTCTTTCTTTTTCCAATGCTGCTCGCACTCGTTGGCAGTGCCTGTGCCGTGTGTATGCACACCAGTGTGAAAATACCAATACCAAAGCAACACATTTATTATGTGCTCTCTCGTACTCTATTCGCTATCATGATTGTCTCGCTGCCTTGTATACGTGTGTTTGTGTGTGTGTGTGTGTGCGTGTGTGTTGAAAACGTCGGCGCGTCTCATGCGAGATGCAGAATAAACGTTTATGCTTATGTATATCGATGTCATACATGTGTACATTGATGATAGGCGCGCGCTTGTTGTCAAAGTGTACAACTTATTTTTTTGCATGATGTGTGGGGATGTGTGTGTGTTGCAATGTACTCGCTGAAAACAAAATCAACCAACATAAACATCAAATGTTGCGGCGTTCTCACAAACGTGAAAAGCTTTAAAAAAAAAGCTTCAGCTGCTGCGAATATCTTGTATATTATGCTCTTGCTGTTTACTCGCCAGTTTTTTTTTGCGCTGAAAGCCACCGATGTTTATGTACATATGATTTGGCCGCTGGTCAGATGCGGAAGCAAAATAAGTTAATTTTAATGAAAAGTGCAAGCTAGTGTTGCCTTAAGCAACAACTGTCATAAAGCTTTAAAAGTCCAATACTATGCTTGTCTGCCTTTATTTGTACTTGACAACAAATAAATACAAATTTGCGCGCAATTTGAAAAACTGGCGCCGCACTTGTGCACGCTGTTGGCATACTTTGTGCGTGCGTGTTGGCCAAGTAAAAGTGCACTGACGCACACACACAATTAAATAATGACACATACAAAGAAAGTTAAGCACGTAGACGCATGCGAGACGGACTAAAGAAATCAGCGAGACGGCGAATAATACGAGTAACATCGAGAGGCAAAAAAAAAAAAAATACAAAACAGCGAGTTCTGTGCGGTCAGCAGGCGGCAGTGACAGCCGCGGCCGCACTCGGATAAAAAGAAGAACTACATTTGCAATATGTTGATATATTTTGTTTAAAAAGTGCGTGAATGTGAATTGAATCTTATAGGTTATTCATTATGTACAATTCGTCTGAATGTGAGAGAGCAAGATTTATGTTTGTTTTGTTTTCTATAGTTATATGCAATGTCGAATACAAAAGCAAATGTAAACACGACAGCACAAGTGACTTCGACCACAACAAAAATAGTGCAATTATGTGAATGCAATGTTGAACACCATAAACATCAACTAAAAATATAGATACAAATTTGAAACAGGAAAACAATTTCGACGCAGCTAAACATTATAATATCGATAAACTAGATTATCAACCTTTACAAAATGTTGCAGCAACAATAGCAATAACAAAAGCAATAACAACAAAAAAAAAAGAAAGAAAGAAAGAAAGCAACAGTAGCGGCAGCAAATGCTAAATTGCGGGCGGTTTCTAGCTGCCTTTGACAACTTTTTTCGTTGTCTTCATCTTGTAATTGCAGCAGAGGCAGCAGCAACAACAATTACGACAGATCCTAACCAAGGCCAATTTATTAAATTCGGCCAATTTGGTGGATTTGGCGCCTATCCACAAAATGCACTCGTGCGCATGCTGCTGTATGACAAACAACAACACCAACAATCATAGCAACAAACACAAAGCAGCCACTTCTTCATATATCAACAAAAACAAAAAGCAGCAGCAGAAACATCTTAGGCAAAGGCGGCAACTGGAGCACGAGCACAGGCAGCAGAAGAAACAAAGGGAACAAAGCACAACAGCGACGACGTCTACTGGCGCATGCAACGCCGGTAGCGGCAGAAGCAGCTACAACAACGATCTCAACGGCGAGCCAACGGAGTCAGCGACGTGCACAGCTGGCACGGTCGCGGTGACGATAGCGGTGACGACGTCGACGTCGTCTTCGTCGCAGCGGCAGGGGCAGGCGACAGCAACAGGAGCAGAAACAACAACAAAAACAATAACAAAGGAGTTGCATTTGTCAACAACTCCCGCTAGTTCATGCAAAAGTCTACTAGGACAATCTATTAAGCCAGTGCTAACGCTAACTGCCATTTGAAGCTCAACAAAATCGAGGAAAAATACAAAAAGATATAAAGAAATTATATATAAAAAAATCAAAGTCAAGTACTACATCCGTGCGAAAACTGTCAAATTTACAGCACAAACCAGACCAAACGCAAGCAATCCAAAATTAAAAAATATATAGAATATTTGGTTATACCGCACTGTCAACTCTTTAACTTGTCAATCGAAGTTTTTTATTTGTTATATTTTATACAAATCAACTTTCGTACTACAACAAAAAGCAATCATCGCAGGCAAACATTTATCTATCTATACATATATTTAAGACGCCTTGTTCTTGCTGCCATCCCAAAGGCTAGCAATTAATTATATACATGATGGCCGATCATTTGGACGAACCGCCACAGAAGCGGGTCAAAATGGATCCATGTAAGTGCCCACCAAACCGTTTAAAATCCTTGCTTATCCCTAAATTTTATTGCTTATTTAATCTGAATCTGACACGCCGGTCAGCACTTATTATTTATACCCTGTACATACAAAAAAGGCCAAGAGAAGTGTATGCATGCAAGGAAATGTCTTCTGTGAAGAAATATTTATCAATTTTGGCATGTTCGTCAGTCCGTCTCCAAAATACTTTTGTGTAGTTTTTGTATGCCATGTATCCATTTTACAGATAAAGTATTGTGACATTTTTGATGTTTTTAATGTGATCATGTACATTATTATTATACCCGATACGATTGTAGATTATATAATTTTTCAATTTTGAACATTTGGTATCTCATTGTCGGGTTATTCTTTGCTCATATATATTTATGTATACATGGCTGTCTTGAACTTTTCTGTTATAATCAGTCAATAGCAGAGATATTAATGCAAAATTGTATTATATATTCACCCAGCGGATCTATCTATCTTTTTGGAAGACAATCTACCGGATGAGCTGGTGTCCTCCAACAGCGGTTGGTCAGATCAACTAAGCACTGGCGGTGGTAGCGGCGTTAGCGTTGTGACCACTGCAACTGGCGCTGGCGGACCAAATAAACCACCCGCCCAGGGACCTGGTCCAGGCGTTGTTCAACCACAAATGAATGGTGCTGGTGGCGGCGGCGGTGACGATGGCAGCGGAAATAACGGCGGTGCTGTCGGTAATCAGTTGCGTCAGATGCAACACCACCAGCATTTGCAGCATCTATTGCAACAACAGGGCAACAAAAGCGCCGGCGGTGGCATGGTAGTGCCAGGAATGAATCAACTGGGTAGCAAGTCGCCCAATTTGCAATCGCCCAATGCGGGCGGCATGCAAGTGGCAACACAAATGGGTATGGTCAATTCTATGCCCATGTCCATATCGAATAACGGCAACAACGGAATGAATCCCATACCAGGTAAGTCTTTGTCTTCGTCTTCAGTATTATATTACATTATTCTATAAATTGAAGTGCTCTCACACATATCTTTCCGTTTCAGGCATGAACACTATCGCACAGGGCAATCTGGGCAACATGGTATTGACGAATAGTGGTGGCATGGGTAGTTTAGGTGGCGCTGGCATGGTCAGCACATTAAAGCAGCCCGGTGCGGCGTCTATGATGAGCGCGGTGCCTGGAACTGTGGGCGTGGGATCTGTGTCAGGCGCAGCGCCTAGTCAAGGCATGCACATGCAAAATGGGCCGATGATGGGACGCATGGTCGGACAACAACACATGCTACGTGGACCGCATCTAATGAGCGGCGGATCTGGAGGCGGCAGTGGCCCAGGTGGTGTTGGGACAGCTGGTGGACCAAGGATGCAGAATCCAAATATGCAACTGAGTACGTATTCTTCGCGCTTAAGCAACAATACTTTTTTTATTATCTAAATCACAACATTTGTCGTTATATAGGTCAAATCAATAATATGCCTTATGGAGTCGGCAATTATGGCGCGCCCGGTGGCAATAATCAGCAACAGCTGGTAGCTCAGCAGATGGCACAGCGCAGTGGCGGCGGCGTTGTAGCGCCCAACATGAGTGCGGGCATGCCCCAAGGAAATCGACCAATTGGCACAGTAGTGCCAATGTCGAGTCTTGGTGGAGATGGGGCGCCGCCAAGTAGCAGTGGCCTTCTTGGAAATCCACAGCAACAACAGTTAGCAGTTGCAAATGCACAAATAATTCCCCAGCAGCAGCAGCAACAACAACAACAACCGGGTGCATTGGGACCACGCGCACCACAGCCTAATCAACTGATGGGCCATTCCCAGCAGCAACAGCAGCAGCCAGGCACATCTCAACAGCAGCAGAGCATAGCTTCGGGAGTGGCTTCGTCTGTTGGCGGAGCTGCTCAAGCGCCAGGCAGCATGTCAGATGAGCGCAAAAAACAGATACAACAGCAGTTAATGTTACTACTACACGCGCACAAGTGCAACAGGCGCGAGAATCTTAATCCCAATCGCGAGGTGTGTAGTGTCAACTATTGCAAGGCCATGAAGGGAGTTTTGGCACATATGGCTACGTGTAAGCAGAGCAAGGACTGCACTATGCAGCATTGTACTTCATCGCGCCAGATACTGCTTCACTACAAGACCTGTCAGCGTTCCGATTGCATTATTTGTCTTCCCTTTCGCCAGAATCATTCGCTTTTTCAAAATGCTGGTGGAGCCGGAAGTGCCTCAGGTGGAGTACCAGCCCCCCTGCAGCAGCAGCAGCAGCAGCAGGTACCACAGGGACAACAGCAAGTTCAACAAAATCCGTCCGGCGTTGGTGTCGGTGGTGGAGTTGGCGTTGGCGTCGTCGATGGCAAGCAGCAGGTGTCGCAGAGCACAGGCACAGTGGGCGGTCCACAAAATACGGCAATTGTTATACCGCAGCAACAGACGCCTGGCGTTCCTAATGTGCCTAAGAGTAATACAGACATGGTACAGCAACTTGCACAGCAGCACCAGCAGGTGCAGCAACAGGAGCTGCGTCGGTTTGAAGGCGTTGGGAGTATGGGTCAAGTGGGACCGGTCACGGGTGGGATGCAGGGTGCGGCAGCGCAAGGTATGCCACTCGGTATACGAATGCAGGGTGCGGCAGCGGTTCGAGTGCTTGGCGTGCAGCCTGGACAGGCAAATTGCACAATACCCGGCGGAATGCCAGTGCCTGTACCTGGACAAAATGTCTTGCCAGGGGCAAACGATGTAAATAGCCTGCAGCAGCAACAACAACAACAAGCGCAGGCGGCAGCAGCGGCTCAGCAGGGCGGTCAACTAATGTTGCAGGGCTGCAATGCTGCTGGTGGACGCAGGCGCACGTTGGCCAGCCTAGTTGAACAACAGCCCAATGCGCAACAAAATGTGCAGCAGCAGCAATTGGGTAACATTCCAACGCCGCTGTCGGTCAACGTTGGCTTCAACAATGCCAATTTTGTAGGTGTCGGCGATAAACAGCAGCAACTGCTGGGTCAGCCCGATCAAATCGCCAAGCTTAAGTTGCAGACCCAAGCGCAAGCACAGGTACAAGCGCATGGCAATGTTGTGTCAGCAGGAGGAGCTCCAGGTGCAGGCAATAGTACTGCTGGCGCTAGCGTACTAATGCCAGCGGATGCCTCTGGAGGTGCCAACAATACTTCATGTTCAAATGCACCGGGTCCTGGAGGCGGTGGAGGCAGTGCTGGTGGAGCAGTTGGTCCTCCTGGTAATGGCGGTGACAGCGAAAAAGATTGGCGAGAATCGGTGACAGCGGATCTGCGCAATCATCTGGTGCACAAGTTGGTTCAAGCCATCTTTCCGACATCCGATCCAACCACAATGCAGGACAAGCGCATGCACAATCTTGTCTCGTACGCCGAAAAGGTTGAGAAGGACATGTACGAAATGGCAAAATCCCGATCAGAGTACTATCATCTGCTGGCCGAGAAGATTTATAAAATACAAAAAGAACTCGAGGAGAAACGTCTTAAACGCAAGGAGCAGCACCAACAGCAAATGCTGCAGATGGCACAGCAAGGCGGCCCTACCGGCAATGTTGTCAATCCGGCATCATTGTCCAACAACACGCTTCAGCAACAACCTGGTCAGGTCGTTCGTCCCATTATCAGTCCAATGGGCGGAGGTGGTGGTGTCCCAACTGGCATGTTGCAACAACAACTGCGCCCTCAGGCTCCTGGCATAAGCGGAGGCGGCGCCAACCAGCAACCTACCGCTGCCGGTCAACCCAACATGGTAGCTGTGGCGGCAAGCATGCGAAGTCATTCGCCCGGTGGCAATATGTTGCTGCAGCAACAGCAGCGCATGCAGTTTCCGCAACAACCCGGCCAGGGCAACATGATAGTTGGACCGCCAGGTCCCAGTCCTGGGGGAATGGTGGCAAATCCAGTGTTATCACCATTTAATACGCAACCGACCATGCAGTCAGCGTCTGCATTGGGGGGCGGTCCAAACGTGTTAACAAGTCCAGTGCCCGGTCAGCAACCACAACAACAACAGTTCATCAATAGCAATGGCGGAACGGTCGCACAGAATCCGCAGCTCAACGAAATTATGATGAAACAGCGTTTGCTGCAACAGCAGCATCAACAGCAAACAGCTGCAGCCACAGCCATGCTAATGCCACAATCGCCCTTCAGCAATACGACTCCTATTCCACAGCAGCAGCAACAGCAGCCACAACAACAGCAGCAGCAAACAAATGCGTTCAGTTCACCAATGCAGCAAAAGACCGCGCAGCAATCTGGCAGTGGGCTGATCAATATGCCACCAACGCCAACTAGCCTGGATGCACTCAATGCGGGAGCAGCAAGTGCCGGTGCTAGTGGCGCTAGTGGTGGCACTGTGGCAGCGCCTAGTCCCTCACCCAGTTTCATGTCAAATGGACCTATTGGCACGCCATCGAACAATCCGCCTTCTGTTAGTAGTCTGATGCAGCCATTGAGCAATCGGGCAGCAACACCGCCATATATACCTGCTTCACCATTACCAGCAACCAGTGCCTCAGGGCTGGCGACCAGCAGTACACCGGCCTCCGCAGCGGCAACATGCGCCAGCAGTGGCAGTGGTAGCAATAGCGGCAGCAACAGCAGTAGCAGCAGCAGCTGCAGCACGGCGGCGGTCAGCACGATAATCACAACAACAACGGCTGCAGCGACGGTCACTACACCACTCAGCTGTGCATCATCATCAGGAGAAACGCCGACTTCGACGACCGCATCAAGCGGCAATGGAAATTCCGCGCCAGCAAGCAGCATTATGCTGATGGCACGCAGCAACAGTGAGAACAGCTCAGTTGGCCCTGGCCGCATGATGAGTAGCTCGAGCAGTTTGTCCTCACAGATGGCGGCACTAGAAGCGGCGGCGCGTGATAATGACGATGAGACACCATCGCCAGCGGGAGCAAATGATACAAATGGTAGCAATGGCGGCGGCAGTAGTGGTGGTAAGATGTCGTCGAAGGGCAAGCTGGACTCCATTAAGCAGGAAGATGAAATCAAAAAGGAGTTCATGGACGATAGTTGCGGCGGTAACGGTGATAGCTCACAAATGGACTGCTCCACAGGTGGCAAAGGAAAAAATGTGAACAATGATGGCACTAGCATGCTCAAAATAGACCTCAAATCTGAGGATGGCATCGATGGCGACATCAAGATAAAGTCTGAGCCTATGGATGTCGATGAATCCGTGGCTGGCAGTGCCGTTGCTAGTGGCGCCCATGGTGATGGTGGCGGCGGTGTCGATGGCAAGGATGATATAAACGGTACCATCGATGGCGGTGCTCCTGGTGGTACATCTGATATTAGAATTAAAACTGAGACAAAACCAATAGTGCCGGAGCCACTAGCACCTAATGCTGGTGACAAGAAGAAGAAATGCCGTAAGTTTTATATTTTAAATATTGCAAACTACAACAAAAACTACATTTGTATACGTTTTCAGAAGGTATTATAATTTTGTCACAAAATGTGTAACACATTGAAGGAGACCCCGTCTCCGACCACATAAAACATATACATTCTTGATCAGCATCAACTGCCGAGTCGAACTAGCCATGTCCGTCTGTTTATATGCAACCTGTATCTCAGTTTAATGCGGGCTACACACCTCGATCATGATTGCGACGATTGACCACACACTGGCGATCATTTTGCTTGATCGCTTCTGTGCTCTTACGGGTTTTGTCCAACAACAATAAACTCGAAAACAATAGCACATGCATAGTATAACATACTTAAATTAAACACTCTAATGTCCATAATTCAAGTACATAAAAAGAAATAATGTATTAATTACAATATTGATTAATGCTATCAGAAAGCAACCTCAACATTCAATCAATCAAAGCGGACAAAAAATTTAAGTGCGAAAGGGCGTCCGCTTTATTTAACACTCAGAGCAATGACAGTAGGCGTGAGCCAAAATAAAGAGCGTGTCCAAAAAAACCACCACCAAAAATGCAAATGAGTGCAGATTGCCAACAACAATGCTAAAAAATTGGATATTTCTCTGCGATCAAGAAATGTCTTGTTAATGGAAATTCGCTCTTTGCAATTTTGTCTATTTCCTCTTTGGATCGCGATCACAAAGTTAAGCTTACACGGACGACGCACACATGAATAGCTCAATCGCTCAATTACACGCATACAATGATGCAGGATCGCGATCATGATCGAAGTGTGTGACCCACATTAAAGCTATCTTGATGAAAGTTGGCACAGATGCTTTTTTTTATCGCAAGCAGTACATATTTCAAAATCGGCTTGACCACTATAATATATAGCTGCCATAGAAACGATAGGTTGAAAAATAAGTGTTTGCATACTTTTTGTATGAAAAACTTTATTATTTATAATAGCTTAACTCTTCTATTCTGGCCTCCTTGGCCACCTACCCATGCTGATTGCCCTGACGTCTTGTCAGAGTCGATAGCTCAATTTAATTTAGCAACCTTCATTGTGTAGTTAAATGAAAATGAAAAAATAGGAAAAAGGGTGATATAAATTACTGCAAATGTATGGAACAGGTAGAAGGAGGCATTTCCGACCATATAAACTATATATATTCTTGATCAGCATCAACAGCCGAGACGAACTAGCCATGTCCGTCTGTTTGTCCGTCTGTATGAACGCGTCGATCTCAGAGACTATATGAGCTGGAGATACCAAACTTGGCATGTAGGTTCCTGTATACCATACGCAGATCAAGTTTATTTCAAAATTTTATTTTTGGAACATATATTTCTTTTATTAATGTTGATCAGTTGCATACATTTCATGACGATCGGATAAATAACACAAAAGTTATGGAAGAAACTATTACCCCCGTCTCAGCAGGCAGAAACAAGATGCACTGGACAAGATAAGTGCGCTGCTTGTTTGTTTTGCCGCTGAACTGCTTGAAATGCAAGTTGTGAGCAGGGAGTCTCGTAGTCGGGCACACTCGACTAGAGTATTCTTACTTGTTTTGTATACGTTCTTTTCTATCAAAGTTTCTCTCCATCGTTTGAAGCTTTGTTTATTCTTACTTCCCATCTATTACGAACGTGACAAACTTCAAGGCTTAATTATAATTGCCTGCGAGGCAACTGGAGTCCAAACTTTTTTTTTTATTAATTTGCTCAAGACATTATTTTTTAGCAATGAATTTTTGATAATTTCGAACTGACAACACAAAAGTTATGTCGAACGTGACATAAAACTATCGTTGCAAACAAAATTAAAAATAACCATTAATTAAGATTTGTATGCTTTCATTGCATTTTTTTAAAAATTACATTATTGTTTTAAGCAACATTTAATGATATGACTGCAACTATAGAAATTCGTCACGCCGTAGGTAACTTCTTTTTGTTTTAATTTCAAAACGTGTTACAAAAAAAAAAAAAAATGCTTGGCATAACTATGTTTTAAAATTTAAAATTAAATTGAAGCATATTTGTAGATTGAAAAAAATTTAATCGTAATGAGTTTTTGTACTTTATAACAGTTTTCAATAATAAAGAACTAATTGCAACCATTTATTTGTAGAATTCAATCCGGAGGAGCTGCGCACAGCTTTGCTGCCAACGCTGGATAAGCTGTATCGCCAAGAGCCGGAGTCAGTGCCATTTCGTTATCCCGTCGACCCGCAAGCGCTGGGAATACCCGACTACTTTGAGATTGTGAAAAAGCCTATGGATCTGGGCACCATTCGAAACAACATACTAAACGGCAAATATAGTGATCCTTGGGAGTATGTGGACGACGTATGGCTAATGTTCGATAATGCGTGGCTCTATAACCGTAAGACGTCGCGCGTCTATCGCTACTGCACCAAGGTGAGACTAATTCAAGACAATATGCATTCATATATGCCATTTTTCTTAGTTACCCCTTTTTATCCAAAGCTTTGAATCTGAGAAACTTGAAGTAAAGATGGGAACGGGAAGAAAATTCGTCCTTAGCGGGTCCCGACATTATTCACGGGTCCCGCAAGTATTTCGGGAACATGCAGAAATCCACCCGGTCCCGCAATTTTTAAAATCGTTTCTTGTCCCGCAGTTTTTTTTTTTACAATTTTTGCGGAGTCGGTAGTGAGCGTGGTAATGATATTTATTGTCAAATGTGGCCATCAATTAAAATTTGACTTGGGTTATGTTTTGGATACCATTATTTGTTGACACCATATAAAATTTCATAGTTTGCATCTATAGACCAACTTCTCTTATTCGAACATTAATTTTTTAATAAATTTTGAGTATGCTAATTTACCATTCCAATTGTTATTTTTAACTTATAAATAAAAAACTTTTTAAATTTGATGCCTGCCAAATTTAACAAACTGTATGGCGACTCTTAAATTTTCAAACAAGTGGGCAAGCACATGACTTTTATGTGAAACAAGTTAGCATTCCCTATTTTTGCTTGGTTTGGACTGCTGATAATTAGTGCATTTTTTTAATAGAGTTTTGGTAAAATATAAAATGAATACCCTAAAACAGTCAAGTGTTTATAAAATGTATTGCAGATAGTTCAGAAAAACATTTTTGTTTCCACTACGAAAATTCATTTAATTTTAAAAATTGATTTTGATGGTGTTTTCAACCAAATCTCTAGTAATTTTGCAGGAGCTTTGAAACCAACCGAAAGATGGTTTTTTGACGACCCCGAATAAATCAGTTTATTTACGCGTGCGAGACTATTATAATTTGTTCAGGAAATGTGTAACGCTTGTACTCGCTGTATACTCTTCATCAGCATCAGCAGCATCGATATGAGCAAATCCGTCAAAAGTAAACAAAATGTAAAGAAAAAAACAGCTGACTATCTGCGCAATCAGCTGCGGCGAGTTGCGAAGTATAAAGCTGTTCACGTAGTTGGGTTCGCACATCTGCGACGCTGCGAGGGTTAAGTGAACACCCTAACTGCATTTCCAAACTCGGTAAATGGTGTGTCAAATAATTTCTCATATAGATCTTTCGCTCAGAAACTAAACTTTCAAATTTTCCAAATTGTATGTACTTTTATTGAATTTTTAAGCTGATCTTTGAAAATTAATGAGCCCGGTCGGTAAAAAACAGAAAAGTCGCATACAAAAAAAATTTGTATCTCCTACACCTGTATAGCTTGAGTAACCAAAATTAAATTGATGGCCACTCTGAAAAGATTTAACTAAAAATTGTATTACCACCCCCACTTCCGACTCCTCCATAAATAAAATAAATTTCGGCCGATTCTTCCTATGACAGCTATAAGATATAGTCACCCCATTTTAATAGAACTTAGTCAACATGTGGGTATTATAATAATATTGAGTAATAGGGAGATTAGTTGCAATATCTGTATAAAAAAACTTTTTCATGAAAACATTATTTTTCAACCGATTATTCCTATGGCAGCTTTAAGATATAGCTGTCCGATTTTGATAAAACGTTGTCAACATTGTGGAACGTGCTTAATCTTAGATAAGGTGAGTTTGGGTGAGTTATCTCAAATCTCTTGGAAATGTCATTTATATTTTCGTATGAATAGCTTTAAAAATGAATTTGAAGCAAAATCGCTCGAAAGGTAATCTTTCAAATATACAAGGGGGGTGAACTTTCTGGACAATACGTATGACGTCATTGTTGAAAAAGATCTTTGAAAATTTTGCACAGTCACTTCCAGCATAAGATGAAACCACTTTGAAAAATTCAACTTTCAATCTGTTATGGTTTGGGCTGTGTGGTGGTCTCGAGTCTGTCAGTCAAATAAAACAGTTTTATATATGTACTAGCATATACCCGCGGCTTCACTTGCCAACCCGAATTTGTGACCTTAACCAACATTTCCTGCACTAAGAAAATAATACATTAGGCTTATGAATCCACTTCATTATTAAATGGTATCTTAATTTTATAATCTTCTAACACTTGTCCTCACTTCAACTAACATTTCACTCAAGAATTCAAATTATGAAATGCACGTGCCAGTAGCATTCATTTTCAATCCGATTATTCCTATGGCTGCTATAACATACTATATATAAATCCGATCTCGAACGAATTCTGTAAACATTCTATGATAATGTTAAGACTCAAATTTGATTATTTTTGTCAAATTCTATAATCTTACCCTCTCGTTTAAAATTATACCCGAAACATTGATCGCCCTAATAACTAAATGACCCTGACCACCGTTTTCGCACTTTTTAAAATCCTTTACCGTCCCGTCCGTCCCAAAGATTTTTGCGTCCGTGGTGTTATATTGTCCCACAAACTTAATTATTTCGTGAGTTGAAATAATTTTGAAACCCATCACACGCAAAACCAAAAGATTTGTTGAAAATCCGCCTGATATGTCGGAAAATGGTTGGAAAACTGTTGTAAGCAACATTTCAGTTTTTCACCAGACCTGGCTCAAAGTCATTTTCAAAGATTTATACGAAAAATTACCTCAATGGAAATTCCCCACGCCCTCCTCTGGACAGAAAGTGAGAAGAAACGGGGAAAAAAATCTGAATGACGGGCGGGACGGAAAACAATTTTTAAAAGTGCGGGCGAGTGGAATTTCTGCACGCTCCCAAAATAAACACCTGCAACGGGCCGGACTGAATCGAATTTTCTTCCCATTAACTTCAAGCTCAGTTTTCAAGGTCTGTCTAAACAATCGTTACGCGTGTGGGTGAGGGTTTGAAAATCTAAGCACACAGACGGGTAATACTGGTAAAGGTCACAAACTTTGGACTGGCGACTGAATCCACGGGTATAGTTTTACATATGGGCATTTATAGATTCGCGAACGGTACATTCGTACGCATTAACATTGAAAGCAAAATGACAAAAACATATTTAAAACCTTTTTATTTGAAATAATAAAATGTAAGTCCATCCGTCTGTATGAACGCAGTTTTTTCCACAGTTTTGAAGCTAGAGTAACCAAACTTGGCATATAAGTTGATATATACCATAGGCAGACAAAGTGTCAAGATCGGCCTCCACCCCAACCCCTTCCCCTTCAAACGGCAAAAACCCATATCTACAATTAGAGTAACCAAATTTGACACAATGGCTACTAATCACTTCCTTGATTGATCTGACCAAAAAAAATTTTAATTGATGGCAAAACTTGAATGGTTTTACCAAAAATAAAATTTCTGCGGCCATTTCTGACACGACAAAGAGGCTGAAAAAGATTATACCGCATTCAGGTGTATCCGACTACACCGTTCTTATTTGTTTTCAATGCGTAAGTCAAGTTCCACAGCTTTGACGTTTTCAGAATACTTTAGAAAAATCAGCGAATTCGAACGCTACAAAATATAGAAGTCTCGTTTGACAGTATCTGGAAATGTGATGAAGTCTGCGAATGAAATATTTAATTGAAAATAATTTTAAACTATAAAGAAATAATGTAGATTTCAATATTTATTTATCATTTTGAAATAATAAAGATAGTTTTTTATAATCTTTTTTTAATTTTTTTTGAAAAAAAAAAGAATATATTGGGTTTGTGAAATGCCTATCCGTCTGTCTGTATGAACGCAGTTTTTTCCACAGTTTTGAAGCTAGGACAACCAAACTTGGTATATGTACATGTTTAAAGCAAAGTCTGTATCTCCCACACCCCTTAAGCTAGAATCACCAAACTTTGCAGGTTGAATTCTGTTGTAGAATAGATTGGGAAAAATAATTTTGCACGCCCACGTCTTCCCTTGCAATCGAGCAATTTTTGTTTCTCCCAAACCTGTTGAACGGGCCCAACCAAATTTAAATTGCTGGCATGATTTTACCAAAAATACAATTGCCGCGCTCACTTTTGACTCCACAAAAAGGCGAAAAAAAGAGTATATCGCAGTCGGGTGTATCCGACTGCAACGTTCTTACTTGTTTTTAAAAGTAAATTTCCGAACGTTAGAAGAAGTGCACTGACTGTGCACTTGAATATTGACAGTTAAGCTGGGTTAAATTGATCGCGTGTCATTTTTGTTAGATAGTTGTTGTTGTTATTGAATGTTTATAAAATCAGTGATTAAAATGCTTCAGAAGCAGCAAAAGTTACAGGATTTCGACTTTTCACTGCTTCGACTGTTTGCAACTGTTTATTATGAGCTGCTGCTTCTGCTTATGCTTTAAAAAAAAAAACCACAAGTCGCAGTCGAAGCAACAGCAGAAAATGATTTCGACGAAAAGCGACATAGCCATGTCCGGCTGTCTGTCTGTCCGTATGAACGCGTCGATCTTAGAGACCACAAGAGCTAGAGACACCAATCTTGGCATACAGATTCCTGTATACCATACGCAGATGAAGTTTTTTTCAAATTTCGGATGATACATTATGTCTCCAGTCTAAGGCCCAAGTTTCTTTGGCTTTTCCCATTTGTACACAATTTGCAATTGTGTACAATTTTTTTCTTCAAATAATAATATAAATATTTTATGTCAACTTTATTTTTAAATTTTTTTTTTTATTTTTATATTTATTCCTTATTTTCTTAAAGTCGGTGAAAAATAATAGCAATAAAATACATGAAGTACACTATCAAACTTCTAAATTGTCAAACAATTTGTGCAGGTGCGGGAAAAATCAAACAGCAAAAGCAGAAGGCAGTCGCTGGCGACTTCTATCGACTGCAACTGCCGTCGATTTGCAAAAGTCAAACAGTTGCTGCTTCGACTTGCAAAAGTCGAACAGTTGCTGCTGCTTCGACTTTCGTTGCTGACCGAAAGCAACAGCAAAGCAAAAGCAAGAATCATAAAACGGCGACTGCTGCTGTGCTTCGCTTTTCGTCCGAATTCGTTTTATTGCTGTTGCTTCGACTGCGACTTCTGTTTTTTTCAGAAGCATAAGCAGAAGCAAAAGCAACGGAAATGAAACTTACTGCAGTTTCTTAAACACTGTATAAAATAGCTTTCAAGTATCATCTCATTTAACAACGTAAATATTAAAGAGAAAACGGTCTAAAAATGAACAAAATAAGAGCAAAAAGCCATTTTTGCAGATTATAGTCGATTTGTGCATGATATTTATTGAACTGGATTGAAAATTGTTAGATTTTTATCAATTTTTAACAATTTACATCGATTGCTCATATACACATTTTTCTCTGCCTGTGTTTATGGCCTTTCTATTACACAATGCAACAAATTATAAAAAATGTTTGTACCAAGAACAAAAACTATAATATTCTAATGTAAAATAAGTCTCTGAATCCGAAAAAGCTAAATGTTCGCGGGCACGTTTTCGAGCAAAATGTAAAAAGATAGATTTTCTATTTTTCAAAAAGATACACTCGGACAATTGTCAATATCTTCGAAACCAGATTTCGGATTCTTAAGAAACTTCCTTTTTTGGATACGTTATATAATGTCTTAAAATCCATCAGTACATAACTATTGAAATTCTTGTTCGCTTGGGTGATATTTAGACTTAAACTGAAAATTTTGCAGTGAAATTTTACATTTTTTTTTTAAATCTAGATTTCAAACGGGACTTTCTCCTAAATCAGAATATTTGAATTTTTTTTCTTTCTTTGAGTCTATAGCTCAAGGCATTTAAAAAAAATTAATGGATATTTTATCAAAACCCATGCAAAAATAATGAAGCTATTAGCTCTTTGGTACAAAACTAGAACATTCATTTTTAGTATGGGCGGCTGTGAGCTAATCATAAGAGAGCAGAGGAATTCGTATTGACTGTGAGAAATACTATAAATTGTTCGACTATTTCTCCACTTCTGCAGTCCACTAATGTTTAAATAAGCTAAAGGAACTTCTGAACTGACATTGCATTCAACAAAAATGTTCATTGACAACAAATTGTTTTACATTAGTCACGAGTTTTTATTAACCATGATCGATGGAAAGGTTTTAAATGATGTACAAAGCACAAAATCAACACGAAATTGTGCGATTTGTAAGACCCCGCAGGACAATTTTCAAAATTAAAACAAGTAAGAACGTTGCAGTCGGATGCACCCGACTGCGATATACTCTTTTTTTCGCCTCTTTGCGGAGTCAGTGGGCGTGGCAATTGAATTTCTGCTCAAATCTTTAAAGTTTTGCCATCAATTAAAATTTGGTTGGGCCTGTTCTACAGGTTTGGGAGAAACAAACATTGCTTGATTGCAAGGGCGGGGGTGGGCGTGGCAAAAATATTTTTATCCAATCTATTAAATAGGGCAACAGAATTCAACCTGCAAAATTTGGTGATTCTAGCTAAAGGGGTGGGGGAGATACAGACTTTGCCTATTTGTGGGGGCGGGGGTGGGCGTGGCCGAATTTTTTTTGCCAGATCAATGAAGGATGTGATAAGTAGCCCTTGTGCCAAATTTGGTTACTCTAGCTATAAAACTGTGGAAGATATAGGTTTTTGCGGTTTGTGGGGGAAGGGGTGGGGGTGGGGGGGAGATCTTGACACTTTGTCTGCCTATGGTATATACCAACATGTATACCAAGTTTGGTTGCTCTAGCTTCAAAACTGTGGAAAAAAACCTGCGTTCATACAGACAGACGGACAGACGGACAGACGGACGGACAGACGGACATTTCACAAACCCAATATACTCTTTTTTCCTTTTTTTTCAAAAAAGTTAAAAAAAGAGTATAATGACTGTATTGCCCATGTGCATAATTATGAGTACCGTATCTCTCCCTTGCTTGCCATAATACGATTCATGGAAATTTTTTTGAAACTTGCGTTAACTTTGCTTCAAAATGGATATGACAAGATGGATGCTAAAAAAAATTCAAGACAATTTTCACAGCGAAACAAGGCTGTTAATGAATCAACTAAAACAAGGCTTCGGAAATACCAATGACGACAACACGTGGAGGTAACGGATCGTATAACTGGAATAGATCCTGAAAAAATTAAGAGGGTTCAGTTTATACCAGAGACTATAAAGTAATAAAGACATTGCATTGCATACAAAACCCTTTTTTCGTTTTCGTTTGACGCTTATTGGCAAGGGCGGGCGGGTTTTAAACGAAAATCTATAAATAGAACAAACGTTTCACGACTGTTGTCTGCTGTCGGATTGTGTCTTCGGTTATTGCTTTCGTAGACGTCGTTTTCTCGAACATTGAGTTTGTCAAGTTGCAGCCAAATCTCACTTTTGCAATTTCTAACCTTTCATACTCTTTAAAAATTTTTAAAATGGTATGACACTTTGCAAACAAGTTTGCCACCCCAACTATCAAACAACTGCAGAATTGTTATTAATTATTAATTTAAAATCCTTTATGGCCTTATTTATATTTTTATAGTTGATAACAATATGATGAAGGTATAACATTATTTCAAATAGAGTGTATGTTATTGTACAATATGCTCATTATGCTCAAACGTGTTAATTTATTTTTCCGACACGAACACACATACATGTATGCATCAGCATTGTTGTGTTGGTATGTGGTTGTACATGTACATAGAGCAGTGTTGCCCACACTAATTCTTTCAAACAGTGTGCTTGTATGCGCAAAGCATTTTTGCAGTGTGTGGCTATTTCGAGCTTCAGCCGAATGCACGCGTTGTGAAAAAACAAATTCATACATAGCTGAACGCCAAAAAAAAAAAATCACAAAAATTGAAAATTATTGTCCAATAACACAATAAACTATAACCATATAAAAATTAAAAAAAAAAAAAAAAAACAATAAAGCAACACACAAAAAAAAAACAAAAAAATTAAAAACAAACAAATTAAAAACAAAACAAAAAAAATTAAAAACAAAACAATACAAAAAAAAAATTAAAAAAAAAACAAAGAAAATAAAAAAAAAAATCAAAAGATTAAGAAAAAAAAATTAACAAAAAAAATAAATAAAATTGGACCTGGAGTGGGAATTGAACCTAGGACCCCGTGCACCAGCGTCTGAGTACCTATTGCAACGCCACGGCCATCTTAAAAATGTCAGCGACTAAACCAGTTGGTTCTGTGAAGCTCATAGAAATAGACAAATAGATGGGTCCTGATATGAGGACCCACCATACTACAGGTTTTGTGCGCCTCATGCAATATCTTGGTATTTTATAGTCTTTGGTTATACTCAATGTTTTCCGCCTCAGGGAAAAGAACGATGCTGTTACGTTTGGAAAATATGCCACTGGAACTGCGATATTACTGAAGCAGAAATATCAAAATAAAGTGCTTACTCCAACAGTACACAATATCTTATATCATGACCAGGACATAATTGACTTTCAGTCGCTGTCTATTGAGGAGGCACAAGAGTCCAAAAACAATGACTCGAAAGCGCCAAATCGGGGATTTATTTACTATGTTATTAGCCTCATCAGACCCTAAAATGTCATTACTGAGACATGTTCGAGCAATTAAAAACTGTATTCCCTTTCCTGAAATGGTTGATTTATTTGAAAATATTGAGGATGCTTTGAAATGAACTAGATTTATGATAAAAACAAGTAAGAACGTTGCAGTCGGGCTCACCCGACTGCGATATACTCTGTTTTCTGTACGTAAAAATTTTTTTCTCCAATCTATCGAAGAGTTCAAATGGAGTCATACTGCAAAATTTGGGGTTTCTAGCTATAAGGGTGTAGGAGATACAGGTTTAGCTCATTTGCGGGGGTGGTAGTGGGCGTGGCATATTTTTTTTTGGCAGGTCGGTCAAGGGTGTGGTCACTAGTCCTTATGTCAAATTTGGTTACTCTAGCTGTAAAACTGTGGAAGATATAGGTTTTTGCGGTTTGTGGGGGAAGGGATGGGGGTGGGGGGGAGATCTTGACACTTTGTCTGCCTATGGTATATACCAACATGTATACCAAGTTTGGTTGCTCTAGCTTCAAAATTGTGGAAAAAACCTGCGTTCATACGGACAGACAGACGGACAGACAGACGGACAGACGGACATTTCACAAACCCAATATACTCTTTTTTTCCATTTTGGAAAACAGAGTATAATAAATAAATAAATGGTACCATACAACCGCTAGTCAACCCCGCTAAACCACATCGTGGAAATTAAGAATTCAAAAATTTGGTTAATTTCTTCTACAACTTCGACAGCAGTCATGATGTGGTACACCTAGTGTGCTAACGTGAGTTCCTAGCTGGCAATGTCCCGTAAAAGCTCCTACCAGCATAGAAGTGGCTGTAAGCTTAAAGTCTGGTTTGGGCCATGTTAGTCTGGAGATAGCACATGTTGTTAGGGCTTTCCAGGGATTCTGGAGCTGTCTGACGCTTTGAGTGAGGCTTTCACTTTTATTGTGCCTACGCTGGCAGAGGATAACTTTATGGATCACCAACACTTTTTCTTGGTATACGCTACAGTGGTCTGGAAGTCGAAAGCTGGGTCTGATCCCTAGTTCGGGACTATAGAGTGTCCATCGAAGATTCAAAAATTGCAAAAATTATATTCTCAAGAACACCTTCAACCTACATATAGTAATTTGAAAATTAACAAAACTTTTTGTCACACATTTTTGCTGTATTTAGGTATTGTTAACGTTAGCTCTCTCTATCTATCAAATGTCAATGTTGATGAAAAATGTATTTTGTCAATGTTACGCAATGTGATATTGAAAAAATTGATATTTACACTCGAGAAATCTCGATACCGCAAATATTTATATTTTCCAGCCTTCTAACCGCTCACTTTTTACTCCCTTTACCCATTTAAAATAGGTAAAAGGGAGTTATAAATTACTGCAAATGTATGTAACAGGTAGAAAAAGGGTTATTTATGGCCATGTCCGTCCGTCAGTATGAACAAGTTGATCTTAGATGCTATAAAAGCTAGTTTAACCAAACTTTGCATGTAGGTTCCTGTATACCATACGCAGATCAAGTTTTTCAAATTTCGGAGACAGCTCCCCGCACACCTTCAAATCGAAAAAAAAACTCCCACAGCCACAATTTTAAAGAAAAAGCTTTAATTTTTGGTATACATATGCGTTGTATCAATGTTTATCAGCTGCGTAAATTTCATTAAGATCGGAAAACAAACACCAAAGCTATGAAAGAATCCATTACCCCCGTCAACAGGCAGACGCAACAGGCACTGGACAAACTAAGTGCAAGTTGGAAGCAGAGAGTCTCGTAGTCGGGCACACCCGACTAGAGCATTCTTACTTGTTTAAGAACAAGTAAGAACGTTGCAGTCGGATGCACCCGACTGCGATCTACTCTTTTAGCCTCTTCGGATTCAGAAGTGGGCGTGGCAATTGTATTTTTGTTTAAATCTTTCAAATTTTGTCATAAATTTAAGTTTTGGTCAGGCCCGTTCTACAGGTTTGGGAGAAACACACATTGCTCGGTTGCAAGGGCGGGGGTGGGCGTGGCAAAATGATTTTTATCCAATCTAATTAATAGGGCAACTGAATTCAACCTGCAAAATTTGGTGATTCTAGTTAACGGGGTGTGGGAGATACATACTTTGCTGTGTCCAAATTTTTGTAAGTCAGGTCAATCAAGGATGTGATAAGTAGCCCTTGTGCTAAATTTGGTTACTCTAGCTATAAATATACAGTGGAAGATATAGTATTTTGCGGTTTGTTGGGGAAGAGTGAGGGTTGGGGGGAGATCTTGACACTTTGTCTGCCTATGGTATATACCAACATCTATACCAAGTTTGGTTGCTCTAGCTTCAAAACAGTGCAAAAAAATGCGTTAATACATACAGACGGACATTTCACATACCCAATATACTCTTTTTTCTTTTTTTTTTTAAAAAATTAAAAAAGAGTATAAAAAGTAAGATCGTTGCAGTCAGATGCACTCGACTGCGATACACTCTTTTTATACCCTTGCAGAGAGTATTATAATTTTGTCACGAAAGGTGTAGCGCATTAAAGGCGTCTCAAAAAAAAAAAAAATTTGGATATTCGTGGTCAGCATCAACAGCCGAGTCATGTTCGTTATGTCCGTCCGTCTGTTTATATGCGTTTTTCAAGACTTTCTTCTAAAGCTAACTTGATGAAACTTGGCACAGATGCTTCTTCTTATTGCAGGTAGTACCTATAGTTGAATTGGCCAGTTCGGACCACTGTAACATACAGCTGCCATGGGAACGATCGGTTGAAAAATTAGTTTTTGTTAGAAAAACTGATTTGTTTTTCAAGGTAGCTCAACCAAACTCACTAAACCTAAGTTTAAGGACAGTTTATACATGATGACAACATTTTATCAAAATCGGTCCACTATATCTTATAGCTGCCATAGGAACAATCCGTTGGAAAATAAGTTTTCTTATGCAAATCTTTGCTGCAAGGTTCGCTAGTTCCACAATAAAGAGATTACAAACGCTGAAATTTGGAAGAAATTTCACGTGCTTTTTCAAATCAAAAAACTGTTATAAAAAGGCTGACTTCAAACATTATTGACAGTCAGTAAAAATTTTAAAAAATATATTATTTTTAAGATTTGAAAAATTGAAACAATTTAAAAATACTGAATTTAATAAAATGTATTTAAGCCACCAACAATTTTTAAACCATAATGCGCTGAAACTCTCAATTATGTTGGCCCAAAATTTGGTATCATGATACAGTATCAGTCTTGTTCACCCGAAAGACCATACAAATCATTAAAAAAAAGCATTTTAAGCTGGTGAACGTGGTGTTTGTTAACCAACTTCATAAGTTTCATTCCGATCGGATAATAAACACCAACATTTTTGAAGAATTTATTTCCCCTCGTCTCAGTAGGCATAAGCAGCACTTTTGAGGCACAGGACACGTTAAACGTGCTAATTGCTTGCGTTGCCGCAGAACTGCTTATATAACGAACACAATGATTGTTTTTGCTTATTTGGGCTGTCCAATTATTGAAGTTGTTGAACTAATTGCCAAACCTTGTAGAATTTAGGGTTATCACCATTGAAAACAATTCGAAAGTAGAGTTTCCATGATTTTTAAGAGCACTGCTATTATTTTTCACACAGGTATATATTTAGAAAACTATATATGTAGTCAGTTTAATATCCCATTTAAAGTAAAAAGTTGGAATAATTTCAGAAATTGTAGGTAGGTGGACCGTTTCAGGAAGTCTAATAAGCTAATGACATTTTTTTCTTGAAAATGTAAAAACAATATCTTCCCTTTATTCAGCTATCGGAGGTTTTCGAGGCTGAAATAGATCCCGTAATGCAGGCTCTAGGATATTGCTGTGGTCGAAAGTACACGTTTAATCCGCAGGTGCTTTGCTGTTATGGCAAACAGCTATGCACAATACCGCGCGATGCCAAGTACTACAGCTATCAGAACAGGTAAGTTTACTCAACAATTGAAAGCAATTCCATAACAATTCCAAACATAACTATAAAAACCAGGGACCGTAACGGTTATGATTTTTTTTTAAATAAAAATCCACTGTAATTATTATTTTTGATTTTTACCATAAAAATCAAAATATAAAAATCATTGTTGATTTTTATTACTAAAAAAATCATTTCAAAAAATCAAACTTTATTTTTAGATTTATTTATTATTTTTTTAAGAATAAAAATCAAAAATATAAATCCTGTCATGGTTTTTATTTTTCAAATCAAAAAAATAAAATCAAAAAAGGGTTTTTGATGTCACCAAAAATAAATTTTATTTTAAAATTTTACAATTATACCACTGTATTTTGATTTTTAAAGTAAAACACATACATATGTTGACTTCTGTTGACCCATAAAATAGATTGGATACAAAAAATTTTTTTACTCTTCATTTTTTTTTTTTCTTTAAAAACGGAATCTATGCACAATTCTAAGAAATTGAGCAAAAGAACCGTAGGTCTAAAATCAGAAAAGACCCCGCGATTTTCAACTTGAAGATTTGTATGTATTTTACTAAAATTTACTCTTTAAATCGTAGTAACATTTTAGAAAATCTAGTTGGAAAATTTTGTATGTGTTTACTTTAATAGTAAAAGTAACATTTTAGAATAATAGTGATAAAAAGTGACAGCAAAAACTCTTTTTTGATTTTAATTTTTGATTTGAAAACTAAAAATCATGACATGATTTTTATTTTACGATTTTGTTTCATAACCGTTATTTACGGTCCCTGATAAAAACAGCAGGATATTGTGTTAGACGTGTTAGTCAATGCCCGATACCAATTATGTCCGTTATGATGTATGTTTATTTTATTGCGTTAATTTAATTGCGATTTGTGTGCATACACTATTTTACAAAATTATTGTTTTTCCCCGTCAATGTTTTTATCATAAATAAGATTTTTATTGTTTTACAATGACCTTATTTTCTTTAACATACATTATATAAAAAGAAATTGTTGCATTACACACACATATATTTTGGCACACCAACTCAATCAATCTGTCCGTTCACGTGTTGTAGTCTGAAGTGAATCCCCACATACATAAGTGTCAGAGAACTTCCAATTTTCGTGACTCTAAGCATTATTTTGTTTATCCCTGCATGTTTTTTTCGTCGACTTTCAGCGGTCGGACGCATACTTCGTTCGAACAACGCACAAAACTAATGCATACTGTTCATATTATGCAAGAAATAAAAAAAAACCTGAAAATTGAAAAAATATTAAGTTAACTGCCTTTCATTTTGAAAGAGTTAATCAAATTACACTATATTACATTAAGTATTTTCGATACTTTTGTATATACTTTCAAATTGAGTTATCTAATTGCTTCTATAAAATAAAATACATAATATTTTATCACATGTTCAAATGTGAGAGATGTAACTAACACACACACAAACAAAACTAAAATACTATCATTTATTTTCATTGGGGTAACAAAATAGAATGTATATTACTGTATGCTTTAATTTTTTTTTATTTTGTGTATTTATAAGATTCTAATGACGAACCCTTTTTTCAACCTTTTATTTTTCTTCTTTTACCTTTCTCACAATGTTTTAAAATTTTTTCTTTCCACATACGACAACAAAATACAACAAAACAACTACTAATATAAAAATATAACCACAAAATTGATAATACACCATTGTGCATATGTACAATATTTGTAACTGTCACGCTTACGCATGTAATTCATATAACATTTATAAACACAAACATTTATTGGTTTTGCTGTTTATATGTGACATTATTTTCGTTTTGTTTTTGACGCTTTTGAATCTTATTTCGTAAAATGTGTGTAATATCGTTATCGTCTGTGCAATTGTCATCGTCATCGTCTATCGTCATCGCCATCAACTCTTAAATTGTTTCAATGAAAATCACAACAACAGTCTAAAGGAATACGGTGTTGCCTCAAATAGATACACGTTCTGTCAAAAGTGCTTTAACGACATACAAGGAGACACCGTCACACTGGGTGACGATCCACTGCAGTCTCAAACGTAAGCTACAATATCATTAATTTATAATTTAATTATAACTAATAAAATAATTTTATAAGGCAAATTAAGAAGGACCAATTTAAGGAGATGAAGAACGATCATTTGGAGCTAGAGCCCTTTGTTGACTGTCAGGAGTGCGGACGCAAACAGCATCAGATATGTGTGCTTTGGCTAGATTCCATATGGCCGGGCGGTTTTGTGTGCGATAATTGCCTTAAGAAGAAAAACTCCAAGCGAAAAGAGAACAAATTCAATGCTAAACGATTGCCCACCACCAAACTGGGCGTTTACATTGAGACGCGCGTGAACAATTTCCTGAAGAAAAAAGAAGCTGGCGCTGGTGAAGTGCACATACGTGTGGTATCCTCATCGGACAAGTGCGTAGAGGTTAAGCCGGGCATGCGACGTCGCTTTGTTGAAGGTGGTGAAATGATGCAAGAGTTTCCATACCGAGCAAAAGCTCTATTCGCTTTCGAGGAGGTGGACGGCATTGATGTCTGCTTTTTTGGCATGCACGTGCAGGAATATGGATCCGAGTGCCCCGCGCCTAATACCCGGCGCGTATATATTGCTTACCTCGATTCTGTTCACTTTTTTCGACCACGTCAATACCGCACGGCCGTCTATCATGAGATACTGCTTGGTTATATGGACTATGTGAAACAACTGGGTTATACAATGGCGCACATATGGGCGTGCCCGCCATCTGAGGGCGATGACTATATATTTCACTGCCATCCGACTGATCAGAAAATACCCAAACCAAAGCGTTTGCAGGAGTGGTACAAAAAGATGCTTGACAAGGGTATGATTGAGCGCATCATACAAGACTACAAGGACATTCTCAAACAGGCAATGGAAGATAAACTGGGCTCGGCCGCTGAATTGCCATATTTTGAAGGCGATTTCTGGCCTAATGTACTTGAAGAGAGCATTAAAGAACTCGATCAGGAGGAGGAGGAGAAGCGCAAACAGGCCGAGGCCGAGGCCGAGGCAGCGGCTGCTGCCAATGTATGTGAACCTCCAAACCAATTTTATGTATTAATTTTTTCATTATTATTTTTTTTTTTTTGAATGATTGTTTGTTTTTACCTTAATTTGCAATTTTGTTTTCTTAACTTGCTCAGCAGCTCTTTTCCATCGAGGACAACGAAGTTAGTGGCGATGGCAAAAAGAAGGGTCAGAAAAAGGCCAAGAAGTCCAATAAATCCAAAGCGGCTCAACGCAAAAACAGCAAAAAATCCAATGAACATCAGTCGGGCAATGATTTGTCTGCCAAGATTTATGCCACCATGGAGAAACACAAGGAGGTTTTCTTTGTCATACGCCTACATTCAGCCCAGTCAGCAGCAAGTTTGGCGGTAAGTTTAATTCTCCAACTCCCGACTACATTGATGCCACCTGATTCTTACTCGACACATGTAACAATCTTTGCCGTGCTTGCATAGCCCATACAAGATCCGGATCCGCTGCTGACCTGCGATTTGATGGACGGACGCGATGCATTCCTTACACTGGCCCGTGACAAGCACTATGAATTCTCATCGTTGCGACGCGCACAGTTTTCCACGCTATCAATGCTGTACGAACTGCACAATCAGGGCCAGGACAAGTTCGTTTATACCTGCAACAACTGCAAAACTGCGGTAGAGACGCGCTACCACTGCACTGTTTGTGATGTAAGACTACAATTTTCTTTATTACAAAAATTAATTTTAACAAATTTAAGTTGAATACACTTAGGACACTTTTTTCGACATAAATTCAAATGAATTTTTATTATAAGTACAAACATTGAAAAACTAATTTATGGCTCTAAAGTTTTTACTGTCATGTATGTTTTCTTTTTTGGATTGTAGGACTTTGATCTCTGCACGGTGTGCAAGGAGAAGGTTGGACATCCACATAAAATGGAAAAACTGGGCTTCGATCTAGACGACGGCTCGGCACCGGCCGATCTCAAACAGGCAAATCCTCAGGAGGCACGCAAACAATCGATCCAGCGATGCATTCAATCTCTGGTACACGCTTGTCAGTGTCGTGATGCCAATTGTCGTTTGCCTTCGTGCCAGAAGATGAAACGAGTAGTTCAGCACACAAAGAACTGCAAACGAAAAACCAACGGTGGTTGTCCTATTTGCAAGCAGCTCATCGCCCTATGCTGCTACCACGCCAAGCACTGTCAGGAGCAAAAGTGTCCGGTACCCTTTTGTCCTAACATTAAACACAAGCTTAAACAGCAACAGCTACAGCAAAAGTGAGTAACGACAATGATATATGTGCAAAAAACCAATGGGTTTCTCCTTAATTTAAATTAACAATTTTAATTTAAAAACAGGAGTACATTGGTTTTGTGAAATGTCCGTCTGTATAAACGCAATTTTCCATATAGTTTAGTATACTCTTTTTTTAATTTTTTGAAAAAAAAGAGTATATTGGGCTCGTGAAATGTCCGTCTGTACATCCGTATGAACGTAGTTTTAAAATTAATTTTATTATTTAAATTAGTTTTTATATTAATCAAAAAATACTTCGTCACAAAATTAGATATCAGAATTTTTGTGGCTTGAATAAGCATCGTCCCAACACTTTTAACCTCGCGTAGATGTGTTTTTTTTTTAAACCAGACATTTTTGTATGTGTGAGAGGTACAGATCTTGCTCATTAGCCGGGGCGGGGGTTAGCGTGGCAAAATGTATTTCAGCTATGTTATGTTATGTTGGCCAACTGCGTGGGTGCTGGTAAAGGGGGTGGGTGGGGGGTAGTGGCTTGACCTTAACATTTTTCTGGCTTTGTTAAAAAAAAATAATAAAAAAGCAAAAAAAAATATCGATTCCTGTATTGGGAGTTTAACACAGGTTATTTTGCAAAAAGTAGCATGCTCGGACTAGTCGTAAAGGGCATATTGTACTAGAAGTAGTAGGAGTACTATCTCGCGAAGACGAATTATGGCAGATGTGTGTTATGTACCAAAACTTGCGGAACTTCAATGGCTGCTACATTCATAAATTTTATTTAAATCGTTAAGACCAATTTCTATTTAGTTGTCAAAATGTAAAAAAAAACGGTATTTCAACTGTAGTTTTTCACCTGAGGTTTTTAAGAAAAATCTGCCAAGGTAAGCTTAAAAGCTCTTGAAAATACCTTTCCGTTTAAATGTAGAACGTGTCTGTAGCTTTTTTGGTTTGGAAGCTGTGAGAGGTTCAGTTCTAGCGGTTTTTAGTTTTCCCGCTAATCTACCGGTTTTTCAGAAAAGTGGTAGAACAAACTTTTTTTTGGGTTTTTATGGGGAACAAAGTCCACAAAATTATAGACAGCTACCTCAACGCGTTGATATAAACAAACAAACAAACTGACAACCTTTTCATCTCAATTTGGAAAAGCCGCTCTAATTTTAAAATGGTCATAACTTTTGAACGAATTGGGATAAACGAGGTGTCATTCGACGTGAATTCGAAATTAGAACATTTGTGCTTTACAAAATTTTCAAAAGCCTCAACGGCCCCATAATCTCCAGTTCTATACATTTTTCCCCTCTCACCTGCTCGCTTATATATCAAGAAACAGGTGACTTACCAAAAGTTTTATTGTGAACTTATCTTAGTTAAAGTAATACCTTTTGATCGGTATATAGGTCGATCTGATCGGACACTCAAAGCAAATCTTTCATTCTTGATGAACATAATGCTAGTCGCCGTTTGCACACTTCGTGCTGCTTCGTCACTATCGTGCACTGCCGTGAACAGTGATTTATATTTTTGCATATTTGGCTTTTAAAGTGAGATTGAAGAAAATCGCGCGAAAACTAAACTTGACCACCCATTTTACACCCATAAGTTTGAATTTTCCTGAAAATTGGTATGCTGTCATTGTTAAATTTTCATAAAGATCTTTTAAAATGAATTTAATGAAAATTGCACAAAAACTCAACTTTCGCCTTGTTACATATTTCGTTATAAAATAATAATACACTACGAAAGGGTACAAAAATTACAATTCAATGTAGAGCAGTGGTCGGCAAAACGTAAGAGCTGAGCAGAGAAATCACCAGTGGAGAGCATACCAAAACGTCAGAAATTTTTATGACTTTTATAAATTTTTGTCAAAATCGTGTATTCTTAAAATAAGTACTTTTGACAATACTCTCACAAAATGGCATCGAATTATTGGAAACGAAGTTATAGTTGTTATAGAGCACTACCGGCACAGCACACAGAAACGAGCATGAAACTTTAATCGCGTTTATCTCAGAACCATGTTTTCTCGAAATGAACTTTGCGGTGGACACGCTTACTAAAAAACTATTTATTCGATCAACACCAAACTTATACCACTTATTAATAATGGCAAAAGCTTGGCGCTGAACAAAGGATGTTACATTTTTTTATAATCAAAAATCAAAAAACAAACCCTTCGTTCAGCGACAAGATAATACAACACACTAATGGGATCTATTTGAATTTTTAATTTGAGATGAACCGTTCTTAAGATATAATGTCCACCGCAAGGCTCTTTGGAAAGAGACTTCCATACATTTTTTATTGTTTAATTTTTTTATGAAAGTATTTCAACAAGAACTTCAAAACATGTTCTATTTGACGTTGACAAAAGATTTGGAATAAATATTTTTTAGATCGAGAAAATTTCATCATTTTTCGCGGTACAAGTGTATATAACCCCTTAAATTGTGCAAATAAAACGTTATTTCACTTGTTTTCCTAAGTATTTTTGGGCAAAGGTGCCAAGGTAACCTTAAAAGTTCTTCAAAATAACTTTCCACTGAAATGTAGAACGTGTCTTTAACTTCTTTGCTTTGGAAACGGACAAACTGACAACCTTTTTATGTCAATTGGGAAAGTTCTCGCTAATTTTAAAATTCTCATTACTTTTGAACGAATTGTCAGATTGGGATGAACGAGGTGTCATTCGACGCAAATATTCAGAATTAAATAGTTGTGCATTTAAAAAGTTCTTCTCTAGCGTGGATTGCCGTCCACAGTGATTTTCCCATAAAGTTAATTATTTCATGTGTTAAAATAAGTTTGAAACTCATCGCACGCAAAACCAAGAGGTTACGTGCCAGAGTTTTAATCTCATTTTCCGCCCATGGGGAAATGGAGTCAAAAGTTTTTATAAAAATTCAATAATATCTGCAATATACCCCAAAGCCATTAGATAGCATGATGGTCAGGCCTGTTGTAACTTACGCTGCTCTTGTTTGGTGGCTAAAGATCCAACAGACCACTGCGATACAAAAGTGCCATCTTCAGAGGTTCGTATGCGTAGCACTTACGGGTACAATGCGTACGTATCACACTGCAGAACTCGAGAAATAGGCTTCTTTGAGCTTTCTGAGAATTAAACTCACAGATGGGTTGCTAGCAGTAGACTCTGGTTAGCTAGTCTCTTTAAAACAATTTCTGGCTTAACGATCTGCAACAGAACGGATTTTAAGACCACGGAACTCTTCTACGGGACGAGATTTAGGACCCTAATTCCAGATCCTAGTTCCAGACTATAGGGAATGGGATGATGGCAACCCTTGTAGCGATCGTGTGAGCCTGCAGTGGTTCACTGTCGGATCACAAACAGACCAAGGGGTTGATGCTGGGATCGTAGGACTCAACACCAGGTTCTCGATTGCAATGGGCATCTTGCCCAGCGTTTTTCTTACGGAGATTCACGCCATGGAGTCCTGCTCTAAACTTATCCTTGACAAAGGGATAAGATGAGCCAACATAAAAATCTTCTCGGGTAACCAAGCAGCCATAAAAGCTATTTCCTCTTGGAAAATAAGCTCAGCACTGGTTGCAGATTGCTGGAACAGCCTTCAGCAACTCTCCTAACGTAACCGGGTCACCATCTGTTGGGTCCCAGGGCATTCCGGCATCCCCGGCAACGAAATTGCGGACGAGCTGGCAAGGGCCGGCTCCGCAACCCCTGTCTTAGGCCCGGAACCTTACTGTGGGTTGGCCTGGGCGCCCAGCCATTATTTGGAGTAGGAGGAAATATCTGCACAGGGAATTTATTTCCCCAAAACAGATTAGGAAGTCCTCGACACGAGATCTGCTCTCCTTCATAAGAAAGGTTGAGCAACTCCTGTCGCTAAACAGAACCACTTGGTACAAAAAACCGCCGTCTGGTCGCAGTGGTCGCCTTGTCTCTGAAGTGAGACACCATACTCCCTTTAATATTATCATTATTATTATTATTATTATTATTATTATTATTATTATTATTATTATTATTATTATTATTATTATTATTATTATTATTATTATTATTATTATTATTATTATTATTATTATTATTATTATTATTATTATTATTATTATTATTATTATTATTATTATTATTATTATTATTATTATTATTATTATTATTATTATTATTATTATTATTATTATTATTATTATTATTATTATTATTATTATTATTATTATTATTATTATTATTATTATTATTATTATTATTATTATTATTATTATTATTATTATTATTATTATTATTATTATTATTATTATTATTATTATTATTATTATTATTATTATTTTTATTTTTATTTCTATTTTTATTTTTATTATTATTATTATTATTTTTATTTCTATTTTTATTTTTATTATTATTATTATTATTTTTATTTTTATTATTTTTCTTATTATTATTTTTATTATTATTATTATTTTTATTATTATTATTATTATTTTTATTGTTATTATGTATTACTACATTATACTATCTTTAAATTTTAGATTGCAACAGCAGCAATTGCTTCGTCGTCGTGTCGCTCTCATGTCCAGAACTGCAGCTCCTGCTGCTCTACCCGGACCAGCAGTCAGCGGGACTGTGGTTGCCGCTGGAGGAGTCAGTGTTGGTGTACCAGTAGGGATGTCCAGTATGACGGTCAGTCAACAAGTTATGCCCGGCCAGGCAGCTATTTTGCCAACCGGCGCGGGAGCAATGAGTCCATCCACGGTGACGGTGCCGTCGCCAGTATCTGCTGCTGGTATGGGCGGAATGACCTCGCCGCATCCACACCAGCCAAGCATTGGCATGAAGCCCGGTGGGGGCCACTCGCCATCTCCCAATGTGCTGCAGGTGGTTAAACAGGTACAGGAGGAGGCCGCACGACAGCAAGTGCCTCATGGAGGAAGCTTTGGCAAAGGTGTGACAATGGCACCGCCTGTTATGCAACGGCCCATGAGTGTAGGTGTACCTAACCAAGGCACCATGGGCGGCAATGTGGGCGTAAACCAGCTCGCTGGAAGTGTTGGCGTGGGACCTGGCTCTGGACCATTACCTGGTGGGGGTAACTGCAACAATGTCTTAAATTCTAGCAATCTTTTGCCAATGGAACAGTGGGGCGGTGGCGGTGTTGTCGGTGGCGTCGCACAACAGCGCTATGCCAACAATGCGCCCAATCAGCCAGGAATGCGTCAGCCCAACCAATTAATGCAGCAGAACCTTCAGCAACACCAACAACAACAGATGATGAGCATGCAACCCAATCAGATGGGTGGCGGTGTCGGCGTAGGCGTTGGGGCTGGTCAAATGCCCGTGGGAGGTGCTGGTGTTAGTATGGGCGGTAGCGCTACACCTCATGGCATAGGCATGGGAACGCCCATGGGTGCTGCGGTCGCTGGCGGCGGAGTACGTCCTCCAGGCGCTCAGGGTGTGGGAGGAGGCGGTTCTGGAGCGGGAAGCAATATGGTGAATGGTCCGCCGCTAAATACGCAGACACTAGCACAGATCATGCAAAAGATTAAAAACAATCCGACCAACGAGAGCAACCAGCACATTCTAAGCATATTAAAGCAGAATCCGCAAATAATGGCAGCCATCATAAAGCAGCGACAGCAAAGTCAAATCAATGCTGCCACCGGCGGAGGAGTTGGCGGGCCCGGAGGTGGATTGCAAGGGGGAAACGGTCCGCAAACGCCACAGCAACAACAACAGCAGCAGGTGATGCAACAACAACAACAAATGCAGCACATGATGAACCAACAGCAACAAGGCCCTGGCCCGGGACCCCAGCAAATGGGACCCGGCCAACAACAACAAGTAAGCCTTATGCAGGCTGCACAGCAACAGCAGCCCGGACAACCGCATCAGCGTATGGCCAACATGCAGAACGCGGCAATGATGCTGCCAAATCTGCCACCTGGTGTCACCGCTCAAGGAGCCATGGTAAGTAAGAGCTATCAAATAATAAATTAAGTAGTTTCCGCTTTCTTATTCATTCCGCCAAAGCATGACTTATATTTGTCCTGTTTTGCTCGAAAAACCAGGGTTTTGAAAAATGTATCTTCATTTATAGTTTTAGATTTTGGTCATGCTTTTGCTGTCAGTTTTAACGGAGGAGACGCAGAGCAAGAACACTTGACACAAACTAGGTTGCTTCTGCTCTGACCACCATTTCCCACACTTGGGCGCAGATTTTCCCAACTCTGACTCACACGCACAACTATTTTTTTTTGGCAGTTTTGAAACTGAGCTTGAAGAAGAGATGGAACGGGAAGATAACACTATGCAACAGTCAAAATGCGTATGGGCTTAAAGAAACTTTCTGATGTAGTAGGGGCCGAAAATATTTTTTTTGTATAGCTTACCTTTAAAAAAAAAAAAAATTTCAACGGCTTTTTTTCCAACTAGAATTTTGACATGTGAGTTCAAATAAATGAATTTAAAAAAAAAAAATACATCAAATGAAAGTCAATATATTGGCCTACGAATAAGTCTATTTCATTTTAGACATGTATCTTATAGTTTTGGAAATATTGAGTCCAAAACTACGAAAATAATAAAATAAGCAAAGTCTGTATCGCCCATACCCCTTTAGCTAGAAGCACTAAATTGCAGGTTGAATTCTGTTGCCCTATATAATAGATTGGATAAAAATAATTTTGCTACGCCCACCCCCGCATTCGATCAGTTTGTTTCTCCCAAACCTGTAGAACTGGCCCAAGCAAATTTAAATTGATGGCAAAACTTGAAAGATTTGAGCAAAATTACAATTGCCACGACTACTTCTGAATCCGCAAAGAGGCGAAAAAAAGATCATATCGCAGTCGAGTCCATCCGACTGCAACGATCTTACTTGTTTTAAATTTCCTTAGGCATATTTTTAAATTCGATGTTTAAAATTTAATAACAGTATAAGTTTATTTAGGGCCTTCACACAATAGCTTATCTTTATAAAAAACATTAAGTTAACGAGCATTTAACACATTGAGTGAATACCCTGAAAACTTTTAATAAAAGTATCATAATAAATAGTTATAATTTGTTATCTAGCAGGGCTAAATAAAAATGTATGTGGTGGCAAATGTCCTTCTTGCCTTGAATAATGACAACACATTGTGGAAAATCATACAAATTAATAATTAATAATATTAATACGGACTAAACAGCTCCAATCTTCTTAGTGTAGTTATAGCAGACAAGAAAATATTAAGTATTATACCAATGTAGCAATGGCATGAGCAACAAATTCCCATTGTATGGTAACCCGATTGCTTAACATTCAAAATCAGACAAAAAAATGGCTTTTCAGTGTCATTCGTGTCTGCGTCTACTAAAAATATTCCTTTGGTCACTGATTCAATTGGTTCGCTTTAAAAATTTCGAACATTTTTATACGATGACAGTGGCTTTAATGCAACAGCTCATTTAAAGCTCTTGGCTTACGTGCAAACTTTTTATTAACATATTTACGCAACGCTTACAATTTATTAGAAATATAATTATTTTTTTAAATTGCATTTTTTGATTTAACTTTATTATGCTGCCTCCGAACCAAAAATTTACGCATTACGCTTAATTCCACGAGATGCATACAATCTAATGGAATCTGGGTTACCATACACATATTAAAACTTTCTAGACCATTTATTTTTATCCAAATACTGACTTAAGTGGTGGCTTGGATATTTTCTAGTAGATAAATCTTCATCTGTTTAAAAAACCCCGAGTTTGTACTATAAGCTACAGTGCAATCAATTTTTTGCGCGACCTGACAACACTTTGAGCATCCGTGACCCCGTGCATCGCAACTATTGATCGAACTTCAACTTTAACATTTTTACCGCTAACATCCAAGACACCTTCTAATAACTGAGAAATTTCTGCTGAAAATTTACCAAGAAACTGATCACAGTTTCCCGGCTTACTATTACCTAAAAATACAACAATTGAAAAAAAAGGAACATTCTTCAAATTATTTACTCTAACAAGGACTGGCCATAACTGGGCCTTAGAACTTTTGAATAATGATAATCCGTCAACGTTAACATTAATTATTTTTTCTGGAAGTTGTATCTCCTGTGTAACACCAACAAAATACAAGAAGTGTGCTCGAGCATCGGTCTCGAGTCGAGACCCCAGTGCAAAAAAAAAAGCGTTAGGTCTCGAGTCGAGATCGCAGTGTATAAAAAAAAAAACAACCGTTTGATTCCAGCATGCATATGTACACTGACAAAATAGAAGCAAAAAGCCTAATGAGCACCAATAACTTTGTTTTGTTTTTGAGCGACGCTACATTTCTTTTTAAGTTTTTGTTTCGCTCAGGGTACATTATTTTAGTGATCTTTTTAGGTAGCTGACAAATGTTTTACGACCCCAGCAGCTATATTTGTTGTAGATTTTGTTTTAGCTCGCCGGCGAAAATTGGCTATCCACCACTAACTTACATAATTGCGCTTTCAGCCCGCCAAGAAGATATGAGCCGTCATCAATTTCTTCAACTTCAGGCGATGAGCTAGACTCAAACTTGTATGTTTAAATTCAATGTATCATTGGTGTTAATCCTCATTCAAAATTTCACTTGTGGTTCTTTCTAAGTCAGGGTTCGTCAAAGTCAATGTCAAAACCTACGTCAAGGCATCAGGGCCCACGTCTTTTACTCCTATACCCTATATTTCTTGCACATTCACTTCAACTGATTTGCCAATTTCATTTGGGAAATTCTCACTTTCCTTCTTCACTAAACGACGCAAATCCCTTTTACTATACATTATACAAAACATTATTCTCACCTGTAATTTGAATTTACTTATTTAATTTTCTATGTAACTTGGTTTAATTTTTAATGTAATTAAATTCAATTTATTAATATTTATTGTGCAATTAAATAGGTAGCTGCTTATTATACGAATGAGGTATTCTGACACTTTGAAAGACGCGTGACACTATTTATCAATGTGTGTATTTATGTATGCATGTGTGTATGTATGTGTGTATGTGTATGTATATATGTCTGCATGCATTTATGTATCAAATAAAAACACCTCTACGCGAGGTTAAAGTCTAGTAACGATTCAAGGCACAAAACTTCTGATATACAATTTTGTGACGAAGTATTTTCTTCTTAATATAAAAACTATTATTAAAGTAATACCCTTCGAACGGTATATAGCTCGATGTGATCAGACTCTCACAACAAATCTTTTATTCTTGCTGTTTATAGTGGTAGTTGGCTTTTGCTTCCTTCGTGATGCTTAGTCCCTAGCGTGGACTGCCGTGCGTAGTGATGTATGTATGCTTTGTTGCTTTTTTTCAAAAATTGCATTTTTTTCCACAGCTTTTTAAGCTAAAGCAATCAAACTTGGTATACATATTCATAGACAGACAAAGTGTCAAGATGTCCCCCTCAAACGGCAAAAAACCTATATCTTCCACAGTTTTACAGCTAGGGCAATCAAACTTGATATTTATCACTTCCTTGATTAATCTGACTAAAAACATTGGCCACGTAACCCCCGTCACCCACAAATAATCAAAGTGTGTATCTCCCACACCCCTTTAGCTAGAATAATCAAATTTTGCAGGTTAAATTATGTTGCCCTATTAGATAGATTGGAAAAAAAAATTGACACTCGCCCAACCAAATTTAAATTAACTTGAAAGATTTGAGCAAAAATACAATTGTCATGTCCGCTTCTGACTGCGCAAAGAGGCTCAAAAGAGTGTATCGCACTTGTTACTTGTTTTTGTTTTCAATTTTTGCCAAAAATAAAAGCTTATAAATGTATAGACGGATATTGAAACTATTTCTGTGCCTTTTCACTTAGGATTAAAAAAAATGAACACATTATTATCAAAATATAATTTTATGAGTTTATAAACGTATCTTTATTGTTTTGGCGGGTATTGACCCAAAAATGTTGACATTGGGGGGTGTGCTAACTTTATAACGTGCAGTGTAGATATATCTGCCAAATTTACCAATTTCAACTGATAGGGCGTGTTGGGAATTTTTTTTTTTGCAAAATTATAATCTAAAGTGCGTGGTGAATAATAACTTGATCATCCCAATTTGTTTTCTTTTTTTTTGTGATCTGAGTTAAAAAGACATTTGTTTTGTGACATAGATATAGCTTTTTGGAAATTTGTGGACTTATTTCCTATTATAAGCTGACAACGAATTTTTTTCTAAAAACGGTAACTTCGAAATGTTGAGTATTTTGTTATGTGGACCTTTAGAAATAAGTTTGGAGATGATCGGATGTAAAACAGGAAAGTTGCATGCAACAGTTTTCCAACCATTTTCTGACTTTTAAGGTACATTTTCTAGAGTTGGAAAATCAGATTGCTTATATTTTTTATGTGTAGCTTTGAAAATTAATTTGAAACTAATCTTTCGCCTATATATAACCTTGATCACACATTTTGTACACAGGAGGGTAAACTTTCCGGAAATTTGGTATGAAGCCAATCGCATAAAAGCTCAACTTTCGCCCCATTTATCACATTGGTATGCAGTTAGTTTTTAAGAAATTTTCATAAAAAACTTTAAAAATGAATTTGAAGCAAATCGCAAAAAACTCAACTTTTGCCCTGTTTACTTACCAATCACTTTTAACCCAGGGAGGTGCATTTTCCGGAGAACTGGAATGCAGTTTTAATGAATTTTCATATAAATCTTTGAAAATGAGTTTGAAGCAAATCGCTTAAAAATTGAACTTGAACAACTTGAACTTGAACAACCTTGACCACCCATTTTCCACCCAGTAGGGTGAAAACTCCGCAAAATTTGTATGTGGGCACGAAATTTTGAACCGCGAGCAGTATAATAACAACATCTACAACAAACATATTTTTTGAAGTCATAAAAAATCATAGCAAAATGAAATCTTTTTGGGTTCTATGCGTCGAGAAGCATCTCGAGCCATCGCTGTATTGTTGTTGTTTGATTTAAGAAAATAAAAAAAGGTCTACACTAAAAAAAAATTATTTTCAACCATTATTAATTTTGCTTTGAAAAATGTACAAACAGCAATTAGTAAAAATCTTAGCAAATCAAAATCTACTTCGCTTTTGTACTCAGTGTACAAGACGCGGCAGTATTCATAAATCATAGCAAAAAAAAATTGACACGCGCACCCCCTCGCAAACCTATAGAACTCGCCCAACCAAATTTAAATTAACTTGAAAGATTTGAGCAAAAAATCAATTTCCACGCCCACTTCTGACTTCGCAAGGAGGATAAAAAAGAGTATATCGCAGTGGGGTGCATCCGACTGCAACGTTCTTACTTGTTTTACTTGTTGGCTCCAAACCAAATTGACATGCCCGCTTCCGCTCCTGAAAATGATCAAGTCCCTATCTGATATTTAGCTGTCTAATAACATTTTATGGAATCAATTAATATCTTAAAAAATTTAATTTTAACGGTGACAACCGCAGCAAGACTGACAATTGGTCTCTCAGAATTGAGAGAGCTTAGTCGTATGAACTAACCTTGTATAATTCTACCAGGTTTTGTGTTCCTCAATTTCTGTCTCATCTTCTTGGCGCTGCATCTGTCTTTGTCTATCTGATGCTTTATTTCTGATAATAAGCTGTCTCTTTCACACAGGTGCCCAACCAGAACTGGAATAAGATGCGCTATATGCAAATGAATCAATATCCGCCACCGCAATATCCGCAACGTCAACGCGGCCCTCACATGGGCGGGGCTGGCCAACAGCAGTTTCCGGGCGGCACAGCTAACAACTTTAATGCTGGCGGCGCTGGAACTGTTTCCGGAGTACAAGTAGCTGGCACTGCCGTTGGAGGCAGCGGTGCGACGGGACCCGGCTCTGATCAATACTCAATGGCTAATGTGGCAGCCACAAATATGCTACAGCAGCAAGTGGGCAGCGGTGCTGGCGTCAAGTCAGGACCACAACAGCAACAACAACAGCAAATGGTCGTGATGCCACCTGGAATGCAGCAGCAGCAGCAGCAACAACAACAACAACAGCAGCAAATAATGCAGGTTGTGGCCGCTGGAGGTGGGGGTATGACAAATGCAAATGCACAGAATGCACTGTCTGGTGGCGGTGGGGGAGCGAGTGGATCTGGCGCCAATGTGATGGGCCCGCCAACACCGCATACTCTGCAGCAGCAATTAATGCAGTCAGCGCGGTCCTCCCCACCTATACGCTCACCACAGCCGACGCCCTCACCGCGATCAGCGCCATCACCGCGTGGGCCATCTGCATCGCCGCGCGCGCAGCCCTCGCCACACCATGGGATGAGCCATTCCCCAGCTCCCCAGGGACCACACGATGGCATGCACACTCATGGCATGCATCATCAGTCGCCGCTGCCAGGCGTGCCGCAGGATGTGGGCGTTGGCGTCAATGCTGGCGGCGCCTTGCCTGATGCCTCCGATCAGTTGACCAAGTTTGTGGAGCGGCTCTAGTGCAACACCAATGTCAACGCTAATGGCAGCGACAACGACACCAACAGCATCATCAGCGCCAACAATTATCACTATAATGAAAAGCAGCAACAACTGCCGTGGCATTCGTCACATTACTTTTGATGCGCCATCCTGTCCTTTTTGCTCTTACGTTGTGTATGAGTTAGCGCGGGGTCTGGTGGTGGGAAAGTTGATATGAGGAAGAATGCCTCTGTTACTCTGTGGCATTGTTAATTTTCCAGAAAATATTGTGTGTTAATCTTTATGTACTTTTTTTTTTTTTTTTTGTGTATAGGCATGTTTACTATCAGCTATCAAATATTATGTAATTTAGTTTATATTATAGATTTGAGCTTTTTTTTATTATGTTACTGGCATTTTCAAATGAATATGCTAAAGAAATGCGATTGTGCGTTCGTTTTCAAATATAATCTTTTTCTCTTTAAGTTCAAACCAACCACAAACCGCAACTAAATTGCAAACGTAACGATTATATTTACAATACATCACATAGCATTTGCCTACAATATCCATATATACCATACAAATATTGTATATACATAAACATTCATATATCACAGAGAGTGGCAATAATTTTATTCTTTTATTGGAAACCTTAGTTATCAACGTTAGTGCAATCGAGGACACTCACACACAGCAGTTGCCACAGCAACAACTGGGAATATTATACCTTTTGTAAACGTAAAATGCAAAATTATGTTTTCTCTTAAGTAAACGAAATATAATATAACCCAAACACTAGAAGCAATGCTGAAGACACAGAAAATAAAAAATAATACACATAGCTAAAAATTAAATTGTAAAAAAGTGATCGTTGTTTATACACTATATTTATTTGACGCGTTTATGCTACTCATATGCAAATTTTACCTAAATGTTTTCAGTCGGAAATTTTAATAATGCAGATGACTTAAAAGTTAATTTATTCTTATTTTAAAACTACATTTTTTTGTAACTAGCTTTAAGCCCACAAAATATCATTCTAAATCAAGAGACCCGCGACAAACGAAACCAAAATAATATTAAAGATATTAATAATAAACCATGTGTTGAGACTATCAGAACTATCAAAAGCATATATACAGTATACATAGGTATATATTAAACGCATATGTATAGTGTTTAATGACTTACAATTCGTCATCCAAACTATTGGCAATTGTCAGTTTATTATGTGCTCCTTATAGGAGCTTGGATTGGGAACACGTTAAAAATATTTTTATATTCATACATAGATATCACTACCGCCATACGTATATAAGTGCATATATAAGTAATATATGTTCTATGTATGTATGCATGTTTCACAAACTAACTAATAACAAATCTATAAGCAACGGCTCCATTTTTGATCAGCTTCCAATTGACATACAACAATAACAAAATTAGTAACAAATAGTTAATGCTAAAACAGCAGCCACGAAAAACAACAACAATATAAGCAATAGTTATGCTGCTTTTTAAACAATGAGGATTGTAGAATTAATTAATTAAACTGATAGCTATATATCTAAATAGTGAAAATCAACTAACAAATGTTCAGAAATTATTTATCATTTTAATTAAGCCGTGAGCATGTGTGTAATCTTTTTTGTCCTTATTCTTTCTTATAAATATACATTTTTTCCACCAATTGTAAATAGATTACATAATTTACGTAGTATTTCATTTTGTGATAGCTGGAAAAAGAAAAACAAGAATCATATTTAAAGAAACAACGGTTTTTATTTTATTTTTATTACCATGTGCAGCGTTCACATTTGTCTCAAAAAAAAAAAAAAAAAAAAACAAACAAAAAAACGAGTAATACACAACGTTCATTTAATTACTTATTACAATTATAATGAATATGATTGCTATTTATTAACGCTATTAGATGTTCACACATATTGCATAATTGTAGGAAGCTAGACGTAAAGCGTATACAATTTAGTATGTGGTTAACAGTTAGTTAACAGCCGACTTTTTGATAAGCATTGAGATAAGCTCATCTTTTTTACAACAGTTATCGCCGCCCAATATTTGTGTATAAACTGAGATTTTGTAAATGAAGTGGAGAATAAGAGCGCGTTAAACATTTTGTAAATTACATAAACATTAAAGTCTAGATAATAACTTAGTATATAAATACAGAGTATATCAACATATGTCTTAAACCAAAACGTACACTGCGCATAAAATTGCCTTCTAATTGCGTTAACAGATGAATACAATATAAAAAAGTAATATTGTAAATATATTATAACTTTACTATTAAGTACAGATATATACTTTGCTATGGCACTTACATATGTACATATGAATATGTTTATCTACAAACATATGTAAGTCAAATCCAACACGTTAGTTTTAAGAATTGCATACACCGCAAAAAAATATGCGTATACAAAGTATATGTACACAGTTTATCTGTTTTTAATTCGAGTAGTTTGTTATTGACAAAAACGGTAAAAATAGTATCTGCGCCTGCGCCACTGCCGTTAGACGACCGTGCACTGCAATATGTACAATAATTTACGGCCAGGGCACTACCGCCGTAGCCTTAGGCCAGTAACATAGCGCTGAATTTTAACAGCGACCGCAACGACGCGATCGGCAGTCGGGCAGGCACAGTCTATACAAATAGGTAACATAGATTAACCAATAAGAAATATGTGTATGTTTGTGTATATACTTTAGAAGGTCTTAAAAAAATAGTGTGCTGGCTGCTACGATTGTCTTTTTTTTTGTTTTGTTTTTAAGGTCCAGTAAGCAGCAATGAGCAATGTTTTTATAAAGTGTGTACTTGAGCGTGCGTGTGTGAAATAAAATTGTAACCAACTTTTTTTTCTAAAGACAATTTTTTCTGTTATTCTGTACACGCGAGCAAGCGAACGATAGATGTGAGACAGATATATTCCAAAACTATTTGTGATTACAATTATACATGAAAAAAGATGGCAACACAAACGCATTAAGTTTTTCGCGAAATGAGAGTTAAAAGTTAACCTTAGTAAAAAAAAAAAAAAAAAGCAACACGCGGGCGTCCCGCGGTTGGCCACAGCAACATATTAATTCTATACTTAATAAACAAAAAAACACATGTATATTATACATACATATGTACGTATGTATATAAACAACCGATTAGATAAGTGAACGATTGTAAATTATAAAAAAAAAGATAATTTATTCTATTTGCAAGTGGGCGCGTTTTCCACATGGATGATATCGTTTATTATTATACATACTAAATGTAATTTCTTAAATACAACCAACAAAACAAAAATATACAAACAGAAGAAAACAAACTAGTTAAGTCGAGTGTAAACCAAGCCTTAGTAAAAACTAGTTTTAATACCAAACAAATCAAATATAAATAATTAATTATTATTATGAGTATAATCAATAAAAAAAGGAAATAATATATAATAATTACGTGTAAAATAGAGCGAAAAGTGTGTGCGTTTGGTACTGAAGAAGAGCACGCGACATTGTTTTTTTTTCCTATTCAATTATTTTATTTTTTCATTGTTTTACCAAACGTGTTTTTTTTATATTGCTTAATTGTATTTTGTAACTTAATGATTAAGCAGTAACAAAAAAATGAAACAAACATAAACAGCAACTACACAGTGTAATTAACATAACATACTTTGCTTAAAAGTGTAAAATAAATTAATTTAAATAAAAATTATAAAAGTAAAAAAATATTTCCATGTGTTGTTCACCTTAATGAGTTGGTTGGGATTTTTATTTATTAGGATTTTATCAATTGTATGAACATTTCCAGAAAAAGTTGAACTAGCACCGAAAATTTCAAAGTTATTATTAATACCTATTTCTTCTGAGTTATATACTTTAATCGATATAAATTGTTAGAAAATGATAAAATCTAACAGCTTACAATCCTGTTCAATAATTATCATGAGCGAACCGACATATGTATGTCGTTTGTAGAACGGCGGAGATATGACGTTTTGAAACGACATACCTCGTTTCAGAACGTCATATCTCCGCCAGAAAAATAGCGACATATCTCCGCCGACTAAATGTACTGGGCGGAGATACGACGCTATGCCCCGTATACAAAGACCTGGGTCTCGCACTGTCGCAGAAAATTATTCAGTGCAAGTTGTTGTTGCGACCGTCAAAGGGTTGGGTGAACACCCTAAATGTTTTTTGATTAGTTTTCCGGCGCATAAACAAACAGCAAAGACGGTTTGCCAACACGTGAACAGGCAACGTTCAGCTGACCGTGTGAAAAACAGGGAAATTCGAGATGAAACTCACAGACTTCGAATGATTCTCCTTACGATTTATTAATTGTCATCTCAAAATCCAATCGAACAGGGAGTTGAATCTGCTTGGCAGCTATAGGATATAGTGATTCGATTTTGATAAAATTTCGTCTAAATGCATATATAATGCTAAAACTCAGAACTGGTAACTTTAGTCGAGTTATCTTGAAAAACAAAAAATTTGACCAATTGTCCAACTTAGTTCCCATTAAAAATGGGAAAAAGGGAGCTTAAAGTACTGCAAATGTGTGTTACACACAGAAGGTGGCATTTCCGACTATATAAACTATATATATTCTTGATCAGAATCAACAGCCGAGACGAACTAGCCATGTCCGTCTGTCTGTCCGTCTGTCCGTACGAACACACAAATCTCGGAGACCACAAGAGTTAAAGACACCAAACTTGGCATGCAGGTTCCTGTATACCATACGCAGATCAAGTTTATTTGAAGTTTTGATTATTAAAAAATTTTGAATTGCTGCCATAGATTTTGACGAGTGATGACTTTTTCAAAACGTTATGAATCGATCTCTATGTTAAATGAAAATTCAAGGCTACTGCATTTTTTTCCGACTTTTCTCGAATTTTCAAATTGAGTTCCATCTTAAAATTTTTGCAAAAAAAAAACACATTTTCCTAGTTTTGGAGTCAATATCTCCAAAACTGTTAGATGTACATATGTACATATGTCCAAAATGTAAGAGATTTATTTGTATACATGTATATATACATATATATTGACATTGATTTGATGCATGGTTTTTTAAAATCGGTGCTGTAATACGCAAGCTATGGTCAATTATTTTAACTCACTTCGAAAAAATTCTAGTTGGAAAAAAAACTTTGAAAATTTTTTAAAAAAATGGCAATAGAAAAAAAAATATGTATAAATATATTTTCGTATATATTTATACTCTTTTTTTAATGTTTTTGAAAAAAAAACAAAAAAGAGTATATTGGGTTTGTGAAATGTCCGTCTGTCCGTCTGTATGAACGCCGGTTTTTCCCACAGTTTTGAAGCAAGAGTAACCAAACTTGGTATACATGTTGGTATACACCATAGTAAGACAAAGTGTCAAGATCTCCCCCCCACCCCCACCACTTCCCCACAAACGGCAAAAAACTATATCTTCCACAGTTTTAGAGCTAGAGTAACAAAATTTTGCACAAGGGCTACTAACCACTTCCTTGTTCGATCTGGTGAAAAAAAATTTGGCCACGCCCACTTCCGCCCCCACAAATAAGCAAAGTCTGCATCTCCCCCACCCCTTTAGCTAGAATCACCAAATTTTGCAGGTTGAATTCTGTTGCCCTATTTAATAGATTGGATAAAAATATTTTTGCCACTCCCACCCCCGCCCTTGCAATCGAGCAATATTTGTTTCTCCCAAACCTGTAGAACAGGCCCAACCAAACTTAAATTGATGGCAAAACTTGAAAGATTTGAACAAAAATACAATTGCCACGCCCCCTTCTGAGTCCACAAAGAGGCGAAAAAAAGAGTATATCGCAGTCGGGTGCATTCGACTTCAACATTCTTACTTGTTTCATATTGAAAATTATGATACATTAGAGGTTCCTCTAATGTATCATAATTTTCAATATGAGCTCTACTGCACGCGAAAAGTGTCAGATTGTTACATAGTGCAATTAAATGGAAATATTTGAATGCACTTTTATACAAATGCACAGTGAAAAGGCTGAAGAAATGTGATATATGTTAAAGATTTAAGAATGCTTGCAGCCCTAGCAGCCAAACAGCTGTATGGCGGCAAAACATTTAACAGCTTGTGTGTCCTACTTTCTGCCTGTCTGGCATGTTAAACACACTAGTCATTCATGTAAGACGAAGATTTTTGTATACAACCGATTAGATAAATACAAAATACATTAAATATAAACAATAAATAAATAATTTATTTAATACATTTTTTTACACGAGCTTAAGTATGAAAATATATCATTTATCGCTCGAGTCACATCTGGTTGCTTGGGACGAACGAATGTCTTCTTTTGCTTCTTTTATTTTCTTTGTGTATCGTCGAATCTGTTTTCTTTTCCTTCAGAACACTTTCTAATGGCAATTTGTTCAATAAGATCATAGAACAATGCTTAAATTATAATTACAGCTAAGTTTAAGTGTATACGTTGAAAATGAAGAAGCAATAAATAAGAAGAAGCAACATATTATGAAATTTAAAGATATGGACTATAGTGTGATTGATCTTTAAGTGATTGCTACGTATGTAGTGACTGGGCTTAATGTTTAGCATCATCCTCCACTTCGACAGCCACAATTGGTTCAATTCTTTTGACTTTTTCGTCAGGGCTATCCTCAATGACATTTGTATTGGGTAATAGGCGTACCTCAACGCGATTGGAGGCGCTAGGCTCTGTCTCTTTTTCATCCTGCTCATAAGACTGCTGCTTATTTTCCTCATCGTGGTGCTGCTCACTGGTGCGACTTTGCGCTCTATGATTCTGTGACAGAGCAAACGACGACTGTGGTTGCTCAATAGCAGTGAGTATAGACTGCAACAAACCCTGCGACAGAATCTCTGCATGATTTGCCCCATGAAGGGCAGCGCTGTTGGTGCCACCAGCTGAATTATTTAATGAGCTGTCAAACTGCACTTGAAAGTTTTGAGCTGGCTGCTGACCACTTGAACCAAGCTTAATGCTCTGAGACTTTTGAGCAGAGAAAACATCCAATCCATCCAGTCCCGGTAGCTGCGCTGGATCTGTTCCATCTGGCAGCGCCGCAACTTCAAAATTTGTTGTTGCATAGCCAGAGTGGTCAAAATCAATGTCGTTGCCTGAAGGTGGAGGCCCGTAGCTGTCATCGTGGCCGACCAGAAACTGTGTGTGCTGTTCAACCACGGGAATGCTCTGCGCTATGGCTTTGAAGGCAGTAGTGGATGCAGCTGAGACGCTGCCAAGTTGTTGCGGCTGCTGCACTTGATAGCCATTGCTGCTGACAAGTTTGGGTCCATGGCCACAGTCGTGAACCAACAGCGTTTCTAGATGCTGTCCCTGAATTGGCTGTTGGTTAAACCTTAATTCCTGTTGTGCTAAAGGAAGTCCTTGCGATTGGACGAACTGCTGGGTGTACTGAGATGCGCTATAGCTATTTTTTGATTGCTGGTTCTGCTGCTGAAGAAAGATTCCATGGGGAGAAATTGGCAGGTACTGCTGCAGGGCCGGTGCATGCGCTGGGGGTAGGTAGTGTGGCTGTGGTAGAGGCAGTTGACCTGGAGGGATATACTGCTGCAAACTTGCTGACTTATGGTTGATAAAGCTTTGTCCTGGCTGCGGCTGCGGTAGCTGCTGCTGGACAATAGCCTGTGGTGGCGCCGGTTGACTTAGAGCAGTGCCGTAAACGGTCTGTGGTAGAGTAGGCTGACCACCTAGAGCAATTTCATGAGTGGCAGGTGGAATGTATGGGGGTGGTTGCTGCGGTGGTCTTACGCCAAATTGGTCAAGATGCTGCACTGTTGCCCCTATAGACTCTAGCAGTCCGGTGGGGACGGGCGGACGGTATGTCACCGGCTTATTGGGGTGACCAGCGACACGTTGAGGGAAATAATGTGGATTGGCCAAGGGTGGGACATACTGGGTGTTCACATTGGAGTTTGAATACGTGTGGACCTCCGACTGAGCATGATTGCGAGTAAGAGCAGCAGACTGCGGTTGCGGGGGTCCAAAATTAGTTTCGGGTACTCGTGACGTTAAAGTAAGACCAGGGCTGCCAACATTGGTTCTGTATTTGTGAGCGAGCACGGAGCCAGGCGAATATGAATCTGCTGGAGGTATTGAGTAAGAGTCGTCAAATGAGCCAACGGAGACCTGGACAAGAATATTAAAGAGAAATAATTAAGATCAATGAACTTGTTTATATTAAATAACTAACTTTTAACTTTCGGTTGGCTACCCACCTGTTGAGCATTTGGGTCAATTGTGTTCAAATGATCATCGTGTCCGGGACCAGTGACAATGTTATTCCCTTCACCGTGCAGAGCTACTGCAACAAGTTGTTCATCGGAAAGGCCATCAACAATTGAAGAACCGACAGTACCGCTACCCACACTGTGCTGGGTTCCAAAACTGTGACTGTTGCTGTGACTCAGTCCCTTGTGGACGTTGCTATAACCGCCTTGAGTCTCGATGTGGTTCTGCTCTACGTACGAACCGATGGGAGCTGGAATAGGCTTCCATCCATCGCAGGCGGTGTGAAAAGGTGCTTGTGAGCCGCTTAAACTGTGTGTGTGACCACTGGCATCAATTTGAATCTGTACTTGGTTAATGGGGCCGTCGACCGTTCCGCTCGTAGGCTGCTGGCCACCAGGACCACTCAATATAATGGTCGTCTCAGGTTGACGGTTGAAACTCGTGGGTTGCGGTCCGGGTATGTTAACAGGTAGTGGAGGTGGGCCGTAGTTGGGTGGAGTTTCGAAGACGGGCTTGGGTGGTAAATTCAATGGCCCAGAGGGAGGTGGGCCATAAGACGTTGCTGGCTGATGGGCTGGTTTGAATTGTGGAGCGGGATGAGGTGCAGGCAGTGGCTGTGGTAGAGTTAATGGAACGCTGTATTGTGGCTTTTGCGGTGGCAGTCCATACTGTGGTGCTGGACGATGTTGCAGCTTCAACGGTGGCGGACCATACTGGGGCGCAGGTGGCCCATATTGTGGCTCCTGTGGCCTATATACGAGTTTCTGTGGATGCGGCCCGTACTTGTTAAGTATGTGAGGTGGTCCATAGAATGGCTTAGGAACGCCAAAGTGCGTTTTAATTTGCTCATGCAAGCCACTAGAGGCCGATGAACTGGGACCACCACCCAAAAAATTCAGTTTCGGAGGGCCGTACTTCAACGCCGGTGGGCCGTACTCTCGAAAAGGTATTTGCTGGGGCACGCCATAGTCACGATGTGGCGGTGGACCGTACTGTGTTGCTGGCCTTGGTGGAAGGCCATAGCTGTCAAAGCCCGCCTCACGTATTTTAAGCTCCTTTCCGTTAAGCACGGCCTGGACATCACAAAAACATAATGTTGTCAGCAAAGTCAACCGTAGCAATATCTAAAACGCACAGCAAATTAAGAACAAAAAGGAAAGGAAAATTGTTTGTAAGTATTCGTTTATATTTATATATTATATGTTATATTTATTATATCATCTAAACATAAGTTAATCCAAGTATATTGCTTATTAACTGCTTTTGATAGACCTATCCATCTCACGTGAATATTCAGTATAATTAACCGCAAAGATGGGCGGTTTTTACGCCCTGCAGCCATTTAAAATGGTAAATACTGAAAAACTTTTGAAAAAGTATTTTGAGTATAAAATACATTGTTCTACTCCAATAGTATTTTGAATATATTTTAGAGTCAAATACTTTTAATACCATGTAAACATATTTTGAGTAAAAGTAACTTCAATTCAAAAATGTATTTTAAGTACTTTTAAATGCAAGTACTTGAAATTTAAATCTAAAAATAAACACAAGTACATTCAAAAGCAAGTAAGAATGCTCTAGTCGAGTGTGCCCGACTACGAGACTCCCTGCTCCCAACTTGCATTTCAAGCAGTTCAGCGGCAACACGAGACAGCATCGCGCTTAACTTGTCCAATGCATTTCAAACTGTTGTTTCTGCCTGCTGAGACGGGAGTAATAGATTCTTCCATAACTTAGGTGCTATTTAAAGTCTCTGAGATCGACGCGTTCATACAGACAGAAAGACGGACAAGAATATATATAGTTTATATAGTGGGAAATGCCTGCTTCTGCCTGTTGCATACATTAGGCAGTACTTTATAATTCCCTTTTTCCCATTTTTAATGGGAACAGGGAGTAAAAAGTGCACATCCAATTCTGGAATCCTTGATTGATCTGACTAAAATAAATTTGGCAGTCGGGTGCATCCGACAATATACTCTTTTTGTATACCTTATCTGCCCATGGGGGATAAAATTCGAACCAAGCGTATAGCGAAAGAAGAAACTATGGACAATTCTAAGAAAACTTGCCCAAGAAACCATTGGTCCAAAATCAAAATGAAGGCTACGATTCTTGTTTGTAGACGAAGAAATCATCTCGATGGGTTCCACAAATGAAAATGAGGCGCAAAAAACCCCTTTCTCCCATTAGATAACAGTTGTGTAACACATACGAAGCGTAATAAGATACTTTGAGTATACCAAAGCTCCATGGTTAACGTTGTGCGTTAAATATCATCAGATAAAGCAAAAGATACAACAGCAACAACAAGAAAAAAAAACAAGTCGGTCAGCATTTGAATGTCATAAGCTTCCAAAGTGGACAACGCGAACACGAAGTGAAAATATATGCGGCGCCTTAAGTACCAACTTTCACTTCCCGTAAGCCCAGACAAAACTGCAAGCAGAAACATCGGCGGCTGTGTTTACTACTCCTCTTCTTTCTGAGTTCACACAAACAAATTTCGACAGTTAAACCAACTAACTCTCACAGTAAATTTTACTGTAGAAATTTTATCAATCATTTTATTTTTGTCTTGTAACTGTGGCCATGTGGTTAAATATACCATATTAATTGTAACGCTCACGTAATAATATCCACATGTATTTTATCAATAACTGATTTCATGGGTTATTTTAACTGCAAAAAGTAAGTGTGGGGGGGAGATCTTGACACTTTGTCTGCCTATGGTATATACCAACATGTATACCAAGTTTGGTTGCTCTTGCTTCAAAACTGTGGAAAAAACCTGCGTTCATACAGACGGACAGACGGACATTTCACAAACACAATATACTCTTTATACTCTTTTTTTAACTTTATGGAAAAAAAAGGAAAAAAGAGTATATTGGGTTTGTGAAATGTCCGTCCGTCCGTCTGTCTGTCCGTCTGTCCGTCTGTCCGTCTGTATGAACGCAGGTTTTACGCAGAGTATATCGCAGTCGGGTGCATCCGACTGCAACGTTCTTACTTGTTTTTCTTTATTTTCTTTTCAAAAAAAATTAAACAAAGAGTATAAAGAGTATATTGGTTTTGTGAAATGTCAATCCGTCCGTCCGTCCGTCTATCCGTATGAACGTGTTTATTATGTCCGTCTCCTTCACAATGAATTCTGTATATTAAGTGACTTTTATCTGCTGCCGGTATTTTACTTTTTGTGTTGTTGAAAAATTTACTCAATGTTGTTGTGGGCTATTTTTATTTCCTCCTTGTCATAACAATCTGAATTTTTGAATCTTTCGGATAGGTGTGGTACGTATACTAAAGATCCATATTGTTTTTGGTCTTGGTTGTCTTTAGTTTTATGTTCGGTTGATGTGCATCAGTGTATTAATGTACATACTTATTACATTAATTGGAAAGTCGTTCTATATTAATATTTATTTTGTATAGAATTTTATATTTGCGTGGTATATATTGTCGCTTATGTTGAGCATTCTTGCTATAGTGTTGAGTGCTGTGTTCATTATTATTGTTTTTGGGTGTCTAAAGTAAAAGTTTAGTATTAGCTTGTTCCCTTGTTTGTGTAATATTGAATCTAGATGAGGTAATTTTCCTTCCGTTTCCAGTTCAATTGTAAATTTAATGTTTTTGTGGTATGAATTCAACGTATCAAGTGTATTTTGTACTTCGTCTTTTTATACTCTTTTTTTAATTTTTTGGAAAAAAACAGAAAAAAGAGTATATTGGGTTTGTGAAATGTCCGTCTGTCCGTCCGTCCGTCTGTCTGTCTGTTCGTCTGTCCGTATGAACGTAGGTTTTTTCCACAATTTTGAACCTAGAGCTTCCAAACTGTCTGTATCTTCCACACCCCTTTAGCTAGAATCACCAAATTTTGCAGGCTGTTGCCCTATTAAATGCCCAATTAATGGATTGGATAAAAATAATTTTGCCACACCCACCCGCGCCCATGATATCGAGCAATATGTGTTTCTGCAACATGTAGAACGGGCCCAACCAAATTTAAATTGATGGAAAAACTTGAAAGATTTGAGCGAAAATACAATTGCCACGCCCCCTTCTGATTCCACAAAGAGGCGAAAAAAAGAGTATATCGCAGTCGGGTGCATCCGACTGCAACGTTCTTAATTGTTTTTTATCGCAAATAAACCGTCTACCTATTTTGTCATCAGTCGGGGAGGGTGTCTTAACTTCTTAAATGTATTGTTTAAATGTTCTTCCACCACAATGTCCGCGATAACTGGAGATGCCATTGGTTTTTTATGTTACACTGTGATTCTTGTGTGAAGTTCTTTAAAATTTTAACAAAAAAATGGCCTGGACGAGCTCCGTAACTGCTTTGCTTAATTTATAATACCCTTGCATTATAATTTTGTCTGTGTTTTTGGAGGAAACATGTATTTACAATTTGTACTCCCTGTTCCCATTAAAAATGGGAAAAAGGGAGTTGGAAAGTACTGCTAATGTATGTAACAGGCAGGAGGAGACATTTCCGAATATATAAACTTTATATATATTCTTGATCAGCATCAACAGCCGAGTTGACCTAGCCATGTCCGTCGTCTGTACGTCTGTCTGTCTGTATGAACGCGTCGATCTCGGAGACTATAAGAGCTAGAGACACCAAACTTGGCATGAAGGTTCCTGTATACCATACGCAGATCAAGTTTATTTCAAATTTTGGATGCAGCCCCCCGCACGCCTGCAAATCGCAAAAAACTCACACAGCCACAATTTTAAAGATAGAGATACACATATATATTTAACCAAAGTTGATCGGTTGAGTAAAATTCATTACGATCGAATAAGTAGCACAAAAGTTATGGATGAATCCCGTTATGAATTACCCCCGTCCAGCAGGCAGAAACAACAGTTTGACATGCACTGTTCACCACCAAGTTCAGTGCGCTGCTTGCTTGTGTTGCCGCTGAACTGCTTGAAATGCATTTTTGGAACAGGGAGTCTCGTAGTCGGGCACACTCGACTAGAGCATTCTTATTTGTTTTTTTTTTAAATTTTGGGTGCACCTCCCCGCACCCCCACAAATTGATAAAAAATTCCCACAGAGACAATTTTAAAGATGCAGCTTTGATTTTTGGTACTTATACATGTGTGTTTTATTAATCAACTGCGTAAATTTTCGTCCGTGTTGGATAATAAGCTCCAAAGTTATTGAAGAACCTATTTTTCCCGTCTCAGCAGGCAAGAGCAATAGTCTTAGATTCATAGCTTTACATTATTTATCTTCCTAAAACCCATCCAGAGTTGTATTTATATTGTATATTTTTGTGCAGCCCTAGAATATTGATTTCAAACCTAAAAACTAGAGTTGGGAGATATATCGGGTCACAGATATTTCCTAATTGGCCGTAACGTTATGATTTTATTAACATTACATTTTTGGAAAAAACTCCCAAATATGGAGATTAGATTTGAAATCAGCGACCTCAAATTAGTAAAAAAATTTAATAAAGATCCAGAAAAAATGGACGAGTGATGATTGTTTGATTAAAGAAAAAGAAAAAATAATAATAACTACAAATTTTCAATTTCTTCAAGTTTATCAGATGAGAGTTAATTGTGCTTTTTGAAGCTTGAAAATACACACTAAAATCGTAGACAGCTATAGCTATCAACAAGGTTTGCTTCAAGTACTTAACCTACTTTAGATTAACTTTATCACGTATTGAGTCTAAAGCTTGGAACTCATTTTGTGGTGCATCCGAAATTTGAAATAAACTTGATCTGCGTATGGTATACAGGAACCTTCATGCCAAGTTTGGTGTCTCTAGCTCTTATAGTCTCCGAGATCGACGCGTTCATACAGACAGACAGACGGACAGACAGACGGACATGGCTAGTTCGTCTCGGCTGTTGATCCTGATCAAGAAAATATATGGTTTATATAGTCGAAAATGCCTCCCTCTGCCTGTTACACACATTTGCAGTACTTTATAACTCCCTTTTTCCCATTTTTAATGGGAACAGGGAGTAAAAAAAACTTAAGAAAATGGTAAACAGAACACATATCTTAAATTAACAACGCCTTGTTACGTGTTTACTTTCAATTTACTTTATATACTTAATTGGAATAAATTGAACTAAGTTCGGGGAACTATATCTTATAGCTGTTATGGGAACAATTGGTCGAAATTTAAGTTTTTGTGTGAAAAACTTTTCTGCAAGAGTATACACGGCGAAGATAGCTTTTTTTTTCTTGTTTTTAGTCCGGTTTGCGGGTCAGTGAATCAGTTGGTGGCCAGGAACTTCTCGCGAAATAGTATGCTTATATTCGTTTATTTAAATCTCATATGTTGGGCATCTGCTCTGACTTCACCTGCATCAGTCACTCTAATTGGCTGTTGCTTTGAGCGGGTTTTGTCCGATTGCTGCTTATTAGCATAGCCTATAAACATTTGTTATTGATGTTAAGCAATCGAGAAAACAACAACAGACAACAAATATCAGCAGACAATGAATAAAAAACAAGTCGCAAACTTTCACTTTTGTTAAGAAAACAATAATTTAGCTCAAAGATGAACGAACGAACGAACTTAACAAAAAAGAAACAAAAACCTTACGTATAATGAACAATGTACATACATACATACATGATATGTAAATTATATATGTAAACGAATAATATTTTCATTTTGAATTTCTAAGCATAACTGCTGCTACTTGAAAAAAATTCACTCAATACCAGGACGCCGAATGTACGCCAGTTATGGTTTAATTTTGGCAACATTGGGAACAATAATCACAACAGTAGCACTTACACTTTGAATAGCAATGGCGAATTAGTTGTGAATTTCATTTCATTTGTGAATTTGATTTCAATAGCAAATGAATAATCTCCAATTGGTTTGGATATTTCGCAATCCCGTAGCATTGCGAAGTTATTTGTTATGTGATACAATGGTGCCCAAGAGCGGCAGTTCTTTTAATAAAACTGATCAGCACTGTTTTCAGTTTCAATGTTAAATTTCACCGCCTTTCAATGATCAAATATAATAACATAACTATGTAAATAAAATTTTATAATTTTGTTTATCCCTTTAAATATTTACTTTCACTCGCATTCCGACATGCAACATTGTCATCATGATTAATGCATATGACGGAGACAACTTCATCAATTTACTTTATTTCAAAAAGATTCTTTGCTTATCTCCTCCATCTCAAAACTTTCGGATTAATTTTTTTATTATTTTGGACGTGTTGCACGTTTTTTTTTTTCACATTCTGCGACGTCATTTTTGCAATTACAGTCGAACTTCTCTAGCTCGAACTTTTCTAAGCCGAATTTCCTGTAACTCCAACTAAATTGAGGGCCAATTTCGCAATTTTTTCTCTATAACTTGAACTTACATAATTCGAATTCGTTTATATCTTGAACTAAAAAGTTCATAATACTGAAATATTGGTTGAAGTGTCGACAAGTGAGCGGAAGAGAATCAAAAAATTTAGAAAAAATCCAGCAATGATGTGGAAGATGCTTTTGAAGCTTTAAATTTATATTTAGAGACAAATGATATAAGAACAAACAATTCCATGTCCAAATTTCTGCATATTTTAAGTCTCTGTATGTAAATATACGCTAGATAGTTATTATTTTTTATAAGCAGAAGTAATTATTTATAATTTTGTATAGTTCACCAGCTCGAAGTTTCTACAACTCGAACTTCTGTGACAGTGGTTCGATAAATAGGGGATGGACTGTAGCTCCAATGTCAATTCCTTTTTTTTTCAGAAATTTAAGCTTTACCATAGTGGCTGCACAGGACTCGTATTAAATTTGTTGGCAAAAAATGTGTTGAATTAGCAATTATGCTTTAATTTGTTATGTTTTGGCACTTTAAAAAAATATAACAGATAATCTGCTGGTTGTTAACTTCACTACGATGGGAAAATATTAAGGTACACAAAATTAAATTTAAAACAGCTTTTGCGCCACCTCGACACGATACTACACAGTTGACAACGGTTTGGCAACGGTTCGGCGTCCGTTACTTGGCACTCTCGAATTGAAAATGCTGCTGCACAGATGATAACACTGGCTCATATAGGTAATAACTAACATCGGCAACGCCAACGGCTGCGCAGCCGCAGAAGTAGAAATAAAACCCGAAACCGAAAGTGAAGAAATTTTGTGAATATGAAAATAAACAGAAATAAATAAATAAAATTGCCGACATCACAGTCAACACAAGCTGCTCGATGAAGAGACCGCCGCAGCGAGCCAACAGAGAACAAGCTATGGGTAGACTTATTGAGAGAAGGGAAAGAGTCTTTTGAAAGCGACCAGTTTTGCAACATTTTACACGAACTTAGTTTTGCTTGCCACAGCCCAATGCAAATTGACTGCATAACCAGCTACCAGTAACGTGGACAGCATGTTGTCATTAAAAAAGTCAAACCTGAGGACAAAACAAACCCTTTTTTTTTTGAAGTACAAACAAATAAGAACGTTGCATTCGGATGCTCCCGACTTCGATATAATCTTTTTTTCTCTCTTTGCGGAGTCAAGAATGGGCGTGGCAATAACATTTGTGGTAAAAACTGTCAAGAAGATATTTAGTGGCCACCAATTTAAATTTGGCAGCTCCATTCATGCAGGGGAAATACAAATTTTTCTTGTTTGCAAGGGTGAGAATGAGCGTGACAAACATTTTTTCTTGACATTTTCTATGATAATTGAATATTTTTCTGTTAATTAACAGTAACTTAGCAGAATCTGTTAAGTATTTCAGCGCAAGGTTGCCAGAATATTCGGTTTTCTTTTAATAAACAGCAACTTAGCAGAATGTTATTTTTTAGAGGAAATTACGGGGCGTAAATATCACGCCGAGTGAACACCGCCCTTAAAACAAAACGTTTTAAAATTTTTTCTTTCTTTGAGTCTATAGCTTAATTCATTTAAAACAAAATAAAGGATATTTCCTCAAAATCGATCGAAAATAATGAAGTTATCAGCTCTTTGAAATTGAATGAGCTGGAATCGCATCATTTTAAAATTTATATTAATAACTCAAAATGGGTCTGTAAAAACTATTATTATGCTGTTATGTGCCAGCGGTTATTTAAAAAAAAACTGATTAAACAAGTAAGAATACTCTAGTCGAGTGTGCCCGACAACGAGACTCTCTGCTTCCAACTTGCATTTCAAGCAGTTCAGCGGCAACACAAGCAAGCAGTGCACTTAACTCGTAAACTGCTTGTCAAACTGTTGTTGCTGCCAACTGAGACGGTGGTACTAGATTCTTCTATAACTTTGGTGCTATTTATGCGATCGTGTTGAAATTTACACATCCGAAAGACATTGATTAAACATACATGTGTACCAAAAATTAAAGCTTTATCTTTAAAATTGTGGCTGTGGGAGTCTTTTGCGATTTGCGGGGGTGCGGGAGGGTGCATCCGAAATTTAAAATAAACTTGATCAGGAACCTGCATGCCAAGTTTGGTGTCTCTAGCTCTAATAGTCTCTGAGATCGACGCGTTCATACAGACAGACAGACGGACAGACAGACGGACACGGCTAGTTCGTCTCGGCTGTTGATCCTGATCAAGAAAATATATGGTTTATATAGTCGGAAATGCCTCCTTCTGTCTGTTACACACATTTGCAGTACTTTATAACTCCCTTTTTCCCATTTTTAATGGGAACAGGGAGTAATAACAGTTTGGCTAAACCAACAGCTCCTAAGTTTACATTTCGCTTGCCATTCCGGCTGCAGTGAAAACGATAAAATGTTAAGGGTCCAGGAATAAATTCCGCTAACATTCCATCTCGTTTTTATACTCTTTTTTAGTTTAAAAAAAAAAAAAAACATAGAAAAAGTTAGGAAGCTGCCAAATTAAATAAAAAATGAAAGAACGAGAGCAGAACACACGCGTCAAAGATTTACAAACTAGTGCACATTTTCGTTTTTTTCAGTGTACACAAAACGATAATACAAAACAAAATACATTCGAGTACCTAACGGTACTACGAGCCTATACCCAAGACGCACAATTGTTTTTGTTTTGTCAGCAACGAAAGTGGACTGAAAGCGAAAATCGAAAAATTGTTTGTGTAATTTGCAATGTGCACCGCTCGCTTAAGGCGTGGCCCCTTAGGCGCTGCAACTAAGTTGTACAGCCCTCGTGTTTTACTGTTACCAGAGCGCTCGTACGCCTTCGTGCGGGTTGTACGTTTGCCACACACGTACCAAATTCTGACACAACTTGGATATGCATCTTCACAAAATGGCGGCGGGTGGGGATCATTAAATAGTTATTGCGGTTATTTTCGTTTTTTAAATACAGAAATTAAAGCAGGATAAATTTGAAATTAAGTGGATATGTTACATTAATAGAAATTAAAGTAAATTATAAAATATTATTATAAATTATAAAAATTATTATTTTTATTGGGCAAAAAGACAAATAATTAAAATAAAAATGAAGCATTATATATTTTAGTTTATTTCACTTTTTCTGTGAAAAAACGCGAATTTAAAAACAATTACATAGCCGATGCAACAGAAAACACGAAAGTCAAATACGAACGCTACACGAAGGCCAAAAATATCAAACTAATTTGATGCATGAACTTCGTGTTGAGCGCTCGACGGCGATCGGCAGCGTACGAGGGTGCACGAAGGCGTACGAGCGCTCTGGTAATAGTAAAACACGAGGGCTGTACAACTTAGATGCAGAGTCAAATCGGCTCATAAGAGCTAGAGACACCAAACTTGTCATGCAGGTTCCTGTATACCGTACGCAGATCAAATTTATTTCAAATTTCGGATGCAACCCCCCGCACCCCCGCAAATCGCAAAAAACTCCCACAGCCACAATTTTAAAGATAAATCTTTGATTTTTGGTACACATATATGTTGTATCAGTGTTGATCGGTTGCGTGCAAAGGCGTGCAATGCACCCCGCTTGATATTCCTATCTCTGTCGCACGAACAAAATTAAAAGTTAAAAGCCTGTTTTCCACCCACTTTCCGCCAAATTTTCCGAAAAATTGGTATGCAGTCATTATTCAATTTTTTGTATTGATGTTTATACTCTTTTTTCTTTTTATACTCTTTTTTAATTTAAAAAAAAAGAGCATATTGGGTTTGTCAAATGTCCGTCTGTCTGTCCGTTTGTCCGTATGAACGCAGGTTTTTTCCACAATTTTGAAGCTAGAGCAACCAAACTTGGTATACATGTTGGTATATACCATAGGCAGACAAAGTGTTAAGATCTCCCAAACTTAAATTGATGGCAAATCTTAAAAGATTTGAGCAAAAATACAATTTCCACGCCCACTTCTGACTCCGCAAAGACGCTAAAAGTATATCGCAGACGGATGCATCCGACTGCAACGTTCTTACTTGTTTTTTTTTTTAAATTTTTGTGAAATTTCCGTATGAGCGCAATTTTTTTCCACAGTATTGAAGCTAGAGCAACCAAACTTGATACATGTTGATATATACCATAGGCAGACAAAGTGTTAAGATATATGGATATAACTCTTTCAGTTTTCAACTGAAATAATTCAAATAAGCGGCGTTGTACTAAGAATTGATTGTAGTTTAAGATAAAAAGTTAAAAAATTGGTCCCGAATAAATTTTTGGACTGACCGGTGATCAAAGTAAAAAAATTGAAATGTTTTTTAAAAATGGCTAGACAAACGAGCTTATATCTTGACTTTACATATATCATGTGAAAGGCTGTCTCATGCCATTTCATGATTTGCATAGCTAATGTGTTGGCCCCGTTAAGTGATATTTAAAGATAACTGAAAAAACAAGAGTGAAACGAGCTTTTGACTTTATCTCTAGATTTTGGGGGTCCATCGAAGATTCCAAAAATGCAGATATCATTTTAAAATGGACAACACTTTTTGCTATTTGTCACAGAGTGTTATCACTTATCACTCTGGAGTTTATTATCTTTATTTATAAGTTTTGTATCTTAAATTTCAAATATATAATTTTTATTTGATCAAATCGGTTAAATATTAAAAGAGTTAGTCAAGCACGTAACGAAGAATAAGGTATTTATTAATTTTATATTCTTTATTGCGCTTAAATCTCACAACACAAATTCATATTGATAAACGAAGGCCCACTGGCGTGGCTTACAAGCATCATTTGCATTGACAAAGTCGCAAGAGAATGGAAGCCGAAGAATGCAAGTCAACATAGGCAGAAGATGCCGTTCACTGATTACATTCAAATTACGCGATTAAGAGGCATGCTCGCCATGCCTAGGCGGTGTCTGATAAGTTTAGCATTAATTAACGCGAGTCAGTTACAGCACATAAAAAGCTCAGACTTCCAGTTTGGCAATGTGAAAGTAAGGCAATGCCTGCGGCAATTGTGCTCACAATCAATGGGCTTTAAAGTACTCGGAATGACAAATATCCAATCGCTTTGGCCTGGCCGACCGACCCAAAAGCGGATGCAGAGCCACTGGCACCAACAGCAACGTCAAGTGTAATAGAAACGACGATCGGAGAATGAAAGACAGTAAATGAAAGCGGATTGCGTAATATTTGCGTCATCACATTAAGCGAGACGCACGAAGAAGCGGCAGCAATTTTGAACTGAGTGGGAACCAGAGGTAAGACTTCAAACCGCAAGTGTGGCGCACTATGGAGTCCGTTAAGCAATGCCAAAATAAAAACAAGTCAGAAGTGGAAGTGGCAATTGTATATTTGCTCAAGTCTTTCAAGTTTTGCCATCAAGCTAAATTTGGTTTGGCCCGTTCTACAGGTTTGGGAGAAAAAAACTTTGCTCGATTTCAAGGGCGGGGGTGGGCGTGGCAAAATTATTTTTATCCAATCTATTTAATAGGGCAACAGAAATCAACCAGCAAAAATTTTGTGGTTCTAGCTAGAGGGCTGTGAGAGGTACAGACTTTGCTTATTTGTGAGGGCGGGGATGGGATGAAAAAAAGTGCGTTCGTTAAATGCCACGCCCTTTTCTGACTCAGCAAAGAGGCTAAAAAATACTATATCGCAGTCGGGTGCATCCGACTTCTTACTTGGTTTTTTTTTTGCACAAAACGTTAATGCAATATATTCATCGTCCCTAGACTTTAACCTCGCGTAGAAATGTTATTCTTTTATTTACATATTCTCCAATTCTGTTGTTACAAAGTATAAGAGGAATTTTGCATGAATGTATACACACTTATGACACATATTTTTAAGTATTTATATTAATAAAATATTGTTTGAAATATGTCCAAAGATACCATTGTGCGTCGCCTGAACCAATGTATTTGCGACTTCCCCTAAAATTGAGTACTTGAAACCCAAACAAACTCAAATGTGGGCGAGGCCTACCTGCAGCAGCCAACGACGAAAACGAAAACAGCGTTGAAATCGTCTCACAACATTGGAATGCAATTTCACTTCTTTGAATATTTTCACAATTGTTGTGCGTCTTAGCGTTGCTATTGGGTTTGACAGTTTTATCATCTTTCTGATGCACAGCATACAGTTGGTCTCAGAAATTATGCAATCTACGATTTAAAACAATTCCAATAATTGTACTCCTATAATATTATTTTAATTTTAGCATCCACTTAATATAACTTTTTAAAATTTTTTTTTTTAAAAAAAAAGAAAAAAGAGTATATTTGGTTTGTGAAATGTCCGTCCGTCTGTCCGTCCGTCCGTCCGTATGAACGCAGTTTTGCCACAGTTTTGAAGCTAGAGCAACCAAACTTGGTATACATGTTGGTATATACCATAGGCAGACAAAGTGTTAAGATCTCTCCATCACCACCACCCCCTCCCCCACAAACGGCAAAAACCTATATCTTCCACAGTTTTACAGATAGAGTAACCAAATTTAGCACAAGGGCTACTAATCACTTCCTTGACTGACCTGACTAAAAAAAATTTGGCAACGCCCACCCCCGCCCCCACAAAGAAGCAAATCTGTATCTCCCACACCTCTTTAGCTACAACCACCAACTTTTTTGTTTATCATCCGATCAGCCTCAAACTTATTTTAAACAAGTAAGAACGTTGCAGTCGGATGCACCCGACTGCGATATACTCTTTTTTAGCCTCTTTGCGGAGTCAGAAGTGGGCGTGGCAATTGTATTTTTGTTCAAATCTTTCAAGTTTTTCCATCAATTTAGGTTTGGTTGGGCTAGTTCCACATGTTTGGGAGAAACAAAGTTTGCTCGAATGCAAGGGCGGGGATAGGCGTTTCAAAATTATTTTTATCCAATCTATTTAATAGGGCAACAGAAGTCAACCTGCAATATTTTGTGGTTGTAGTTAAAAGTGTGGGGGAGATACAGACTTTGTTTATTTTTGGAGGCGGGGGTGGGCGTGGCAAAATTTTTTTTAAGTCAGATCAATCAAGGAAGTGATTAGTAGTGCTTGTGCTAAATTTGGTCACTCTAGCTGTAAAACTGTGGCAGATACAGTTTTTGCCGTTTATTGGGGAGGGTGTGGGGTAAATTTTGACACTTTGTCTTACTATGGTATAGTATACCAACATGTATTCCAAGTTTGGTTGCTGTAGTTTCAAAACTGTGGAAAAAAACTGTGTTCATACAGACGGACATTTCACAAACCCAATATACTCTTTTTTCTTTTTTTTTTTAGAAAAATTAAAATAAGAGTATAAACATTAAAAAAGTCAGTTATAAAAATGCACTTTTTGTAACCTTAGTCTGTTACTGTTAGTTGAGGTAAGACATACCAAGCACGTACAATCACCAATCAGGTTGTAAGCTTTTTCCCACGACATTTCGCAAAAGCTTTTACATGTCTCCCAAGTTTTCCACTCGGCTTAAGCTTTTTATGATAACTTATGTGTTCGCGAAAATCTTTGAAAAGATGAAATATATTTTAAAACTTGTATTTCAATTAAAAATTGTACACTCATGGAAAAACCGCAATAAAAGTTGAAGTTCAGACTACTTAACTCATTTGGTTGACATTTTTAAATTAGTAACTTGCACTCACAGGTCAATAAAACAACAGAAACAACAGTTTGACATTCACTGGACAAGTTAAGTACGCTGCTTGCTTGTGTTGCCGCTGAACTGCTTGAAAAATAAGTTGGGAGCAGTGAGTCTCGTAGTCGGGCACACTCGACTAGAGCATTTTTACTTGTTTTTTTTTGTAGCGTGGTGAACATTTTATTTAAGACTGTCGTACTTTGACAATTATTAAATTTTTTCGTGTAAAAATTGACAATATGTGCATCATGTACAAATTAAATTAAGAATGTGTGTTTCATGCATATATTAAGAATGTGTGTTTCATGTATAACTTAAGACTTTGTGTTACATGTATCGATTCCTGAATTCATGTGTTGAGGTCTGGCGATGCTTTTCTTTGTGTTAAAGGGTTTGTTAGCGGGGTGTGTGTTGGTGGGGGTTAAAGCTAGGCGTTTAACTCCCAAGGGAGATCAAGCGGATGCAATCGCTAAAGCCTTCTTCTTTCGTTGCTGTTGTCTAAGAGTCCGATGGTCAGGTTGTTTGGGTGCAGGTTGAGCCTAGCTTTTGGCGATCTTTTCCCAGATTCAAGGGATATTGAGGACTCGGTGTGTGGAGGCGTTGTCGTGGTACATATGCGCACCAGAGCAATTACGTAGGGCCTTGTTGTCAAAGTTTTGCAGTATTCTGCGGTTGCTTCGGTTCGCAGTCCCCCATAATTGGAAGCCATATGTCCAGGTTGGCCTAATAACTGCCTTGTAGACAAGCAGCTTTGACCGCGTACTTAGTTTTGATTTACGGCCAATGAGCCAGTAGTAGGTTTTGAGTTTCTCCTCCGCCTGTTTTCTCTTCTTAATCAGATGAGCTCTCCAGCTCAGACTCCGGTCAAGGGTCATCCCCAGGTATTTGGGTGTCGTCGCTGCGCGGATTGCGGCTCCTTTCAGGTAGACTGGTGGGCAGTTGCCAGGTCTCAGCGAAAAAGTGGTAGCTGTGGACTTCTCGCTGTTGGTCATAATGTTCCACTTTCTCTGCCATTCGTTGACGCAGTCGAGCTCAGCTGGCGTAATTTGGGAGGCCTCTTCGGGAGTCTCGGCTGTGGCTAGGAATGCCGTATCGTCGGCGTATGTGGCGACCAGAAAGTTTGGGCTGTTAGTCGCAGATAGGTTTGCCGTGAATATGTTATAGAGCAGAGGGCCCAGTACGCTCCCTTGAGGGACTCCCGCTCTGATACGTTTATGCGGTGATATATCTTCTCCGCTCCTCACGTGGAAGCTTCTGTTGTCCAGGTATGATGCAAGGAACGCATATGGGCCCGGGGTAGGTTGGACTTCACCTTGTAAAGTAGCCCGGGATGCCAGACTCTATCAAAAGCTTGTTTGACGTCAAGCATCACTGCGTAACAGTACTGTTTGCCCTCAAACGCCTCTAGGATGCGTTGGACAATTCTGTTGCACTGCTCCGGGGTCCCATGACAGCGCCTAAAACCAAACTGGTGATCAGGGATCAAACCAGCGTCGTCCACTACCGGCAGCACTCTACACAAAAATACTCTTTCACGTATTTTGGAGAGTATCACCAGTAAACTAATCGGACGGAAGTAGGCTAGACCGGATCAGGCTTACCAGGCTTAGGTATCATTATGACTTGGGCTCGTTTCCATTGCGCTGGAAAGTGCCCCATCTCTAGGCATGTGTTAAAGACTTTTGTTATAAGCCTGATGCTTACAGGTGGTAGTAATTTCAGTGCAATTGCACTAATACCATCATCGCCTGGTGCTTTACTGTTCCCAAGCTCCACTATGCGTTCGTGGATCTCCTCCTCGAATACCGGTGGTATGTGCCCGCTGTTGTGTTGCTCCAGAGCGTGTTGATGCTCAACCTCAGCCGTTTCCTCCGTTGAGCACCTGGAGAAGAGGGTGAAGACCCTCTCGAGATGATCTGCGAACGCAGGAGCCCTATCCGCATCGGTTCTGCACCAAGTACCGTTTACGTCTTTGACTGGGACCGCTCGCTTGGCTGGCCTCTTGATGCTCCTGGTGACGTGCCAAAGGTTATGGTGGGCGTCACCTGGTTCCAGTTGTTCCACGTAGGAGTCGAAGGCACTCCTCCTCAAGCTGATGAGCTTTTCTTTTAGGGCCTTAGTGGCTCTATTTAGTACGGCCTTGTCGTGAGGATTCCTAGAGAGGAACCAAACACGCCTAAGCCTTCGCTTCTCGAACAGAAGCTCAGCTATTTGCGGACTCCATTGGTGAATCTCTCTCTCCGGTATCCTTGGGCGATTACTGTGTCTGGGGGCCGCATATGCCGCTGTATTGTGTATGTTTTGCGTTATGTCATCAATAACTGCTTCAATCTCTTGAGGACTGTCCATAGGTGGGTTTGGGTTTGTGTTGCCAGTACTGATATTTTTTGACGTCCGTGGCTTTGAATATTAATTTTTTGCGAGCGGATTATATGATGACTGAGAAGTCTTTGTGCAGCGTCACTGCGCTGTGGTCAGATAGTAGGTCCTGGTTTATATGTGGTGGGGGGGAGATCTTGACACTTTGTCTGCCTATGGTATATACCAACATGTATACCAAGTTTGGTTGCTCTAGCTTCAAAACTGTGGAAAAAACCTGCGTTCATACAGACGGACGGACGGACGGACAGACGGACGGACGGACATTTCACAAACCCAATATACTCTTTTTTCTTTTTTTTTCAAAAAAAATTAAAAAAGAGTATAAAAAGTATAAAAAGTGTATAAACATATTCATTCTGTATAAGCAAACCAGATACGAGTTTACAATAAATATGTTTATATAATAATTTCATATTGCCACAGAAGAATCAGCAAACTTGCATATTGCAGCAAAAGCACAAACCCCAAAAGTTTCGCAGGGGTTTCAACAATTAGACTTTATTCTTATTGAAAAGCGCTAATTATGCGCAAATAATAAAGCGTGCTTAGCGGCGTACGAGGGACACACATGCAATCAAGAAAACTGCAAATCAGGCAAAAGAGTAAAAGCCATGCGTAAACAAAAGTAGCGAAGGTAATTATGATTGAATATGTTTGTAATTTTTTGGATTTAATTACACAGCAATTGAGACTAACTGAAAGGGAGAGTTGCCGAAGAAGTTATCAGAGTGTTGCCAGATGGCAAATATGCCAGTTGCAGTTTTGTTTCAAACCCAATCCAAAATTGGGAATAACAACAAGTGAGTTGACAATTACGGGCATAGTCGACTATAATCTACCTGTACTGAAAAATTATCTTGTGAAAAGTGTATAAATTAAAATTGATCTAGCAAGTACTGACTTTTTATACCCTTGCAAAGGGTATTATTATTTTGTCACGAAATAAAAAATTGGCCACGTACATCTTCGCCCCCACAAATGAGCAAAGTGGGTATCTCTCACACCCCTTTAAATAGAATCACCAAATTCTTCAGGTTGAATTCTGTTGCTCTATTAATAGATTGGATAAAAATCATTTTGCCACGCCCACCCCCGTCCTTGAAATAGAGCAAAGTTTGTTTCTCACAATCCTGTAGAACGGGACCAACCAAATTTAAATTGATGGCAAAACTTGAAAGATTTGAGCAATAATACAATTGCCACGCCCACGTCTGACTCCGCAAACTGGCGAAAAAAGAGTATATCGCAGTCGGGTCCATCCTAATGCAACGTTCTTACTTGTTATAATAAGATTGCTGTTATAATTAATTTGTATACTGACTATTATTTATGCAAATAAATAATATTAATAATTATGAAAATAAATAGATTTCGTGCTTTGAGCTTTTAATGTTATTAGCTTTTGCTGTTTCATTTCCGCTTAAGTTAATGTAAATAAAAATTAGACTGAAATGAGAAATATTAAATAAACCAGCTGTCTCTCTCAGCCCTCTACTGAATTCCATTTTCGAATACATTTCACAGAAAACTATATAGCACACTTTTTGGGACGCTATAAAATTTAAAAATTAAGTTATCTTCTGCATTAATTTAATTTGAATTCATTCCTGCTAGAAAGCTTTGCATATTTCTGTGGAATAGATTCGAAAGTGGAATTCGGATCAACAGCTTTTGATTATTTCAACCAGATAGAAGATTATATGAGCTTTTTAAGCAGCTTTTGCCCCTATATAGCAATTGTGAACGTTTTATTTAATTTTGTGGTCATAGCGGTCCCTCTCAACAATCGAGAGGTTAGGGTGCAACAATAGGAGCAACTAAATAAATACTCGCATGTACTATATGTATATTACGTCACTGACATATGAAACAGTTACGCTCTGCATTTTATGAATGAAGCATTTACTATTAGCAGCAACAGCAGCAACAACAACATAGCCAGCAGCAGCAACAGCCGGCACCGGCACCTTGGCTACTACCCAGGATTTGGTTTGGGGCATGCCAACGAGCAACTACCGCTCGGGGCGCCACTTGGCAGGCTGCAGGACACATGCGCAGCGCCAGCTAGCAGTGGCATGTGGCATAGTCAAGAGTTGGAGTCATAGTCAGCGTCAGCGCCTGGCAACATTTGAATTTTGAATATGAATTTTGACACTTGATTATCAGCAGCGTTCGCAGTTCGCGGCCAGTTTCAACAGTGTGCAGACGTCGTTGACGGGGCAATCGGAAAGGCAAAATTTGGAAAAGTCGGAAAAAATAAATTCACGTTAGTGCAGCGGAAATTCATTGGCCATTTGCTAGTGAAAGTGGCAAAAAGAAAGTTAACTTTACAGTTCACGCTTCTATTCCTTTTACAGTTAGTTAATGTGAAAGCCAACGTGTAATATGAAAAAAGGATTCGTACATTCTTTGTTAATCCTGCAATGTGTGTGGCCTGCTAGCACAAGTTTTTCCGAATTAAACAATTGTAAGTTACATCGTAAGATGTGAAGAAATCTTTTGTTAAAGTGATCTAATTTTTTTTTTAAGTGTAAATATAATAACAAAACCATGTGACATTTGGTATTTAAGCATATGCTTATAGAATAGTAACAAAAATTGTTCTATAATATTTGTGGAAATAAACATTTGGCGATAATTATTTAGTCGCCTCTTCTTTAGAATGTTAATCACATTGTAATTACACTGTAATCACATTGTTACCTTTCAGAGTTTAAAAATGTTTACTTTCTAAATAACCTAAAATGAATAGAATAGTTAAGTCTAGATGGTTAAGAGTCGGTCTGAATTTGAAAAAAAAAACAATTGTTTTTTGTTTTCAATAAATATATTTCTTAAACAAACCAATAGTTGTTTTTTGCAATCAACACCGATTCAAGCCAGCTGAACTACACTATTTTAAAAGGTCGCCCACAATCAATTATTATTATTATTCACATTCTAATTCTTATTCTTATTATTATTATGATTATTTCTTTGTCGTGATTCCCAGTGTTTTCAGTTTTTGGTGAAATTGCGGGGAGTAGATTCGAAATGAGACCAGCGTTTATATAAAACTGTCTCTCCGAATTCAATATTCTTAATCTTTTGCAGTAAATATTATTGGTTTTGGTTGAAATAGATCAAACTTTGCAATTGCAAGTTTTATTATACTATTTTTAAAATTATTTTGAAAAAAAATAATAAAAGTATATTATTGGGTTTGTGAAATGTCCGTCTATCCGTCTGTCCGTCCGCAGTCCGCAGTTTTTTTCACAGTTTTGAAGCTAGAGCAACCAAACTTGGTATACATGTGGGTATATACCATAGTAAGACAAAGTGTCAAGATCTCCCCCCCACCCATTCCCCCACAAACCACAAAAACGTATAGATAGATGGATTCTTTTATTTAAATTTAACAATTGTAGTTTATATATGTTTAATTATTATTAAAAAGATTAAATATGACCAAAAACCTATATCCTCCACAGTTTTATAGCTAGAGTAACCAAATTTGACACAAGGGCTACTAATCACTTCCTTGATTGATCTGACTAAAAAAAAATTGTCCACGCCCCCACAAATTAGCAAAGTCTGTATCACCTACACCCCTTTAACTAAAATCACCAAATTTTGCCGGTTGAATTCTGTAGCCCTATTAAATAGATTGATTACAAATAATTTTGCCACGCCCACCCCCATCCTTGCAATCGAGCAAAGTTTGCCTCTATCAAACCTGTAGAGCTGGTCTAACCAAATTTAAGCTGATGGCAAAACTTGAAAGATTTCAGCAAAAATACGATTGCCACGCCCACTTCTGATTCCGCAAAGGGGCGAAAAAAAGAGTATATCGCAGTCGGGTGCATCCGAGCTACAGACACCAAACTTGGCATGTGGGTTGCTGTATACCATACGCAGATCATGTTTATTTCAAATTTCGGAAGTATCACCCCCGCACCACCGAAAATCGCAAAAAGCTCCCACAGCCACAGTTTTAAAGATTTGATTTTTGGTACACATATATATATATTTCACTACGATCGGATAAATAGAAGAATCCATTTCCCCCATCTCAGCAGGCAGCAACAACAGTTTGACATGCACTGGACAAATACACACACTCACACTCGAATAGAGCATTCTTACTTGTTTTACTATAAATATTGGTAAAATTTGATTTAAATTGGGAAAACATATCTTTAAGTTGTCATTTAAAGACTTTTTTGCTTTTATATTTGAAAGACAGTGGAATATAGTAGCTGTGATAAAACAATTATGCCTCAGATTCACTTGCTATTGACCACTTGGCAAAAAATTGTTTTCATATATGGTTCATCTATTAAACATGTCTATTAATAACACGCTGATTTGTTCAACTAATTGCGAACATTTAACAAGCAAAATATCTACCAAAATGTTAACAGAAACGCCAAAAGTAAGCCCAACAACAACAATTCTGCTGGCGGCACTAACAAGCGGAAGTCCAAGGGTTCTCTAAGTGAATAAACTGTGGCCAAAATATTGCGGTGGAGGGGGGAAGGATGAAGACCAACACCAGCAACGACGCGCGACTTCCGTTTGTTGGGGCTGTAGCCCTGTTCAAAAATGTAGCCATGCCAAAAGTAAAATAAAAAGACAAAATTGATGGAAAATAAATAAAAACAATGCAATTTTACTTAGGTTGGCAGCAAGTATTGATAAATATATCAAAAATTTTTACTTAAATCAATGTGTCAAGAACTAGAAATGTAAATAACATAAACACAACAAGTATGAATGCTCTAGTCGACTATGTTCGACTAGGCAACACCCTGTTTCAACACAGATTTCAAATCGTCAGAAGCACAGAGCACTTCGGTGTTCATTATGTGAAACTCACAGATTTTGAGAGCAACTGCACAGCACGGAACAATCAAACATTGAAAAAATGCATCCAATACAGTTACGCAATATGGGCAAACAAAAAGGCAATCTTATCAGTTTCCAGTTTGTAAGAACTTACACTAGCAGGAGGAACTTCTGCCTTACTGTATGTACTTCATATATTACATGTACGTATAGTAGATCAGAAAAGAGATTAAAAACTAACAAAAAAATAAGAAAAAGTATATTGGGCTTGTGAAATGTCCGTCTGTCTGTCCGTCCGTCCTTTAGCCATTGTGCTAAATTTGGTTACTCTAGCTATAAAATTGTGGGAAATATAGGATTTTTCGGTATGTGGGGGAAGGGGTGGGGGTGGTGTGGAGATCTTGACACTTTGTCTGCCTATGGTATATACCAACATGTATACCAAGTTTGGCTGCTCTATCTTCAAAATTGTGGAAAAAACTTGCGTTCATACGGACAGACGGACGGACTGACGGATATTTCACAAACCCAATATACACTTTTTTCTTCTTTTTTTTTCAAAAAAATTAAAAAAGAGTACAAAAATGTCAAAATTAACATGGGGTACTTTTGACAAATCTTCTATCAGAAGGAGCAGTATAAACAGGACGAGTTCGATGTGTAGCGGCTGCGCTGACTGATTGTTATACAATTTAGGGAGTTGGTCAACAGTAAAGCAAAAAACAGGGTTTCGAGAAACTAAACCAAATGAAAATATTAACTTAAATGACGGTCATGTCTAGATTAACTTGGTGGTTGATACTGACCAAGAATATAAACATTTCGTTATTGCGTTCTTTTGCCTGTTACATACGTCTTCCGTACTTCACTTAACCCATTTTGTATGATAGGGTGTAGAGATATTGGCAGACTCACCGACGCACGATATGAAAGGGAAAGGGAAATACTGATGGTATCAGGCTGTTGGTAAAAAGGGGGGGTAGGTCCCTTCCTTTGCAGACAAACAAAGCGGATAGGCGACGTTTTTTTGACTTCCTATGGCACTTTGCCTTTTTTTGCAGCTCCATATTTTCTTGTAATTTTTTTGTATTATTGCATATTTTGCTGCTAAGGTAGGGGACTGGGATTTGGGGCAGGTCGGACCAACTGCAGCGTACTGGCAGACATTGCGTGCTGATGTATTTCGCGTTTTGCGATTTGCTAGTTGCATTTGCCAAATGGCAGACGGTTGGAGTGTCTAACAGACAGGACATTCACTTTCCGTTTCAAGTTCAAACAGTGAGAGAGGCATGCAGGCTTAAAAACTGGAATGGAACTAGTTGATAGGGCGACTGTGGCTGCCTGTGGTGTCTGCTATAAATCGTACTACAGTTGCATATAAAATTTAAATAAGCAACATTTGAATTTAAAACGAAATGAAAATTTGGTCGTGATATTCGAGAGCACTTTGAGCATAGAAGTGCTATCAAGTAAGTTTTAGCAAGTTTTCTTTGAACTTGAGAAAATCATAAGTATGCAGCGCCAAAAAACTATTAGCCAAAATAAACTTAATGTGTCATTTTGGAGTCTTTTTGATGATTATAAACAGATTAATAGCAATCGCCTATTTTAAAAAGGATCGAAAATGACATATTCTATTTTTAAAATGTGTTTTTTTTTAAGTACAGTTACAGAATTAAGAGCAATGATTGGAAACATGACTCGAAAACGACCAGAAAAAGAGAGCACTGATGCTTCTTTTTAAGACAGATGGCTCGAAAAAGACTCGAATGTGATCAGAAATTTTCACAAAATGCTAACTGGGAAATCACTTATAAGTTCAAAACTACCAAAACAGAATTGTTTAAAAATAGTATTGCGAAAAAGTTAGAATCTCAAGTTCCCAAGAAAATAAAACAACTTTTGTGCATATACTCAGAAAAAAATCAAGGATTCTGTACTCAAATCAGGAAAAAACAGTGTCAAAATCGGTTACGTACAATTATTTTATGACAGTTAACATTATTCATTAAATTTAAGAATATATAAGAACGTATAATGCTTAGAATTTGAAGAATAAAACGGTAAACATAGTAAAACGTTTAACCTAACAGAAGGCATATACATATGTATGTACATACACATACCTTTTTAAAGATGACATCTTAAATTAATAACCTAATCGGCTGAATCTATGAAGTCTATATATGTACATATACACTACATAGTGCATATATAGTATATATTTTTTTGACGTTGCGCTGTCTTTAGCTTTCTTTGTTCGGCTTAAAAGCCAAACCAACAAAACATTTAGCAATCAAGCAACATTCAGCCATAAAGTTACAAGCCAAACTATACCAGACGTACTTACATATGTATGCATGTACAATATGTATATAGTATGTGTGAGTTCATATGGTAAAAACTGTTTTGACTTTGGAATGTTTCAATATGCAAACATGCAATAACTGAATTGCAATAACAACAACCAGGCCCAGTATCAAACAATGGCGTCTTTGGTCGCCAGTGGAACAATTGTGGGGCGAAAGGGCCGAACCCCAAACATAATCGCAAATTATAGGCTATATAGCATGGCATAGGTCCTCATGAAGCTAGTTTGCCCAACAAACACACACATTACGCCCACACTGCTATAGCAATCAGTGTGTAGGTAAAATGGGTAAATAAGAAGGTAGTGCACACTTTTACCGCCTTTTTACATTTTTCTACGTACTGACTGCCTTCTCGCTTTAACTATAGCTTTCTTCTTATGTATATCTCTCGCTCTCTCTCTCTCTCTCTCTCTCTTCCCCTTTCGTATTTTTTGCATTTTTTCGGGTTATTATTTGGTCATAATTGTAATTTAGGTATTTGCTGTGTGAGGCGTTGGCAAGCCGCAAAATCATGCTACTTGTTAGGCATGTGATGTGATTTTTTACGGTTTGCGTTTTGGGGGCGTGATGGCTTCCCGTTATAGCCGGTAAGTTGACGCCACACTGTTTAGGGCCTTTATAACGAGTTGAATGCTACTACCCTAAAATTACACTATGCAACAATTGGAGGCTTTTCGCGTGTATGTTGGCCCGTATTGAAAATTATGATACATTAGAGGTCCCTAGTCACGAAAATCTATTTTTGTACTCTTTTTTAATTTTTTGGAAAAAAATGTATAAAAAAATAATAATAAAAATGAGTATATTGGGTTTGTGAAATGTCTGTCCGTCTGTCCGTATGAACGCAGGTTTTTTCCACAATTTTGAAGCTAGAGCAGCCAAACTTGGTATATACCATAGGCAGACAAAATAAGCAAAGTTTGTATCTCCCACACCCCTTTAGCTAGAGTCCCTAAATTTTGCAGGTTGGATTCTATTGCCTTATTAAATGGATTGGAGAAAAATAATTTTGCCACGCCCACCCGAACCTGTAGAACTGCTAAAACCAAATTTAAATTGATGGCAAAACTTGAATGATTTTACCAAATACAATTGCCACGCCCACTTCTGACGTCACAAAGAGGCGAAAAAAAGAGTATATTGCAGTCGGGTCCATCCGAAGTTTTCTTCTGCAAGGGTACATATCTTCGGCAGGCCGAAGATAACATTTCTTTTTTGTTTAAGCATTTTATTGATTTTACTTTACATAAAAACAAACTTTCTGAACAAGTGTTACGATTATAAAAAAAAGTTTTCTCTTAAAATTTATAATACATTGACGTTTTAAGACTCCCATAGAATTTTAAATTTCCATGAGAACCGTATCGATCATAATTTGGCTATTTTTAGATAAAGTTGGCTATTTTCAATAGTAAATTTCGCTAATTTTGTTTATCGACAGTTGACAAAACTTATTGTATTGATCAAATGTATACAGAGAAAAAAAAATATTTTCAGATAACAACGGCGCAGCACAGCTAAAAATTAGGCTTCCTATTAAGCTTACATAAGTTCAAAATTAGTGGCATTTATAAAAATGTACTTCCAAGTTGATTATAACAGACCTTAAGTCCACACAAAGTTATGAGCTGCTTATCATTTGAGGGCGTTTTTGGATGCGGTCTACTTGGCTCTGACTTTGGGTCACCCTAATAAGCTGCTAATTTAACTAATTGTTGCAATATTTGCTGGCTTCGTTATGTATACATAATAAAATTTATGAGCGTGATAATTTTAAAAAAGGAAATAAAAATAAAACACATCTTTGCCTGGCTCAGCAAGCATCTGGCAAAATTTAGAGAAATTATATTTGGGCCGTTGATATTTTGCAGACACTCGCACAAAATGTACAAAAAATAATTGCATATAATAGTGGATTAGAAATAACAAATGATGGCATAAAAATATGAAGATTAAATTTAAACAAGTACTACCTACTTCTTAAAAGAATTCTCTAGTCGAGTGTGCCCGACTACAAGGTACCCTGCGCAAAACTACGAAAGTTCCAACAACATCTTTTACTCATACAATTACAAACAAATGCACTAAACAGTATCCGCAGATCGGACCACACCTTTGAAAAATAAATTTTTAAGAAATAAATTTTCGTATAATTTTTAACTAACTCAGCGAAACTTATTATATCGAAGTTTAAGCACATTCCATGCATGTTGACAAAATTTAATAAAAATCGGACATCTCTCTCTTATAGCTGCCATGTGAAGAATCGGTTGAAAAATAAGTTTCTGAATGAAAAACTTTACCTCAATCTAACTCACTTTATCTAAGTTTAAGGACGTTTTAAAAATGTGGAAAAGTCGGACTACTTTTTCTTATAGCTCCCATAGAAACAATCAGCTGAATAATAAGTTGTGTGAACAACGTTTTTGGTTCTTCAAGTTATCTTAACCAAACTCACTTTTTCTAAGTTTTAGTATATTCTTGCCATGTTTATCAAATTTAATCACAAAAGGTTGACTATTTCTTATATATGAGCTTCTGTATTGAAAACTATGTTGTTTATACAGTCATGGGAAAAATAATAAAACGGCATTTGTTTTTCGTTTTTCAAAATGTTGTTCAATGAAATTCTTTTTTTTTAAATTTCATAACTTTCGTTCAAAGTCTTTACTGTTATGCATCAAAATATAAAATAATAATAATATTCAAAAAACTTAATATAACAAAAAATTATTTTTTATTTTTTTTTTGGCCTGGAAAAAATAACAGAAACGGCAGGCTTAAAGCTAAGAAATACAATTTTTAAGCCTCAATGGCTTGTAGATTTACTATTAATTTAATATATCGACCACCCATGGAGCCCACCATTTTGGCGAAATTGATGGATTAATTGAGTACCATTCGGATTTAACTTTTTCTCACAAATCAATCTTATTTTTGAGCTTATAGCCACCAATCCTTTTCTTTAGGCCATTCCATCAAGGGAACTTTGTTGTCAAGGAAGTATTTCTTAGCCAGTATATCTCAAGAAAACTGGCTCGTACTCAGTCTAATAATTTTCTACATATGCTAATTAAATTTAAGCGAAATCGGGTGACTTTATCTTATAGCTGTAATAGGAAAAATCGGTGCAAAAACACATTTTTATATGAACAACTTTTCTAAAAGGGTACATATTTTCTTTCTTATTATGTTTTTTTTCTTTGTATTTAGAGCGTATTTTATTATAGTTTTTAGTCCGCATCTAATTTTCGGCCTTACTAGATTTTTCTAAGACTGTTATTATTAAAAGTAATAATAATCGATTAAACCAGTTTCAAAAAGTTTTAAAATAGTCCAATTTGCCGAAACAAATATATATGGAAAAATTATCTATTTATGTTAACTCTTATATCAATTGCCTAAAATAATAATATGACAGTGCACAGCATACTATTTTATTCAGCAGGGCTTTCAATGCATCAATAAATAGTTGCATATTCTTTTACTTTAGTTATCGGAAATCATTTTAAAAATCTTATGAAATCGAGCCCAATAAAAAATAAATAAATACACATTAGAATGTGTTGTTAAAATATAATCTTATGTGCTTAACATTTTAAAAATGATTTGTATGGTATCTGTCTAGCAAAACGAGTCTGATTTCTTATGTTAATGCCGGTGATGTCTACTTCAAAACGTCACAAATAAAATAAAATATTGCATACATCTTCAGCATTTATTCAAGTCAGAAATGTCAAGCTTTAACATTTGTAAGTCCATAAACACCCCCAATTCGCAGGCTGCAGTCCTTCGTTATGCTTGCGCCATTTAACACCCTAATGACTAACGTCGTAAATGTCAACCATTTGCTAAGCAATCCGCACAATTATCCTTGCCATTATATTTATAGCGGATCCAAAATTTAGTGGCCCCATCAACAATGTAACTGTGCCCGTGGGACGCGATGCCCTGCTCACGTGCAGTGTCCACGATCTGGTGAACTACAAGGTTGCCTGGCTTCGAGTGGACACCCAGACCATCCTCAGCATACAGAATCATGTCATCACCAAAAATCATCGCATCGGCATCTCTCATACGGAGCATCGCATTTGGCAGCTGCGTATTCGGGATGTACACGAATCGGATCGAGGCTGGTAAGTACCTTTTTTTAAAGAGTATAAATACAAAGCAAGTTTATTGAACTGAAGTCTATTTATAGTTTAATTTTGTTATCGACAGAATAAAACTGAATATTATTTACATCTAGCCGTAAGAGATAAATACTCCCTGTTCCCATTAAAAATGGGAAAAAGGGAGTTATAAAGTACTGCAAATGTGTGTAACAGGCAGAAGGAGGCATTTCCGACTGTATAAACTATATATACTCTTGGTCAACATCAACAGCCGAGACGAACAAGCCATGTCCGTCTGTGTGTCCGTCTGCCTGTCTGTATGAACGCGTCGATCTCGGAGACTATAAGAGCTAGAGACACCAAACTTGGCATGCAGGTTCCTGTATACCATACGCAGATCAAGTTTATTTCATTTTGGGTCTAACTTTGAAAGAAATTATAAAATTATTAAAATATCACACAGGTATTTTAACTCTTTGTCTGCCTATGGAAAAAAAATAAAAAAAAGAGTATAAAAACAAATCAACAAAGGCCATGCAAAACTAAGAATATTTTCAGTTTTTTTACCTTACGGATATTTGACGGATATTTTGTCCGAAACGGATCCGTTTTCATGAGAAATTCCGTTAATAAAACGGATCCGTAACGGACTTGTTTTGTTTATTGGGTGGCCGTTAAATTTTTAGATGTGTGTTGTAATCGCTTTTTTTAATCTTTTTTACGGACTCAAAAACGGATCCGTTTTTTTAACGGAATTTCTGACGAAAACGGCTCCGTAACGATGAAAAACGGATATGAATCGGATCCGTAACAGGTCCGGTATTTCATGAATCCGAATCGGATCCGTTGCGGACCCGAAACGGGTTCCGAAAATCAGTCCGTTTTTTCGGCTAAAGCGGACCTGTAACGGGTCCGCAACGGGTCTGCTTCCGTTTCTGTGTTTACAGGGCAATTACATATTTAATAACAGCGTTTGTCAAACAAATGGGAAATCTTGGATGGTCTCATGCACCAAACAGAAACGTTTCTATTTCTGTGCAAGATGCACGAAGCGAACTTGCGCTCAAAATAATACGCATATTTAGACGATGCAAGAAAAAGTGAGCAAGAATTGCACAGTCCTTAGACCGCTAAACAAATACCTGTAAATATAAAATTCGACCTTAAAAGCTTTTACTCTAATTAACTTGTATATTTAAGTAACGTTAACAAAGTCATTTAAACAATTGTTTCTATTTATGCCTATATTCATATTAAGGTACATGTGCCAAATAAACACAGATCCCATGAAGAGTCAAATGGGCTACCTTGATGTGGTGGTGCCGCCGGACATTGTTGACTACCAGACCAGCCAGGATGTGGTGCTTGCCAGCGGCCAAAACGTGACGCTCACCTGTAGTGCCACAGGTGTTCCATTGCCAATAATCACCTGGCGGCGCGAAGAGAATGCACCACTCTATCTTATGAGTGAGGGTGACTCAATGAAGCAAGAAATTTACAGCCTGGAGGGACAAAACTTGACGCTCTGGCAGCTTCAACGTGCCCATATGGGCGCCTATTTGTGCATTGCCTCCAACGGTGTTCCACCAACTGTTAGCAAGCGCGTCATGTTAGTTGTAAACTGTAAGTAAATAGGATTGGATTGGCTCAAAGATTCAATTTGATACTCAGCTGCAGTTGTTCATCTGCAGTTGCACCCACCATCTGGACGCGTTATGATACCATCTATGTGGGATTGGGCCAGAAATTGACGCTGGAGTGCATAAGCGAATCGCAGCCCGCATCCATTAACTTTTGGATTAAGGATAAGGAACTGCTACAGGGTGGCAACTACGACTCCACGATCGTGGATCACGTTCATCGCATTGTGATGCAGCTCACGCTGTGGCCAGTGACGAAACGTGACTTTGGCGAATATAAATGCATTGCAAAGAATTCAATGGGAGAGACAGAGCGCAGTATAACAGTACATCGTAAGTAGATAGATCTCTTATAGGCTTATAGTTATAGTATATAAAATAATTCAAATATATCTAATATATCCAGATAAGGCCAAAAAGCATGTGCAGCATTCACATCAAACATCGACACGAGACAATCAATTTATTGTCATTGAAGGTCAGTAAACTTTTTAACATACCTAAATATAGATTAATTTAAATTTCAATCATATAAATTTATATTACAATTTTCAGAGTACATGGTAAATATAGCTCCTCAAATTAAATCTCATCGTATTGCCTGTCATAGACATTTCATATATTATGCGTGTATCCTATTTGTGCTTTTTTTTGAATAAAATTTTATGTTTGTGAACAATATTCAGAAACACTGTTTTTTTTAAATAAACCCAACTTACCGTTTTATACTGGCTTAGATTTTCAATTTCGATAAGAAAGTTGAATCAGATATCTAAAGGTATTTACTTAAAAGAAAATGTTAAGCCCTTTTATGTTCAAATATTGCTGTTGATACTGACTTATCTTCGGAAGTAATATTAACCGATAGTTCTATAGATATTGAAATTGTTGCTGTGAAATTGAGCACATGTATTTTGTGCACAGTAAAAAACAAAGTTTAAAATTAAAACCACATTGGCTTTAATTTAAAACTTATATGGAATTAAATTCAAATTTCATTCCAAAATAGTTTGTTATTAAAACCATTGGAATTGATTTTAAACCTAGCTGATATTATTTTTAAACCAAAATTGGAATGAAAATATATTACTCTCTCAATTTTGATATATTTTGCATAAAAATTTTTAACAAATTTGGATTGAAAAAATATTTCGCTCAATTAAGGTTTTTTGGTTAAAAAATCAAACCAAAATTGGAGTAGAAATTATTTCTCTTTCATAATTTATATATTCGTGATCAGCATCAACAGCCGAGTCATGTCCGTCTGTCTGTCTGTTCATATGCGAACTACTCCCTCAGTTTTAGAGCTATCGTGATGAAACTTGGCACAGATGCCAAGCAGTGCATATGTCAGAATCGGCCAGATCGGGCCACTATAACATTTAGCTACATAGGAATTTATATGAAAAACCTTTTTGTTTTTCAAGATAACTCAACCAAACTTACATTGTCTAAGTTTTAGCACTTTTCACACATGTTGACTAAACTCATCGAAATCGGACCACTTTCACATACAGCTGCCATAGGAACAATCGGTTGAAAAATAAGTTTTTGTATGGAAAACTTTTGTATTTTTCAAAATAACTCAACCAAACTCACTAAAAACTTCCACATATGTTGACCAAATTTGATCAATATCGGATCGCTATATCTTATAGCTGTCATTGGAACGATCGATTGAATAATAAGTTTTCTTCTGCAAGGGTACATATCTTCGGCAGGCTGAAGATAACATTTCTTTCTTGTTTAAATGTACATTTGTTTTTTCTCGGGCGGTTTTACCAACAAATTTGCTTTTATTAGAGTTACGTGAACACGTGAATGGCAAGTTGGCAATTTGACAGCTGATTTTGTTTATTTTGACTTGTATAATCTGTAAAGGAGACTATACGCCTTCAAGGCGTCTTGCTACCTAAACAGTCACAGAGCGAGAGGAAATGTGTATGAACGCAGGTTTTCCCCACAGTTTTGAAGCTAGAGCAACCAAACTTGGTATACATGTTGGTATATACCATAGGCAGACAAAGTGTCAAGATCTGCCCCATAGATAATAGATTCGGTAAAAATTATTTGCCCACGCCCACCCCAAACCTTTAGAACTGACCCAACCAAATTAAAATTTATTATTAATAATTGCTTAATAATAAGCAGTAAAATGAACATAACAAAATATGAGAGATCGAAATCAAGAGATCTCTGCGCTCAAAAGTAATAGGAAAAGTGCCGCAAACAACAACAATACTATTGCACTTACCCTTTCTATGCCAAACACAACAACAAATGTGCAAATAGAAAGAAAAGATCAAAAGACAAGTCATAAATAAATTTTGATTTGCAAGCGAGGACGTGTATTGTGAGTAAAAATTAAAATAAATATGTGTGGTGTTGGCAATAGGCAGTTTAAACGATTCTATAAATCTCGGAACTTCACTTTTTACCTATAAGATCTGTCGATGAATTAAACGCAACAGATGAACTTATTGAAAAATATTCGGAAGCGCAATTGGTATGTTAAACATTTCAGAATTATAGCTTATCATTATATTTGAATGTTATATATTCTTTTATTACAGATTCAATATTTTATAAAAACAATTGGCTCAGCGGAAGTTTACAAATGTGTGAACTATCTGTTTACCGACGAACTTAGCGCTCTGTTAAACTGGGACTGCCATCAGAGGAAGAGCTGTGAAAAATTATACATTGTTCAGCAAATATCTCTTTGGTAAGAAAGACTTATACACTTTCAATTATTTATCGACTATATTTTAATATCATATATATTTTCTATAGACGCTGTAAAAACTTCCCAGATAGGGGAATGAAATGTTTGAAAACGCCATGAGGAGAGGTTTCCGCAGATCCAAGAACAGGATCAAGAAACAAAAATACAACCAGAGGCAGGCACAGCAAATGCAGTTTTCCGATTAATTCAAAATTGTTGAAAATCTGAATTAAAACAAATATTAAAGAATAACAAAAACACTAAAAAAGCTATTAGAGAAGGAGAGAATGCTCATGCCACCATGATCGAATGGAAGTGGCAACATTCGAAAACTATTATAAACCGAAAGAAAACTATACAAAGCTAACTCAAAACATAACAGAAAGTTTCGCTGAGGAGCATTTGACGCGTATGTCAAAGCAACTCGCAACTTTAATTTTAAATTTAAACAAGAATCCCGAGGCTAGCGCCCACAATTATTTATTAAGTTTAAAAGATCTAATTAATCAAACTAATGCAAAAATAGATATACCCAAAATAAACTCTTCTTTTACTTCTGTAAATTTAAGCAATAACCAAACATAAAACTATTACAACTAAACATACAAAGCCTAACTAGTAACAATAACAAACATCTCCTAGAATTATTTCTTATAAATAATGAAATGGATATAGCAATTCTATCAGAAATATGGATTAAGGACAATTCAAACAGTAATATATCTGATTATCATTTCTATTGCAGAACTAGAAATGATGGAATGGGAAATAACAGCACAGACAATAAAGGACGTATGTACATATATTAGAAAAAACAATGCTAGACCATAGATTTTATGTCTCAATGATGGAGCACCAACATATTCCTGTATCATCTGTGTTAGATTTATCTTTTACAAATGCTTGCAACCTGAATATTTCGTGGAAAGTTATAAACACAAAAATAAACAAGTAAGAACGTTGCAGTCAGGCTCACCCGAATCTTGACACTTTGTCTGCCTATGGTATATACCAACATGTACACCAAGTTTGGTTGCTCTAGCTTCAAAACTGTGGAAAAAACCTGCGTTCATACGGACAGACGGACAGACGGACATTTCACAAACCCAATATACTCTTTTTTTCCATTTTGGAAAACAGAGTATAAAAACAGCAATCATCTTCCTATAGTAATTGAAATAAGTAATGTAAATACAAACATCACAACAACAAAAATACTACACAATAGGATCTCAATAGATTTTAATAAGTTTAGTTTTGAAAATCTCACAAACATACAAAAAGATGTAGACTCTCTGGCTCGTAAGCATACGGTACGAATACACTCTGAAAATAGATATATTCCAAAAAAATGGTGGAGTGCAAAAGTTAAAAAGCTTTTCAGACTCAAATATGCTTACAGAAAGAAATTTTATTTGACCAAAAGTTTTACAGATACCAGAGATTTCTACAAAGCATATAGGAAACTACAACATATTAAAAACTGCAAAAACAAGAATTTTAATATACTCTTTAAAGAAATCTCAAATTCAAGCTCAAGTGAAATGTGGAAAGCGACTAGGAATCTCAAAAACTACAAAATGGCAAAGGTTTAGACGGTATCTCATATAGAATGTTACTTTCCTTACCATTGCCCAAATAACAAGATATTTTCAATATCATTAATGATTTGTGCCAAAAAGGTGAAGTCCCAGAATGCTGGCGCAAAATTCGTGTGGCTCCAATTCCAACAAAAATTTTGGAGCATACACATATACAAAGTTATAGACCAACATGCCTTTCAAGCGAAATCATTCCACAGACCAATGCGCAAATGATTTAATAAATAAAGTCAGCGAATTAAAGCAAAAGGGATTTCAAGTTGTTGCTGCATGTTTAGATTTGCAAAAGGCATTTGATGGCGTAAATGTAGAAAATCTAGCTAAATCTGCAATGTGCACCGCCCGCTTTTGGCGTGTGCAAGATCACACATATTCTATGCGCTATGTGTAATACAAAAACAAATGTGCGTCGTGTGTATAGGTTCTGGGCACCTATGGTTTAATTGATCAATTTGCAGACGACTTATTTCTGCTTTGTTTTCATAAAAACGTTATTTCAACAAAAAACTCAATTCGACGAGGAGTGTAACGAATTGAATTTATCTTTTAATTCCCTTAAATCGTGCGTTATACATTTCAGCATACGTAGAAAGCCTCTAAACCAGCCTCTAAACATCATACATACTGGTATAAATCTTCAAGAAGTTGAGCAAATAAAATATCTTGGCAGATATATAGCTGCAAACAATTCATCCATTGCACACGTTGATCAGATCATTTCCAATTCAAACAAATCTTGCGGTTGCTTAAGAATACTCAGTGGCTGTCATTTTGGAGTAAATCCAAAACACGGACTGACCTTCTTCAGAAGTTTCACGCGTAGCAGACTGGTGTATGCATGCTCATCCTTAAGCAATATATCCAAAACAGCAATTGGAAAAATCAATGTGCATTCAAACTTTCATCTAAGAAGAGCCTTGGGGTTAATAAAATCGACTCCAGTTCCAATATTATATCACCTTGCTGGGGAGCTCCCTGCAACCTTCAGAAGATTATCGAACTGAGATCAAAGCATTTTGAAATATATTTTACTGACGGTTCAGTACTCAAACTCACATTCAAGCGCAGCCTTTCTGCACGAAAGGTCAAATTTAATAAACAGTTTCTATACATAGGGTCATCTTTTCTCTGTCTGTGGAATTGATTGCAATCGAGAAAGCACTAAATCATGCCATTAGCCAAAACTTTGCAAGAGTTTCCATTCTAACGGACAGTCGTAATAGAGCCTTACTCCGGAAAGAGAAGAATCAAAATAATTACATAGCTACCAACATATTACAAAAGATACAGAATAATAACCTCTTAAGATCAATAGACATACACTACATTTCTGGACACAAAGACATCAAGCAAAACCATATAGTCGATACTGCCGCGATCTTAACACTTTGTCGGCCTATTGTATATATGTGTCAACATGTATAAAAAGTTTCGTTGCTCTAGCTTCAAAACTATGGAAAAAAAATTGCGTTCAACCCAATATACTCTTTTTTTTTTTTTTTTTAAATATTAAAAGAAAGAGTATAAAAAGAGTATAGTGGGTTTGTGAAATGTCCGTCTGTCCCTCCGTCTGTCCGTATGAACGCAGGTTTTTCCACAATTTTGAAGCTAGAGCAACCAAACTTGGTATACATGTTGGTATATACCATAGGCAGACAAAGTGTCAAGATCTCCCCCCCACCCCCTCCCCTTCCCCCACAAACCGCAAAAAACTATATCTTCCACAGTTTTATAGCTAAAGTAACCAAATTTAGCACAAGGGCTACTTATCACATCCTTGATTGATCTGACAAAAAAAAATTTGGACACGCCAACCCCCGCCCCCACAAATAAGCAAAGTCTGTATCTCCCCCACCCCTTTAGCTATAGTCCCCAAATTTTGCAGGTTGAATTCTATTGTCCTATTAAAAAGATTGGATAAAAATATTTTTGCCACGCCCACCCCCGCCCCTGCAATCGAGCAATGTTTGTTTCTCCCAAACCTGTACAACGAGCCCAACCAAACTTAAATTGATGGCAAAACTTGAAAGATTTGACCAAAAATACAATTGCCACGCCCACTTCTGACTCCGCAAAGAGGCTAAAAAAGAGTATATCGCAGTCGGGTGCATCCGACTGCAACGTTCTTACTTGTTTTTTTTTGCATTAATGCAATTTTTTTGTGTTAAAATTTTTTAAAAAAGGGCGGAAAATTTAGATCAGCTTTCAGCTTGAATGGTAGCTCGATCCCCAATATTTAGTGAAAGTTTAAATATGGAAAAAGCAGGCCAAGGTATTTAAATTAATTGTTAATATATGTTTTTTGATAGTTATGTGTTGTTATTGAATTGTCCAATGTGTTGCTCGTTTTTTTTTTTTTTGAGGTGTTCTGTGAAATATTACTTTTATTGACCTCGACTGACCTCGAAGGTGCCAGTTACAGGTTCTAAGCAAATTAATGTAGAATCAAATTCAACTAATGCTTTTTGCACGTTTTTGCATCTTTTTGATAAAAAAAAGAACATGTTGCAGGTGTCTATAAGTTCATGCATGCAGCGCTGATTAATGTTTGGAGCAACAACAATCGGGAAACAGACGCAGTAAAAAGTTATAGTTTAGAAAATATCGACGAAAACTGTCGGACTGAAATTGAAGCGATTGCAATTTCAGAGAAAGTAAGCCAATTTCTTAATTATGTAAACAAGTACTTAGACAAGTGCAGTCACTTGCTAGCGCGATTAAAAAAATCACTGTGTGGCTTGCATCTAAAATGATTGTTTATGTTGAGAAGCAAAGCTCCAAACCTGGTCAAATGCAGTTAAAATATGAAGATGCAGGGGCTCGCGTAAAATGGAAATTAGCATGTCAGCTGGCTTCACATCAGCGTCATTCAACATCAATCCTTGTACATGCTGCTTAAGTTTCGGTAAAAAAAGTCGAATGGACCAGAAGTGGCGTTTGTATTAAGCAAAACTATGAGCTGTGAAAACATAAGTGATGTTAAAAAAACTTGAGATGCATGACCCGGTTATAATAAGTGCTGATAATGCATTATTGATTGAACATGGATTGACAAATCAGCAATAAATTAATATAAAAGCACTCAATAAGCATCAAGCATGTGATATTTTCCCATCTTCAAATTGAGGAAATAAATAAAATCAAACTTATAGCTCTATTATATATGTTAGTCAAATATAAACAAAAAAGTTGCAGTCGGGTACACCTGACTGCGATACACTCTTTTTTTAGCCTCTATGCTGAGTCAGAAGTGAGCTCGGCAATTGTATTTTTTCTTTCAACTTTTGCCCTAAATTTAAATTTGGTTGAACCAGTTCTACAGGTTTGCGAGAAAGAAACTTTGCTCGACTGCTAGTCGGGTAGGCGTGGCAAAACTATTTTTATCCAATCTATTTAATAGGGCAACAGTATTCAACCTGCAAAATTTGCTGTTTCTAGCTAAAGAGGTGTGGGAGATACAGACTTTGATTATTTGTGGGGGCGGGGGTGGGCGTGGCCAAATTTTTTTAGTTAGGTCAATCAAGGAAGTGATTAGTAGCCCTTGTGTCAAATTTAGTTACTCCAGCTGTAAAAGTAAGGGAGTTATAGGTTTTTGCGGTTTGTGGGGGAAGGGGTGAGGGTGGGGGACATCTTGACACTTTGCCTGCCTATGGTATATACAAACATATATACCAAGTTTGGTTGCTCTAGCTTCAAAACTGTGAAAAAAACTGCGTTCATACAGACGGACAGACAGACGGACATTACTCTTAAAAAAATAGTATACAAATTTGATTTTTGATTGTTGTTCAGATGTTCATAAGTGCTAAAATCTTTCTCCCTATTTCTCTCCGGTGTCTTTACCAATGAATATTTCTTCTCTTTCTGATACATGCTTGGTGTAATATTCCTTAGCAATCTAATTAGTGGGGAAATGGATTCTTCCGAATTAATCTGCCAAATTCGTTTTGTTGTTTAGAGCAAAAGTAAATAGTAGAAACATTGTCCCTCTTTCTCGCCGGAATCTTAACTGGAATCTTAATAGTCGCTTGCCTCCTTTCCTTGTATACTTTTACTAGCAAGTCTTCCCTCTCTTTCTTATTTATGCCAATAGAAACTATCCTTTTTTTTCAAACCTGAAATACTAACAATGTTCATAACTCTTTTCGGATCTTGTGTTCTAACTATAACAACCCTTTCCACCTAAGTAATGATGCTTCTAGTCACACACTCAGATCTTAACTCCTTAGTCATCTGTCTAGTTTATATATAGTTTATGCCCGCAGTAAGACGATAATTTAACGTCATGACGTGTTTTTTCATACTTTTTTAAAACGCCTGCCTAATATCACTAATATCACACACAGCAACTCTGATTTTCTTTTGTTTGGACATGTATCGCAAAGACAAAAGACAAAATGTAAGAAATACATCAAGGCAAAGTAGGTCTTGACGTTTTTCTCGCCTCGTCTACTCCGCTACGCCTCTTCCCTACAAGCACGTACGTGATGGGATAACGGCATGACGTTAAATCATCGTCTAAATGTGGACTATGTTTGTTCTTTAGTTTAGTTAGTTTATTTTAAATTAACTTATTAATATATATAATTTTTTTGATTGATTATTTAAGATTTTTCGTGTTTTGACATTGCCATTATTCGACATGAATTGATTAATTAAAAGAAAACACAATTTCGTTTTGTAATTTAGTCATTTTTGAAGTATGACTTTAGTTATTGTTTTGACTAATTTATTTTATAATTTTTATGTATGACAATAGTTTGTTTTAGGAAGAGTCACTTTAATAATATTAAGTTAAGTTGTATAAGCTGTTTTTTCATTAATAAAATGTATTTTTACACAAAAAAAAAAATTTTTTTTTGTTTCTTTTGATCCAACCTTCAATTATCTTGCGTCCATACCTTTAAAATTAGCTACAATTTTTCAAAAGGTTTATATACAATTGTATTAATTCTTTAATCAAATATTTAGCTACGACATTAACGCTTAAAATATGTAGAATTGAACTAAAGTGAAAGTGAAAATGTTAATTAATATGGCACAGAATGCCTAGTCAAAAGTTAAGCTACAAAATGAATAGTACTTAGATTGTTCAATAAATTAAAATGATAAGTATAAATTCTAGCTATGAGCGTGTTGAGGTAGGCTTAACAATTTGTTGTTAGTTGGGTTGGCTTAAAAGTTAATTGCTTTTGTGTTTTGTGTATGTATGTGTATGTGTATGTGTATGTGTATGTATGTGTGTGTGTGTGTGTGTGTGTGTGTGTGCATGAATTGGTGTGCTAACCTAAATCTCAAAAACTTAAAGCAAATACAGCATTATTTTAAAACATAGAAGCTCTCTCTCTCTCTCTCTTTCTATGCTCAACTTGAGCTACCATGCCCATTGGCCACATTTGTGGGCAAGGTGGCTTCCATTCTTGGTACTACAATGGCTGGCGGCGGCGTGGCGCCGTTGGCCTTGGCCAACACCTGTCGCTGCTCGTAGATCTCGTTGACCAGCTTCTTGACAAACGGATGATTAAATTTTCCCTCCGTGGAGTCAAAGAACTCCTGATGCTTAAGCAAGCAATTGTCACGCTTTTCATACTCAAACGCCTGCATGACCATATCCAATCGATCCAGATCCTTAACAAATCTGGATTCAGCGCTCTGCGCATGCTCGTATTCCTGTATAGAAAATAGATTTACATTATCTCGGCACATAGGCAACCATTATAAGCAAACACTCACCTCGAACAGCTCCATAATGCGCTTACCACGCGGCTCAATTAGCTTGCAAATGTCCTCCATAGCCTTGAACTCCATGGCCCGTTTATCATCCTTCGAGACACCGCAAAAGGGAGTTATGTCACCCACCAAACTTTCGGCCAGATCATGAACCAGCGCCAGCTCCATGCAGCGTATCTGATTCAGTCCCTCGCTGCCATCCAACAGGAAGGTCAACATGCTCATGCGATACATGTGTCCCGAGATGGACTCGCAGTCATTGACGTCCCTCAATACCCAGCCAGTGCGTTTGGTGTGCTGTTAGATGAAATTAGAGTTTAATAAACAATTTGCATAATTAAATAAAGTTAGTTGGCAAGATTAAAATTCTCAGAAAGTTGTATATTCTATTTAATTCTATCACTCTAAACTAGTCGTGTATGTGTTTTGTTAAAAAAAAAGGAAATTGATTTTACACCCTTTACCCAAGCAGATAAAATCCTTTTCGATCATATAAGGTAAGTATATATATCCTTGTTCAACATGAACAGCCCAATTCGCTTTTCTTTCTGCCTGTCTGAAACAGGTTGACAAATTAATGATAGAAAAAGGAACAAAGGTGCTAAAACAAGTGCAAGTGTTGTATTTGTTTGTCAGTGGAGATTAAAGTAAAGAATGCCTCTTCCGATTCATTAGTCATAATGCTGTGAAAACAGTTTGGTTTTCTCTCAAAGCGTTTGTGACATTATTCGTTAAAGGAAATTTTTTTTTTAAATTATAATACATTTTCAGTAGAAGTCTTCAACAGTTTTTTCTGAAAATCACATTTTGAGTTGAGCTTTAGTTATATAAGTGCGATACATATACTTAGATGCGGAAGCCTTATAATTAAAACACGCTTACAGTCATAGTTTGCTTTTTATTAACACGTACAAACAAATTAAAAGCAAAACTAAATTCCAGCCATGAATTTTAAGATTTTAACAAGCATGTCAACTTCTTAAGCTTTTCGATCCCGTCACGCACTCATTTCTGATTTCCCGAAACACTTTGCCTAATTAATAAGAAAAATAAATAGAGGGTGGAACAAAAAAGCATTGACGACGCAACGTTGCCGGCGACATCGTCGCCCAAGGGCGCCCTTTCGGTTTAGACCTTCAACTTAAACCTACATGCGAGGGTGTAGGCTGTTGCTATTTGATCAATAAACTATTTATTTATAGAACCAACAGCGGTAAAAAAGAAGTCCAAAGATATTGCCAACCTTTTGCTTCCCCATTCTCTGACTCTGACTCTGACTCGAGACAATATTTCATTTAATTAAATTCATCAGCTTGGCATTATCACTACAATTTCATAGCATGAAAAGAATGCGCAATGTTTGTGGCTTATCTGAAACAGTTGATTAGTTATCTTCAATTGCCGGGTTTAGTTGAATAGATGAAAGTCACGTTATGATTTGCATTTGTTGCAAGCAGAACGCTTGCTTATCATAGTCGAGTGTTCCAGTATCACATGATTATGTGAGAATTAGAATAACTATTGCAATAACATGACCTAGATGGTTAGAATGAATTAAAGGAAAGTACACTTAGTTAATAAGCTTGATTAATTGCGTTGATTGTTGGAGTACTTTTATTACTCTCCAATAAATGGATTGTTAAAGTAGTACGACAAAGATAAGATACTCCAACACTTCAGATATCAACTACTTCACAAAGTTTTGTGCAGTATCGCAAAATTGAGTAAGCTGACAAAAAAATATATATATTTTTTCCCACATTATTATGCGTGTTCCGCTTTTCACTCTCGGCAACATATTGCGAATTATAAAAGTGGAAACCTCAATATTTATCAGTTTAACTAACAACTTAACAATTCATTTCAAAAACAATTTAAATTCTTTAAGAAAACTAATTTAAATCGATAGTGTCGATATCGAAAACATCGATAGCTCACAAAACAAAACAAATGGCGTCAACTTTCGTTCGAAGCTATTTAAATAATATAGGTTCTGAAACTGAAATGAACATTTTATTATTTATTGAAGATTTTAATTGTTAGCGCATTTAGTCAATCAGCTGAGCACATTTTGCTTTGTCAGCGGCTCGTATCAGTGTTTCTCTGTATTTTGAGAGCGTCTGGCATATTGGGTAACTAAATATTATTGTTACGTTTTGTCACACACAAAGCGAAACCCCCCTCCCCAAAGCACCCACCTGTTATTTTGAAGGCTAAGATCAAAGTCACAAGTTTCGTTTTTTTTTTTACTTATTTTTCAAATACGCTCTATATATTCTAATGTTGAGATATAGTACATAAGCGAATAGTATGTATATATATTAGAAATATACGATTATTTCTAGCCATTTGCCAAAATTGCCTTGCAAATTTTGTTGCAAATTTTTACATTATACACATACGTCAATAGAATAGAATAAAAATTGAAATAATTTTGTTTTGTGCTCACGTGAGCGATTTTGAACTTTCGACTATTTGTGCATTCGTTTATCGGTTTATAAATCGAATAAACAGTTTTTGCAATTATAGAAACTGAGCTCAAAGTTCGATTAAGCGAAATGTCATTTTTAAATCGATGTCCATTAAAATAACAAGTAAATTTTTTTTTCAATACATCGATAGCGAATTGCGATTATTGAAATCATCAATTAAGCTGATTAGATATAAGGGGAAAAAAGGGGGGCGAAACATGGGGAGAAGGTTCTTAGCTCGAGCGTGTGGAGCACTCGATAATTTTTTGTTTGTATTATATATATTGGAATATTGGAACCCTCTTATATTGAAAGTGCACTTAACAAATTTGTTAAAAGAGCTCAGTAAGAGCTGCATAAATAAATGAAACACAACATAAAACGTAAGCAAAACATTTCTAAAGGAAACATTTTGCATATTTAAACATCTATTCAAATATATATATAAGTATATGCATTAAATATATATATATTTTTGTTTTTGGCAAGCTACTATACAAAAGTCGCCAGAGAGGCATACAAGAGAACATTGCGCCCTCAAATTATACAATAGATGTACATATGTATTTCACGTATACAAAATACAAAACAAAAAACAAAAAGAACTTTGTCGGGTACACAAAAAATATCAGAAAATAGAAACAAAGCAGTTCATATTTAATTTGCATTGCTCTCGCTTTCAAAATTTTATATTACACGACTTTTTATGCCTTACAGCAACTGTATAACGCTTTAAAATGCACTATATTCTGGTTCATATCGACTAACCATATCGAAAAGCAGAGGTATTAAATCTTTAACTTCTGCAAAGTAATTGAAGGTATAAAATTCTTGCAAATAGTAGTCCCAATTCAAAATACACACAAAATCTATAAAACAGTCAAAAGAAGACGTTTTCGAATAACTCTATCAAAGCTTATTAATTTATCGATACAAAAATATTGATATTTAATGTAAATATATAATATTCAAAACTTATCAATTTATCGATACAAAAATATTGATATTTAATGTAAATATATAATTTAAATAAATATATGTCCTAGCCCAATGCAATAAGAATATATTGCAACCATGTCGATATATTTGAGTATTTTTCCTTTGGTTATATCGGAGTCTATTCTATTCCTTAATTGTTTTTATTCAAATACCTACTTCTCAAACTAAATGTTAAAATGAGCCAATTTTGTTTTTTTTTTAAATTAATATTTGGATTTGAAAACCGATTTCGTTTTTTTTTTTGTAAGTTGTTTATATTAAATTTGGATTGACGACATGCTGCTACAAATTATGGTCTGTAAAGTTTTGAGATTCATGTTTTATTTTTGTTATATTTATCAAAAAATTTAATTTACAATATTATAAAATGTAAAACAAAAAAACAAGAAAAATGTAAAACAAACTCGAATCTTCAATTCCAATTTTGGAGCGTCCACAATGCATTGGCGATTCTAGAAAATTCTACATTACGAAAGCTCAGATTTCCGAGTGACTACTTCTTTGCAAGTTTTCTGAAGTATTCAATTAAATGTTAATAGATTTCTATGGTTTATATTTTATCAAATAAAAACACCTCTACGCGAGGTTAAAGTCTAGGGACGATGCATATTAAAGTTAAAAAAAACTTCTGATATCTAAAGCGCAAAAAGATTCAGCATCTTTTTATTGTACCGTATGCAAAATTAATTTTATTATTTAAAATATTTCTTTTCTTTTTTCTTAAAAATACCTTTCCAATGAAGTGTAAAACGTGTCTATAGCTTCTTTGGTTTGAAAGCTGTGGGCGTGTCAATTCTAGCGGATTTTAGCGTTTTCCCGCTAAGCTGGCGGTTTTTAGGAAAAGTGGTGGAACAAACGTTTCTTGGGTTATGATGGGGAACAAGTTCACAAAATTATAGACAGCTACCTCAACGCGTAAGTTTTAGTATGCACTTTTCTTAGTTAAAGTAATACCTTTCGATCGGTATATAGCTCGATCTGATTGGACACTCACAGCAAATCATAGAGATTTTAGTCAATTTGTAAGTGTCAAAAAAGTTTCACGGCCAAAACTTCAAATTCTAAATCAAAAACAAAAACCTCGCCATTGGCAATAAAGTTCCCCCTCCCCACGCCGGCCAGCCGGATATACATATACATACATACATATATATATATATATATACACACATATATATATAAAAACCAATCGGAAAGTCACGCGATGTTGTGTGGGCGATTAGATAGCGACGAGTGTAGATAAAACAAAAACAAAAAACAAAAAAGCAAAAATATGACCAACAACTGAAATCAGAAAAAAAAAATCAGCTCCTGTGGCTGGAAAAATCGATGCAAAACATATGTGCAACGTGGCAGGACCGAACAAAAAGCGTTTTTTCCAATTGGAATTAAAACTGTATCTGAAACTAGATTTTTGTGCTGACCTTTAGGTTGCCAATAAGCTCCATGAACTGCAGAATGTCGGCCAGGCCAGTGTTGAAGCAGGGCTTCTTGTCAGCACTGGAGGCTGCCTCGAGGCAAGAGGCACCTTCGTTTGCAGCCACAGTTGGCGATGCGGCAGTTGGGACAACCTTGTTCGCATCGCTGCTGCTGGAGGAGATTTCTGCCTGTAGAGGTTCTGCTGCCAAAGAGGACATGGCAAATTTAGTTGTGGTTTGTTGTTGTTGCTGCTGCTGCTGATGATGCGTTGACTTGGATGCTGCTTCGTTGCTGCACTGTGTGTGAATAAGACGCTGGTGCTGTATGTCCTGACTGCGCTGCTGCAATAAATGACGTACAAATTGCTTTGTTAAATTGACGCTGTGCGCCGACTCCGACTTTGACTTCGTTTGCGATTTTGATATCGATAGCGATTGCGATTCGTTCGCAAAGCAACCGTGCGCTGTCAAAGGCGAATTGTGACTGACACTGTCGTTGAAGTTGAATTCGCTCGACGCTTGACTAGATTGTTTTGGCATTGCTGTAGTTGTAGCTTCAGCTGCCGTTGACGATGACGTCACGCTGCTGCTCAGTTGCCTTAGCAACTTGCACAAATCAGCGGCGACGCCTACGCTGCCTGCGCTACCTGGCGTCGCGGCGGCTGTCGCTTTGATCAGTTGCTGTAGTGAGAACATGGCCACAATATGCAAGAGAGAGAGACAGAGAGAGAGAGAGAGAATCTATGTGACCGAGAGAGCGGCGAATTAGACGTTGCGTTTAGCGAGCGCGTGATGTTTAGCTACAAAGTTGTAGCTGTCCCAGGCAAACACGTGACTTGTATGTGTGTGTGTGTAAGTGTGCAGACGCTAAAGCTGAAATGGGAAGAGGGAAAGAGAACGAGAGAAAATTAGTTGTTAGTTTCCTAATCGCTTATACCGTTTGAGAGCCACAACAGCATAGTTTGGCAGGCACTGCTGATTGCCTGCCTGATGGGGTCACAGTTTGTGTTACACTGTGCAGGGTTTAGCATTTTACAGTTGGACTTTGCATTTGTATGTCACTTTGAAGATGCTTTTCTTGCTAGTTTCTAGTCTTTTATGATTCGTGATATTTCTATAATCTAATTTTTAAAACTTCTATATGATTATAGTCTTTTTTTAATTTTTTTGATAAGAAAAGAGAGAATATTGGGTTTGTGAAATGTCCGTTCGCCCGTCCATCTGTCCGTCCGTCTGTATGAACGCAGTTTTTGTCAAGATCTTTTTTATTGCGTTTTGTGCATTGCAATTTAACGCAAATGAAAACATTTTTGTTTATAAATACATTGTATACTTCCTATTTGGCTGATACAATTAGTTAACGAACAGTTAAGAATTAAGGGTTATTCATAAAGTACATTATTTTTTAAAGTTTTCTATACTTTAGAAGTGCCTTTCTCAAAATAAATTCCTTGAAAACATATTTATGACTGTCTTTAAAAAAATTTAAAATACGATTAATGATAGAAGTAATTTTGTAGGTACTATGATTTAATACTATTTAATAGAACAACAGAATTCAACCTGCAAAATTTGGTGGTTGTAGCTAAAGGGGTGTGGGAGATACATTTTTATACCCTTGCAGAGGGTATTATAATTTTGTCCCGAAATATGTAACTTATTGAAGGAGACGTCTCAAAAAAAAGAATTTGTATATTCGTGGTCAGCATCAACAGCCGAATCATGTCCGACATGTCTGTCTCTCTGTTTATATGCGTTTTTCAAGACTGTTCTAGAGCTATCTTGATGAAACTTGGCAAAGATGAAAATTTAAATTTACCGTCCTTTTTTTAGAGGAGAGCTTTAAAATCACATTATTAACATTTTGTTTTATAGACCTTTGACAATAAGCTTGGAGCTAATGTTTTAAAAATATGTACTACATGTAACTTTGAAAATTAGCTTCAAGCAAATCGCTCGAGAACTAAACTTTCTCCCATACTCTCTTGGCCTCGCTTGAATTTTCCGGAAATTTTGTATGCAGTCAATAAATTTTTATATAAATTACTGGAAATGAGTTTTAACCTGATCAGACGATAAACCATTTTCTACGAATTTTTCTCGTCAGACAGACGCGTATGAACTTTTTAAAATCCGTGCTTATTGTTCCGCGCACTTTCAGCACAAGATAAAAATACTGCACAAAATGCTTTCTAACTCTTATGAATTGGGCTCTACGGTTGTCACCAATCAGTTTGAACCATTTTATTGAAACCACAGTTTAATTGCAGATAACAAACAATTTTATGAATAGAACAGGTAATAATGTAAAAATTAGTAACTCATTTATATTTAATTCTTTTAATTCAGCTTTCAGTTTTTGGTATCAATTTGTACAGGTAGAGATAGAAAGGGATTTAAAATGCTGGACATTTACATACATGTATAAAAAATGGGTAATTTTATCAAAACAATTGTAATACGTTTTAATTGATATCAAGCGAAAACTGGTAATAAATCAATTTAATTGATTACATTTTTGCTATATTGATTATATCTGCAATGAATTGGTGCATAATTATCATTTGCGTTATGGAGTTCTTCACATCTTTGGTACTTTAACTAACGAGTACTATTGAAGCAGCCCTCGCAACTAAATTTACACGCAAAATTTACATTGATCGAAGCGGCGAAAAGTTTACGCAATATTCAAAATTGAATTTTATTGTTGATATTCGTATACAATTAATGCCAATTAACAATGAAAATGCTTATCAAATAATAATAATTATGTATACATGCATGTGTGTATTTGTACACATGTAGATTGTATCACCAACCTTGACACCAGGTCGAAGAAGTTGCTGAAGCAGTTGTTCCCAGACTTAGACTTTGTTGCTGTTGTAGAAGAAGGAAGCGAGGAAGCGACAACCGACAACGTCGACTCGTGCGCGCCTTGTGACTGCGGCAGCGGCCAGTGGCACTTCAAGGTGACGCCGGCGGACAGCAACGTCGATGTCGACGCCGACGTTTTGGTTTGGATTGGTTTGTTGTGGGCACGTAGGCACGAACGTCTTGCCACTGATTCTGCTTCTGTCTCTGCTTAGTTGTAAATGTTGCTGCTGCTTCTACTACGGCTGACTAACGGCAAGTGCGCTCGGCTCGACGCAGCGTCGGGACGGTGTCGGAATCGACGTTTGGGGGAGGGCTGCACAGCGCACAATTAAAAATATCACTAAGCTAATACAGACACACAGGCATACACACACGTTAACATATTAGCGTATTTCATGTTGCTTTTAATTTTCCTTTCTTTCTGCTCTTGTTTCTATGCGCTTCGATCAAGGGAACTTGATTTGTTAATTAAGGTACGCGGCAGTCAGGCAACAGTGGTTGCTGCTGCTCCTCTCACACCAAACAACCGCCAACAGCTAACGGTATACGTACTCGTTTTCTCACGTTTAATGGTTCTTGTCTTCTTTTTTTTTTGTATAGTAATTGCACAACAAATCTTTTTCGGCAAACTGTTTCGCGACGCGCCGTTTTGTTTCGCGTTTTTTGCAGTTGGTCGATTAACTGTGGTGGTCGGCCGATTTATTATCGATTGGTCAGCTGCAATACTTCCAGTCAGTGCTGCCACAACCTTTTGCGGATATTGTTCAGTAGTTCGATTCCCGATAAAGAACTAATCTTTCTTTTAGTTCCTTTAGTTCGTTTCTTTCAAATCTGTTAAATAGTTTGTTTCTTTGAAATCTGTTATATAGTTCGTTTCTTTTAAATCTGTTATATAGTTCGTTTCCGTTGCAAATCTGTTATATAGTTCTTTTGCGGATAAAAGATCAAATCTGTTACATAGTTCGTTTGCGGATAAACGAACTAATTGCTTCTTTTCTTTTAAGCTATTTTATTCGGTCATATGTATGCAGTATAATTCACTTATAGCGGGTATATTTTACTTATCTGTTTATTATTTACTTTGTTAGCTCGTTTTTTTTTTTAGAATTATTAATAGCAATAAAATTTTAATATAAGCTAAAATTAATTGGTATTTAATATGATTATATCAATTAGTAGTACAGTTTGGATCATATATTGATGAAAATACAGACAAAATTATGTCATATTTAATAATGTTGACAATTTTATATTTTACCGAATTCCAACATGCGCAGCGTCAAACGGCAGTCGAAATCGCAAAACTCAAAGAACTATAGAACTAATCGAACTAAACGAACTAAAGGACCTAAACGAACTAAAGGAACTCAACGAACTAAAGGAACTAAACAAACTAAACGAACTATAATCAAAAATATAGTTCAAAAGTTATTTTCAAAGACCCGGTCTTTAGAACTAGTTCAGATCGGATCGACCCAAGTCTACATGCAACGTTGTTGATATGTTGTTTCACAAATAATATTCAGCAACTGTCAACCTTGCGCTGATTAAAGTAAAAAAAAATACAATATTTAGCTGCACCAAACTTACTACTGCTCGCCAGTGTTTCCCTATTTAACAAAGCACATAAAGTTTTCGCAAATGAAGACATCAACTCACCGTATATTCTTACAGACGGTCTTGGCGTTTTCCACGTTATAATCACGACGCCGGCCAAACAACTTAATAATAGTTTTTTGACTTAAAATACAAAAAAAAAAAAATAAATAAATAAATATTTGAAGTTATAACAAAATACAATTTCTTTTTATATGAGCCATGTTAGCGCCTATCAAGCATTTGTTAAGCAATTATCGCATTGTTTTAGCCAGCGGCTCCCCACGTCGCCAGGAACTGGTACAAACGTTGGCAAGTATTGAATAAACAAATAAATTAGAAGCTTTGAAAACGTTAATATAAGCAATATGCATATTTTAGGGTCTCAATGCAGAGCTGTGTCCCTCCACCTTCGAGGAGAATCTGAATGTAGCTGATTTTAAAGAGTTCTCCGAGTACATTGAGGCAACCGCTTTGGGCAAAGCGGAGGAGGTTTTCCAGCGCTTGAGCAGCGACGGTCATGCTAAGAAACTGATTGTTATCGCCGCCGATACGATGGTTACCTTGGGTAAGGAGGTCTACGGGAAGCCGAAAGATGCCGCCGATGCAGTGCGCATGCTGACCAAGTAAGTCCAAGTATTATAGATCTAACTGCATGTAGAAAATGATTTATGGTCAAATTCCCTTCAGTCTTTCTGGTACCTGCAATCGCACCTATACGGGCGTTGTGCTTAAACATGCGAACGGAGTGCGTCAGTTTACGGACTTTGCGGATGTTTATTTTGGCCAGCTGACGGCGGAGCAAATACAAAGCTATGTGGACAGCGGTCATCCGCTGTAAGTAGACATACAAATAAAACCATACAATTCGATCTCATCTCATTTTTCTATGCAGTGATAAGGCAGGCGCATATGGCGTTCAAGGTCCTGGCGGCGCATTGATATCTCGTGTCGATGGTGATTTCTATTGTGTTATGGGCCTGCCATTGCATTGCTTGTGCTGTGAACTAAACAAGCTCTTTCTTGAGGATCTAAAATAGCTGAAACAATAAGGTTATACGCTTGTTGTCAGTCGCAACGCTTATCACAATCTAAATTTGTAATCTGCTTGTGACGTCGCTTGTACTCTAGAGGCTACATTTAAAGTACTGCTAGTCTGTGCTGATAAGACGATGTATTTGTATACGTAATTGTATGTGTTTGTTTGCTTATAGACTAAGTCAATAGTACAAATTAAAAAAAAAACGTAATATAATAAAAAAACAGTGCCATCTTCTGACTTTGTTTTACAGAAAAGACAAATTGCTGTGTCGATTTGTTGTTTTTTTTTTTATAACGAGATTGATTAGTTAAAACTACAGTCCTTCACTCACACTAGTAAAAAAAGACAATAGAATCTTATATATATGTTTATTATTATATATATATATATATATTATATATTATATGTTTTAAGACCCGCAGGCTCAATATTAACATTTACAAACTAATTTAACCCACAAGTGGGTTAAAGTGGGTTTAAAGTGGATGTGGAAATTGGTTTTTCATTTTTCTGTCTTTTAATGTGTAGAACAGTTTTCAGACATATAATATTGTTCATATATGCTTTTGTGCTTGCTCTGGCACAACTTCTTATTTTTAACCTGATTAAACGTCTTTATTTGTAGATTTTTAAAAATATTTTTGAGATTTCAACAAACTGGAAATTTAATTTCTTTTCTCTTTTTTTTGCAATTCAATTTGACATATTTCCAAAATGAAACTGCTGTCAAAAAAGTAAAACTATTTGCAAAATATTGAAAAGTTCATCTATTCATGTTTATTTTATGAGTATGTTTAGCTCAATATTAATAAACAGATATCTTTATAACGTTCATTCAACAATTTAAAATTATATTTTATGCTCATGCAATTTTTAGATATGTTAAAAAACTTATGCAATTTTTGGATATGTAAAAAAACTGTATTTTTGACATAAGGGAAACGCTTAACAATTTTTTTTACTTTGAAGTTGAATTCAAAGGTGGCAAACTATTTGACTTTTAAATCGGTAAATTTGTAATTTTAAAATAAGGTATAAACGACACAGCACTTTGACGTTAACGTATAAATAAGAGCTAATATAAATATAACAAGTAAGAACTTGGCAGTCGGGTACACCCGACTGCGATACACTCTTCTTTGCGGAGTCAGAAGTGAGCGAGGCAATTGTATTTTTGTTCAAATCTTTCAATTTAAATTTGGTTGGGCCAGTTCTACAGGTTTGGGAGAAACAAACTTTGCTGGATTGCAAGGGCGGGGGTGGGCGTGGCTAAATTATTTTTATCCAATCTATTTAAGGGAAACGGAAGTCAACCTACAAAATTTGGTGATTCTAGCTAAAGGGGTGTGGGAGATACAGACTTTGCTTATTTGGGGGGGCGGACGTGGGTGTGGCCAATTTTTATAAGTCAGATAAATCAAGGAAGTGATTAGTGTGCTAATTTTGGTTACTCTAGCTGTAAAACCGTGGACGATATAAGTTTTTTGTCGGTTTGTGGGGGAAGGGCTGGGGGTGGAGGGAAATTTTGACACTTTGTCTGCCTATGGTATATACGAACATGTATACCAAGTTTGGTTGCTCTAGTTTAAAAAGTGTAGAAAAAAACTGCATTCATACAGACGGACAGACAGACAGCCGGACAGCCGGACAGACGGACGGACATTTCACAAACCCAATATACTCTTTACTCTTTTTTTTTTTTTAAAATTAAAAGGAGTATTAAAAGAGTACTTACCGTATTTTTTACTCCCAGTTCCCATTAAAAATGGGAAAAAGGGAGTTATAAAGTACTGCAAATGTGTGTAACAGGCAGAAGGAGGCATTTAAAACTATATAAAATATACATATTCTTGATCAGCATCAAAAGCCGAGACGAACTAGCCATGTCCGTCTGTCCGTATGAACACACAGATCTCGGAGACCACAAGAGCTAGAGACACCAAACTTGGCATGTAGGTTCCTGTATACCATACGCAGATCAAGTTTATTTCAAATTTCGGATTCACCCCCCCAACCTCCCACTGCACCCTCGCAAATCGCAAAAATCTTCCACAGCCACAGTTTTAAAGATAAAGCTTTTTGATTTTTGGTACACATATATGTTAAATCAATATTGATCGGATGCGCAAATTTCATTACGATCGGATAAATAGCACCAAATTTATGGAAGAATCTATATTCTCCGTCTCAGCAGGCAGAAACAACAGTTTGACAAGCACTGGCTAAGTTAAGTGCACTGCTTGCTTATGTTGCCGCCGAACTGCTTGAAATGCAAGTTGGGAGCAGGGAGTCTCGTAGTCGGGCACACTCGACTAGAGCATTCTTACTTGTTTTAAGATAAGGCAGCTTTATATATATAATTCATATTTCTGTGCTTATACGCAATTAATTTCTATAGAAATAACAAACATATATGTATTTGTATAAAGAACATCTGGAGTTCAGTGCACAATCGTCAACGACAAGCACCGCAACGAAATGTCGCAAAGTCAGAAGGAAAATGTGAAAAGACAGCCGCAATCGCAAGTGGCAAGCAACTCCTATCAGATGTGGGGTGGACGCTTTAGTGAACCACCACACAAGGCACTGCAGGAACTGAACAACAGTCTGCCCTACGATGCCCGTCTCTATGCGGATGACCTGGACGCGAGCAAGGCCTATGCTGAGGCATTGATGCGGGCGGGTCACCTGGATGCCGCCGAGTGTGATAAGCTGGTGAAGAATCTAGAGCTTATACGGTATGATTGGATAGAGCGCCTTATTGAGTTTCTGCCCAGCGATGAGGATGTACATACGGTCAATGAGCGCCTGCTGGTGAATTTAACTGGCGAACTGGGACAGCGTCTGCATACGGGACGCAGTCGCAACGATCAGGTTGCCACGGACATGAAGCTCTGGTTGCGCAAGGCCATACGCGAGACGCTGGGTCGACTGCGTCAGCTCATCAAATCAATGTCAGATCAGGCCAAGTTGCATTTGGGCGTTCTGATGCCTGGCTATACGCATCTGCAACAGGCACAGCCTGTTCAATTCTCCCACTGGTTACTCTCGCATGCCTTTGCCCTGCGCGAGGATTGCCTGCGTCTGATCGAGCTGCGGAATCGCACCAACGTTCTGCCGCTCGGCAGTGGAGCTCTGGCTGGGAATCCCCTTGGCATTGATCGCCTGTGGCTTGCGGAGCGTCTAGGATTTGCTGAAGTAACAGGCAATAGTATGCATGCAGTGGGTGATCGTGATTTTGTAGGTGAGTTAGCAACATGACAATGTGGCAGGTTTATGGAACCCATAAATGGGGTATCAGTTCATCTAATTTAATTGTAATAACTTTAACAACGCCTTATCGCACTTATAACTTATTTTTATAGGAAAATAGCTCATTCCCGCGGCTTGGCTCACCCGCCCTAATCACTAATTTTCGCCCGAGTGCAAGTATTTGACCTTGACCAGCATTTCACGCCCGTGGGTGAAGATTTTCCTAGCCCTGACCCACACGCGAAACGGTTTTTAGATAGAGAAAGAGGTAGACAATGTGTTAAGATATCCATAAGATAACTGCATACTAAGGCATTGTGTAACTGTCTCATAAGATACATATGGGGTAAGGCAAAACTTAAAACATTGGAGCTAATAGAGGTATAAGGGCTTATTAGAAAAATGTTGCAGAATTACTTTTATCTATATCGTGTTGCTTCCAAACCGACAATTCGTTTAGGAATTATGAGTGTCAAATTTTTCGTGGCCGTCCCAAAATGAGATGAAAAAGTCAGTTTGTGTGTTTGTCGGTCTTTCTGTCTCTTGGTTTGTATAAAAGCGTTGAGATAGCTTTTTGAAATTTTGATGACTGGTTTCAGAATTCGGTAAAACCCATATCTTCTACAGTTTTATAGCTAGAATCACCAAATTCGATATTGTGCTTGCTAAGTATGTCGGCCTATGGTATATACCAACACGTATACCAAGTTTGGTTGCTCTAGCTTCAAAACTGTGACGTACGGACAGACGGAGGGATGGACTAAAAGTTGGTTTAGAACGTTTAAAATATATTTATAATTTTAACTTAATTATCATGCCCCCAGTTGGTTTACAACTCCGTTGGTAGTGTCTTACTGTCATGACGGACTAGCTCAAAAAAAAAATAAATATTTTTACGACTCATGGGTTCTGAGATAAAGGCAGGTGGCGAAATTGCCCCAGCGGCGAGAATACCCCACTCTCCCCTATATTATAGCATATATATTATATCTACGTTGTAATAAATAAAATAGCGCTAAGAAAATCCATACTTAACTTATATAAAAAGTATTGCTCATTATACTCTTTATACCCTTGCAGAGGGTATTATTAGTGCCTGTCAAACTGTAGTTTCTGCCTGCTGAGACGGGGGAAATAGATTCGTGAATAGCTTTGATGTTTCTTACCCGATCGCAACGAAATTTACGCAATTTATAAGCATTGATAAAATAAATATGTGTACCAAAAATGAAAGCTATATCTTTAAGAAAGAAATGTTATCTACGGCGTGCCGAAGATATATACCCTTGCAGAAAAGATTTGCATAAGAAAACTTATTTTTCAACTGATTGTTCCTATAGTAGCTATATGTTATAGTGGTCCGATCTGGCCGATTCTGACATATGTACTGCTTGCAGAAAGAATAAGCATCTGTGCCAAGTTTCATAACTATTGCTCTAATACTGAGGGACTAGTTCGCATATAAACAGACAGACAGACGGACATGACGGACATGACTCGGCTGTTGATGCTGATCACATTTACATTTTTTTCTTTTTGGGACGACTCCTTCAAAGCTTTACACATTTGGTGACAAAATTATAGTACTCTCTGCAAGGGTATACAAATAAAAATTATTTTCGTAACTCTTGACCTCTAATAAATTATAAATTTAAATTTCAGCCTTTTTCCAAAAAATATCCACATTTCGTGACAAAGTGTATTCAATAATAATTATAATTATATATTTTTACAGTTGACTTTATCTACTGCTCGTCAATGGTTAGCATTCATCTCTCACGATTGGCTGAGGATCTCATCATATTTAGCACCAAGGAATTTGACTTTATAAAACTAGCGGATAGTTTTACGAGTGGCAGCAGTTTAATGCCACAGAAACGTAATCCGGATAGTCTGGAGCTGATACGCGGCATCTCTGGTTTGATCACAAGCAATCTCACTGGCATTATGATGACCATTAAGGGTACACCCTCCACCTACAACAAGGATCTGCAATTCGATAAACAATACTGCTTCCAGGCCTACGATAAACTGGCTCAGTGTCTGGAACTTGCTGTTGGCGTTATACAAACCATGAACGTGCAGCGCCATCATATGGAATCCGCACTTAGTCCGCATTTGCTGGCCACAGATTGGGTAAGTTTTGGGTACTTGACAGGTATATATATATATATATATACTAATGGCATTACTTGTAGGCCTACTATCTAGTGCGTAAGGGTGTGCCCTTTCGCCAAGCTCATCATTACATTGGACATGTGGTGGCGCTGGCGGAGCAGCGAGGAGTGGATATTACAGAGATACCATTGGGTGAACTGCAACGGATTTGTGGTGCATTTGGTGCGGATATTGCCAGCGTGGCAGATTATGGCTATAATGTGCAGCAATATGATGCCATTGGTGGCACCTCCACAGCTAGTATTGCGGAGCAGCTGCGTCTACTCAAGAATTTTGACAAAGAATTGCACCAACAGTCCTAGATGAGCATCTAGACCATGGAACTGGGACGTGCCCAATTTATTATATAACCTTTCGCTTTGATTTCAGTTAACAAATATATTTTTGATATTATTTAAAAGTGATTCCTCGTATTGTGTCTCCCTAATTGACGCTGGGACTCTGCGGTGTATAGGTGTAGGGTTCGTGAGTGCCCAGTTCGCCGTTATTCTCCAGCTGTTGATAGCCGCTCATTGCTGAGTTGGCCGGCAGACCCATTTTACCTCCAGAGATGAGAACGCCCAGACTCTGTTGCAGCTGCCAGCGACGAGCCTCGCGTATGGACTTGTTCCGACGCAGAGTCTTGGCCAACATGAAGGCACATAGGACGCCCAGAAGCTGAACAAAGGCAACAGTTGTTGCTCCAGTGGCAATTAACATTGCACTCTGCGTCAATATAAAGTTCATCTTGCGGAAGCAGCCATACTCGAAAGGCTGCAGGCATTTCAACTCGTTGTTATCGTTGGGATATTCGGCAAGGCTGCCGCAGCATGATATGGGTACCACAACGTCATCTGATTCAATGGTGCTCATGTTCTTATTGGGTGAATAGTACAGCTTCCAATCATCGGGATCGACAACGCCACAGCAGCCCAACTGGAAATTTTTGAATTGCAGTTAAGATAATTTGCATAATTACATAACTTTTAACAAGCAGCATTTAATATTAAGGTAATAATCAAATAAAAACACCTCTACGCGAGGTTAAAGTCTAGGGACGATGCATATTCAAGCCACAAAACTTCTGATATCTAATTTTGTGACGAAGTATTTTCTGATTTATATAAGAACCCTTTTAAATAACAAAACTAATTTTGCATTCCGCACGTTGTCCAAAATGATTCAGCTTCTTTTTATTGTACCTAAGTAACTTTGCAGTGTGCCAAACGGCTACCAATTTATAGGCAAAGTAAATACAATTTATGTTTGTGGCAAAACTGTTTAGGGTTGGTTTCAAAGCTCTGGTAAAAATACTCGAAATTTGTATAAAAACACCACTAAAATCAATTTTTAAAATAAAAGCAGTGGGAACAAAACTGTTTTTCTGAACTTGAGAAACAAACTTTGCTCGATTGCAACCTAAACAAGAAAGAAATGTTATCTTCGGCGAGCCGAAAATATATACCCTTGCAGAAAAGATTTGCATAAGAAAACTTATTTTTTAACCGATCGTTCCTATAACAGCTATAAGATATAGTGATCCGATATTAATAAAATTTGATCAACATGTGTGAAAATGCTTAAGTTTTTACTCCCTGTTCCCATTAAAAATGGAAAAAAGGGACTTATAAAGTACTGCAAATGTGTGTAACAGGCAGAAGGAAGCATTTCCGACTATATAAACTGTATATATTCTTGATCAGCATCAATAGCCGTGACGATCTAGCCATGTCCGTCTGTCTGTCTGTCTGTCTGTCTGTCTGTCTGTCTGTCTGTCTGTCCGTCTGTCCGTCTGTCCGTATGAACACACAGATCTCGGAGACTACATAAACTAGAGACACCAAACTTGGCATGTAGGTTCCTGTATACCATACGCAGATCAAGTTTATTTCAAATTTCGGATTCTCGTACTCGGGCAAACTCGACTAGAGTATTCTTACTTGTTTTTAGATTGCCGTTTACAATTACCAAACAGTTTAAGAAAACGCTTGGTGTGGTGCCCGGCAGAATCCCGTTTTAAGGCAATGTATTTTTATACCCTTCCAGAGCGTATTATAATTTTGTCACGAAATGTGTAACGCATTGAAGGAGACGTCTCAGAAAAATAAAATTGTGTACTCGTGATCAGCATCAACAGCCGAGTCATGTCCGTCTGTCTGTCTGTCTCTCAGTTTTAGCGCTATCGTGATCTTGGTTGAATTATAAAGGTCAGCCCAAGGGAATTCGTTCGGACCAGTTGATTAGAACGTGTGAGTGCGAAAGAGACAGTAAATATGCTCTCTTCACTTCGCTCTCTTTGCTTTGTTCCGCTTTTACACTGTGAGTGGAAAAGAGATAGGAATATTAAATTTACATTGTATGTATGTGCTTTGTTGACAATTTGCTATCCAATACCTTTTTTTTTAGAAATAATAAATCTTTGGGAACAGGGAATATCGTAATGTCCCCCCATCGACTCTCATACGGCAAATCGCGAAATTAGTCAGTTCTTATTTTTTAATTACGTAAGAACCACGAAAAAATATAGCATAACCTACAAAAATTCATCCGCATGAACAACTTACCTTTACGACAAGCAAAGGAAGGCTGACAACTGGTCCGCAAAATTGAGAGCTCTTGCTCTTTAGGGCTAACTTTTGTAATTCAACCATGATCGTGATGAAACTTTGCATAGATGCCTATTCTTTCTGTTTACAATACTTATGTCAGAATCGGCCAGATCGGACCACTATAACATATAGCTGCCATAGGAACGATGATTTTCTATGAAAAACTTTTTTGTTTCTCAAAATAACTCAACCAAACTCACTATGTCTAAGTTTTAGCACTTTTCACACATGTTGACAAAATTTCATCGAAATCGGACCACTACATCGTATAGCTGCAATAGGAACAATCGGTTGTTTTTCAAAATATCTCGTCCAAGCGCACTATATGTAAATTAAAGCAGGTTCTACACATGTTGACCAAATTTTATCAAAATCGGATCATTATATCTTATAGCTGCCATAGGAACAATCCGTTGAAAAATAAGTAATCTTCTGCAAGGAAATATATATTCGGCACGCCGAAGATAACATTTCTTTCTTGTGAATTCTTATTTTCATTTTACACAGCCTATCTTATTTGAATTTGATTTATTTCTGAGGGCACTTTTCATTGCTCTTAATTGATCTAAACACTTTGTCTTCCAATGGTATATAGTATATGCTGTTTGGTTGCTCCAGCTTCAAAACTATGGAAAATAATTGCATATAAATAGTCCAAGAACTCGATCTGCGTATGGTATACAGGAAACTAAACGTGCACCATTTTTGTTTGATATGTTCGTTTTGTAATATACTTACACCAGATTGCATAAAGTCCACTCCGGCCTCCACATTGGTGTCAGTTTCGTAGTTCTCCAGAGCCTCATTCATGGTGCGTATCAACATTTCGCGCACCTGCGATTGCATCACAAAGGCGGCAATGGCCGCAGAGACCTCGAGCAAGAAGACCAGGAACAGACAGACGCCGTACTGTGCGAAGGTATTTTATATTTACTAATTCACTAGCAGTGTAAGTGGTGCTCTACTCACCAGGTTGATAAGCATAACACTCTCCTTGACCGCTCCATAGGCACCCAATGTGGCCACAGCAATGAGTATGAATCCAATGGCAATTAGAAGAGCGGGTGGCGATGAGAAGTTACCATCAATAAAGAGGCTAAAGTCACCGAATATCTCCTGAATGGTAGTACCTACCATGATCAGTAGAATAGCGGTCAACTGTCGAATACAAAAACAATAACAATAACAATAAATAAATGCCGTTAGCAATCACATGCGAAGTTATGAATTCTAAAATTGACTCGAATGGGTGTGGCTTATGGATGATTTTAAGTTGTAACAATAAATTGGTTTATACAGGGGTAAGTGGGAGTAGTTTTATGCAATTTTCGTGGGCGTCATCAGTTGGACGTTGAACGTATACTTAGCAATTAAATAAATACAGTCATTAAAAACATAACTCTTAAGCGAACTTTAAATATTCATTTTATGATATATTGAAATTTTAATTCGAATGATTTGTATTTAATGTACACCACTATAACGCATAGCTGCCATAGGAACGATCGGTCAAAATTTGTATACCCTTGCAGAGGTTATTATAATTTTGGTACGAAATGTGTAACGCATTGAAGGAGAGGTCTCAGAAAAAAACAAGTAAGAAGGTGATTCTAGCTGAAGGGGTGTGGGAGATACAGACTTTGCTCATTTGTGGGGGCGAGGGTAGGCGTGGTCAATTTTTTTGGTCAGATCAATCAAGGAAGTCATTAGTAGCCCTTTGGTTACTCTAGCAGTAAAACTGTGGAAGATATAGGTTTTTGCTGCTTGCGGGGGAAGGGGTGGGGGTGTGGGGGACATTTTGACACTTAGTCTGCCTATGGTATATACCAACATGTATACCAAGTTTGATTGCTCTAGCCTCAAAATTTTGGAAAAAAAAACTGCGTTCATACGGAAGGACAGACGGACGGACGGATATTTTACAAACCCAATATACCCAATAAAGAGTATAAAAACTAAATATCTCAAAGCCTTTGAGCACCGACTGTTTTTATGAGCGAATGAAAATGCAAATCAACCGAAAATCTCTCGAAGTTTCTCTGACACCTAAGGATTGAAATTCGATTGGAATTTGGTTGGAGATTTCCGTGACACCTCCCTCATATTTTTATACATACAAATTTTAAAGTTTAATATGTTGGGCTCGATTTTGATTTTAAACTTATAGTTTCTTGGGGAATTTTTCTGAAAATTGTGCCCAAATTCTGTTCTCGCTATACGCTTGATTAGAATTTTTTCCTATCTAAATTGATACACCCTATTATACATATCTATATATAATGTACTTGAGCATATAAAAACGGCCTTGAACTTAATGCACGTTTTAAACACTTTCGAGATATAAAATGGATATAAAAGAACGATTCAAAACTTTGGATAGTATTCAAACCGTACAAGAAATCTTGAATAACTTTTAAAATTTTTGTACCTTGGACACCTATCTTATCTGAATATATAAAGTCAACACATAAGCAGTACAAATGAATAAATACAATGTAAATGTATTTAATAATGAGTGTACACCGTTCTTTTGTTTAAATCAAATGATAGCTTTGAAACAGAATTTGTTAAAGATAAAAAATTAAATTGATCAAAAATTATAAAGATAGTTCCATTAAAAATACTAAAAATTGACGTTTAACACTAATATAAAGATATCAATTGGCATTCTTCGGTGTTGACACATTATTTACATTGATTCATTCCTATCGTTAGCTGGTTTTCACCAGCAATATAAAGTTGAGCGTCATCAACAAATGAGTGTTATCAGTAAGTAGTATCGAGAAATTTAGCTAATAAGAGAGAGGTTCATTTATTAAGAAAAACAAATATTCACTTGACCCGTTTCTCTTTGGCAATACTCTTGAAGTCTCATAGAGCTTGTGAGATTGTAGAACAGAACAACACATAGATGTTATACGAGTATGATTCAGAAACAACACAAAAAAAAAAAAAAAAAAAATTGCTCAACTGCTGATAAGAGTAAGGCGCGTTTTTATCAGTTATATTCTGCGGGCAAATGAAAATCAAAATGGCGTCATTTTTTTAATTAATTAACTTACCGCAAACATAAAGCTCACAATGATGAGCATATATTTAGCACACCGCATTCCGGAATTTAATTCCAATTCTCGATTCACCATTTTGTTTGGTTTTTCTCTATATAGCTGCTGTCTTCTGCAATACGTTAAATATATATGTTTTGATTTTGATTTGTATTTAATTTCCTTTGATATTTGTTTTTTTTTCTACTAGCCACAAAACGTACTTTTACTTTTGCTGGCTACACGTAGACTGAGCGGGCCTAGAACGGGAACGTTGCCAGCTGCAATAGCAATCGGTTCTCAGTTCTAACTTCACAGTTCTCGGCTCTCGGCCAATTTGCCAGCTGTCCCTCGTTCTTACGCACTGTGTAATATTTTACTCTCTTATCAGCCAATAAATGTTCATTGTTTTTTTTTAACAGTTGTAGATAAAAGGTAGCGATAAGATTATGGCCTAATTCATTACATTTTGCAATAAAATGTGAAATTAGCTCAACTAGATAAATACATATGCCTAATGTTATATGTACATATATAGCTCATTCATATACCACTTTTTTAATATAGTACTTAGTTAAAGCTAAGCTAGAACGCAATTCAAGTTCTGTTTTAATTTAAAATTCAACAGTTTGAAGTGCAAGGTCATTTTCATTGTGAGTGGGTGGCACATTTGCTCGTTTATCGATTATATCTCAGTTTCAATGACTCAACCTCTATGGCTTAGCGATGTTAATACCCTTGCAGAGTATATTATAATTTTTTCACAAAATGTGTAACGCATTGAAGGAGACGTCTCAGAAATGCGTTTTTCAAGACTTTGCTCTAGAGCTATCTTGATGAAACTTGGCACAGATGCTTCTTCTTATTGTAGGTAGTACCTATAGTTGAATTGGCCAGATCAGACCACGATAACATATAGCTGCCATCGATCGTTTGAAAAATTAGTTTTTGTATGAAAAACTTTTTTGATTTTCATGATATTTCAACCAAACTCACTAAACCTATGTTTTAAGACAGTTTATACATGACGACAAAATTTCAACAAAATCGGACCACTATACCTAATAGCTGCAATAGGAATGATCGGTTGAAAAATTAGTTTTTGCATGAAAACTTTTTTGTTTTTCAAGATAGCTCAATCAAACTCACTAAACCTAAGTTTTAAGACAGTTTATTCATGATGACAAAATTTCATTAAAATCGGACGACTATATCTTATAGCTGCCATAGGCACGATCGGTTGAAAAATAAGCTTTCTTATGCAAATCTTTTCTGCAAGAGTATATATACTCGGCACGCCGAAGATAACATTTCTTTCTTGTTTAACTCTACGTACAGTCCTGCACCCTTAGCACAGCTTTAATTATTTACTACCTGTAGTCATGCGTGGGTTCATTTGAACATAAGTTTCTTAGCTTACTCAGATATTCCAGAGTATTATAGCAATTACGTTGATTAACTGCACAAATATTTAAAGTGACGACCTTGATTATATTGTTTACAAACATAGAGATACCGTCTGTTCAATTATCGCAAAGATACTGAATTCTTATTAAAACAAGTAAGAATATTCTAGTCGAGTGTGCCCGACTACGAGACTATCTGCTGCCAACTTGCGTTTCAACCAGTTCAGCAGCAACACAAGCAAGCGGTGCATTTAACTTGTCCAGTACCTGTAAAACTGTTGCTTCTGCCTGCTGAGAAGGGTGTAATAGATTCTTCCATAACTTTGGTGCTATTTATCCGATCGTAATGAAATTTACACAACCGATCAACATTGATTAAACATATACATATGTGTGCCAAAAATCAAAGCTTTATCTTTAAAATTGTGGCTGTTGGAGTTTTTGCGGTTTGCGGGGGTGCATCCGAAATTTGAAATAAACTTGATCTGCGTATGGTATATAGGAACCTGCATGCCAAGTTTGGTGTTTCTAGCTCTTATATTCTCTGAGATCGACGCGTTCATACAGACAGACGGACAGACAGACGGACATGGCTCGTCTCTGCTGTTGATCCTGATCAGGAATATATATAGTTTATATAGTCGGAAATGCTTCCTTCTATCTGCTACACACATTTGCAGTACTTTATAACTCCCTTTTTCCCATTTTTAATGGGTACAGGGAGTACAAAACTAATTTCTGATAGTAACTTGCTTGTATTATTATTCCATAAATTGATTTCTCCTTAAATATGCATAGTATACTTTTAGGAGCAGTCAATTTGTAATTGAATTAATATTTTAGAATATTTAAGATCATCCAAAGAGTTGAATTGGAATGCTTATTGATAAATTGCAAAAACTACAAAACCAAAAAAATCGTTTTGAAACTAAACTAGAAAGAAAAGTTATCAATTTTCCACCGACAGTTGCTGTGGCAGCTATAAGATACAAACGCAATAAAATTTTGATAAAGCTAAGTCATAATGAAATATATTTCTAGTGAGTTTGGCTATATGAGCAAAACAAGTTTTTTTTAATATAAGCAATTTTTCAACAGATTTTTCCCATGGCAGCTATAAGATATAGTCTTTCGATTTTGATGAAATTTTGTCATCATGTATACTGCCTTAAAACTTAGGTTTAGTGAGATTGGTTGAGTTATCTTGAAAATCAAAAAAGTTTTTCATACAAAAACTAGTTTTTCAAACGATCGTTCCTATGGCAGCTACATGTTATAGTGGTCTGATCTGATCAGTAAGAAGAAGCATCTGTGCCAAGTTTCATCAAGATAGCTCAAGAACAAAGTCTTGAAAAACGCATATAAACAGACAGACGGACATGACGGACATAACTCGGCTGTTGATGCTGATCCCGAATATAGGGTCGGAGATGTTTCCTTAAATGCGTTATATATTTCGTGACAAAATTATATTTCCCTTTGCAAGGGTTTACTAAATTTGAAACCTCTAAAAATGCAAGTGGATTATCATACTTTGCAATGTATCATTTCAATATAACTTGTTAGAATTTATTATGCGCTTTATTTTTTTTTTTAAATATTTCGCATTGTTCGGTAGCAATATTCTTGAAGTTGACTAAAACAATTTAAAGAGCATCTTAATTTATAGTATACTTATTAAAAATGCAGAAAATGCTTTACTTTTATGATCTCTATAAGCGTTTCTATTGTTCTTCAATTCCAATCGTCTCGATATATGTATGTACGTGTCAAATTGTCAAACTATACAACTCAAATTGACTGATTAAAATGTTCGTTAACAGAGGCGATTAGATTTAGCACTGTCAAGTGCATTTTCTTACATAGTATCAATTGCGTTTTAATAACTGTCAAAATCAATAAGTATGGTTATAAGTATAATTTATATATTTAAAAGATAAACTGTATTTATTTACAAAAAAAAAATTTAGCAGCAAAGAATGTAAAAGAGCTACAACAAATCGAATAAGCAATCGAAATACTTCATCTTAAATCCAGCCTGTAGACTATAAATTTCATTTAACCAATGGAGTTAGTTAATACATTCTCGTAACTTTTACATAAAGCCTGTGATGCCGTTACGAATTTTGATCTCACGCGCTATATAGCAGGCAAATATGACTCCAAAGAACTGTAAAAACAAATGATATGAGTAATAGGACTTGAATTCAAATTACAGCCAACTCACCTGTATGATGGCAATAACAACACCAGCAGCACCTAGACTGACGGCATGTTCGGCAATATAGTTGGAGAATCCAAGCAAACATCCTGCCTTCTTACGAGTGATGTCATTATTTCCACTATTGCATGTGAAGGTGCCCACAGCACCAACTGGAACTGAGCAGCAGGATATGGGAAGATCACCATTGGGGATCTGTACATTCCAATCCGTATAATTTTGCACTCCACAGCAGTTGAAATCGCGTTGCACATCGTCCCATAAACCAGTTGTTGGGCTCTGAGTATTGCTGTTGTAATCCTTTAATGAACTGGTTAGAGATTTTTCGATCAAGTTATAGGCATCATTGCGCAGCACATAGCCACTGATACCGGCAGCCAGCTCCAGAATGAAAATGATGAACAGCATCACCGAGAAGCTCAGGATCAGGCAGTAGTTCTCCTTCAGTGCTCCCCAGCAGCCGAAGAACGTTATTACAATGATAAAAGCTCCAATGACAATTAGGAATGTTGGTATAGAAAAGAACTTGCCAGCCAGAAAGAGCTCATAGCCAGTGTAGACGGCACCGACACCAGCACCAACTGCTATAAGAATAATGCCTGTGATCTGTAGAAATAATTATTAATTTTATAAGTAATGAGTTTTCATTAAATTCATGTATTTCAGTAATTGTTTGAGAATATCCGTATAGTGCTAAATATTAAAATCTATATTTCCCCTTGTATAATTTAATAAAAGTAGTATACAAATTTATGCATGACTATGATTATTGAATGTGGTAGATTAATATTAAAGAGAAGGGAATAATTACATTTTTTTTCCGATTAACTATACCCAACATTATTAATGTTAGCTTGTATTTCTAGATCCATAAACAATTTAGTGATTTACTTCAAATTACAAAAAACGATTAACAGAAAACAAACAAATTGCTGTTATATCTCATTGGCCTAAAATTTAATCAATGTTTAAGCTTATCAAGAAAGATCATAAAATAATACTGCTATTGATTAGAAAGTCTAAGTAAATGTCACAATTTTGCAACCAAAACAAGTAAGAACGCTGCAGTCCGATACACCCGACTGCGATCTACTCTTTTTTCGCCTCTTTGCGGAGTCAGAAGTGGGTGTGGCGATTGTATTTTTGCTCAAATCTTTCAAGTTTTACGATCAATTAAAATTTGGTTAGACCAGTTCTACAGGTTTGGGAGAAACAAACTTTGCTCGATTGCAAGGGCGGGATTGGGCGTGGCAAAAATATTTTTATACAATCCATTTTGTAGGGCAAAAGAAGTCAACCTGCAAGATTTGGTGATTCTAGCTTAAGGGGTGTGGGAGATACAGACTTTGCTCATTTGTGGGGGCGAGGATGGGCGATGCCAATTTTTTAGTCAGATCAATCAAGGAAGAGATTAGTAGCCCTTGTGTCAAATTTGGTTACTCTAGCTGTAAAACTGTGGAAGATATGAGTGTTTGAGGTTTGTATGGGAAGGGAAGGTGGTGGGGGGAGATCTTACCACTTTGTCTGCCTATGGTATGTATCAACATGTATACCATGATTGGTTGCTCTAACTCCAAAACTGTGGAAAAAACCTGCGTTCATACAGACGGACATTTCACAAACCCAATGTACTTTTTACATTTTACTCCCTGTTCACATTAAAAATGGGAAACAAGGAGCTCTAAAGTACTGCAAATATGTGTAACAGGCAGAAGGAGGCAGAACTAGCCATGTCCGTCTGTATGAACTCGTCGATCTCAGAGACTATAAGAGCTATAGACATCAAACTTGGCATGCAGGTTCCTGTATACCAAACGCAGGTCAAGTTTATTTAAAATTCGGATATACCCCCCCGCACCCTCTCAAATCACTAAAAGCTCCCACAGCCACAATTTTAAAGGTATAGCTTTGAGTTTTGGTACACATATTTATTTTATCAATGTTTATCAGTTTTGTATTATGTTCGTTGTATCTATATGAAAGCATTTGTGTTTTTTGCTCTCTTTGTCTATCTTATCTGTATTGCAGCCTAACTGTTGACAAATTCGCTTCTGGACATTAACCTAATATATATGTATAATATAATATAGTGCGATGAGTCATCTGTAAGTTCTAGTATTAGAAACGTTAGTGTTGTAGATTTTGTGTGTACTTACCAAAAATATGATGTTAAATCCAAATAGTGTGTATTTCACCGCATTTGCACTGCCCGTTAGGATCGACATTTTGCACGACTAATTTTAAAATTTCTGAAAAAAAAAATAATTTTTAATAGATTTGTTAACTATATAAATCATTGAAACTAATTTTTAGTTGGCGCTTTTTTATAATTTGGTAGACTTCTTTCACTTTACCTGTCAAATTAATTGAAGCACAACCTCCGCGAATTAAATTCAAAACGATAATAAATTGGGCTGCAAAGCCGTCCAACAAAACCAAAGTCAGTTTTCCTCCATTCTTTCTAATCACAAAAAAAAAAATAAAAATGGAACTTTGTTGTCTTATCGGCAAATGATATGGCAAAGCTCTTTGTTTAAACCAAATATGGTCAGCTACCAAGTACTTGTTGTTGTTGAGACCGCAATTTCAGACAAGATAAACCCAATTTAGCCTCGATTAGATAACAGTACCCGGAGTGTTCCACACTATTTAACAGCATAAACTGAGCAAATGTTATTATATTGATGAGTTTACATATCATAATGCGATACATTTATTTTCAGCGTATAGAAAGCAAAGCTCCTAACTTTCGTTTTTTATTTCAAAAAATCGATACGAAAAAATGTAGAGTAAAAATAGTTTTCTACCCATTATCTTAAAGTGACTTTTTACTACGCTTTCTTTTAGAAATTTCTCAATTTGTGTGAGAGGTGACAAGCCCTCTTTAGTTCTCCTTTAACGCATTTATTTTAGGGCAATTGTATTTTTTTAAGAGTATTCTCATTAAGTATTTTGTTTGTATAGCACATATGGTCTCACATATTATAACTACTGCCAATATCTAGTTTGAACGTAGATATGTGGTGAAGGTTGTAATTAATCAATTTATTGCGACGAATTTAATATTCTTATTTAAGTTGTTGTAAATAAAAGATGTAAAAACAAGTTGATTACTGTCAATATAACGCTTGTTATACTCTTTTTTAAATTTTTTTGAAAAAAATAGAAAAGAGTATTTTGGGTTTGTGAAATGTCCGTCCGTCTGTCCATCCGTATGAATGCAGTTTTTTTTCCACAGTTTTGAAGCTAGAGTAACCAAACTTGGTATATATGTTGACAAAGGCAGACAAAATTTCAAGATCAACCCCCCACCCCCACCCCTTCCCCCACAAACCGCAAAAAACTATATCTTCCACAGTTTTACAGATAGAGTAACCAAATTTAGCACAAGGGCTACTAACCACTTCCTTGACTGATCTGACTAAAAAAATTTGGCAACGCCAACCCCCGCCCCCACAAAGAAGCAAAGTCTGTATCTCCCACACCGCTTAAGCTAGAATCCCCAAATTTTACAGGTTGAATTCTGTTGCCCTATTTAATAGATTGGATGAAAATAATTTTGCCACGCCCACCCCCGCCTTTGCAATCGAGCAATGTTTGTTTCTCCCAAACCTGTAGAACGGGCCCAACCAAACTTAAATTGATGGCAAAACTTGAAAGATTTGAGCAAAAATACAATTGCCACGCCTACTTCTGACTCCGCAAAGAGGCTAAAAAAGAGTATATCGCAGTCGGGTCCACCCGACAGCAACGTTCTTACTTGTTTTTACTCTCTGTTCCCATTAAAAATGGGAAAATGGGAGTTATAAAGTACTGCAATGTGTGTAACAGACATCTGTCCGTCTGTATGAACGGATTGATCTTAGAGAATATAAGAGATACAGACATTAAACTTGGCATGCAGGTTCCTGTATACCATACGCAGATCAAGTTTATTTCAAATTTCGGATGCACCCCTTTTTGCCATTTTTAATGGGAACAGGGAGTAAAAATAATTCCATATGGGTCAATTTTTTATTTTGTTGTCCGTCTGTTTTATCCGAATGAAATTCTTTGCACACCTGTTCACACTTCACTTCAAGTTCAAAGATAAGAAGTTATATGGAACATTATTACTGTTGTGCTTTGTGTATTGATTGTTGTCTGGCTTATCAGGTGAATGACTCATGCTGGCGAAAATCATGTGAATCATTAGACTTATTTCTTAAATACAAAGGCTTGTGTATTTAATTGTAATCCATATTTTTATACTCTTTTTTTGTGTATATTGGGTTTGGCAAATGTCCGTCTGGCCGTCCGTCAGTATGAACGCAGTTTTTTTCCACAGTTTTGAAGCTAGAGCAACCAAACTTGGTATACATATTGGTATATACCATAAGCAGACAAAGTGTCAAGATCTAATTTATTTAAATTGATGGCAAAAATGAAAAGATTTGAGCAAAAATTCAATTGCCACTCCCATTTCTGTATCCGCAAAGAGGCAAAAAAAAGAGTATATCGCAGTCGGGTGCATCCGACTGCAACGTTCTTACTTGTTTTTGACATGCCTTGTTATTTAAATACCGCACGCATTTTAGAAAACAACGATTATATATTTAATTCTCAATTCTGTGCGCCAACACGCTTCTCACTGATACTAGTATACATACATACATACATATAGAACATGTACGTATGTATGGTTTGTACATATGTATCTACTCACTTCTCACCCAGAGAACAGTTCGATTCGCTGGCGTTGTTAACGACGGTTGGACGACAACTGAGCGGCATTTTCAGTGACCTGTACATACTAAAAATCGCATTGACGTGCGCCGTGCTCAAATGTGTTTATCAACAGCCAAACGCATACATATATGTACAGACATCAACTACATACAGTGACTAGGTTTATTTGTATCTAAATCTATATACATACATATACATCTAATTGTATGCTCATATTAGTTGTACTAAGTATATATGTAATAGTATATATATCTACAGCAGCGAAAAGACAAAAACTCATGCACAGACTTTTAACGTACAAGGCAAAAATATAAGTATAATATTATCAATTTTCTGTCAGATGCCGTATAACATATACATATTAGAGGTATGGTCTACTGTTGCCTAAAAGTATACAATGATTAACCAGTCATTTCTTATATCTTAATGTTCTAGCACAACATGGGGTAAACTTTTGCGGCAATTTTGATGATCTTAAAACTTAGGTAATGTGAGTTTGGTTGAGTTACCTTGAAAAACAAAAAAAGTTTTTTATACTTTTAAATGTGCGCGAGCTATGTTTATATTCTATCTATCTATCTATCTATATATAAAAGAGTTTGTCCAGTCTGGCGATTGGTGATTGGCAATCAATGCAGGGCCCAAACCATATGAGCTAGATGGCTGAAATTTTCACAGTAGCTTAGGCCTATGCCGAAAGTGAGCACTAATCCCGCATCTTGGAAAATTCAATCAAAAATGTGGAAAATACTCGAAAAACCGTTGAATGCAACTTTTTTGTTTATCATCCGATTAGCTTCAAAATTATTTTTAAAGATCTATATAAAAAATAATTTATGACTTTTATTTACCCCCTGGGTGGAAAGTGGGTGATAAAAAGGGCCAAAAATGAGTTTAAATGCGATATACTTCAAACTCATTTTCAAGTATCAATTTGAAAATTTATTCAAATAAACAAACCAATTTTCCGGAAAATTCACCCGCCTGGGTGGAAATTGGGTTTTAAATAGGGCTTAATTTACGTTTTTATGCGATTTGCTTCAAACTCATTTTCAAAGATCTATATGAAAATTCATTAAAAATTACATACCAATTTTCCGGAAAATTCACATTCCCGGGTGGAAAGTGGGTGGTAAAAAGGCCAAAGTTGAGTTCTTAAGCGATTTACTTCAAACTCATTTTCAAAGATCAAGACAATTCATTAAAAACTGCATACCAATTTTCCGGAAAATTTACCCTGTTGGGTAGAAAACTGTTGGTTAAGGTTGTAGGGGCAAAGTTAAATTTTCGTGCGAATATGATTTTATACGGGGCGTAGCACCGCATGCCGGGAAATGCTTGTTAACTATAAAACAAAACCAATGCGTTAAAGTAATGCGTTATGCAAGCTTAGATATTCGCTGTAGATGAGCGGGGTGTGTACGAATCGACGTACACTGTCTTCCAGATTGTTGCCGCTGGCATCCTCGGTGTTTTCGTCGGTATCGTAGTTGATGGCGTTCCACAACTCAAGAGTCGTTAAAACGGACGCTGTAGGAAATGGGTCCCGTTTGCAGAAAAACCCATCGTTCGATCCACTTGGGCACAGCCGCATAATTTTTGGCCCAGACTGGACTGCCTGTATGGAAAACTTTAGAACTATTAGGATCTTCGTTCTTACCAAAAGTTATCTCCTGTGGTTGTATCTTACTAAGCTGCTGACTGTCGAAGTGAACGGACGTGTTTCGCGGAAAATTGATTTCAATTCGTTATTAGTACCAAATTTGCTGACAGTGCCAATAGTTTGTGAACAATTTTACCGCTGCAACGGTAAAAATTGAATTTTGTTTTGAACTCTCGTTCGTTTCGAACTGATTGATCGGTGCGTGTGCTCACACTTAAAACAGAAATGATCGTTTTGTTAGAACTTAAATAGATTTGCTTAGCAACAAGTGCGCGTGTGAGTGTGAGTCAGGATGAGTGAGCATTTCTGCTCTGGAAGCACTGGAGATATCAGCGACGCCAGCATGATGTCCGCTCGACGAGGAAATGGTAAAAGGGGTAGGGGGAGGCTTAAGAGTGACAAGGGCCCATCGGTGGCATCGTCGCCAGAGGTGGTGGCCAAAAGGGCGCTGGTGAATGCAGCTGCGGATAGCTCCGGTGAGGAGGCTATCAGAGAGTTGCCATTAAGCCACGCTGCCGCTTCCGCTGCCCCTGCTGCTGCCGCCGCTGCTACTGACGCTGCCCCTGCCGACGTACATGCGGCCCCTGCTGCTGCCCCTACTGCCGTCCCCAGCTGTAGTCACCAGCAGCGACCCGAACGCTCCGGGTAAGGAAGTTGCTCAAAAGGTGATGAAGGAGGTGGCACCCGCACTGAATGTGCGTTTGCATGATGTGCGGGAACTGAAGCGTGGTGGCGCGATCATGCGCATGCCATCCGCTGGCGAGCGGAACAAAGTTCAGAGAGGCTGGACTCAAGGTTGAGAGGAGTAAAGCGATCCGCCCGAAGGTGACCGTGTTCGATGTGGACACGTGCATCACGCCGGCGGAGTTCATGGATGCCAACAACTTTGCCGAGGAGATGTCAAAGCCTGCATTCGGCAAGGCAGTGCATTTGGAGACAAGGCCGTGGGCCGTCACTGAAGGCGGCAACGTAAATATGCGTACAACCGGGTTCTGTGACCCAGAGATCAGAAGAGATAATAAATACATCTCGCCCCTCACCAAGGGGGAATGTTGTGTCCGACACACACATGCAATTTGGTACCGAAAAAGGCAGTAGTGGTTACTGCCTCTTCGGGAAAGTTGGTTAACGACTCGTGTGTTATATGCACCCTTGGGTGCATACGCGAACACCGTGGTTTTAATCCCTCGCGTGGAATATACCACGTTAAATAAAACTCAGAGTGATGTGGATTTATATGTCCCTATCTACTAGTACGCTGCTGATTGTCGAAGTGAACGGACGTGTGTCGCGGACAATTGCATTCAGCTCGCTATCAGTGTCAAATTTGTTGACAGTGCCAATAGTTGGTGAACATTTTTACCGCTGGGGTCACCAGTCCCGTTGTGTCATGGAACAAAAACTGGTAGTATCCTGTGGGGATACCAGCTTTGACCAGAGGGCTGATCTGGTACCACAGGCGTTTTGGGAACCACAGGGGCGGTCTCAGCTCTCTGCCCAGGCGTTATATCCTTTTTGGATTTGTGGGGCAAATTCTGGCCGATGTTCACGGCGGTTTGATCATTGATCAACAAGAAATGCTGCTTTTGCAGAAGAGGTAGGAATATACCTCCCTCCGACCAGTGAGAGCACCATGTCTAGATGTGTAGATGCGCAAATTAAACAGTTGGATAAATTATCAATTTGTCAGCAAAATAAAAGTATTTATTCAATATAATTGATTAAATAAAAATACACGTGTTCTTATAGTCTCTGAGAGTCACTATCAGCGTTGGTAGTGACATCCCACTACAACCCACAGAGGCCCTGACTTGCTCTCTCAAGGCGGCCACGTGGTTCATTCTAAGTGGCCAAGCGCATCGTGCGCTCACCAATACATACGCGCGCGTGTGTGTATTGGTTGCTAAGCAAGTTGCAAGTGTGTGTTGGTTGCTAAGCAACTTGCAAGTGTGTGTTTTTATTTTCGTCGCTGACGAAAAAAGCTTCCATTTTTTTTGTGTGCGCTGCTGCTGTCTTTTATTAGTTAGCGGTGCACCAGCGTTGTAATGCCACCAAAAAAGAAAGGAAGGTCAACAAAATTGTTGGCCGAGTCGATGGACCAGAGGGGAGGTGATTCCTCATCTTCTGATGAGGGCACGCTGAGCCGCGGTTCAGAGGCGAGTGCTGAGGTGAGTTTGAGAAAGGAGAGAAAGAGGGATAACGGGAATATATTACAGCGGAAGAAGAGGGCAGCCTCGATGTCCGCTGTAAACAACGGTGTAAATGTGGAGTGCGGCGTGGAGGAGCGAGTTTTTGTCGCTCCCCGCGTCAAGCAGAGGTGCGATTCTGTCGCAAGCAGTTTGAGTGTGGCTGCTAGCTTTGTGGCTGAGGTGCCTGCTGAGTCGCGTCCCGCGAACAAGGCGGCGCCGTTGAAGCCAAAGGGGACTGCAGTGCAACAAATGAAAAGAATAAGCAGGGAGGTGCATCAATGCTCAATTTTGAGCAAGATGCCGGCCGATACCGTTGCCTGTCTGCTAGACTGCACGGATCGGTATGAGGAGCTTATTTTCGGGCTTATTGCTGAAAATGCGCGCCTGAAGGGGCGATTGGATGCGGCTGCAGAGCAAGCTAGGCATGTGCGGAGCATCCAGTTGCCGGTTCCGCCGGTGGCCGCACGCAGGGGGGGTCCCGTGTCGGCAATGCCGTCTGCCCCGGAGACGCCGCGACCAGTTGAGACCTGGTCCTTAGTTGTTCGCAGCAAGACTGCTGGAACGACTGCAAAGGACGTGGTCGAAAAGGTGGTGAAGGAGGTAGGGCCTACCCTTGGTGCGCGGATCCACGAGCTTAAGGCTCTACGGGATGGCGGTGTGCTTATTGGCACGCCTTCCAAAGTTGAGCAGAAGAAGATGGTGAAGACAAGTAGCTCATTCTGAAGGCTAAGGAGGAAAACTGGCGCCGCTTCGTGGGAGAGCACAACGATGACCCATGGGGGCAAGTCTACTGGATTTGCCGCGGACGCAAAAATATGGCTGAGATTGGATGCCTGCGGTCGGGTGGTGAGCTGGTCGTAACCTGGCACGACTTTGCGCGAGTGCTCCTCCGTAACTTTTTCCCAGTTGCGGAGTTCACTGCACCGATCTCCAAGATTGATGTCTGTGTCGCCAGGTTGAAGAGCAGACGCTCTCCCGGCATTGACGGCATCACCGGTGCGAAATGCAAAGAGGTATAGCGTGCCATCCCTCAGCGCCTTACAGCGTTGTATTCCCGCTGCTTGGCCGAAGGCTATTTTCCCACTGTGGGGAAACGCCCACGAGTAGTGGCATTACTCAAGGGGCCCGATAAGGTTAGGAGCGATCCTAGCTCTTATCGCGGTATATGCCTGCTGCCAGTGCTTGGCAAGGTGCTGGAGGGACTCATGGTGAATCGCCTGAAAGATGTGCTACCAGATGGCTGCAGATGGCAATTTGGATTCAAACCAGGACGTTGTGTGGAGGACGCTTGGAGACACGTCGTGAGCACTGTTTCTGCGTGCCCGTGGAAATATGTGCTCGGAATCTTCGTGGATTTCAAGGGTGCCTTCGACCACGTGGAGTGGAGTGCTGCTCTTTGTCGCATTGTTGACTCTGGCTGCCGAGAATCCATCTTGTGGAGAAGCTTCGTCTCTGGCAGGAGTGGAAGTATCGTCAGCAGGTATGGAGAAGTCACTGTTCTGGTGACAAGAGGTTGCCCACAGGGTTCCATCAGTGGTCCATTCATATGGAACATGATGATGGATGTGCTTCTTCAGCGCTTAGAGCAGGAGTGCAAGCTCAGCGCGTATGCAGACGACTTGCTTCTCTTCGTTGAGGGTAACAGGAGAGCGGATAATGTCCATTATAGGAGCTTGGGGAGCTGAGGTCGGCGTTGCCGTCTCCATCAACAAGACAGGCATGATGCTGCTGAAAGGCACACTGAGGAGGACCCCAGTGGTAAGGTTTGCTGGAGTAAGCCTGTCATATGTAAGCAGCTCCCGGTGTCTGGGAATCATAGTCGGCGAGCGGTTGAATTTTCATCCGCACATCGCGTCTTTACGCGATCGGCCGACTGGAGTCGTAGGAGCATTGGCACGCGTACTGCGGGTCGACTGGGGTGTCAGTCCCCGCGACAAGCGGACCAAGGACAAGAAATGCTGCTTTTGCAGAAGAGGTAGGAATAGACCTCCCTCCGACCAGTGAGAGCACCATGTCCATGAAACATGGTGTGTACTGGACCATCTGCAGTTGGTGTTTACACTCACTAGCACACTATTCCTAGCAGCTATGTCAAACTGGGGGTCACCAACCCTTAACTGTTTGGAGTTTAAATTGGTAGTGTCTCTCGTGGCACGACGCCTGACCGAAGGCTTATAATTCGGTACCACGGGTAACCAGGAAGCCCGCGGCCGTTGTGCCGCCCTGGTTTTTGGTTGCGGACCCTTCGGGGAGTATCGTGGTGGCTGTGGTTTAACACCTATATCGGCGGTAGAGTTCGGCTCGGCGTGGTGTTGCGCTTAACACGGGTGCCGTACCTATAGACCGGCAGAGGTGTAAGATAGGCCTCGCACTTACCAAGGTGGAAGTCTCGACCAAACAGTAGTGGCTTTAATTGGTACTTTCGGACTGGCATCCGAAAGGAAACTGATCTTTGATCCCATTTGCATGGCCACCGTGAGCCCATGCGGCAGGTGTTCACGTTAAACACATTGACTTTAATGTCAATATCTACTAGGTCGTGTTTCGACCTTTAAAGCGTGCGGACGTGTTGCGGACGAACACAGTGTAGTGTCATTACGCTCACGGTTATTGAGCGTTATAATTTCTCTCACACACATAATGTGTAGATGCGCAAATTAAACAGTTGGATAAATTATCAATTTGTCAGCAAAATAAAAGTATTTATTCAATATAATTGATTAAATAAAAATACACGTGTTCTTAAAGTCTCTGAGAGTCACTCTCAGCGTTGGTAGTGACATTCCGACTTAACCCACAGAGGCCCTGGCTTGCTCTCTCAAGGCGGCCACGTGGTTCATTCTGATTAGCCAAGCGCATCGTGGGCTCACCAATACATACGCGCGCGTGTGTGAATTGGTTGCTAAGCAACTTGCAAGTGTGTGTTTTTATTTTCGTCGCTGACGAAAAAAGGTGCCATTTTTTTTGTGTGCGCTGCTGCTATATTTTATTAGTAAGCGGTGCACCAGCGTTGTGATGCCACCAAAAAAGAAAGGAAGGTCAACAAAACTGTTGGCCGAGTCGATGAACCAGAGGGGAGGTGAGTCCTTATCTTCTGATGAGGGCACGCTGAGCCGCGGTTCAGAGGCGAGTGCTGAGGTGAGTTTGAGAAAGGAAAGAGCGGATGAAGAGGGCAGCCTCGATGTCCGCTGTGAATAGTGGTGTGAATGCGGAGTGCTCCGGGGAGGAGTCCATCAGTGAGCTGATAGCAAGTGCCGCTTCCGTTGCCGCTGCCTCTGTCGCTGCCCCTGCTGCTGCTACTGCCGTCGTACATGCGGCCCCTGCTGGGCGACTCTGGCCACACTTTCGCCCTGATGCAGGAGCCCTACGTCGACCCGGACGGACGCATAACTGGCTTTCCAGCAGATATGGCTCGACGTGAAGTTGCGTACAACCGGGTTCTGTGACCCAGAGATCAGAAGAGATGATAGATACTTCTCGCCCCTCACCAAGGGGGAATGTCGTGTCCGACACACACATTCAATTTGGTACCGAAAAAGGCAGTAGTTGTTACTGCCTCTTCGGGAAAGTTGGTCAACGACTCGTGTGTTATATGCACCCTTGGGTGCATATGCGAACACCGTGGTTTAAATCCCTCGCGTGGAATATACCACGTTAAATAAAACTCAGAGTGATCTGGATTTATATGTCCCTATCTACTAGTACGCTGCTGATTTTCGCTATCAGTGTCAAATTTGTTGACAGTGCCAATAGTTGGTGAACATTTTTACCGCTGCAACGGTAAAAGTTTTTCGGTTTCGTTTTGCGTGTGTCCGTCGCGAGCTGATTTATCAGAGCGCGTGCGCGTGTGTATATAAACACATAACAAACGGAACAGTGCGCCTGTGTTTTCTGCAGCAGAGGCAAACTTGTTTCTGAATTGTCAATTTGTCAGCAAAATAAAAGTATTTATTCAATATAATTGATTAAATAAAAATACACGTGTTCTTAAAGTGTCTGGAGAGTC